>OX104066.1:108695321-108955815 GCA_944474145.2 Dicrocoelium dendriticum
GTGCCCGTAGCCCTATTTTCCTCATGAAAGGAATATAAAGGGTGGAAACCTTCATAAGCTAGGCCTGAAATTTATCCTACGCTAACTAGACAGAGTCAGCCATCGAGCTTCCACAGTTCAGAACTGAGGCCCTAGCTAGCATTGCACTAAAGCCCGCCCGCCAAATATTCGGAAGCGATGCAAGAGCGGTCTGTTGGTGCCTTGAAGATGCACACCGAAAGTATATGTATGCAGGATCGCTGGACCCTAGAGGTGCACCGTATAAAAGTCAGTCACGAAGTCGAGAGACTTAGCGAAAAGCAGATTTAAAGTAGATGGCATTTGTTTATCCACTAATCTAGTTAAAAATTCCACGAAATGGTGCAAAGGCACTTAGAGAGTCAGCTCAAGAAGTCTGCAACGAATGTTCCTGACGCCGAATTGCAACAATGATCTGCCCAACATGCTTCCGGAAGGTTGAGATCCCGTAGGACAAAACACGTATTTGCGGAAGGAGTGCGAACAAAATCAATTAACCCCCTGGAAGTACTTCCAGGACTCCTGTATATCACTACAACTGTAACCTGGGTAGAGGAAGTGTACAAAATAGCCGATAGGGCTTCAACATTCTGATCCGACGACTTTAATGTGCAGGTAGTCAACACATAAAGCACAACGCCTACGCATTGGCGACCAATGTAGCGATCAGTTCTAAGCATCGCGTAGCCAGCTAAACATACCTCGCCTTCCGTGATATCCGGAGACAATCACGTTTCAGTGAAATCAAGCATGTCGGGACGAGATTTGTCTACAACTAAGCCTAACTCGTGCATCTTGTTCTTTAAGCTGCGCACGCTGCTAAATACTACTTCACAGAAGTCGGCACGCTCATCCCTGTGTCGTGCGCCACCAGGATGGGTTCTGATAAGGCGGAAAATAACTTCCGGCTTACTACCAGAAAACCCGCCAAACGGAGGCCTTGCTCACAGCCGCCGGTCGAGTTTTGAGGCCTTCGATAGTTTCATTTAACTTCAATCAAGCTGCTGGTATAAGGTCCGGCTGAACGCTGACACCACTAAACATAAGATTGAATGCAAAATGCAGAAACGATATGCGTTCCTCTGGACTAGAAAGAACCACGCGAAGTAGTCGGGTTCGCGGATTTGGACTACCGATAGGGACGTTCCAAATCTGGTCAGCTTTCTAACGTATTGAAGACCCTTGTTTCTCTTTTGTATTCCGCACGGGAAAAAGCTGGAGAGCAAAATTGCGCGTAGATTGCAGAGAGTAAACTCCCTCACACTCCAAAACCAAAGAGTATTTGTAATTTTTTAAATCTTAATTGTTAACAAGGTATATAAACGGGCAAGTGCGCTACAACCGTTGTTTTTATTTGTCAATTAGCAAGCACATAGTGACACCCAACGCCGATATTTTGAAAATCTGTATATTCAGCCTAGGTGCTTGATATTTGGCCGTTCCACAAAGTGTGATTTTGTACTTACATTAGCAAAACCTTTTGCTATGTTTTGACCTAACTGTATTTGTGTTGCTTATCGTAGCATATAAGATTGATACTTATTCCTAATTAACCACCAACTTGTGAATATTTTGCATTTTAAAAGAACAATTTAAACTATAAATCCCTTTTAATATATTATTTACCTTTTTAAATTTGCCTGCATTACATCGTTCGTGAGCCATGTACAGATATGTGTAACCTAACTGTATATTTTCTTCCTGTTATTTCTATGCGACAAAAACAATTTTAATTTATTAAACAATAAATTAATTTTTCTGCGGATAACACATTTGTGTTGAAAAATCAGTTTTTAACCTTACCAGTTGAAACCGGTTCTTCTATGCGCATTAGTTCACCATGGAACCAATTCTGGGACTATTTGCTAGTCGCAGTTAATACCATGACTTTCCGTCTGTTTGTGCTGTAGCACGTTACGAATGCAAAATCGAAGGCGTTTGTTCATAGCTAATGTGGACAGGTATGATGAATACTATATTGGAAAGGTGGTTCCAATTTCCTTATATTTATTATCACTTTAGTTACTTTCCGAAACTCTGACTGGTAGTTCCGTCAAGCAAGAGGAAAATGAAGCTCTTGAAGAAAGCGAGTCGTTGGCTGAAGGTGCAAAGCAGGGTGAAACATACGAGATTTTTGGAACCCTGAGCAAATCAGAAGCAGTGCCACCATCTTTTGTCAACGAAGTATTTCCCGTAGGTTCATTGTTTTGTTTGACAAACCAAGATCTTTTTGTTAAATGGTAATTCCAACTTAATAATGTGATACTCTGGTCACATCTATCTGCCCGACAATTTATGCTCTTGCGCTTTGCTCATAAAAATACCTTTTTCGTAAATACCACCTCGGCGAAATTGATAACCTGTCAGCAACTCACAAATCTCTTGTGTGTTTTTTATAAGTAGGATTGACATAGACTGCTGCTGTGTAACCAGCTGTGTACACCCGGATGTCCTACTAGAACGATGTTTGGATGAATTTAAATCAATTAAAACATAAACGTAGCTCAGGCTGTCACATGCAGTGAACGCAGTCTCCTGCTCGCATTTCCAAAATCGTTATAACGACATACCACTTAAACAAAGTGCATTCCGTGTTTAACTTAACCATTTGTGTCGAGGGTTTGTTGCACTGGGAAGTCTATGTGCACGCGACTCAACCTATGCAACTGACCGATAATCCTTCGGCAGTATATCGGTCAGTCGCCCTTCTTGTATAATACAATTGACCGAATTTCCTTATTTTGCATACCCGTGGGAATGCGATCAGTGACCGATTTTTGTATGCATTTTTATGACTGAAGCACAACTAAGACTAATACTGTTACGATTACCATATGCCTCTCATTTGGACCGTGAATGCATATTTTTTGAGCGCAACCACTGTCTACATTCAGTGCAAATCGATTCCCTATCCGTCTTGCGTAGTAATGAAAATGCAAGCCTGTTCCGAAAATTTTCAAATAAATAAAATTTGTTCCAAAGGTTTCACCGTGACTGTCAAAGGCAGAAAACGAGCACTCGACCGATTAAGTAAAAGGTAACGACTTATAGATAAAGCTGGCGTTTTAATGATACATAATAAACTTTGACGTCATATATTATCAAATTACGAAGTTTAATTGTTTCCGTCATTTTTTGCAGTGCGTGTGACTGAAAACACTCTCACGCTCAAACTGTAAATACAATGGGGCGAGGTCTGCGATACTATTGAAATGGTTCTACGTTTTATTGTTGGTAGTGTTATTATATTTTATATGTTGTGCAATTCTGTCATGAAAATTAGTTGGATTTTCCTTTGCAATATTTTTGTGGGCGATTAAAAGCGTCAAAACGAGACGGCTAGTTCTCTACCTATGCCGGAATAGGTGGCCGAAAGAGTGGCCTTCCCATAATGCACTAGTAGCCGATCAATGTTCGTTGCAGTGAACCTTAGAGTGTCTGTTTGCCCTATTTGTTTATCTGTTAGTTATAGTAAGAAGAGCCCGGTCATGTGTTGTGTATTTGAAAACATCCAGCACAGTCTTACAGTAGCTACATTTTCCTTGTCGCAAATATCATTTGAGCTCAAAGGTAATATATTCCTATAACACCTGAACATTATATTGTGCGTGTAAAACTAGCAATGTCAACTCTTGTACAAAGTTTGCAATCATGACACCAGTGTTAGCTATCTCCCCACAGATCGTTGTCCAAAGGTCTATTAAACCCCTAAATCAGGCAGAGCGTCAACACTAAACACGCCCGCACGTCAGTAGTTCCTTGCTGGTCACCTTTGTTGAAGGATAAAACGCAATTATTTAAGAACTGACCTATTTATTACTCCAGTGACGCTTTTTTGTCTAGTATTTTAACAATTGTGGTTTTAAATCTTTCCTCAGGTGCTATCTGCTTTCATTATTTATCCCAGTTTGTTGTGTCTGTATATTTCAGCTGCGTGTTCGTACATCGCCTTGACACCCATTTTTATATGCTTATTAGCTGTCCATATTTTATCACACTGGAAAGACCATAGATACCAATTTTTGTATCTTGCACTGACTGATTGTAATTTAGTTAAACAGAAAAGCTTCTTGGGTTATCAGCCGCGGCACAAAGGATAAATTATTTTGTATAATTGCATTATGCGTTTAAATGCTACTTTCTAAAATAAATAAAATTTATATCCCTCAAAGGTCTTGGGCACAGTCCAACTGAGTGGCCTTATCAACGTGTACAACGTAATCGTATGAAATAGTTATTTGTTCACGTGTGCTACGATAGATCTCACATTGGTTTTTGAAGTGCTTGGCAGTTTCGATGTATTAAACTTAATAAAATGGAAACAATAGTAGATGTTGGTGCAACAGGAGTGTGATTAAAGCAATACGGACATCCATGTAACGGCTTCGGTGAACTTGTTTCCCTCTAAGATATTTCCTCAATGGGTTGCACCCGCACTTAAAGTTATCCTGGTTAGAAGCTTACCTCATTGCTCGAAAGCAGCTAGTTCAGATGGATGAGTATCTGTCGGGAACAAGAGACATTGCTAGTGACGTGATACAGGGTATTTCGGTCGGCCCTTGTCTTTGATATATGTAAATAATCTTTTTCCTGCAATAAGTCATAGTAGACCTTATTTTTTGGCCGATGATATAAACTTTTTGCATGCCACCGCTTCTCAATCTCCGTTGTCTATATCTACAATCCAAAGTGACCTATTTTCCCTGGAAGGCCAGTGTGTCGGATCTTCCATGAGGTTTTCAACATCTAAAATGTACACGTTGTCACTCACCCCCTAAAGTTTTGTTAGTTTGCTTCCGTTTCCTAACCATTTGCCTAAATGTATCTGAATGTTTAGCAATTGCCTTGGATTCCGACGGATTTTAAAACGAAATCATGGGCGCAAGAAGTACTGGAAATGCAAACCAAGTGTTTTTATACGGCAATCTTGTAAAACCCTACTGCATTACCTTTGTACCGATGGTCGGACCAGCTTGGCTGGGTCGTGCCATATATAGGTTAGAATATATAAATTAACTAGCTGTATGCCAGTGTGGCAAATTAGCAAGTAGGCCATCACTTGTTTGACAAATGCTTTGAGTGCTGTTTGTATGCATACAGTATGGGCAATAAGTCTCAGCCCATTCCGTTATGCGGATCCTTCTGGTATGGTACTTGTTGGTATACGCCAGTGAGTCAGTGTTAGTATACCTTGCTTTGGTCTTTTTTTAGCTCTGAAGTCGTGAGCGTTCCCCGAAAGAGATCCGGTCACCTGCAACCAACAAGGAAATAATGAAACTTTTAAAATACGAGGAATTAAAGTGCATAATAATTATAACCTTCGGCATATAGGCTAAACTAGGACGGCTTGGCATTTGGCTATGTTGATGGAGCGTGTTTTGGTGTGCCAAGTATACTAGTCGGTAACGATGACACTTAAGAGAAGTGTTAACTACGGGACAACAGAGAACTTAGAGGTAGCTAGGCCCAAAGTACATTATGCAGGCTACAAGAGCAAGTGGCTGTATAACGCGGAACTCACGAATACAGTTTTTAAAATCGGCAGTGCCGTCAATAAACAAGTGTTCGTTGTGCAAAAAACATACCATACAGCACCGTTCTTCCACACACCAGGCACCGA
This sequence comes from Dicrocoelium dendriticum, assembly GCA_944474145.2. Lineage (NCBI taxonomy): Eukaryota > Metazoa > Platyhelminthes > Trematoda > Plagiorchiida > Dicrocoeliidae > Dicrocoelium > Dicrocoelium dendriticum. Next base: position 108,700,960 of record OX104066.1, read on the forward strand.
TGGCTGAGTCAAATGTTGCGCATGCTATTCCCCTGATTCCCGCGACGTGCGTTGTTTTCGTGCCGCGAGTGCGGATGGAAGAAAAGGAGCGGTGGCCAAGCGATGACATAGTTAAAAGGAATGAAGGCCTTTACTTTGAAGTTGGCCTCGGTTGGAGCGTCTTGGCCCCTAATTGAGGACCGAAGGATGATGCACACATTTGGCTGGATACACCTGTTGACATAGTTTGGAGTAGATCACAATCTCGTTTGCGCTTTGGGTTTCTTTGTTTATCCTCCTCCCGCTTAGCCATCCCTTTAACCATGAGTGCAATTATTAGCCATAATATAACTCCTACGATGCGACACAATAGCCGACTGTTAGCTCTACGGAACCATGTCCACCCGTTACAGGAGACTAAGCCTGCGTGCCTCTGTCTCAAGTTTTGTTCTTTACTTTGTATTAATCTATTTGATGTGTTTTCTACCTGCAGCCAACATGCATAATAATAATAATACTGAAGGTTGTGTGGTTTCAGAAAACAGCAAAAGCAAATATTGTAAAATGCTCAAAGAGTGTGTTTTCATTTGGACAATAAAAGCGTCCCCCTAGAAGGATGAAGGACGGAAGCCTACAACAGAGCTTTTAGTGGTAATTATCGAAAAGTGAGGATGGGTGCATCAGAAGCATGCGCTTGAACATCGCTTATCAAACTGGGCTGTGAGCAGAGTTCCCATGGTGCAGGTTTCGGTTATTTATTAGTTTGACGTTTGTGCGGACCAGAGCGCAGCATTGGTGAGCCGTCAGAACGGGCTCACCTGACTGCAAACAAAATGGCTATTCCAGAAAATGACTGACAAAACATTTAGTTCACTGCAGACCCGGCTGTGCGCTTGGGTGGCGTCAATTTGCACACCGCATTCCGGTCCACCTTCTGCATCTAACGAAGAGTTCGGGGCATTGTCGTTAGCATCGTGCAGCCAGGCGTTTAACGACAGTTACGAATGGCCCTCAGCCGATAAAAGGAACAGAACGCGCACTCGTAGTATGGAACCGATTTACTAAAAGCTCCCTGCGTTACCGCAGATAAAAAAGCCGCAAAAATCAATGAACTAAAGAAGGTAAGGCAAGGTCATGGTTAACCAATCATGTTAGGGCTTGTGTTTAGGAATCGATATTCAAGGGTACACGTGATACCCATCTGTTCCCTGGTCAATACCGCATACCTCCGCTTGATGCCGATTAATTGGCTTAGGCAAGCGTTTCGAGCGTCTTAATTGGGATTGTACCGCATTTGTTTGTGGTTCTTGGTTTTGTGTATCAGATTCTCCGTCCGTTTTGGGTCAGTATCAGCTGCTTTTTGATCCAGCTCATGTGCTTTGTTTGAGCGCAGCCGGATATATTCCGAATGGCGGCGCACCACACGGCCGTCCTCTGTCGTAGCTCCGCTTGGCTACTCCTTGAGGACATGAGTGTGGCAGGTTGCCAACTTGTTTCGTGAGGCGGCCTTGTGTATACCGGATCAAAATCATTGAGATACATTTTATCTGGCATCTTCTTATCCCCACACATTTTGTCCTGCTTTTCCTCCATTCTCCTTCAAGGGTTCGGAAAACGTAGGTGCAATCTCGTTCTTAGTGGCCGACCAAACATTAATTCAACGAGTGACTTCCCTGTCGACTCAGTCGGTATCGTGTGGTAAGAGAACAGAATACCATCCAACTTTGTTTGTAGAGTTCCATGAGTCTGTTTGAAAAGACCTTGCTTAACAGTCTGGAGTGCACGTTCTGCCATCCCTTTCGATGCGGGATGATACGGCGCAGACTTAATGTACTGTATTCCGTTGTTAAGCAGAAAATGCTGCAACTCATCCCTGGTAAATGGGGTTCTGTTGTCGGTGCATGCCACCTCTGGGATACTGAAAATGGCGAAGATGGAGCGAATTTTTGCAACTGTTGCTGCAGAAGTCGCATGTGAAGCTGGATATACTTCTACCCATTTCTAATAGGCAGTAATCAAGAGTAGGCACATCATTCCATTGATTGGACTAAAGTAATCCGCGTGTACCCGATGCCAGAGCCTATTTGGCCAACACCATGGAGGTATCTGGACGTGAGAAGTTTGCCTTTGGTATTTCTGACATGGTTCACAGTTTTTCCACAGACGCTCTACATCCTAATGGATGTTAGGGCACCAACAGTAACCACGTACCAACGCCTTGATTCTATTCGCACCGGGGTGCGTCATGCAGCTCTCTCAGCAACTGGGGTCGTAGTTCTTCTGGTGTGGCTATGCATGTGCCTCGAACCATACAGCCGTTGTATAGGCTCAACTCATTACTCCGACAGACGAATGCTTTTAGTTCGTCTGACGTGTTTGTAGTCCAACCGGTCATCAAGAAGCGTTTTGCCATCGACAACACAGGATTCCGATATTTCAGGCGCCGCAACACTTCACGCCGGCTTGGTGCCCTCTCAAAGTGTCGCATCAAATTTATGAAGTCCATGTGTTCACCATTCGTTTTTGGGCCATGCTGCTGCGAAAGGCGGCTAACTGCATCGGCAGTGGTATTACTTTGTCCCTTTACATACTAAAGTCTGTAGTTACATGCGCTCAAAACTAGTACCTACCTTTGCATTCGAAGCGAAGACATCTGTTGGATTCCTTCCTTCTCACCCAAATGCGAAAGAAGTGGTTTATGGTTGGTATAGATCTCAAACTGTTTTCCCAAGGCGTACTGATGCAAATGCTTGACTCCGCGAATAATCGCTAAGGTCAGTTGGTGGCAATTCCTTTCAGCTGGTTGCAGGGTACGAGAAGCAGGAGCGATTAGACGAAGAGAACCGTCATCTTTCCGGTGGAAAAGGACTGCGCCTACTACGCGTGGGGAATCATCACACTGCGGCACTAGAGACTGGCTCGGATCGAAAAGCAGGAGGTACAAGGCTGGCGCTGAGCATTCTGCATCTGTGGCGGCCTTGCTTTGTTCCGGACCCCATGTCCAGGACACTCTTGTGCAATTGTTCGTAGAAGGGTTCAAATACTGTTGAAGTGCTAGGTAAGAAGTGACGAGAGTGAGAATATATCCCTAAAACGATCTGAGTTCTGCTTCATCCTTGGATTCAGATGCAACAAGGATAGGCCTTACTTTGTCTTCTAACACGTGTAATCCATTTATTGAGGCGGTAACCAAGATAATGAATGGAACATGAGGTAAACTTACTCTTGGACTTCTTCAGTTTGAGTCCGCTCTGTTGTAACGGTTCGAGCACAGTGGAGCTTGTAAATGTTCGGCCTCTGTATTTCCTGTAATTAGGATGTCGCCAAGATAGGCGCAAGTGAAGAAAATATCTTAGATTAGGTTGGCAATAATCCTTTGGAATATTGCTGGGAAAGAACTGATTCCGAAGAGGAGATGTTTGTACTGGAATAGACCCATGTGTTTACTTACTGTAGTGCATGAGCGAGAAGTCTCGTCCAACACAACTTGTATGGACGCGTGTCTGAGCTCCATCTGTGTTAAGTTTTGTCCCCTACCTGCGTAGCATACAGATTCTCTATCCGTGGTAAGGGATACTTATTCAAAATAAAACAAAAATTAACAGTTATTTTATCGTCACCACAAAAACGCATAAAACCATCCGTCTTCAGGACTGGAACTATTGGAGCTGTTTTATACTGGTCGATTGTTACTACTGATTACAGTGCCTTTATCTCGTTTCCCAACTTTGATCTCAAGGAATAAGGTAGAGTACGTGCCCTGAAAATGCGTGGCTGGGTTCCCGGCTGTAAGTTGATACTGGTCTGCTATCCATACAAATTTCCTAGTTTCGCATCAAAATCTCCAGAATATTTGTTGAGCACATCCCCCAAGCGCTTGTTAGTTTACGTGAACTTTACTATCTCTAGCATGGGCAGAAGACATTTAATCAAGTCGCGCCCGAGTATGTTTGGACAAGCATTCGCCACAATATATGCTAGTAAGGTCCACTTCTCCCTATGGTAATTTATATGAACACTGCATTTTTCCAGGACTGATATCGGCTGCCCAGTGTACGTACGGAAAAGTGCTTCACAAAGGGATAACTTGGGTAATTTTAACTGAGGCAGCACTGGTTATGGTAACGGAGGCACCGGTATCAACTTCCATTTTAACGAACTGGCCTTCTAGTTCCATTTGCACAGTGTAGAGTGGGTGAATGCTACGGATGCTTGACGTTGCGTTCCGGATCGTGTTTAGCTTGTCTACTTCGCCTGAAGACTGGACAACCTTCACGGGCTTGTTGGGACTAAGTGATGTTGCGGCTGTGCAAGTTTTAGATCGGCGAACTCGGGCCATGTACCCTAATTTTCCACATTCGCGACAAGTACTCTGTTTATGACGACATTCCTCGTCTGATAAATGCTGCTTTCCACGTAAGTAACATGTAAAAGACAATTCGGACCGTCTCGGGGTAACACATTTTCGGTCGACTGCTTGGACTGTATCTCTCTGATGTTGCAAGGAAAAGGCTGCTAACTGGTTATGGACATTCTCTAGCTGTCGAACAATATTACAGACCCCTCAGCTCATCATCATCTTATGTTCGGACAGCAACCTTTCACGAGCCTGTTCGTTACGGATCCGGATATCAAGCACTGTCAAGTCAGCAATTTTCGAACTTCGTACATGGGATTGCACTATACCAACACTGTAGTAAGGCTTTCCGAATCCACTCAATGAAATCACTGACACTTTCTTCAGGGTTTTGACACCAGGTGGAGAAATGAGGCCGTGCAGTTTATATGTTCAGTCGTGAACCCCATAAGCCGCTGAGAACTTCTAGCATGCTGTTGACTGTCTCCTCACCGACATGGAGGGCATCAAAATGTCTTTGGCCTTCATCCCCCAGAAATTGTCTCAATAAGTTAAGTTTGTGGTTCTCTTAGAGTACCGTGTTTGGTTGCAAGACGAGTAGTGGCTCCAAGTAATGCACACAAGTGCGCTTTCAACCGTTCCAGGTAGCCGGTGTTGGTTTCTCTAAAGCAATATTCTAATTAGTGTAGGACGGTGCAACATCGCAGTAGTTTTACCTTGTCGCCAGAATGTTAAGTATAGCACTTGGTCGATAAGCGGAGTAGCATGCGCACGTATAGTATGGAATCGATGTACTAAAAACTTGCGTTGCAGTGGCTAGAACAGCCAGAAGGAAAAGCCGGTGAAATAAGGCAATTAAGGCGAAATCGTGCTTAACCACTCATGTGAATGCCTCTGTTCACGAATTTGTACTCAAATGCATACGTGGCATGGACGAATCCGTTTTTGGCTGTCCGCGGTTGTGCGTCAGTGTTTGTTCCTTGGGTCAGGAAGAGGGCTTGAACCGGTTGGCGATTCACTCGATGGTTACATTGGTGGTGTCAGCGGTTGAGTTTCTGGTAGGTGGCACTCGGTACGGATGGACAACGGTCGGGAAAAGTGGCTTGACGCCGGAGAGGGAATATGGCACTCGTGATGACGGCAAATACGCTTCTTAGGTTTTCAAAATGTTTTGGGTTTATTTTTACTTCTTTTGCAGCACTTTTGTGAATGAGGCTCAGGATTAGCACTAAAGACAGAAAAGGCGTGTTAATGATAATAGCAAAAGTTTGCAAAATCTGAAAAACGGACCAGACATTGGACCTGTCTACTTCGTCTGTCGATTGCCTGGGGTTAAGGCGCGGTATGAGGAGAGTCCAAGGGAGCGGACTGTTTTGTGGCATCCAATGCTCGAGCTGTCACCGCAGATTCTGGTTCGTTATGAAAGCATCAGGTTGGGTTGCAAGTGGCAAGTCAGAGAAAGCCACTTTGAAGCAGTCAGTGGACACCGTTGTCCAGTCACATTCTGGTCTAACTTGAAATGTTTCGTTGTCTGTCATAGGAATGTGAACGCTCCATTATAAAGAAGCTGGTGAGGCCGCCGCACAACGTCAGTGGGGAGGAAGACATGAGGGCAGGTAGAGAGTCCGCTGGACATTTGCATATCTCTGGTCTGCTCACGGGGCGGAGTCGGGCTTAATGAACGCATGCGTTGAGCTAGAGAAGACACAATGTGAGGCGGAAGCAACCTCAACGATGCAGAGGGCAAAACGAATTCTCCTAATAAGTTTAGCGTTGTGCCGTAACTAAGCTATGCTGATGCACATTGCAAAGAAGATTTGACGCTGCTGCGAATGCCAAAGCGTACGAGCGAAAAGCTTTTGCTCCAGCCATTGTCAGACGAGGCGCAGATCGAGGCTTTAAGCTGTCCATGAACGTGTTCAACTAGTCTCTTGGCTGTAGAATGATACGCTATCGTAAGAATACGGCGCCAACCCTAAGAAGTTGCAGAAGGTATCGAACTGTGAAGATTAGTAGGGAGTTCCACGGTCGGTTGTGATGATGGATGAGCAATCCTATTGCGAGACTCACCGATCTAAGAAGGCTCGGATAGCAGTCTCAGCCGTACGGTCCATTACAGGAGTGGCTTCTGGCCATCGTGTGAAGCGATTGGCGCACGTAAAAGTATGTACGAGTCCGCGTGAAGGAGGCAAGGGACCTATCAGATGTAAGTGTACATGCAAGAGCCGAGAGTCCGGGGCGAGAACGGAGCCAAGAGGACTATGGGTTGGGCGATGTATTTTGGAGAGCTGGAATTGAAGGGCGGCGCGAGCCTAGCTACAAACCTTTGTTTACACATGGCCAAACGAAGCATTCAGTGACGTTTCATATTTGCACAGATACCGGAATGCGATAGTGCATAGAGCGCGTCTGAAGGAGACGCTCACTAGGGGTAGAAGACAACCCGTGAAAGTGTCACACAAAATAGTTCCTTCCTTGGTTTCGGGAGGAACAGGTTACACGTGCAGTGAAGTGAACTGCAGGGTGCGTTGTATGTATTTCTCTTGAGCCTGAGCCGATCTCTTGGCAGGAGGGGCGACGGTAGGCAAAGACTGAAGCGTGAAGTTTAAGCATGAAAGCGTCGGCGACACCTAAGACGTGACCTATGACAGCAGTGATCTACGTGACAATGTCTAGATGTCTGGTTTCTCAAGGCGAGTATTTGTCGAAGATACAGTTAAAGGCGAAGATGAGGGGCTTGTAATCAGTGTGGACCGTGAAAGCGCGACCTTTGAGTGTGTGCTGGAAGTGGAAAATGGATAAATAGATGACGAACAGTTCTCTGTCAAGCGTGCTATAGCGGGTTTCTGCTGGCTGCAGGCCTATGGAGAAGAAGCCTAGAGGTTTTACATTACTCAACAATGTGTTGTTGGAGACAGCTCCTACCGCGAGAACGTCACTCGTTACCGAGAGAAGCGCAGCGGATTTGGAATGAACGAGCAGGGCAATGTTGTAGACAGCATTTTTGACCTCAGTACAGGTTGTATACGCTGCATCTGAGATAGCGAATGTACCTTTATTTCCTTTGCGTAGGTAAGTTAATGGCTGCATGAGCTAAGCAAAGCGTAAAATGAAGCGTCCACGGTGTCTCACCAAATCACAAAATTGACGATGATGCTTGAATAAAATTGGATGCTACAATTTAGGCATAACAATCCTGAAAAAACTGGGGAAGAACTGTTGGATATTATCTCGCATATGTATAACCTGAAAGCGGTGAATCCCAAAATAACGAGTATTTTTAAGCTGATGCAGGAGTTTTTGACAGCCTTATATATATATATATATATATATATATATATATATATATATATATATATATATATGGCACCACATTCGCGACCAGGTGACAGCTGCTGGCGAGGACAACATCGGGCGCACAAACTGTAAGGGGCCTGATTGGTTTGATGACAACAATGTGGCGATTGGCGCATTGGTGTCAAAGAAGAATGCAGCATTTGCTGCACATGTGGCAAACCCCAGTGACTTGGGAAAGAGTAGTCAGTTTCGCAAACTTCGACGGCCACTGACCCGAGAGCTCCGTCACATTAAAAATGCATGGTGGATGGAGAAGGTGAAGCAGATGGAATGCTACGCCGAACGCCGTCAACACAAGGAATTCTTTGACTCCTTGAAGGCGGTGCATGGACCGAGGTTGGAGCCGCTGAGGACACTGATCGACGGTATTTCAGGCGTTACCTGCACACAGACTGCAGATATAATGCACATCTGACGGAAACACTTTGACTGTCTCTTGAACAACCGTTCAGAGATCGACTGGCCTACATTGAAGGGCCTCAAGCAGCACGATGTGAAGGCGAATCTGGCGGACACACCGACACCAGATGAGACTCAGAGAACACTTGCTCAGCTGCGAAACGGCAAGTGTGCCGGATCCAAGGGGATTCCGCCTGAAGTATTGAAACACTGCGGACCCGCGTTGTTGACTGCGCTGCACCAAGTGGTGCAACGTGTATGGATTGAGGAGGAGGTGCCTGCTGAGCTGAAGGATGCCCTTGTGCTACCACTGTACAAGGGCAAAGGTAGCAAGCAATGTTGCACGAATCATCGTGGCATCAACTTGCTGAGTTGTGTGGGCAAGGTGATTGCCCGAATCCTGCTCAACCGCCTCGTGAGTCAGGTTGTGGAACCTAACGTGGCGGAAGAGCAATGTGGATTCCGTTCGGGTCGCAGCACTATAGATATGGTGTTTGCGGCTCCTCAGTTGCAAGAAAAGTGCAGAGAACGACACCAGCCGTTGTGCTCGCTGTTTGCTGATTGCAGCAAGGCATTGGATACGGTGAACCGCGAGGCATTGTGGCTGGTGTTGGGTAAGTTTGGTTGCCCGCGTAATTTTGTAAGTTTGTTTGAATGTCTGCACAGTGGTATGCGAGCGAGGGTGCAGCTGAGTGGAGAGACCTCGGATGACTTTGCAGTTGTCTCTGGTGTGAAGCACGGCTGTGTGTTAGCTCTTGCCCTGTTTAATATATATCTTCATGCAATGTTGTCCTGTGCTTTTACTGCCGCTTGTGCTTACGGTGTTCGTGTGGAGCACCGTATTGATGGTGGGTTGCTGAACATCCGTCGTTTCGGTGCGAGAACTCTAGTCTGTGAGACAACTATCCGTATGTTGCTGTTTGCTGACGACTGTGCGTTGTTTGCACACAGCGCGGATGAGTTGCAGCACATGACTAGTGCTCTGGCTTCGACAGCGACGAAATTCGGGCTCACCATCAACACAAGCAAAACTGTCTGTCTCTTTCAGCCTTCACCGGAGGTGCAATCTTCAATATTGCCGCGAATCAGCATTGGTGCTGGAGTATTAGAAACCATCTCCCGCTTTTGCTATCTTGGGACTGTGACGTCGACAGATCAGCAGCTACACAGTGAGCTGCGTATCCGCGTGTCGAAGGCAGCGGCGGCATTCGGGAAGCTTGAGTACCGAGTGTAGAACAGCCATCAGCTTACAGTTAGCTCGAAGCTGATGGTGTACAAATTCATGGTGCTGTCCGTTCTTCTATACGGCAGTGAAACGTGGACGATGTACCGTCGGGATGTGCGATATCTCGAGCGGTTCCATCAGCAGTGTCTGCGACGAATTTTGCGCATCGGTTGGGGCGCCAGAGTTGCAGACACGGAAGTGTTGCGCCGAAGTGGGATGTATGCAGTGGACTGCATACTTTTATTGAGACACCTGAGTGGATCGGTCATGTGAGCCGAATGGATTCGACGCGGATACCGAAACAACGATTATATGCACAGCTGCGTATTGGGAAGCGGCACGTGGGGAAACCAAAGTTACGATACCAGGACATGATTAAAGTGAGTCTGACACGTCCTAATCTTGATTGCAGATCATGGGAATCGAAGGCGGTTGATCGTGGTGCATGGCGCGATTTGATCACGAAGGCAGTTGTTGAAGTGCTGGAGAAATCCCTCATGCATGCAGAGAAGAAGCGGCAATTGCGGAAGCGGCAAGCAACGATGGGTTGTTCTCCATCGACATCGAGCGCATGGTGCTGTAGAACATGCGGTCGCGAGTGCCTTAGTCAGGCAGGCCTAGTAAGCCATGAGCGAGGCCACTCGGGACTACTACCGAAGAGAGTCCAGGGGTTCTGCAGAGAACGTAGGCAGAACCGGCGCAGCGTTTGTAGGTACGCTGCATTCGATTTACTAACCGCATGCTTGCATGATAAGTGTCTTTATTTCAGATGGTGGGTTTCCAATTTTGCATAAATGCTTTTCTTTTTCATATAAATGTCTACTTGTACTCTATTTCATTAACTTGCACACCTCGCTAAAGCCAATTGTATTCGATTTCCATAACATTTATGTGTTCGTTGCATTTCGGTAAAGTATACTTTCTGACCTCGTGAACTTATCTAGGATTCGTTTGTAAACAACTTATTTCATATGCTCATTAACTTAAGATTTATTTTACCGTTTCCTTATGCATTAATCGAGTTATTTTCTTTGTCTCTCTCTCTCTCTCTCAAGTGATTGGCTGTTGTTTGATATCCCCGGTGTGACTGCGCTTGATGTGCATGTTGACAAGGTGCCTACCTGTCTATTACCCACTACCTCGTCCATACTTGCTTCAGGAGACAGTTGGTCCTTGCTGGAGGAGACGGGGTGCACGGTATAGTAATGCATGATGACGGCAATCTATGTATATACCGAATGTATGTATACCGAATGAATTCCACGAGGATCTTCATACCGCTTTTGTACGGTTAACTTAGTGCAGTAGAACGACATTCGAGCAAACCGAAACTAATATTACCAGAACATGAAGAAGATGAGTTTATGACAAACTCATGTTGATTTCAGGTGTTGCGAATCCAAGGCAAATTTGATCGATGCGAATTCCGTGAACTGCTCAAAAGGGCGGTTTCTCAGGTGCCGGAGAAGGCACAATTGTATGCGGAATAGAAGCACCATGATTATGTTCCCATTCAATTTACTAATCCAGGCCAATAAGGCGGCGTATGTGGTACGTTTGCTTGCGTGATGAGTAATCTTGCATTTCAGAAGTAGATGTTGCTTGAGTTCCCCTGTGTGGATGCGCCTGATGTGAATGTTGACAAGGTGCCTACCTGTGTATTATCCACTACCTCGTCCATACTGGCTCCAGGAGACAGTTGGTCGTCGCTGGAGGGGACGGAGTGCACCGTCCTCGTGACGGTGCTAGGCTCAAAGAGTGGTTCCATGCAACCTGTGTGGAACGGGCTACGGTCCAGCCACCGCCTCGTGTACGTCTGGTGTGTATGATTTCCCAATTAGGCCGGAATGCTTCCGTTTTGCTTGTTGAAGGAGTGTGGGCCGGCTCCGTTCATGAAACGTGGCTCCCATCCGCATGCCTCCCGGTCTTATTCCTTCGGGTTTACACTGGATATGGGGTGTGTGGGTGGAACTATGGGTGGTGCAGCGCAAGCCACCCATGGTCCCCTTTGTAGGCGCAGGCGTCCTGTGACTGTCCCCATGGACGTTACAGTGACAGGCAAATCCGGATACGGACGCCGCCAAATCAATCATATATATATAATGCATGGGCAAAAGCAATTAAATTAACATAGTGCCCCAACATGTGGATAACTGTAGTATGAGGATTAGATGTAGGAAGAAACTCTGAAACTTTTCATCTTAGGGAATTCATATCAAGCATTGTGTGCCCGTCATTGCCGTGTCCAAGAGGGTTTCTAACCAGGAGTATTTGAGGACCTTGTACACATAGCCAGGAGGCTGACAGCATCCGACAACGGCCACCTTTAATGTTAGTGCACTAATACTTTTGGCCCAAGTCATTCATTGGTCACCTTGCTTTTGCTTGCAGTCAAATCCTGCACGCAGAAATAGGTCTCGATGATGTAAGTATTCGACTTTCATGCCTCATCATCATCATGCTCCTCATTATACACATTAGCTATAGGTGGAAAACACCTCAGCTACTGTGCCGCAAGCAAGGGACATGGTTAGGCCATTGAAGCCTTGTTGTGTGGTGGTGCAACTTAATGGTCTGCGGACAGTGGTTAATAAGAAAATTTTTTAACGAACATCGTTATTACTAATGGGATGTTGCCATCGTACTCCAACAATGCTTTAAAGGCAGCGGTGATCAAAAGCAAACATTCTCTGAGCATATTTAGCACGAACAAGTCAATTCTTGCAACCATACAGCAGGACCACTGTCACCGTAGCATCACTAACTGGGTGCTCCAGAGATGGGTTGAGGTCACGTGAACAGCAGAGCTGGCGGGGAGAAACAAAAACAACGCTAGCTTCATAAACTTGCAAAGAGCTTATCCCTTAAACCGTTAGCACTGAGGCGGCTTCTGAGGTAAAGGAATCTGTCTGCCACTTTATAGCAATACCTCGAAATAGGGAGAGTAAAAACAGCTTCTACCCAGTTTTATGGGAAGACCTTACATTTTTTGCTGCGATAAGGTCATTCTGAACTTGGAGACAGACACTTCCAACCTACATATACCATTTCGGCGAAGAATTACAAATTGCGGTGATGTCATCTGCACACTCTAAGTTGCGAGGTCGGTTCCTCGGACGCACTTCAACGCTGCTAGGTTCGCAATCGTACACAGCACTCTCCAGGATGTCGTCCATAGAGAAGTTAAACAGAAAAGGTGATGGAGGGCAATCCTATCTCCCGTCGCTAGCGATACTGCAGGGAGTTAAAGTCCGCCGTACACCCACACTCGGTCAGAAGTTTGGACATAAATTGATTGAAGAATGTTGTCATATGCTTTGTGCACTCCACTGCTCGAAGGGTAATACTAGATAGCAACGCGGTTAACCAAGTCAAAAGGCTCTTGCATGTCTAAAAAGGGAGCCGAGAGAAGACCGAGAGAATCCCCTTCCTGAAGCCACAAACGTCTCAGATACATGAAGAAGCTTTTGTTTTCACAAAACGTGAATCAACTGCAATTGTTATGCGCCCATCGCTGCTATGGCAAGCGAATTAATCAACCACCTCGAATTCCTCGCTGTCAAAAGTAAAATGGTCATCAGGTAGTTAGGAGTCCTGCAACAACACTGCACTTTGAAGTTGCGAAGTGCATGCCAAATGATGGAACCACTCCAGATAAGTAATCCAAGGTTAACTGGGCCAATTTAGCACCGTTGAACAGCAAGACAGTATCGTCCGCATAATTGAGATCAATCAGCTTTTCACCAGACAGCACCTTAACGCCTGCGTCGTTAGATACCGCAAGGGAATATTCCATGTTGGAGCCGGATGACGATGGTGATGATGGTTGTTAACCGGCCGAACGTTTGACGACGTTCGAGTATTGTAGTGTAACTGAAAACATACTTTCAATATTTTGCAACCATGGAGTTTACCATTGTTTTAACCTGCAACAGGCCCACTTGTTTTACTGACTGCAGTTACGTTGTCACAAAGTCTTTTGTTGAGTATCTCGCCGCACTGTTTCTCGCTCCGGTTGATTCTCTTCCTCTTTTTGTAACCTGCACAATACTCGTTGGGTTCCGTTACCTCCAACTTCTCTACTGTCCCGTATTTAACACGTCACTTAGGTGTCGTTGATTACCGACTAGTATCCCAGGTGACAAGCAACAGTAGCTGGCCTTAGGTAAAAGAAGATCAATGCAGCTCTTACCCAGCTTGTTTTCTGACCGTACGAGGCTGACGTTGCTTGAAAGTAACGCGACAAAAACTTTATACGCAGAGCAAGCGTTAGGGATCCCGTAATGAAAAGATGTGCGATAGCCGCCAGGCTCAAGTTTTACGCATTTGTATTCCTGCGTATAGTTTGCCGCGTAGATGCAGTGCCGAATTAGCCTAACATAGGGAACAAGTAGGGATAAGACAAGGAAATACCTTCGAAGACGGATAACAAGTGAATGCAAGAGTAGCAGCATATCATAGTAGCATATCATAAGTACGTGCCATGAGTAAAACTTTCTTATGGTGGCTGAGCGAAAGCACTGAGGCCTGTACATGAAAACAGACGCATGGTCACATGATCGAGCCTTAGCCATGACATAGACGAGTACACACCCGCTGTTTGTGTCCCGCTAAAGCACCCGTGTAGTCGAATGTTCATAATGAAACGGGTTGGTAACCGTCACCTAGACGTAAATATAGAATGTCTTTTAAAAGCTACATTAAGCGTTACATTTATGCAATGAAAATGCGTGACAAATAAAAAACTAAACTACATTTGACCTATCTTGCAGATTCAACTAGTTTACCTATCTGCCAAACTCAGCTTTCTATCTAGTGTGGTAGGAAGTTGGGAACGGACGGCAATAGGAGCAGTTGTGTCTTTGAAAATGGCCTAACAAATCACATAGCTAAGAACCAGCGCAGCTTGTGGTGGGGAATTTTCATTTTACTTTGCCCGCAGATCTGCAGTTGTCTCTTTCTTGGGTGATACTTTATGTGGTTTACTACTATGAGCCATTATTTGACAATAGCATGCAACGGTTTCAAAGCCTGTTACCAACCCCATGAAAAGGACCTTGGATATCTTCGCACACAAAAATAGTGAGAAAAGCTGTTATGGCAAGGTGGGATCCCTAGAATTCGAGGACCAGCCTTTGCTACAATCTAAGGGCGACAGTTGATAGCGTCACAAAACTGAAACTCTGATGTTGCACTAGGCAGCAGCATGTGTATAATGCAAAGAAAATAATGACACAGATCTCAACAAAGTTTACTGTACAATCCGGTTGAAAGGTGTTTTGGAAAAAGAATGCGCACCATTCAACCATTCACTGAGGAATAGCTTCCAACATGAACATTTACTTAGGTTAGTGTCTACTGGATTTTGCTTTTCTCACAAAATCACCGTACTCCACGACCGGTTTCGAATTTATCGTCTTGACTACTTTAGTGTTGTGCTGATTTTGCTACCAAAACGTCATATTTTCAGTATTGAACACGTATTGAGTAATTGCTACCCTTATGTTTCATCGGCTATGCCCACTAGTGTGCACACTCTTAAAGCACAGTTAGTATAGTTAGTTAGCCGGTTTGTCAGTAATACATTGTTCTCCTACCCGTGACATCCTTCAGATAACGCCTCTGTTGATATTGCAACCTACTAAGCTTTGGATACATGAAATAACTTGTACGTGAATTAGAAGTAATCGGTGGGTATGAACGCAGATGACAATAACATCTCTTTTTGCCTTCTGATGATTGTCGAATATGCTTATGGGGTGAACAGAATAGCGCTGTAACGTGAATTTCACTAGCAATTAACTGAAAAGGGCTCTTTCTGCTTTTTCGTGATCACAACCCTACTAGTTGGTAACGTGCGTTGTTTCTTTAGCCTAGTTATCCCAAAGGGTCGGCCGATGCCCGATTGGGCTGCACGCCTGGCTTGTAATCATAAGGTCACCAGTTCGAGTCCGCGTAGGGGCGGGTGTCTTCGCGGTATACTGTTCACGCACGGCTGGTGATGGTCGCGCGGTAGCGAAGTGCCGTTACAGCGTACAGCTGACGGTTTAACTTTTTTGTAGCTAGATTAAAAGCAGTATTGTGTTAGTCATATCTAACACCGATAATAGCTTATTTGCTTTATCTTTATCTGAATTGATTAATAACAAGGATTGGATTAGAAATTTTGTCAGTTTGGCCAGTCGTTTGCGTGCATCCAACACTGCATCCAATTTGTATTCTCTCCACTTTATTGCGATCGTGAACAGTGATATACCAGAAGTTGATTCCCACTTGTCTGGGCATGTACATCAATCCAAGTTATCACATATCCTCCGGTTAAATTTATATAAGTAACTTGGATATCAGTTCGACGCATACGTCACCAACTTGTTATTTCTACAGCCTGTCCTGTTTGCCTACTATCGCTGACCAACACTAAGAGTTTATATCTGATTGCATTACGGAATGCACGGAAGCATATTTAGCACAGAGTAACAGCACAAACCTATCAGAGTACAAATCATAACAATATGGAGGTTCCCTGGGTATGCTCGTGTTGTCTAAAACACTGACTAAAACCCTCTCGTATGACGCTTATGTGTTTGATGCACAATGTCGTAATGTATGTTGAATTTGTTCCTCTGCTCCTTGGGCACCTCACACACATACGGCGCCACGGTTAGGTCCAACACGCCACTGCATCGCGCGGTACCCAGACATTGTTCCTCGTCTAACACGCGTCGTACCGTTTTCGCTTTTTATCCAATACACGAGATCATCTTGCAGCTTACCAATGCACATTCGTTCTATCACTCTTCGCCTTGACTATTGGGAACCGCACTGGCAAGCAGCTAGACGGATCCAGCATACTTATTAGCGTGAACGAACCATTCTCATTGTAAGATAGCTTTCCGCAGCACACTGCACAAGCGACGAATGTAGATCTCTCGCTGCTACATTTGGCAATCGAATTCCGTGGAAGTTTCATTGGAATCTGAAAGAAAGCTTCTTTAATGGAAAATAAGTTGATGTCGGGGTTAGGATACTGGTATGAGAGGAATCGCCGACTTGGAAAAGTATACTTCTTTATCCAGTGAGTGGTTTGAATTCACTTTTCGAAACTGGATGCTTGATGCTCTTCCATAATACCGGTCCGATTCAGCCGAAGCGGTAATTTATCTGCCAGACAGGTAAAATAGAAACCATGGAAATTCTGAAAAATATAACACCAAGGTTTCTACCTTGGCAATTAACCTTACTTTTTAATACTAATACTTTTCATCTCAGGCGGAAAATCGGGTGATACAGACTTGTTGCTTAACAGCCAATACCCCCAGTTAATTGGATCTATGCACTATCCTTCTATCGAACAAAGATTGTGAACTCATCACTTACGCTCTGTGTATTCTTCCCCTGCGCTCATTAACTGCGCTTGGAATAACATTTAATATACTATATGGGCCAGCAAGTAACATTACAACCGAAGATAACCGAATGTGATAGATTATACAACACTTGCCTGAGTTACCAACAGACAAGTTTAGGGGTATGCTTAAGAAACGCGACTGGGTTGGTAGCTTTAGCGTCCCACGTGAAAAATTATGCTGTAGTGGAGAATTTCGTAGCTACTCTCTCGCATTGCAGCACTCCACTACCGACCGGTTTCGTCCTACTTTGGACTCGTCAGGTAGAGATAGCTTGGGCTGAAAGTGAAATCCGAAACAGGGATTGACGGCTTTCGTCTTAGTCACTAAGCCAAATCTCTACGAACAGCGCTTGACACAGCGGCTAGAGGTTCATTTTTGGGTCTTGGATTACCCGCAATGGGTCTGGATTGCGACAAGCAGTCTCGATTGAGGCCACAGTTTGTTTTGAAGCAAACCTATGCCATTTCAGTTACTCGGACTGAAACCGAAGTGGTTAAATTGTCATTCAACGGCACACCTATAGGGTTGTAGCAGTCTGGAGATTCCCCTGGATTGCCTGCGTATGTTGTGTAAAATAATGAGTTACATTATTTTCTTATTGTACCCTTAGAGGTTGTTTGCTAAATGCTGTTATGTAATGTTGTATTTTTTGTCTGACCTAACACAAGCGCGCTACATACACGGCGGCACGGTGGGATTCAACACGTCGCTCTATCGCGCGGTCCCTTACATGCTTCCCTAGCTAGCTTGCGTCGTCCGGTGTCATAATTTTTACCCAATACACGGGAACAGTGTGCCACAATGCACTCTCGTCCCGTTACTTTCGTGCCTTCTCTTTTCAATCACTGGGAACGGTACCGGCCAGTAGTCTGTTAGCATGAGCCTGCCACTCTCGCTACATGGGGAATAACAAACGACTTTAGTATCAGCCACTCCACGTAGTTTGACCTGAAATTCGTCGAAGTAAGAAGTTGAAATGGCATAACTAAATTACTAAATAAATGGCCATACTTCACGACAGACAGGATGCGCTTCCAGTTGCGTAAGAATCATTCGCACGAGGTTACACAACGCAAATCTGAACAAGTTATCTGATGTTTTAGATACACTAAACAGTCCAATTACCTGAGTTTTCGAAAAGGTGGTCTAAGGTTATAAACTGTGGGATTCATCCGCATATCAGTAAACAGCTTTGCAGTTAATAGGGATCGATAACGCACCAATTTTATAGAATACATAGTAAGGTACATATTGGAAAGCGAGCTGTAGCATGCAGTTCGGGCCAGGCTCCATGTGTGTGCTGGTAGGTTGTGGTTGGCTGAAGTTTAGAGATGAGTTCTAAACGATGGCAATTCCTCACTCGTCTTTAGTTGCGACGGGAGCCAATTTCGCAAATGGGTATGTCCCACAGCAAATAATTAAAACCTATTTTTCTTTGCCTTCTATGATGTTCGTAGGTACCTCCCATTATGAGGGGATACATCAACATAATTCATATTACAAGGGCGAACTAGTTAGAAAGATGGCAAATGTATGCTGCTGTAGCTATGAGTGAAACTGTTTTCAACCGTTCCAGCCAAAGTGAGTTAAAATGGAGTTTGCGCCATCGTTCTTCGTGGCTAGGCGTTGGCTTGCTCCGCAAGATTATTTTGGTGAACGAGCGCAGGAAGTTTTCTAAAACAATCCTGACTGTTTGTATAAGTGGCCATGGACTATGGAGCCGTACTCTAATGAAGGTCGCACTATGAGTTTCAGTATTTCCAGTCCTGTTTAGAAGAGTGAAATGATAGTGATATGCAACCTGTTAGTTCTTTCGCTCTTGTTACTTGATGCTGGATATGTTCGAAAACGTTAGGGTTGCTGGAGTATCCAATACCCAGCTCTCGGACTTGGTATGTACTTGAGCTGGGGGCACTTGTAAGAAAGATAGAGCCGTGATAATTATTGCTTTCAGCTGTGAGAGAAATCCCCACATCTTAGAGTGTACAGTAAGGAATCACATAGTCGATGATAAGATTGATTCCGATTTTACATACCAAGTATGCAAATATTACGCGTCAATTACAGATCAAAACTAAATGAAAAAGCTTATCAACAAGTCTCGAATATCTTGATAATCAGCTGTTAACAGATTTTTTGCAATTTTTATGTCTACCAGAGTGGCCGACGTAAAGAGTTGTACGAAGCTGTTGTGAACTGTGACTTCATTTTGTACAACATCAAAGATGATCCCGAGATGGTTGATGAGGCCCTTTGGATGGTGGAAAAAATACATGAAAATATTGCACAACTGCAAACGCAGAAGCTCTTCATTTTACTTTCAAGCGTCTTGACGTGGGCAAAAAGCGCATTTCCTGATGAGGTAACCACTTCTCGTAGCCGCGATTGCTAACTCAATTGGAACACAGAATGACCCAGAATTACCGTTTGCCGACGAAGACTACCGAAAGCGAAAGCCTCACCACAACTTTAGAGACCACATTCAAGTTGAAAAGTCTACGATTCACTATGGAAAAACGGTGAGGCTGGCACAATTTACTTTGACCTATCCCACACTCAGGATAAGTTAAAACTGCTCACCTACGTCGTAGCGAGTGGGGCAACCTATGGAGAAAAACAAAATGTTTTCCACTACTTTTTTAAAGTAAGTAAACTTATCGGTACACGTCCATCCGTAGCCAATGATTTCCTAGAATGTTTCGCACATATGCAAATTTGTTTTTTTTAGTGAAATATATCGTTTTAGGAGAATACTCTGTTAACTCACTTCTACATTGAAATTTATTATTGGCTTTCTTCAATAGACCATAGAGGATCGAATTGTTGTGCAGAAATTGTAGGGTGCCTAGCCAACATGATTCTCACAACCCGCTTATAGGTATTCGGTTTGATCAACCGAAAAATGGGAAAAGTTAACGTTACTATAACTCAGTCGGCAGTTCACATTAAAAAGCACAGAAATGGGTAAAACTTTTATAATTCTTGTGTACCCTTTTATGAGTCATGAGCGATCCAACAGCGACGACACAAGGCCTTGGCGTGATGTGTAGTCTCCGTGCCTCCGATACCTGTCCAGCTGCGTTACATGATACTTTCAAAATGGTTCCTGTGCCACACACCAGACAAGTCCTTTATTCAACGCCAGCTAAACTTAGTCTTAGTATCCTCTTCATCGTAAATGGCGAAAATGTCGGTGTCTTTTCCACGTGAAGTAGCCATGATGAGTAACTGTGAATGAAGGACAAGCCGCTGTCAACTGATATGGCGCCTGAGCATCACGCGTCGTCCCTAGGATTACAAACACTCCCTAATATTCTGCACCCATTGTTCCCACAGCTACTTCACAAAATTTGTTGCACCTCACTATTTTTACGCTTGTGCTGCCTTACTTGATCCGCGTCAGCCTGTGGACATTTTTCGGCAGTAAGTTCACTGCAGCCCACATTGATCCACTACTGCATGTTCAGGCAATACTTCGTCGTTTCCCATGACCACGACCAGCCAACACCTCATTTTGCTCACATTCGATAAGACCTTTAAATGCCGTTCGCACAATCTTTTCCCGTTCCAGTGTAAAATTGTGTGAAGTAGCTACTGACAGCTATACGATTTCACATATTGAGTCTTTCGCAGTTTCGTAGCCACCCGAATGCCCCGCTCTTCACATGGTCAGGTGGTGGTAGATAGGCTCTGTCTGCGCAACCCCGTCGTAGACGCACTCATGGGGTTCTACCCAAAGCGATGCGTTACCAGCGAATTGGACCAACGCCTTTATTATGCAGCTCATAGTCCCCCAAATGCAATGTTGATCCTGTAACTTCGGCCTTAGGGGCGGCTAATTGAGGTTGACAATCTGCGAAACAACCTTTCAGTCTGCAGCTTTCGCCGTAAAAACGGCAAACGACAGTCAGCCTAGACGTACTGCATGGTTCGGAAGCATACTCTAAGAAAGTAAAGGTTGGGCTGACATGCTCTCACTGTTCCATCTACTTCATCTGAAATGTACAAAGTATGGCCAATCTGGGACCGTAACTGGAGCACATGTAAGTTGGGTGTTTCGAGCACGAGAATACTGCACTCAGAATACGTTCCAACTTTGTTTGATCTCATGATATAGGGATAACAGGCATCGAATCCGGGGTTATTGAGATATCATTTGAGACCGCTACTACTTTAGCCAACGTGTCACGACAGGAAATGCTTAGCACGATGGTTGATGATTGATTGGATGCTCATTTGAAGTAGTCGTTCGGTGAAAGGATTGCGACGCACAATCTCATTTTAGACCGCGATTCGCACTGAATTGAACGTTGGTCAATTCGATCCCTAGGACCGTAGCCGAAACAGATAAAACTTATTTATTTCCCGCCCGAAATCACTGCATACCACGACGCGTTTCCACCCTGTTTGATCTCGCCAGGTGGAGATAGCATGCCTTGAACCCAGAACCACTGGAATATTAGCCGAAACCTTTATCTCTCTGGCTGCCCGATAACAATGTCTAACGCTTGGTACAACGGTTCATGACTGATAGGAGGGTCATTTGCAGTACTCGTTGTGTGAATGGATTGCGATGTGCAATCTGAATGTATACTGTGATTCACAATAAAGAGCACCTTGATCAGTTCCATCACTAGCACCGTTGCTGAAGCCGCTGGAACTTGAGTGTTACCAGCCAACATATATAAGGCAAACTCTCTCCTGTGCTGCGCTGTATGTTAGATCGTTTGGTTTGCATAGTGTGTGCAAGGAATCTTACGAACTCACGACGATCTAACCGCCCGGAATAACCTTCGGTTGAATGCAAAATCTAATTCATAAGGTCAATAATAATCGTGTTTGTGTTCAAACTGTCTCTTTCAAAGCGTACTATAAGCTCAAAGAAAAGTTTTAAACGTTTTCACAATATCTTAAGCCCACTGAACTAATACGTATAATTCGTAGAAAGTAGAAGTCACGATTAAAATTCACGCACAATAATGTGCCTCGACGGGGAGTCGAACCCCGGTCCACGAATTTCCGGTCCGCTGCTCTACCACCGAGCTACCGAGGGCTGACGATTAGGTGCGCAAATTTTAATACATGTCTTCTGCTTTGTGCGCGACGTATTGCTAATAAGCTCACAGTACTTGTCCTGATGTTGCAGATTGGCTCACTCACCCGCCACTTCCCAATAGGACAGGTACTGCGAGCTTATTGGCAATACGTCGCGCACCAAGCAGAAGACATGTATTAAAATTTGCGCACCTACTTATCAGCCCTCGGTAGCTCAGTGGTAGAGCAGCGGACCGGAAATTCGTGGACCGGGGTTCGACTCCCCGTCGAGGCATATCATTGTGCGTGAATTTTAATCGTGACTTCTACTTTCTACGAACTTTACACTACTCACAAACATCCAACATTAATACGTATAACTCATTTTCAAAGTTGACACTTTAGGGCAAGCTATGACACTTTCCTATAGCATTGCAATCTTTGAATAACAACTATTCTTTAATCAGTGTACTGCTTCCTAAATGGATCCAGTGGGATTTGCATAATGCCAAGTATTTTCTTGGGTGAATCTCAAGGGCTAGTAATTATTCGGGTGACCGCCACAAAATTATCCTTTAACGATCCATTTTCGTCTACGACGTGTCCGATCTCTTATTGGCTCGCAACTGGCAATCCAAGCGCATGACTCGCAGCAGTGGCGATACATCCTCGCAACGTTCTATAGATAGCTTCATAGTCCAGTCGATATACAAGTTGCCTGTTTCCACCCGCGCTACAAAGGGAATAGCCAGGGAATGCTAGATGTCCAGACGAATGGTGGTGTACGCGTTACATCACTATCACGAACTCCGAAGTAGTCTGCTTTCCTAACTACGCTTAAAGACTAGAGACACCGACCTAGAGTAATCATACAATTTACTTAGGCTAACAAGATCACCGAGGGCTCAAACTATTCACATTAATAGTGCACAAAATTATAAGACCAGGGCCCGAGCCACTGATATGCTTTTCATTTAAAAGCAGGTTGCATGCAGTTGCGCTGCAAGTGGTTACTCCTCGTAGGGGGACTCAATCGCACAATGTACATCAGCAATTGACCCCAAAACCATTGGCGACTAGCTCCATAACGGGTAAAGAGTGTGCAAATGGTTCCTTGTTGCACTGCTTCGACTGCGGTGCTGTTGCCTACGATCTGCTCTGCTTGACACCCAATTCAGCCTTAGAACCAAAAGTCATGGCTAGGTAGGCAGGGTGTTCACTGATAAGCGACAGCTCCGTTTAGAGGCCAACCATACATTCTGCTTATGGAAACCGTACTGCCGCCATCATCGACCTCCTGGTCTCAGCCAAGGTGAACATAATCCACTTGACTGATTTTCCTCGGTATGTCATGTTTGGCCGCATGTCCGCATCGTTCACCCAGTCGACGCTCGTCCGAATTTTCCAGCCACTCATACCCTCCCAGTGTTCCACACTAGGACGGTTGTTCGCGCGTCCAACCTAAAGCCCGTCCAAGCTGTGGGCGCAGCCTAATGTCGTAAGTAGCTCATGAATATTCGCTCTGTTTAGCCGCCTAACACCTCTTCCTTCGAATTTATTACGCCCACGTAATTACCGCGCATAGTTTTGCTCCTAACCTTTTGCCTTTGCGTCGACCTATAGCCATTCTGGTTGTTTCGGTCATCTGTTCCTTCCTTTTTTTCCGGCTGTTCTAGCCACTGTAACGCAAGCTTTTAGTAAATCGATTCCATATTATGCGTGTGCGGCTAACCGCTATACTTAACATTCTGGCGACGAGGTAAAACTATTGCGATGTTGCACCGTCCTACACTTCTTGGGAATATTCCTTCAGAGAAACCAACACCGGCTACCTGAAACTATTGAAATCGCAATTGTTTGCATTATAGGGAGCTAATATCAGTCTTGCAATCTAACACGGTACTCTCAGAGAGCCACAAAATTAAATCATTGAGACAATTTCTGGGGCGTGAAAGCCAAAGACATTTTGATGCCCTCCATGTCGGTGAGAAGGGGACAGTCAACAGCGCGCTAGAAGTCCTCAGCGGGGTAATCGGGTTCAGAACTAATCATATAAACTGCGCGACATCATTTCTCGAACTGAAGTCAGAACCCTGAAGAAAGTGTCAATGATTTCATTGAGTGGATTCGGCAAGCCCTACTACAATGTCGGTATAGTGCAATCCCATTTACGAAGTTCGAAAATTGCTGACTTGACGGTGTTTGATATCCGGTATCTTTTTAACGAACAGGCTCGTGAAAGGTTGCTGTCCGAACATGAGATGACGATGAGCTGAGAGAAGGCCTGTAATATTGTTCGACAGCTGGAGAATGTCCATAACCAGTTAGCAACCTTTTCCTCGCAACCTCATACAGATACAGTCCAAGCAGTCGACCGAAATGGTGTTACCACGAGACGGTCCGAATTGCCTTTTATCTGTTACCGACGTGGAAGCCATTATTTATTAGACGATGAAGGTCATAATAAACAGACTACCTGCCGCAAATATGGAAAATTAGAGCACTTGGCTTGAGTTCGCCGATTTGCACAACCGCGACATCCCTTAGTCCCAACAAGACCGTGAACGTTGTCCAGTCTTCAGACGAAGTAGACCAGCTAACCACGATCTGGAACGCAATCTCGAGCATCTGTAGCATTCACCCAACCTACACTGTGCAAGTGGAACTAGTAGGCCAGTTCGTTAAAAAGGAAGTTGTTACTGGTGCCTCAGTTACCAAAATCAGTGCTGCCTCAGTTAAAGTTACCCAAGTTATCCCTTTGTGAATCAACATTTCGTACGTACACTAGGCAATCGATATCAGTCCTGGAAAATGCACTGTTCATGTAAATTGCCTTAGGGAGAAGTGGACCTTACTAGCATATATTGTGGCGAATGCTTGTCCAAGCTTACTCGGGCACGACTGTTTAAATGTCTTCGGTCCATGCTAGTGCCAGTGAAGTTCATGTCCATTATCCAGCGCTTGGGGGATGTGCTAACCAGCTATTCTGAAGATTTTGATGAGGGACTAGGTGATTTGCATGGATATCAGACCAGTACCAAATTACGGCCGGGAACCCAGTCACGTTTTTTCAGGGCAAGTACTCTACCATATTCTCTAAGATCAAATGTGGAAACCGAGATAAAGAAATTGCAATGGGTAGGAACATCGAGCCAGTCTAATACAGTGAATGTGGAGCTCCAATAGTTCCAGTCCTGAAGCCGGATCTTTTTGTGCATTTTTGAGGTGAGGATAAAATAACGGCTAATTTTGTTATATTGTGAATACATTTCCATTACCTCGGATTGAAGATCTGTATGCTACGCGAGTAGGG
Organism: Dicrocoelium dendriticum; assembly: GCA_944474145.2. Lineage (NCBI taxonomy): Eukaryota > Metazoa > Platyhelminthes > Trematoda > Plagiorchiida > Dicrocoeliidae > Dicrocoelium > Dicrocoelium dendriticum. The sequence goes on from OX104066.1 coordinate 108,726,033, forward strand.
GGACAAAAGTTTACCCAGATCGACTTCAGACACGCGTACATACAAAATGAGTTGAAGGAGAGCATCTTTATAATGATCATTATACACATGGTGGGAAACAACTTGCCTACTGTGCCGCAATACCTAGAATGAAGGGAATAAAATGCAACCGTGCACGCCGGCTGAGCTACCGGTAACGGATGGACATCGTTCCGGTAAGCTACCAGCCAGATACTAAGATCCAAAAATTAATTTACCATGTAAAATTATAAAAGGCGAAATAATAAGACCGTGGTTAGAGGCGGAGGCTAAGGGGGATGGGGTGGGACAAAGAAACTCACTGTACGAACGCCACGGGTCGACTCCTAGCCACATCAGCAACTGTATACAACCAAACATGTTCATCGTCTTTCGGACCCAACCCAGGGAGTCGAGACGCTCCAACCGAGGCCAGCTTCGAAGTGAAGGCCCTCATTCCTTTCGACCAAGTAATCGCTTGGCCACCCCTCCTCTTATTCCATCCACAGCCCAGACGCGCAAACGACGCACGTCGCGGGAGTCGGTGGGTTGGAATGCGTAACCAGTGGCCGTGCCATGGAAGCCTGGTGCGTGAAATAACGGTGCTGGAGGTTCATTTCCTTTTCGTGTGTCTGAAACAAGGCGTCGAACGCGCTCGTTTTTTGATGCTCCCACCAGATGTGAGCTAAATTGCGAAGGCACAGGTGCTCGAAGGTAACTAGCCTCTTTATGTCCGTGAACCTAAGGGGCCAGGTTTCACAACCCTACAGTAGGGTCGAATGTACCGTTGCATTGTACGCTCTACACTTCAGGGCGAAAGTAATGTCACGCCGGCGCCATAAATGGCGAAGGTTGTCAAAAGCGCCTCGAGCTTTTGCCATACGATTCGTTATCTCCTTTTCAGTCCCATGGATGCTGATTAAACTTCTCAGGTAGTTGAATTTTTGTACAGCTTCTAGCTGATCACCACAAATAGTCAGCGTAGGAGGCGGTCGAGGCCAACCTTGGAGGAACGCTTGGCACTTCGTGCGTGAGAAGCAAAGCCCGCAGTAACGTACAGGCAATACTAATCTGTCCAGTGCTGCTTGGCAGGTTTGTGAACTGTCAGATTAACGCAATGCCGTCAGCATTCTCCACATCAAGAAGTCATTCTCCTGGGAGTAGGTCCAAGCATTCCAAGTCGTGTCCTGTGTACGCGATTTCCATTACTTCATCGATAGTGAAGTTGAAGAAGAACGATGACAGCGGGCATCCTTGTCTCACATCGCTGGAGAAATTGAAGGGTGGCGACAGCCTGCCGTAAGCCCTCACTCTGCCTGAGCTACGCACGGATAATGCTCAGATGATATTTACATATTTCTCAGGGCACACCTTTACTGTGTAGACAGTCCCAAAATGAACATCTATCCACCGGATCAAATACACCTTTGATATCGAGGAACACGACAACGGTGGGCTGCCAATATATGTGGCGGTGATCCAACAACTGACGCAAAGTAAAGATGTGGTCAATGCAGCCAGGACCTCGATGAAACCCGGCTTGCTGTTCCCGAATATGGCTTTCTCGAGTGCTAGTCAGTCTGTGAAGGATAACAGGTGCAAGCAATTTGGAGGCGATGGAGATCAGACTGGTTCTTCTATGGTTACCGCATTCCGATCATGAGAATCCTTTGCAAATCTTGACAATGACGGAGCAACTGCAGTTGGTTGGGGAAGTTTTCTGCTCCCACAGTTTGACTAGTAACTCGGATAAATCATCCGTAAGAGCAGGTCATCCGAATTTGAAGAGGGCTGGAGGAAGATCAGCTGGTCCCACGGCTTTAGTTAACTTCAACAGTCCGATCTCAACTTCGACTTCTGAGCGAGAGGGTGGATCCAAATGGACAGCCCATGGAGCAGGGCGATCAGTGACCCGCGAGAAAACTAACATTTCCAACCGATTAAATGGCCTTTCAGAGCTCAGCCGAACGCTCCAAGCCTTTTGGTAAGTTGTAGATAGGCTGTCCACTCTCGTCACGTTTAGTTTCATTAGTACTACGTCTCCTGCTGCCGGTTTCCCGTTTCCGTTACGATGGTTACCTAGGGCAGTGGCCATTTCCATCTCTGAAGCAAGATGAGACCACCAAGATTTGTGGCCACTTTTCAGGCTAGCACGGAGTTTTGTCCGGAGCTCTTTGCGATTTTCATTGTGTTCGCCTCCAGCCGGAATACGCTGGCGCGCATCGATAAGTTCCAGAAACTGCGAAGAGACCCAATGTCCATGTCGGCGATTAGACTTACCACATGAGGATTTTCCTGCTGCTATTAAAGTCTGGTGAATATGAGACCAGTAAGCTTCAATTGCATCCGGTGAGTGCTTACTCAACTCGCATGACAGCGTACTTTGATAGGCATTCAGAAAAGCTGGTTTTGCCATTTGGCTAGTGTCAATACGCTCATAACGTCATCTTGGGCGTCCGACAAAACACGTCTGCAGATCAGCACACACTAGTGCATGGTCGGCATCCACAAACGTGCTCCAAATCGAGCGACAGTTCTGGACGCAGCTTCTCCAGCGGTAAGTTATCGCAGTGTGATCGATTTGCGTCCATAGCTGATTCGAGGCTGGTGGGCGCCAAGTCACCCTCCGGCGGGTGCTGTATCGGAAATTAGTGCTCGTAAGAAATAAGCGAGCATCTTCGCACAAATGAAGTCGTCGCTCACCGTTATCATTATGGGAGCCTACATCGTGTTGAACACCCGGATGCAGATCATCAGTGGATAATTTTCCAACTTGAGCGTTCAGATCCCCAGCCAGCACAACAGTCTCCGAGCTTCCTCTGTGGCGAAGGAGCTGGGCCAGTTGGCGGTAGTAGTCGTCTTTCACCGGATCATCGCTAGTATTTGTGAGTGCGTTGACAGCGATGACGAATAGACACCTGTTAGTCCCATGCGGCTTCGAAGCTTTGAAGGAGGCAGCCAATCGGACCGCATGCAACCGGCTAATGTTTGCATTCTAATCAACCAGATTACCTTCAGCCCGCCGACTCAGGGCAATACCAACATTGGCTTGACCGGTATTTGAAGCTGCGTCGTCACCGGGTAGGCGCAATGTGAAAGTGCTTCTGGTGTCGCCTGAAGGGGATCACAAAGTGAGCACAGAGCCCAAGTACTGCAGGCACGTCTCCGATAACTAGCCGAGATCAATCGTTTCTAATCGACCCCTCGCTCATGCACTACAATAACTAAACACATAGGTCTATTCCAGTACGAACGTCTTCTCTTCGGAATCAGTTCGGTCCCAGCAATATGCCAAAAGATTATTGACAACCTAATCAAAGATATTCCTTTCACTTGCGCCTATCTTGATTACATTCTAATTACAGGAAGTACAAACGTTCAAATTTTACAACCTCCACTGTGCTAGAACCTCTACAACAGCGTGGACACAGAGTGAAGAAGTCCAAGAGTAAGTTGACCTCATATTTCTTTTATTACCTTGGTTACCGCTACGATGAACGGAGTACACATGTTCGAAGACAAGTAAGGCCCATCATTGTACCATCTGAACCCAAGAATGAAGCAAAACTCAGATCGTGTTAGGGAGGATTACTCAATCTCGCCACTTCTTACCTAACACCACAACAGTATTTGCACCCTTGTACAAACAGTTGCACAAAAGTGAGTCCTAGCTATGTGGTCCGGATCAAAGAAAGGCCTTCACAGATGCAATAAGAGTGCTTAGCGCACCCCCCCCCCGCGTAGCTCGTGCATTTCGATCCCAGCCGGCATGTAGTGCTGCAGTGTGATGCTTCCCCATCTGTAGTAGGCGCAGTCCTTTTCTACCGGAAGGATGAAGATTCTCTTCCTCCAATAGCTTTTGCTTCTCGTACAACGCAATCCGCTGAAAGAAATAACTCCCAACTGAACAGAGAGGCTTTAGCGATTATGTGGGTAGTCAAGTGTTTGCAGCAGTACTACTTGGGATAACAGTTTGATATCTACGCCAACCATAAACCACTTCTTTCGCTTTTGGGTGAGGAGGAAGGAATCCAAAAGATGTCTTCGCTTCGAATGTAAAAGTAAGTACTACTTTTGAGCACCTGTAGCTACAAACTTTGGTATGTAAAGGGACAAATAATACCACTGCCGATGCACTGATTCGCCTTCCACGGCAACATGGCCCAAAAACGAATAATGAACGCATGTACACCATAAATTTGATGCACATTTTAAGGCACCAAACCGGAGTGACGTGGCGCAGCACCTGACAGATCGGTATCCTGTGTTGTTGATGGTGAAACGCTGCTTGATGACCGGTGGGACTACAAGCAGGTCAGACGCACTGAAACCATTCGTCTGTCAGAGTAATGTGTTGAGTCTATACAACGGCTGTATAGTTCGCGACCCGCGCATAGTTTCACCAGATGAACTACGGCCCCAGTTGCTGAGGGAGCTACATGACGCACACCCTGATGCGAGCAGAATGAAGGCGTTGGTACGTGGTTACTGTTGGTGCCCCAACATTCATTAGGATATAGAGCGTCTGCGGAAAAACTGTGAACCATGTCAGGAATACCAAAGGCAAAAATCTCCCGTCCAGATACGTCCATGGTGTTGGTCAGAAAGGCCCTGGTATCGGGTACACGCGGACTACTTAAGCCCAATCAATGGGATGATGTGTCTACTTTTGATTGCTGCCCATTAGAAATGGATAGAAGTACATCCAGTTCCACATTCGACTTCTGCAGCAACAGTTGCAAAAATTCACTCCATCTTCGCCATTTTCGTTATCCCAGAGGCGGAATGCACGACAATGGAACCCCATTTACCAGTGAAGAGTTTTAGCATTCTCTGGTTAACAACGGAATACAGCACATTAAGTCTGCGCCGTATCATCCCGCGTCGAAAGGGATGGCAGAAAGTGCACTCCAGACTGTTAAGCAAGGTCTCCTCAAACAGACTAATGGAACTCTACAAACGAAGTTGCATGGTATCCTGTTCTCTTACCACACGATACCGACTGAGTCGACAGGGAATTCACACGTGGAACTAATATTTGGTCGGCCACTAAGAATGAGATTGCACCTACGTTTTCCGAACCCTTGAAAGAGAATGGAGGAAATGGAGGACAAAATGTGTGGGGATACGAAGATGCTAGAGGAAAATTGTCTCAATGATTTTGACCTGGTATACACAAGACTGCCTCACGAAACATGTCCTCATCGAGTAATCAAACGCAGCTACAGCTAGAGGACGGCGGTGTGGTGCGCCGCCAATCGGAACATATCCGGCTAAGCTCAAACGAACCACATGAGCTGGATCAAAAAGCAGTTTATACTGACCCCAAAACGGACGGAGAATCTGATACACAAAAGCAAGCACCATAAACGGTTGCGGTAGAACCCCAATTAAAACGCTCAAACCGCACGCCTATGCCGATTGATCGGCATCAAGCGGATGTTTGCAGTCTTGACCAGGGAAGAGAGGGGTGTCACGTAAGTATCGATTCGTAAACACTGACCCTCACATGGTTGGTTAACATTGACCTTACCTTACCTTCTTCAGTTCATTGGTTTTTCTTTCCGGCTTTTCTAACCGCTGTATCGCAGGAAGCTTTTAGTAAATCGGTTCGATACTACGCGTGCGCGTTCTGTTCCCTTTATCTTCTGAGTTCCATACTTAACAGGGTGTGTTCCACTTGGGCGATCGTTCTCATTTGCCAAACGAGGTGTACCTACTACTAGGTCCCACTGCAGTGCTATCGGTTCCTGTGGTCTCTGAACGTTTCGGTGGTGTGTTCGCAAATTGTTGAGGTGCCTGACTCACCTTTTACTGTCGGGCATTATCTCACAGATGACTTTACCTGTTTTACCGATGACTGTTCCGCTAGGCCAGCTTTCCTGATCTTGGATATTTCGTACGTAAATCCTGAACACAAGGAGCCTGTTTATCTGCCCTTTTCTTGCCAAAACGCGAATACGTGTAAGTGCTTTACTGATTACATCGGCCGTTCAACGAACGAGTCCTCCTGACAATGTCTTTGGTCAGTTAGTTCATTTGTGCAAAATTCGAATACAACCATATGGCTGGATGCGCAAGACCTAAATATTTTTTCTATAAGATGCCAGTAACCACTGACGAAGAGAGAAAATCACTTTTGCTCACTGGTGACTTATATCCTGGCTTTAGCAAAGCAGTCCCTGGTCAAAAGGCATACACTCGCCCAACAAACTGGTGGTTCACCGCAGACAGATATAGGATTTACGAGGATCGAAATACATCCACAACTGCCTACGAATCTCTAACAACTGTGTGCGACCAGACATAAGCAGTTCCCATGGGACTTTTGCTGCCAGACTCGTCAAGTGGACCTTATTCTTATTGCTTTACGAGTCAGTCTGATAGCTCAAGTGCCAGCGTTGGGTGCCCTCGAACAGATCCACTCTGACGGAATGAGCGACGACATATTGTCCTCTGTCCACAAAAAGTATCCTCTGTAAACGTTTAGGCCATTTACGTCCCTTTCTCTTCAAGTTTCCTCTCTTTATTACTACTGATTTCATCCACGAAAATATCGAGGAGGCAAGACCATAATTAAATCCCCTCCAACTGGGCTGTTCAAAGTGAGCACATTAATTGCCGCGACCACTTGGTACGAATGGAAAAGAGACAGCTGCAAATTTGGACATTTACTCTTAGTACGAGGGATGTTTAAAAAGAAGCCAAACTTTTGAAATGTCGAGGCAACCGGCAGTGGGAGGGCGCTGCGGCTACTGAGTGCATGTGGAGGCTTGCTTTGCCAATAAACTGTCATTTGCCGCATTTCGCTCTGACTGTTAGTTGGGGAGCTAAAGCCAATGAAGTGAGCACGTACATAAGCTCTTCGTTAGACTAGTGCCAAGAGATAATGAAAGAGACTAAAGAACGACGTGTGTGTGTCTGTGAAATTTTGCTACATACTTGACAACACTTTTACAGACATTACAGTTGCTTAGCCAAGCATATGGGGAGGATTGTATGAGTTGCACGTAGCGCTATGAGTGGTTTAAATGTTTTGACACGGCAGAATGTTCGTCGTCACCGGTCCCAAGCCTGAACGATCTTTCACATCAACAGACGATGGCCGTGTCGAGGGAGTTCGTGCTATGATCCGTGGAAATCGTCGTTTAATTGTTTGAGAAGTTGCCTAACGAAGGGGCATCAGCGTACGATTTTGCCATTAAATTCTAGCCTGCTTGGGGAATTCGGTGCGCAGGAAGGGGCCTGAACTGTGGGAAAACCAGACTTCAATGTTGTGTCATAACAGTGCGCTGGTTCACCCATCGCTCTTGTCCGCAGCTATCTCCCAAAACAACACACTTCCGTTGTGCCCCGTCTGCAGTATTCCGGGACCTAACCCCTGCAAACTTTTGCCTGTTTCCTAAACTTAATACCACGTTGAAGACGTAGATACTAAAGCTTAGAAAACATTCAGGACCATGCGTCAAGAAACCTGCATGCCATCACAGAAAATGGATTCCAGTTGATTTACCCGAAATGGAAGCACCGTTGGGAACGGTGTATTGCCAGTAGGAGGGATTAGTTTGAGGAGAATGGGCTTAAATGTTGTGCAATGAGCAACGAAAATGTTGTAGCAGTAGTTCGGTTTTTTGAGTACCCCTCGTATTTCGCACGCTACCGCAATGACTAACGTAATTGCACACATCTGTATTTGTACTTCATTTCAATTACCAGAACGCGTGGAATAACGACCAGTTCCTCCATGTACTTGAGGATGGCCAAAACATTCTGCCAACGATCCACGTCAACGACCTCGCTAAGTAAGTCACTGCATTACACCGCTGTTCCTAATGTATTTCATCTGCCTGCAATGAGGTGTTCCTGGTTCAGCTGAACGCAGTGCTCCGCCTCACTGAGCAATCTTCTGCATAGACGTTGAGTTGAAACCACAACGTCTCGGTAGCATCTCATCTATCGCATGTACTAATAGTTATCCAAGTTGAGCTCAAACTGCATTTAACCTCAAGAATCCAAGGTGCACAGAAACCTTAGTCGAGAGAAACGAACTCAGTTCCCGTGGAAACCACAGGGCGAGACCCGCTTTTATCGAGAGTGGCTGAGCCGCATCGCTAGAAAGGCGTCCATGAGTAACATCTTCAATACGGTTCGTTTAAGTGTAAAGACTTTAGAAACACAGCCAATCTATTCCTAGGTACTCGGTCAACCGCAAATCAGCAAGTTAAAATCCTTAGCCGGTAGAAGCTCAGACGGTTTCGACGTACCAATCAAACTCTTGTGCATCCATATCAAACGGCATTGCAGATGACTTGACGTGTCAGGGGAAATGAGCAAGCGAATATATCCGTTGCTACTCCGTGGTTGACAATGTCATTTTCAGGTTTTTTTTACCTTCCATACCGCCCCTCACTACTCCTGCGATTGATATATTTTAGAATCATTCAAACGGTGATTGAACTGCGGCCGACTAAACATTACATCATTGCAAAGGATGATTCGCAAAATACGCTGTACGAAATCGTAAAAGTAAGTGAGGCAATTCGAGAAAGCGAGAAATCCATTAGACTGTTTTCGATTTGCTGTTTTTCCTTTAGTTGTGAATGCAGCATCGGGTTCTGCCCTGCTGCAACATCAAAGATATGTTGAAAACACTGATAACTCAGGCTCAGTGCTCAGATGCTCATTTGCTCACCGAGATTGGTAGTCGCGCTGCAAAACTTTCATCACCTGACGCGATGACACCATTGGTGCGCAGCCCTACACACTGATGTTATCACCTCATCTGGTGATGAAACGTCAGCTACCTGACTACCAAGCTCGGTGAGCACGGGAACACCTGACTATTCTGCAAATTGTTCATTTAATCACGTATGCAGAGCATAGTGTCCATCCTAGGTCAGTAGAAGATAAAGCTAGAGATGACTGATTGCACAGGATCATCCATTTACATTCGCATGTAGACTTCAGCCAACAGCTGCCCGAGAAGAGGTTAAACGCAAATATATCATCCAATGAAGTGAATCAGTCGACGGAACGCAGTTAGTTACTGTTAGTCAAACGCCAGAGCCAATTAGTTTTCATTGTCCAGAATACGTGCAACAAGCTTTTGAAAGCCTATCCTTCGTTGGTCCAGACCAGGAAATATGTCAATGGTTAACTTTTCTTTCCATGCTGGGGGAGTTTGGTGAGCCATGATGATGCATTTTAATTGTTCATCTATGATACCAACGCTGAACAACAATCGGTTCATCTGCTTTGACTTGTAGTAGAGAGAATGATAATTTATTAGTAAAACGTATGTAAACTGACAGGGGCATCGCCATAAGAAAAGAGAAGTGAACGTAGTTGACTGCCGGATGAAAATGTCAACGGCAATGGACAAGGGACCGAGAGAGACACTGATATGGCGACAACGTCGTATCGAATAAGGTCTCTAACCAATGATGTGGCCAATCACCCAACTCCATCAAGGAAAATGACGTGTGTCTGTCTAAATGCTTCCGCTGAACAGGTTTATATGTCTACCAGCGGTGCCTAACGCACCGCTTCACATCCCCACATTAGGGCGGCTACACGCCTCCTGCGGGCTACTCTGGTGAATCAAATCACTTGCGACATACCTATTAAGTCACCCTGTGGAAATAATGAATGGCTTCTGCGCATAGCATTACTCCAAGGTGTCAGAGTAGCAAAATAGTTAACCTTTCTGATTAATACTCGTTTGATCCCAGGATTTGCTATAGCAGCCACTGCTACGCAGCAGGTTCTAAGTTTCACTAACTTAGCAAATTGTTACTGCGCTAGATTGTAGAAAGGAACATGGGAGTAGACATTGCCTACAACTGAGGTAAATGTGGTGTAATTTTCTCCGTATTGCTTCCGAAAAACACTATGGTTATCCGGAATAGAGGTTATGGTAGTTTAGGTTTATCAGTAAATCGTCACCGCCAGTAAACATGTGCGCACGTCTAGGTAGCTTGTTCAATAATAACAAGTACATTCATTAAATTCAATGCACTGACCTGTCAGTGTGCAGGGTGTTACTTGATTGTGCAGGGTTATAAATTACGCGTTTTGGAAAAGACTTTAGTTAGAATTATACTATATTTGTTTCTAATTTCCTCTGCCTTCGCACTGGGTACTCTCATCATGTGCCTCGACTCTTTTCGGTTGTTGTAAGTCACTTTCAGGTTCGGACAAATCGGGTCATCACACATTTGGTCTATATTTGGAATGCCCACCGTATTTCCAAATTAGTGCATGCGGCTTCTATTTGGACCGCGATCTACACCGAAGTAATCAAACTATTTTCATCGCTGCTATCACCCCAGATGTCAGTTCGTTAGGGACAAGCGGTCTGTCCAGCAAAGCCAAACAGGCGCAAATGGCAGCACTTTCGACTCACAGAATCTTCGAGATATACCGTTAGCTTACTTCCATAAACAACGATATTCTTGGTCGGATTAGGTTCATTTTCTGACTCGGTTATCCAAAATGACAGAAATGTCAGTCAATCGGAATTGTGTGTGCGGATTTCGAACCCCACCGTAGCAAATGAACGAATCCCCTATCTGCTTCTTCCATTGGTTGTCTGTTTCTTTGTCCATATGACTACTCCGACTGTACACTTTCTTCACAGGAATCATATCAAAAGATGAGACAGTTACAACGCTACCTGCTCCTAACGCTGCCCTCAGCGACCCGTTTCGTCCTTCTACGGACTAGTATGTTAAAGACACTCAGGGCTATCATTCGATCTTTGTAAATGATGGCTTAAGGATTTGCAACTAAATCATCGCCATTCGGGTCTAACAATAGTGGCAATGGTTACGGTTTTAACCAAACTCATCCACTCTTTCTTACAATGTCCAAAATAAGCCCGAAAAGGCTCTTGCATCGCAGGATCAACAGTGCCATCTCCCCTCTTTCCTCTACACATGCAAATTTGTTTAACTCTCATATTTCAAGTTGTGGACGTCCGACCCATTATCTCATCACTTGCCCTGATTGTGTTAGTGTATAATCAAATACGCCTGATTGCACGAGGGAGCCACTGTGATGGAATTGGTGTGCACGATGCAGCAGTCGCACCAACGAAACCTCTGAGGCGACCAATCAGATGCGAACCCAATGGCCTCGGCTGCTAGCCGCACCCAGCTCCGCTGAATGAATGACGCTTACCTGTAGTCAAGAGGGAACACTGTTGTAGAATTACATCGGTGCAAGTTGTATTCTCCCAACACTGTTTGGTTTTCCCCAGTAAACTTTTGTCTGTGAAAGACCGAATTCTAAGACAGCCATCTATAAATGTGACGAATTGGTACGTTCGCATGGGATACAGGGTCACGAAGCGCAGCTGCCCACACATCTCGTTAAGTTTTGAATTGATAGGATGCCGAATTCATAACACGAGCAAGGTTACTTTTTGAATGCACCTCAAAACATCGGTAACGCACTTTTCAAATACCTGGACCTTAGTAATTACCGCGAAAAGCGTTACCACTAGATGCATGCAATCTTTGAGAACATAAAATAATTATCTCTTGACACCCATGTCCTTCCAGATGACGGACAGCCTTAGGTTGGACAAATAAGGGCTGCGGACAATAAGGTGGGTGAACGTCATGCTTGCCCATTACCTGACAGTGTACAGGTTAGCGACCTTCGGATGCACCATTGATGGCGCAGCGATGCAAACGTTGGAAACAGTGCGCCTTGACGATGATGAAAGGTCAATAGGTCTGAATAAAGTAATCCGAAGATTCAGCACTGAGGTAGTACAGATAACGAGAGAGCGGTTCGTAAGTTGGTTCTCCAATTCCATAAATCTAGGCGCGTCGGTGATCAATCCTAATAACATTGCGCTTACCCACCTTTGACGGTGTTCTATCTCCAACTGGTTAGAATCCCCATTAAAGTCATTTTAGGACAACTCGTGGATTTTGGATTGCTTCAGAACTCTGTATTTTCATAATACATCGAAGAGTAGAAGGTCTGTGACCGCCAATATTGCTAGGTCGCCTATGAATATCTAGAATAGACACAGCCATAGTGCGAGATGTGAAAGCACTCAGCTTTGACTGGGTCTCAGCCTTCTATTTTTGGGTCTGAACTGATTACCGGATAAAGCTATTGACCTATGCATCATAAGATCGTTGTTCCTGTCCAGAACATACGACTTATACGATTCGCTACCCAATTACGGTATGACATCGAGGCTAGAGTTGGTACGAAGTACTTGCTTGACGGAGTGCCGTGACAAATCAGCCAGTTTTTAGACTAATGTATGCAAATCTGCATTAGGGTAAGAAAGGTGAGTTGCTACTTCCGTAAAATGAGATTGTTTACTCAAGCCGAAGATCGCACTAATCGGGGTTTCAAATGCTTGGGTCTTTTGCCGCAGAAATTATGGGGTCCAGTTTGGAGTCGGATATGTTCAAGGATTTTACCAATCAGATCGTGTTTGGCGATAGTGTGCCGCTTGTCAGGACGTTGCATAAGTACCATGGAGAGTCCTATAGGACAACAAAAGCATCTGCAGCACATTGCACTTAATCACAAAAATGTGTTTTCAGCTGGATACAGAAACGTCTGGGTTAAGTGGAAATGTCGGCTTCAGTTGTCATAAGTGAACTAGAAGTTATGCTGTCACGAGTAAGCAAGGTATTTGTTTAACAGTATAGCAACAGATGAAGGGTGGTCACCCTACGGAAACTGCAGCCAACGGGCCACGCATCTGCGCAGATCATAACGCAGTTGTTCTCAGTGAGAACGAGGCCAACATATCCTGCAGTTTCCACTGGATCCGCCCCAGTGTTACCATCGTAACTACCGGGCTCCCCTCAAGTCGACAGTGTCTCCTGAGCAGTGTTCATGCAAAAGTATTAGCTACCGAACACCCTAAACAACTGTGATGTATCCAACGTCTCAACAGCATCGATCCGACCCATCTCTGTCCGGGGAGAGAGTCATTACATGACAATTCATGTGCCAACAAACGTACACCTTTCCTTATAGCTTATACATTTACTAACGTCTTAGTAAACTGTAAATATGAAGGTGTAGCAAACAAGGTTGCCTTGGTTGAGTCGGTAAACGCACCCTTACTATTGGCCAGTCTTCTTTCTGCGGGCCTCGGTATAGTTGTGGGTTATTTACGCGTTCCGTCCAACTTCTCAGTTACGAGTTCATGTCTGCCAGCTAACTCAAATAGCCATACCAATTCCAATCGTCTATGCTACTCTGCACGCGGGAACCAACAAGTGAAAGAGTTCGTCCGTTCCGACTAGGACAGTCGAAGCCCAACAACAATGAGAAACACACTTCAGCTATTGTGCCGTAATAGATAAAGATAAGAAATGCAAAAAAGCAAGATAATGAACATTAGAGAAGGTAAAAAAGGTAACACACTACCTAGTAATATATTAGAGAAAGCGCGGTTGGGGGTGGAAGATAAGCGGGATAGGGAGGAATAAAGAGACTCACAACACAAACGCCACCGAGATCGGCTCCATGTCATGTCAACTAGTGTATCCAACCAAACGTGTTCATCGTCGTTCGGATCCAAGCCCCGCAGTCGGGAAACACCAAACGACGCCAACATCGAGGTGAGGGACTTCACTCCTCTTGACCAATTCATCGCTTGGCCTCCCCTTAATTTCCAACACCCACCCACCCCCGGCGAGCAAACAACGCACGTCGCGGGAGTCAGTGGGCTGACATGCGCAACACGTGGCCAAGCCATCGGATCCTGGCGCGTAACATAACGGTGCTGTGCGGTTCACTCGCTCTTCTTGCAACAAATACACGATGCCGAACACGCTCATTGCTCACGCGTTGCTCCCACCAGACATGAGCTAACCTGCGAAAGCAGCGGTGACCGAACGTGAGTAGGCTCTTTATGTCTGTCGACTTGATGGGCCAGGCTTCACAACCGTACAGGAGGGTTGAACGGACGACTGCATTGTAAACTCTGCCCTTCAGGGCGAGAGCGATGGTGCGCCGGCGTCACAGGTGGTAGAGATTGGCAAGAGTATCGAGCACTTGATATACGGGTCTCGACCACATCCTCTATTCAACGGGCGCTAATATAGCTGCCTGTACACTTTAATTTCTCGAAGACTTCTAACTGGTCGCAACCAAGGGTCAGCGTAGGAGTGGATCTCTGACAATGTTGGAGAACTCTGTATTTCGAGAGTGCAAAAAATAGCCCGAAACGGCTGACAGTCAATGCTAATTTGTCCAGTGACATATGACACGGTTAAAAGCTGTCTCAGATAAGGGCAAGGTCGTCGGCTTAGTCCAGGCCTTGTAAGTCGTGTCCAGTGAACGCAGCTTCCATGACATCATCAATGGAGAAGTTAAGGAGGAAAGGTAACAGCGGGTATCCTTGTCTTACACTGCTGGAGACATTGAAGGGCGGCGACAGTTTGCCGTAAGCTCTCACTCTGCCCGAACTGTGCGCATAAAGCCCTTAGACAACGTTTACATATTTTTTCGGGCACACCTTTCCCAAGTAAACAGTTCCAAAAGGCACACGGATCAAGTACCTCTGATGACGAGGAACACGACTACGGTGGTTCGCTGATAAATCTGCGGTGCTCCAACAATTGACGTAATGGAAAGATGTCATCAATACAGACGTGACTGCAATGAAACCCGGCCTGCTCCTCGAGAATGTGGCTTTCACGTGTGCCAGCAAGTCTATGAGGAATGACAGGCAAGATTCTTAGAGGCAATCGAGATTAGACTGATACCTCTACGATTGCCGCCTCCCGAAGGTGAGCCACATTGAAAACTGGGACTTTTATGGCGCGGCTGCAGGGTATTGGTAGAGTTTCAGGCTCACACAGCAGATCATCTACAAGATATATATTGCGCGGTCAAAATACTGTCAGGTTGCCCAGGTTTAGACAGGAGAACGATTAGGGTTCTCAACCGAAAGCGTGGGATCAAAAACCTGACCTCAAGGTAGCGGGATTTCGACGATGGACTACAGAGAGCCAATCTTATGGAGTAAAAAGTTCACCTCACTTTGATCTCCAACATGGAGAGTCAGGAGACTCATTTCGTCTGGCCTCTAACCATTGACCAATCTGATATGAGTGCATTTGTAGGTGCAAAAAGCAAGACTCAGCATTGCTCAATGGATCAATGAAGCACACAAACCGTCGTACCACGTTAAGGTGCAGTCTCATCGCGATGGAAGAACAATGCGAACGTCTGCTGTTCGGGAGCCCTAATATTCCTGGTGAGCGCACCGCAGGAGTCAAAAATGACAGCACTCGGTGTATATGCGAGAGAAATGACGGGTATGCAGGAAGCAAAATTCGTATGGCCACAAGGCAGAAGCACCAGAAGAAGCTAGCACGACCCAGGGCATCAACAAATGTCAACGGCGAACAGATAACCGTCAGCATTAATTGGGCTGAATAGACGTAGTTCAATCTCAACCGAATTGTAGCGAAAGCAAAGTTTGCGCTTCATAAACGCGGTTTAATGAAATCAAAAGAGGGCGGCTATATTATAAGCACACTAGCAACAATGAGTGGATATACGTGAAGCGGAGAGGCTTAAACGCCTTCATAGCTCTCTTGGCTACACAGCGTGGGATTCAATGGGTTGACTGACACAAACAGAAGGAGTAATAAACGAGCCATCCAGGCGACGGAAAGGACAACAGTACGGAATCGCTTCGTTAAGAAGACGAAACTCTGTTACTCAGTGAATACTCTCATCTCGTCTCTGGTATATCTCCAGATCGACCGTTAAATTTGTGGTTCATGGGCGCTCTTCTAGATGGAAGGTGACACCCGTAACCACAAAGCGCGTGAGTAAAGGCATCGGACTAACATTTTTATCATTATCGCATTCGCGCAACCCGTAAAACACTGTGCTCTGAGCGTTCGGAGAAATGAAATGCGACCGCCATGAATAGTGATGCAGCAATATATATATATATATATATATATATATATATATATAAATCTGAGGATAATCCATACTAACGCAGTTAACTGTGGAAAAGTGCCGATGTGAAAGTAAGGTAAACGGGAACAAACATGCCGTAATGAAGAGGCAAGGTGGAGTAAACATTTTTAGCGGCAGCAGACGCATTGACTATAAACAGCAGTTCTCGGTCGATTATCAGACTCTTGGTTATACGAAGTTGTAGCGCTTATAGCCCGATGGAAACGTCGTCTGTGATTCAATTAGACTAAGCGAAAGGTCATTACAATCAAACATCAACAACTTTTGACGCTCTCGATATAGACAGATGAGGTGAACATCAGTTGAGCAAATGTTTCGGTGATCTGGGTTCCAGCACTCAGCAAGTAGCGTGATTTTCCCGGCCAACTAAGCATGTGGACAAACATCACCTGTGATATAACACCAAGCCTGTGAAAACCTCCTACAATCTGAGTGTTGACGCAACAGTCATAAGCAGTTAAACGACGTAAGACAAACTGGATGGTAACACAGTTGTAGCCGTGAAATAGAAACCAACAGGATGAGAAGAGAAATGAAGCTTCAAATTCGCTCACCTGCAATCCGTGCTT
The DNA here is from genome assembly GCA_944474145.2 of Dicrocoelium dendriticum. Classification (NCBI taxonomy): domain Eukaryota; kingdom Metazoa; phylum Platyhelminthes; class Trematoda; order Plagiorchiida; family Dicrocoeliidae; genus Dicrocoelium; species Dicrocoelium dendriticum. Next base: position 108,742,589 of record OX104066.1, read on the forward strand.
GATTCGTGCAACAGCCCGTGTGATCTTCCTGGTGACAAATGTTTCGCCCCGACGGGGGCTCTCATGATTGAAGAGAATACCAGCGCACGCAAACAGACCGTACGATTCCCTATAGTTTATGACAATCCAATGGGCGTACAACTTTGCGACTCCTGCAAAAGCCACAACGAAATTATAAGTGAACCAGCAAATTCGAATGCACGTGATAGGGTTTTAATAAATGTGCAGGTGGAACTTGCACACGGCTTCATGGGTTGATCTAAGGAGGCACCAAAAATTCAACAACGCTAAGGATAAAAAGCAAACAGAGCAAGACAAGTTGCGCAACAGCAGGAGAACCAAGTGATTGCACAAACATGGTGGATATTTTAAAGGAAACAAGCGATAGAGAAAACCTGATAATAAGTCCCAAATGTTAGTGAGTGGGGGAGCCCGGATATCCGAAGATAAAAAGCAAGTGTATAAAGTAGTCACGGGCGTTAAAGATGAAGGAAGGTGAAAAGAGTAGTTAGCAAGATGATTGAAAACATCTGATTACATGGGCGTAAAACTGGTTCTGGTAGTGTAATTTGGGTCCGGCAGCCAAAGAACTGGATGAAGGCGGATGATAAAGACGAAGGGAGAGGAACGAGGACGCAAGGTATCCCTGACGACCATCGTCAATGGAAATGAACTTGGGAGAGGAACTTTCCGTAGATACGAAGTCCATATGTGTATTGTAATGGTAGTACAATTTCTCTGATATGGGCTTCAAAGACATACAGCGCAGACTAAAAGTGGGATTCGAACCAAGAAAGAAAAGTAGCCAAACAATGACCTGGTCAAGAGGAAGAAAAACCCTTAGTTCGAAATTGGCATCGGTTGGAGTCTCTGAGCTCCTTGGTTGGGGTCCGAAATACGATGAGCATGTCTGGCTGAATACAATTGTTGATATAGCAAGGAGTTGACCTTATTGGCGTTTGTGTTGTGGGTTTCTTTGCCCCTCCGAATCTCGCTTAACTTCCCCCACCAACCATCATCTTACTGACTAGGCATAAGGAAACCTGTGTTGTGATGCAACAGCCGACTGGTAGATATCTGGAGCAATGTCCATCTGTTACTATTGACTCAGCCGACGTGCCACTGTTGCACATTTTTCTTCTCCTTACCTTATGTATTGTGTGGTACAATAGCTGAGGCATTTTCCACCACCAGCAAACGTGCATAATGATGATAATGAAGTTAAAATAGACAGTCATGCGATCAATGCACTCCCTACCGAGATGGAATCCAGTATGGTAGTTAGTGAGTCTAGTGTGAACGATAAGGTTGGGTCGAAGTGTGAGAGTTAGCTTAGGAATCACGGTGAGAAGAATCATAGCGTGGTGAGTTTCACGAAGTCCTCAGGTCGTTGTTAAAATACCGAATGAAAGTTAACAATCGACTAGTGGGAGTACTTGCTCGTCACGCCATATAGTGTCAGCTAGATCAGAGCCTAGTGCATCTTCACGGTTTTCAGCGGCAACAGAGAAGAGGTATACCAGCCAACAGCTGCAAACCGTGGTGGACCTAATCGATGGCGGAGGTTTTGAGTTCCACAGCCCAATTAAAATTAGGTAAGTCAACTAACAATGTCGACGCGGCCTGCCCGCAAACTAACGTATCATGTGACATGTCAGTGCAGATCAGCCCTCAGGTTAACCTTTTGTCGCATTTCTAAGAATTGTTCCGTGATCGGTGTGGTGGATGAGTTGGAATGCTGCTCAGCTGTACCATATGATACCGAAATTCTGTCCAAAGAAGTACCGTGGGTACAGTGTATGATCCGATCTGAGTGACCAGATCTGCCTATACAACATAAAACAACGAGATACACCGGTAAAAATCGGTGAATCTACCTCAGATCCAACAATTTGTCGCTTTACTATGAATGGAGCTACAGACATTGTGGGAGGGCGTAGTGGTAAATGTTTCGTTAACTACGACACAATCGGTGTTATTGTTTAGTGTAGAAACATGGGCACATGCTAAAGAAAATATTAAGAGGTTACTTGCATCTGGCCAGTGATGTGCGAGAAATATTGCTCATATCCGCTGGAGATGCGGAGCAGGCAATACTGAATCCCGCCAATAGCTGTTCGAAAAAAAGACACTCCGGGGCCACATAGAAACGAATAACGTTGGTTAAGCAATGACTTCCGTGTGCCTTAGGATCACCCACCTCGACGTACATTGTTTGACGTCGCTGCACCCAGTTGGGCGAAGCTGCGAGCTGGTCAGTAGTCTACATGGCTGAGACATAAATACCTCAGCGGAAAAACTAGGTTAATATGGATGATGAACATGTGATCTTCGTCACGCCAGAGACTTTATCCAACGTGACGCAATCGCAGTCAGTGGCGTCGCTGCATTCGGCCCTTTGCAACTGACCGTTTACAGAGCAACTACATTACTATTACAAACCAAAATTTCCTAGCTTAGCTTTGTCCCATTCAACTTTGTGTTTCATCTCCTTCTTTTCACCGTCGTTAGTTATTAGCATCAGAGCGGTAGGAATCATGTCAACCTAGTCCTTTAACAGGGTAAATATAGTATAAGCAGAGAATGAAAGTGAAATGTGCATGCAGACAAGGGCAGCAATATCAGAACCTAGGGTGAGGGCAGAAACCAGATATCTGTGGATAACCAACTTATAGAAGTTCCAGTGGGACCGATACAGACAGTATTCGCGAACGGAGGAAGAAGATGCAGTCAACCGAGCAAACAACAGCCATGTTTAAATTAGCGGAACAGCTCAACAACCACCGAGTATACAGCTTCGATTGATTAAATCCAGTGAGTTGAACAAAGCGCGTCACCCGAAAAATATAAATGACAGAAAATGAGGATTTGCAGCCGATGAACTCACGTAAACCGAAAATGATGTACAGCTAAGTAAAAAGGCAGATATAGAAAAAATGGGGACGAGGGTACTCGTTAGGAACATCAATGTGGAGCACCAAGTAACTGTAATAAATAGCGAAACAAACCAAAAATTCAGTAAAATACGGAATACAAATGAAAAACATGCAAATTCCCAAAGAGGGAATTCGTAGCCGTAAACAAACAGATGAGTACAAATATATCCAAACAGATGAGTAGCTCGGAAAACCACCCAAAAGCGAATGGTAGTTGCAAACTAGCCACCCAGAGAGGAGAACAAAACAAACACCAATTATCAAGTAACTTGAAAATTCCCATTTAGAGTCAAAAGAACACGAGACCATAGGTGAACAATTGTTTTCGATGATTCTCTTCAAACCAGTACAATCACATTTAAGAGTAAAATAATGAACTGAAATCAACTCATTGGGTCAAGTTACATAGTTAATTAACAGATCAGTGAGGGAGGCTAAAAGTTGATCATTGATCTGACTGGTCGATTGCATGTTATCGAGCTTGGTTGGTGGCAATCGACCTCAGTATCGTTCGTTCTAGCTGGCCAGGGAAGCTGTAAGGCATGAAGCAACTTCTTTTGCGAGCATAATGAAGGTTGCAACAACCGAATGCAAATGGATTCAGCTGTCGCGAGCGCACGGAGGCGTAAACCTCTTGATTGATGATGGGGGACCCTGTAAATTATCCTGAAGGCACGCTTTAGATCGACTTGGTGCCCCGTGTCGACAATATGGGCCAAAACGGCGCTGCTAATGGCCCCAGTTCCTCCTTGACGCAACCAGCGCGGGCAGTGCTCCTTCACGCGTTTGGACAAGTGCCTTGCTGTTCGACCAATATAAGTAGCGTCACAAACGCACTTGAACTGATAAATAACCATAGATGAGGTCAGCATTGGCAGTGTATCCTTACTGCGTGAACAAACAAGTGGTTCAGTAGAAAATGTGCACTTTAACCTGGCTGCTGGGAATGTCGACTTGACTACCGCTGAAAGACTTTTGCTTAGGCGCTCGGCAGCGGCATCCCCCTTAAAAGGTATTCTTAAAAATAACTTCTTCGCCGCGGTTAAAACTGGTACCGGATTGGGTTTTTCTTCAAAATTCTTTGAAACAAATCTATCAGGATAGCCATTCTCGCGCAGCGTATTCTTTATAAAGGCTAGTTTCTCATCCAGGGTGTCCTGTGAGCAAATTCTACGTGCTCTTGTGGTAAGGCAGAGGACTAAGTTTCGCTTATATCTCAGTGGGACGAAACTGTGAAAAATCGTATATTGACCAATCCACGTACTTTTCCTGTAGACTTTCCGCTGGATGGAGTCGTCTGGCCTCCTAGTTAACAAGACATCTAGATATGGAAGCTGATTGCAAGTTTCTGTCTCGTAGGTAAATTGCAGTGCTGCGTGAGCCCGGTTAAAACGATTGAGAACCCCATCCAGATTTATGCCTTTATCCGCCACTATAAATATATCATCCATATAACGATGATAGTGATCAAAAGATCTTATCTCAGCCTGCAATTTTGTTCGCTCCAATTTGGCCATGAATATATTTGTGAACAATGGACCGAGGGGGGATCCCATGGCTACGCCATCCTTTTGCCGGTAAAATTTTTCATTAAATAGGAATTTCACATTCCATGTGCACCGCAGCAATAAGTTTTTCAATTCAAGCACAGGTATACAAATCTTAATTTCCAACTTCGTTATCTGTTCGCAAATGTAATCGATGGTTTCGATCAGCGGGACTGAGGTTTACGCCTCCGTGCGCTCGCGACAGCTGAATCGATTGGCATTCGGTTGTTGCAACCTTCATTATGCTCGCAAAAGAAGTTGCTTCATGCCTTACAGCTTCCCTGGCCAGCTAGAACGAATGATACTGAGGTCGAGTGCCACCAACCAAGCTAGATAACATGCAATCGACCAGTCAGATCAATGAGCAACTTTTAGCCTCCCTCACTGATCTGTTAATTAACTATGTAACTTGACCCAGTGAGTCGATTTCAATTATCAAGTAATTGACGAATGGACGCAAGCCCTTGATGGAAATGTGGAAGCAATAGAACAAGAACGACATCGGTTTACAAGTCTGATCAATGAGGCAGCACAGAAGATAGGTGAACAACTATCGTATATGAAAAATGCAGAACGACTGTGGCAGTCTTCGCCTTCGTTGAGCAAAGTAAAATAGGGAATGGCAGATTTTTAAGCCGAAGGAATACATTTCGAAGAGTTCGCATTCCGAATCAGCCAAGTATTTGACTACCGCTACGCTATTTGGAGGGTAGGCAAGATTATGAACACAGCTGAGAAAAAAACGTGGGGCCGGAGTAACGCAAGTTGCATCATCCGCATATGAAGAGCTAACAACAAGATCAATGGTCACGCGGAGTAGAACAATGTGGCTAACCAACGACCTTTGCCACACAACAAATGGTTTGATTTAAGCATCTCATATTGGGTGCGAAGCCAAAGAGAATGGATCAGAAAGTTAGTGGGCCAAGGAATGTACGAAACCATCATCATTATCATCAATACACGTTAGCAGAAAGCAACAAACACACTTCACGTAATATGACGCAATACAAAAATGGTAAGATATATGAAAAAACGACATACAAAACATTGCAGAATAGGAAATAAAACTAAAAACGTAATATAATGCGCAATGACATAGCAAGCATGACGCGTGAAAAGGTGGTTGGAGGGCTACGATAAGCGGTAAGATGAGAAAGAAACTCAGAACACAAACGCCATTGAGGTCGGCTTCTTGCCATGTGGACTAATGTATCCAACCAAGCGTGTTTATCGTCCTTCGAACCTCAGCCAGGCAGTCGGGAGACACCAAGCAAGCCGAATCCGAGGTGAGGGTCTTCATAGCGCTTGACCAAGTAGTCGCATGGCTTGCCTTCCGTTGCTTCCACCCACATCCCGATGGCACAAATGGTGCACAACGCGGGAGTCGGTGTGCTGGTATGTGAAACACGTGACCCAACCATCGAAGCCTGGCGCGTAATATAACAGTGCTGAGCGGTTAACACTCGTCGCAACGAGATTGGACCTTAAAGTGGAGAGACAGTTTGCGTAACTCATCGAACCACTGAGTTATATTAGATGAAGCCCTCAGGCCCCTTAAGACCTACGCCTACTAGGTTGTTCAATGACTGGGGGTTTGAAATTGAATGAGGCCGTTTCCGTAGAAACGTATCCTTGTCACATTCGCTGTCCTGATAACAGGTATTTGGGCTAAAGACTTTGGCTGAGCGCCCTAATTGTTCTCCTCTCTAGGTCTGAGCGCCATGGCAGTATCTGACCCCACGTACATGACTAGTTCTACAAACTGCAACTTGCATCGGCCGTCCCGGGACACGTACCAAGCACCTCTCTCGACTGGCAATTGAGAAGTTATCCCAACACTAAGTTAAGCAAACCAACCAGGATGTATTGAGTATCGAACTTTCACTCTCTCGTCCTAATGACATTGAGCTCCAATGGAATAGCATCTCAGTTGCCATGCACGATACCAGAGCATACGCTGCGGCACTATCAATCGTCACCATACATGGCACTGGATATCAGAGGTCGGAGAATCTGCTGCAATCCAGAAGAAACTAACCGGCTGGAACTAAACACAATGTATCTACGTAGATTATTAGACGCGAACTAAAGTGGAGCGCCTCATCATCATCAACAGCAGTACATCAGCCATCTGAACTGATGCTTCGCTGCCATACAACCATGAGGACGTAAGTAATAAAGAATAAGAAGAGGGAGAGAAGGGGGACTTACCTGAAAACCTTAATGCCGTAGGCAAACATTCCCGGTCAAGGCGCCTTGTTAAAACGCTGTAGCCCTGCTGAGCTCTCGAATGGTTGATTCATGCCTGCTGCTAAATCTGTGCCCTTACGCGTGCTCCGTTTGACGCCTTGGCAAACCCGACCGGAAGGAAGACAGAAGAAGACTCAGCAGACCAGAGTTCCATTAGGGTAGAGAACGCGCATATTTATATGTCGGTGTCACCAGGCGGATTTGGCTCTAAGCCCACGCTTCACATCTACTTGTCCGCTCCATCCGTCCAGTTCACCGTGTTGCTCGGGCACTCCAGTGTTCGTCCGCCTATCCGGCGCCTGGAAACGCACGTGATGTCTGACACGCGGTTTCATCAGCATCCGGTCAGGCCTTGGCGACACGCCTACTGTTGGATCATTATCACCTTTCGGCTGGGCCCTGGTAACACGCCCGCATGGTCTTTCCGAAGCACGGTTGGTGACAAGCGCGCGAACGTTGGCACTCCGCTTTCTCGCCCAACTGTCACCTCCCCTTCCGAATTGAGTCAGGTTGCACACCCCTCGAATTTGATTGCGATCGTAGCTTTTCGCCCGGGGTTCGATTTGCAGCCGTTTCGCCTCTGTGACACCACCTCCTCCGAATTGAATCTGCTTCCCCACCATGAATACTTGCTTCAAATCAGCTTCCTTTGTTTTGACACCAATCAGTTGCCTTGCTGGTTTTCTTCTCCTTCTTCGGGAAATGTTGTCTGCGGGTCCTTGTGTTTTTCCGTGGTTTGGTCTCCGCTGATCGGCGTGCCTGATCCATTTCTTGTTTCCAACCGTTAGTTCGTAATTGACTCCATCATTTCTGCGGATCACCCTTCCAGTTGACCACCACTTCGGTCCTCAAAAATCCCCGGCGGAAACCCTGTCACCAACATTGAAGTTACGGAACTTGATTTTGCAAGCTTCCACTAAGGACTGAGTTGCGTACGGCACCGGGCGTCTTGGTCTAAAGACTGGCTTGGCGTCTGGTTTAAGGTTCAATGAGGCAGTAGCGATGTTGCAGCATCCGAGACCAGGTTGAAACAATGCATCGCGACGTCATTTTATCTCGGCAATCTGACTTTGAAACATCGGGCTTGAAGATGACGGTCGTGACAGCAAATTGACTTGCGGTGGCTGACATATTCTGTTCACTGATTGATCAAGCAGTTTCAGTTCATCCATCCAGTCGAGCCCTAACAAATCTAACCCCGGCTGGTCTGTCACGAAACACCTGGATTTATTTATCGCGGAAGTTTACCTGACAATTCAGTTCACTCAGCAATTTCAACGTACCTCCTGAAGCATTCAGTGCCGTGTGGTCCGTTTGTATGAGTGTTGGTCGCCCAAGCATGCAACAAATGTCGCGAGATATCAGGGTGATATCAGAAGCCGTGTCAATTTGTAACTTGACTTGGAAGCCGTTTATTTTCACAATTGTGTATTTGCGCTTGCTGGCGCCGTCAACCTTGAAAGTTGCAGTGATAGATCTAGTCGAATTGGGACGCCGGAACGGTCTGGTATTGTTACGCATCTTCTTGATCGAAATTGGACGATTCGCCAGGCAACATGACTCCTTATGCCTTTTTCTGCCGCAACGATTGCAAGTGTAAGTTTTGAATGGGCATTCGCGGGCAAAATGCCAGTCTCTACAAAACCAACATGCAGTGGGAGGTTTAGAATGCGGTGAACTTCAGTGGGTAGCTTCTTTTAGGGGAGTACGGCTGACTGCACAGACAAAATCTTGATCGTTCTGGTTGGACAACTGCTGAATCATTGCGGTATCATGCTTCAGATTCGTCATGCGTTGGCACTCACCGGTCACTTGCTGCAATGTGACATCCGGATTCTGCTCAATTTTGTTCAGTATTCGTGTTCGAATGTCGGCGTCTTTGGATGCTTGTAGGCCACAAACGTATATGAGACATTTAAGCTGATCACTTGTCATTTTGTGTAGTTGTGAGCGTTCGCACTCTCGATTCACACGGCTGGGATAGTCGACTGAGTCTTCATCTTCTTTTCTGGTTATTGTCAGACACTTGTACCGGATGTTGAACAGAGATGTCTGTTCTCCGAAAATCTGCGACAGGATTGCAACCACTTGGTCGAAGGACAAATCGGTACTCTTTTTAGGCAAGATAAAATTGGTGAACTTCTCGTGTTCCGCAACACCAAGCTTCCGCAGCATTAGTCGAATATTCTTTTCTGCTGGAAGGTTGGTAAAATCAACCCGGAACATATCTTCATACTTGTGGAACCAAGAAACAAATATTATACCGGCATCAGCGTCTTAATGGAATTCACTGATCTGCTGAGCCAGGGTTTCTGGTGAGAGGGCACCTTCACTTGTCCCTAACCCTGGGCTTGACTGCACTGTCATCTTCTGAGTTAGCATCTCGATCAGCTTGGCTTGGGATGCTTCAAACTGTGCCTGTTGTTACTGCAACAGCATCTGCCATTGTTCAAAGCTGATTGCCATTTCTAATTTCGGTTGTACTCGTCCGTCTCCACTGTTATAACGCAGTGGCCCTGACTCCTTCTCGACTGGTTGATTCACGCCTGCTGCTAAATCTGTGCCCTTACGCGTGCTCCGTTTGACGCCTTGGCAAACCCGACCGGAAGGAAGACAGAAGACTCAGCAGACCAGAGTTCCATTAGGGTAGAGAACGCTCATATTTATATGTCGGTGTCATCAGGCGGACTTGGCTCTAAGGGGCCGTCTCACTGCCATAGAGCAAAACGGCCCTCACTGTGGCCTTGTATACACGGCCTTTCAGACATAGGGAAACTTCCTTCTGTTGCCAAAGAGACCGCAGGTTCAAGAAGGTAGCTCTGGCTTTTGCAATACGGGAGCTGACGTCAGTTTCTATGCGCCCATCATTGCTGATGCAGCTGCCAAGATAAGTGAAATGATCGGCCATATATATATATATATATATATATATATATATATCAAGTACATATGCGAGAACCCTCGTAACACATTCAAGGGAGCACACTGAGTCGGCTCCGACTACCTGAGACTTCCGCCATCCGCCGACTATAGTCAAATCTCTGCAAACAACTCGATTTTGTGGCTAGCTTTACCCTGGCAGGGCGGATTTCTCGTCATTACACACCATGAGTTCGATTTACTCAGTATCCTACTGATACCCCAACTGATCCGTCTTCAATTTCACTCCATTAATCCATCCACTGTTTGTCTGTAAGCAGCTGATTATGAAGACACGAAACAACCTGAATTCAGGTTATCCCGCACAAATGTCCGCCCTTGCTGTCTTAAAGTATTGATACGTGCATATCACCGATGTGGACGTCCGCAGAAACGCACCCGGATGTCGGCGCGTAGAAGTGTGTGGTCAGAATTCACGCTGGTGCGCCAAATGGAGTAACAGTTTTTGGACGCATCTTCTCCAGCGGTAACGGATCGCAAGGTTAACGATTTGCGCCTATGGCTGGCCAGAGGCTGGTGCGCGCCATGTCACCCTCCGGAAAGTGCTGTGTTGGAAGTTAGTGCTCGCGAGAAAGAGACGAGCATCTTCACACAGCTGTAGCAACCGCTCACCGTTATCGTTACGGGAGCCTACAGTGTGTTGACCGTCCAGAGGAAGGTCATCAGTGGACAGTTTTCCAATTTGGATGTTCAAATCACCAGCCAGTACCACAATATCCGTACTTTTTCAGTAACGGAGGAGCTCGTTCAATTAGTGATAGAATTCATCTTTCACAGAGTCAGCGCTACAATTTGTGGAAGCGAAGGCAGCAATGACAGACACCGTTTGTTCCCGCTCGACTTCAAAGCTTTGAAAGAGCCAACCAGTCCGACGGCATATACCTGGTTAGTGATTGGCATGCAATCAACCAGAGCAGCTTCAAACCGGGAGCTCAAAACAAGGCCCAAATAGGTTGACCAGCATTTGAAGCTGCGTCATCTTCGGACAGGCGCAATGAGAATATACCGCCAGTGTCGCATGTTGGGGATGGTAGGGAAATCACAAAAATCGAATCTTGCGCGCAGGTTTCTGATAAACAACAGATGTCAATCGGTAAGAGCTCTGATGTCCGGGCAAGTGCTACTTGTTGGTCAAGCTGTAACAAAGTGCGCACACTGAGGAATGCCAGTCTTAGAGAGCTCTAAGTAGAAGTAGATGAACGGACGTTGTCCGGTTAGCTGGACATGCACTTGTCGATGGGACTAGGGCGACGCCCTGCGATTGCGTGCGAGTTCAAGCGAAAAGATAAACGACAACTGAACCGGTATGGGGAGGGCCAATAATTGGGGATAAAAACAGAGGGATAAAAGTGAAGTTGGAACGGGAGGATAAGAGTGAAAAAGCGCGAGAAGACAGGAATGCTTGAGCAGCGGCCTCCTTACCCTTATCCACCCTGCTGGATGCAACAGATAGGACGCCGTTTATTATTCTGTGACCATCGCAATGAGGCTGGACTTTACCGTGGTGCGATGGTATGTGTGCCTCAGCGATCCATTGAGCTATGCTGGGTGGTGATATTTTTGCACATTCGGAGCCACTCATACCAGATTGGTTAATGGTTAGAGGACAGACAAATTCAGCCTCCTGGTCCTCCAGGTTGGGTGACTCCTTATTCCCTAAAACAGACTGCTTGTAGCCTAACACCAAATCCGCTGCCTTGTGGTCAGGTTTTCGAACCAAAGACTTTGGTTGAGAACCCAAATCGTTCGCCTGTCTAGGCCTGGGCAACCTGACAGTATCCTGACTACACAATACTATGAATTTCTCTTCAAAGAGTATCTTGATGCTCTGGCCACGGTGCCCTATCTGCTACATCGAGCAGGGTGGATAGGGGTTTGGATGCTACTGCTCAAGCCTTCCCATCTTCTTATTCCCCTCTAACGCTTTTCCCTCTTACCGCCCCGTTCCAGGTTCACTTTTATCCGCCCTATTTTCAACCCCCCAATGATTGGCCCTCCCCCACCTTGCTTTGGTAGGCTTTCCTAGTTTCAACTTGCATGCTAACGCGGAGCGTCATTCCTATCCTGTCGACAAGCCCATGTCCAACCAAGTAGCCAAGTCCAATTCAGCGACTTCAGATTAGCATGCCTCAACGTACGCACATTGCTATAGATCGGTCAACAGGCAGTACTTGCCCGAGCATTAGAGACCCTCTCGATCGATATCTGCTGCTTATCAGAGACCCGCCTGCAAGACTCGAGCTCTGTGCTCACTTTGCGGTTCTCTTCAGTTGACACCAGCAGAACTTTCTCATTGCGCCTAGCTGGTGACGATGCAGCCTCGAGCACCGGCCAAGCTGGTGTTGCCATTGCCCTGAGTTCCCGGGCTGAAGCTGCTCTGGTTGACTGGATTCCAATCAGTAGCCGGTTGTGTGCGGTCCGATTGGCTGGCGCGCTCAAAGCTTCGAAGTCGCGCGGGACTAACAGGCGTCTATTCGTCATCGCTGCCTATGCAACCACAAACTCGAGCGATTATTCGGTAAAAGACGACTTCTATCGCCAATTGAACGAGCTCCTTAGCCACAGAAGAAGCACGGACACTTGTGCTGGCTGGGGATCTGAACGCCAAAGTTGGAAAATTATCCATTGATGAACTGCATCTGGGCGGCCAACATGGTGTAGGCTCCCGTAATGATAACAGTGGGCGGTTACTTCATTTGTGTGAAGATGCTCGCTTATTTCTTGCGAGCACTAATTTCCGACACAGCACCCGCCGGAGGGTGACTGGGCGCCCACCAGACTCGAACCAGTTACGGACGAAAATCGATCACATTGCGATAAGTTACCGCTGGAGAGGCTGCGTCAAGAACTGTCGATCGATTTGGAGCACAGGTGTGGACACCGACCATGCACTTGTATGTGCTGACCTGCGGATGCGTTTTGGCGGACGCCCAAGACGACGTTGTGAGCGCACTGACACCAGAGAACCGGCTATTCTGAATGCCTATGAAAGTACGCTGTCATCCGAATTGAATAAGTGCTCACTGGATGCAACTGAAGCTCAATGGTCTCATGTTCACCAGTCCTTACTACAAGTAGGAAAATCTTCATGTGGTAAGTCTAATAGCCAAAATGGACATAGGGTCTCTTCACAGTCTCTGGAACTTATCGATGCTCGCCGGCATATTCCGGCTGGAAGCGAACACAGTGAAACTCGCAAAGAGCTCCGGACGAAACTCCGTGCTAGCCTGAAGAGAGACCGCGAATCCTGGTGGTCTCATCGTGCAACAGAGATGAAAATGGCCGCTGCCCTTGGTAACCATCGTGAGTTATTCCGTCTTATACGGGAAACGGGCAGCAGGAGACCTGGTGTTAGTGAAACTATACGTGACGAGAGTGGACAGCCTATCCACAACTTATCAAAACGCCTGGAACGTTGGGCTGAGCACTTTGAACGGCAATTTAATCGGTCGGAATTGTTAGGTTTCTCGCCGACCAGTGATCGCCCCGCTCCGTGGGTTGTTCATTTGCATCCACCCTCTCGCTCAGAAGTCGAACATGAGATCAAACTGTTGAAGTTAAATAAAGCCACGGGATCTGATGACCTTCCTCCAACCCTCTTCAAATTCGGGGGACCTGCTCTTGTGGATGATTTACACGCGTTACTAGTGAGAATGTGGGAGCAGGAAACTGTCCCAACCGATTGGAGCCACTCCATCATAGTCCCAATTTTCAAAGGAGGCTTACGATCGGAATGCGGCAACCATAGATGAATCAGTCTTATCTCCATCGCCTCCAAATTGCTTGCCTCTGTCATTCTTCGCAGACTGATTGGCACTTGTGAAAGCCATATTCGTGAAGAGCAAGCTGGATTTCGTCGAGGTCGTGGCTGCATTGACCACATCTTCCCTTTGCGTCAGTAGTCGGAGCATAGTCACATATATTGGCGGCCCACCGTTGCCGTGTTCCTCGATATCAAAGGCGCATTCAATTCGGTGGATAGACGTGCACTTTGGGACTGTCTACTCAGGAGAGGTGTACCTGAGAAATATGTAAATATTATCCGATCATTATACCCGCGTAGCTCAGGCAGAGGGAGGGCTTACGGCAAGCTGTCGTCGCCCTTTAATATCTCCAGCGGTGTGCGACAAGGATGCCCGTTCTCACCTTTCCTCTTCAATTTCGCTATTGACGAAGTCATGGAAACCGCGTACACAGGACACGACTTAGGTGTGGATCTGCTCCCAGGAGAACGACTTCTTGACTTGGAGTATGCTAATGATATTGCCCTCCTCTGTGACAGCTCACAAACGTGCCAAGCGGCACTGGACAGATTAGCACAGGCTGTCAACCACTTCGGGATTTGCTTTGCACTATCGAAGTGCAAAGCGTTCCTCCAAGATCAGGTTGGACCGCCTCCTTCGCTGACCCTTGGTGGGGATCAGCTAGAAGTCGTTCAAAAATTCAACTACCTGGGAATTTGTATCAGCGCCCGTGGGACTAAAGATGAGATCACAAACCGTATAGCAAAAACTCGAGGCGTTTTTGCTAACCATCGCCACTTATGGCGCCGGCGCTAGTTCATTCTCGTCCTGAAGGGTAGAGTGTACAATGCAGCGGTCCGTTCGATCCTACTGTACGGTTGTGAAACCTGCGCGCTTAAAGCAGCGGACATAAAGAGGCTAGTTACGTTCGAGCACCGGTGCCTTTGCAATTTAGCTATCTGGTGGGAACACCGCGTGAGTGACGAGCGTGTTTGCGCCTTGTTTACGGCACAGGAAAAGGAAATGAACTGCTCAGTAACGTTATTTCACGCACCAGGTTCCGATGGCGCAGCCACGTGTTACGCATGCCAGCCCACCGATTCCCGCGACGTGAGTTGCTTGCGCGCCGGGGGTGTGGATGGAAGAAGAGGAGAGGTGGCCAAGCGATGACTTGGTCGAGAGGAATGACGGCCCTCACTTTGAAGTTGGCCTCAGTTGGAACGTCGCGACTCCCTGGTTGGTGAACACATTTGGCTGGATATACTTGTTGAGATGGCTAAGAACCGACCTCAGTGGCGTTAGTGCTGTGAATTTCTTTGTCCCACCCCATCCCTCTTAGCCTCTCCTTCTAACAACGATCTCATTATTTAGCAGTTTATAATTCTGCATAGTAAATTATTTTTTGTTCTGCTGCATGGTGGCCGGCAGGTAGTTTACCGGAACGATGCCCATTTGTTACCGGTAGCTCAACTGGCTTGCACTTGTTGCATTTTATTCCCTTTTTTCATTTAGGTATTGCGGCACAGTAGCTGAGATGTTTCCCACCTCTAGTTAACGTGTATAGTGTTTGTGTGTGTATGTTTATTATTCTGTGTGACGGCCAGAGCATCAAGGTAAATTTTGTATTGCATGGACAGGGTACTGTCAGGTTGCCGAGGCCTAGAAAGGAGAACGATTAGGATTCTCAACCAAAGCCATTGACTGAAAGGCAGCGGGGTTTTGGCACTAGGCTATATTGAGTCCGTTTTATGGAGGAAGGAGCCACCATCACTCCAACCCACAACCTGGAGGACCAGGAGATTGAGTTTTCAGGCCTCTAACTACTGACAAATCTGGTAAGTGTCCCTGAAGTTGCAAAAGCACCACCCAGCATGGCCAAGTGCATCGTCGAGGCATGCAAACCACCGCATCACGTTAAGTTCCAGTCTCGGAGCAATGGAGAAAACAATGATTGCCACTAGCAACACCCCATCCGAAAAGACTTGACTAAGGCGACATTACGCGAGATAAGCGGGTCACAAGAGGGATAGTCTGAAAACTAAGTGATTAGCCCAGTAGATATGAACAAGATGCTACGGCAGACGTGTACAAGTGAGTTGAGCGGTCTACTGTGTGGCGGGTATAAATGGGCTTAGTCAGCGGGATATTTTGGAGACCATCGTAGCATGGATGAATCATCCTCTTCCCTCCCCCAATAAAAAACATAAAAGAATCAAAAAGCGCAAGTGGAAAATGGACACAAAATTTGTCTGTTTTCTTACTTCATTTAATCTAACCCTGTTTTCCTATTCCGCCATGGTTTCGATGGCACAATATCTTTACACAGATTGTTATATATATATATATATATATATATATATATATATATATATATATAGTAGCAGGTCTACTGTAACATCGTTGGTTGATGAACCCTAGGAACTTGAGTGGGCATCAACATCACCTCCAGTACATCAAAACGGACTGCAAGAGAAGGAGCTCTGTTGAAATGAAACGAGGTACCTGGTACAGACATCCTTCCTGCATCGTTGCTGGAAAAGGGAGGGGACGAATCGACGCTGCTTCAGCAGATCTGTTTAGAACCATAGAGGGGAGTGGAGAGGTGCATTCAGACTGGTGATTGTTCAACGCCAACCCAATTTTTAAAAGGTGTCACAGAAATCACTTTAGATTGTATCGGAAACAATCAGAAAGTGTACTTGCCTGGCAGCATTTAGTTTCTAACCGAAACGTCCGTCAGATCAATGGGCAAATTGTGCGGAAAGTATCGAGGCAGTAGCTTTATTGCAATTAGCTCCAAACTTCTCATAAGTATCATTATTGGGCAACGCGTTAAGTGTCGTAAAAGCCAACGCAGTAAATTCCCGCCAGCTTCTGATTTGATCGAAGACACATTGACCACTTGCCACATTTCGAAAAGTGCTGAAATAGCGACATACATACGGACTAGTAACTGTGATGGTTTTTCTAAAGGTGGAAGCCGGCTTCGGTTCAGCTGACCGTACCAGCTTGTTACGATATACATCGTTGAAGGGCGTGTCAGCAGAATACCTTTGACTGCGATTGTCGATGCAGAATAAGAGTTCAAAGAGAGCTGTCTTCCGAGTTTCCTACGATACATGGAGGCAAGAAAGTTGCTTAAATAACCCTTTCCTCTCAGTCGTCACGGACCGAAAGTTCGGTGGCGGCGGCCAAAATAAGGACAATCGGATCCACCACACCTTGATAGGACCATAATTTAGTAACTGAGACGTTGTTGCTAATCTAAGCCATATTTAGCGCCGGCGCGACATCACGCTCGATCTGAAGGGCAAACTTTAGATTGCAGCCGACCGTACGGTTGCGAAACGTGGCCCATCAAGTCAACAGGTATAAAGAGGCTAGTTGCGTTCGACCATCGCTGCCTTCGCAGGTTAGCTAATATCTAGCGGGAACACAGTGTGAGCAATGAGCGTGTTCGGGGTCTCGTTTTTATTGCAGGAAGAACGAGTGAACCGCTCAGCATTGTCATTTCACGCACCAGGCTCCGATGGCTGGGTCACGTGAAGAACGATGAACACGTTAAGTTGGACACACTTGTTGACACGGCAAAGTGCCGGTCTTCATGGCGCTTATCTTCCCACTCAAGGCAAGATCTCACACCCGATGTGTAATATGACGCTGATAGTCATATTAAGTACTTAGTTTTTATATTGCATTCCGTAACCATTTGTATTACAGTTTTTCAATACCTCTTGTCTTTTTGGATTGTGGTACAGGATTATGATGATGATGACGACGGCGGCTGACCCGTACTCGAGCAGCGGTCTTATGATGGAAGAGAAGTGACGAGTGGCAATCTCTTCAGACCAAATGCAGAAGTTGTCTGAGCGGCCAAAACATGTGCAGTCCGGTTCCATACAGCTAGTTCGTGTTGTCTACGGACTTCAAATCGCAGCGTGAGTATGCCGAGATCTCTCATCGAAAGTGTGGGATGTTGTGGTTGGCCGACCAGTGTGTACGCACGCCGATCAACATCCTTCCCCATGCTCATATATAACGATTTGACTGGGTTGACCGGCAGATCGAGATCTGCACCATCTGGACAGGTGGTCGAGGTCATGCTGAAGTACTTCACAGTCATCAGGAACCTCAATTATTTTCCAAAAGCTTCGGGTTGACTGCAAACATAGCACAAGGTGACCGAAGATGCTGGGGCACTTTGTTGATGTGGATCAGAAACAAAATGGGCCCGTGATGATGATGATAATGACGATGATGATAGTAAACTGTCATGTATTGAGCGAAACAAACAGCCGATTAAAACGTACGTTTCAGTCCAATACTGAATAGTTTAAATGGCAAATCAGTAGCAGCAGCAGCAGTATGCGGGTCATGGAGACAATGATAGTAATTACGGTGGATTGTACAGCGACGGATATGAGTAGGAGTCAAGAGCGTTTCGTCAAAATGTAAAGGCGGTAGCAGTGTAGTCATGATAATCACTCAAGTGCCAACAGAGAGCACGCAAAGTGGTAATGAATAACCGACTCCACGAAGTATACGTAACTAAAGAAATTGTTATTACCCACCATAAGGTGACCTCGGATAAAAGGGTGTAATTTCAGTTTGAGGACTGGACATAACTTTTCCATAGAGTTCGCTGCTGGAAGCTTGGTAAAACTTAACACGATGCTCCATCTTGCATGTACGGATTGCGTCCAAAAGGCGTAAGGTTCCTAAGCCCACAACGTCCCCAGTGTATTCACTCAGCTCGAAAGATACCTGCGACGTAAAACTTGAAAAGCTCCGTTACCTTCACGTGTGACTGAGCAGCCAGGTTGTATATTTCGCTGGGCATAACTTGACTAATAACCTTGATGAGAGATGAGCTATCGGTCATGTCACCATAGTGAAGGAAAAAAGTGCCTTGAAAACGGATCAGAACAGTATGTATTAGTGCACACGTTTATCGGCGCTTTGTTGCGCGGTGTAAATATGATCCACGCGAGCGGTGTTGAAAGTGCTTGCGCGTCTTATTATGCCATGAACCTAAGAAATCGAGAAAAGAAATACAGCAGCACACTTCATATCCATGTGACAAAAGGAATTCCGCCAAATAAGAACCATCCTGACCCGTTATCCCAGTGATAAGAGCAACTTTCCGGTCTCTGGAATCGCCTGAGGAGGAACTCATTTAGGTAAGAAATTCAACGTCACGGAGCCAAAATGTTGGCATGCACAAAAATGTCGGATTAAATTGTTGGTATGCAACGTGTCTGATCTACGTGGCTGGAAAGATCGGATAGGCTATTATGCACAAAGAATATAGGCTAATAAGACAGTCAGTCATGGAACACAGATAACAGATAGTGGTGCGATCAAGTTAATCAAATATGAACCAGAATGTAGGAATGAAGTGAATCTAAGAACTATTAATAGAGTCACAATGACGGCACAACAAAACTACGACGAAAAATGAAAGACATAAGAAAACAAAAACCAACGGAAAAATAGTTCAGTTAGTGTTATGGCTTTATTAAAATATACACAGAACTATTGTTAATCACTGGGCAGTTTGGGTGAGTCTGAAATGTAGAGACCATAAGACGCTAACTTAAAGCGAGCGGTTGTAAACCAGTGGACAGGGATTGCGTTCTTCCATTGGCGGAAGCTGTCCATGAGGCCCGTGATCTATGTCAATTCGGATGAGTATAACTCGTGAGACGATTTCCATGGCTGTTTAAAGAAAGGGTTGTAAGCTTCCACAATTGGCCCGAAGATGCGCAGGTGCGGGCGACCTCGTATTATCCCTAGCCCACGCGGGACTGGCGGCGCTCTCGTGGTAGTTATGCGTCGACGCAACGAACCGGTGTATTACTGATATCTTTCAACATTTTTAACATAATGGTTACACATCAGCTGAAGATGAGGAACACACTTCGGCTATTGTGCCGAAATACAAAAGGATAAGACATGAAAAAGTGAGATGCTAAACATAGAAGAATACAAAAGAAAAACCCCAAAGTGTAGTGTAGTGCTTAGTAGAATAACGCGTATCGAGGATGAGGTCATTGTTGAAAAGGAAAACTAAACGGAAGAGGGAGGGACAAAGAGAGTCACAACACAAACGCCACAGTGGTCGGGCCTTCGTCCTATCAACAAATTGTTAAGGAGGATTTACTGGTAAAAGTCCCGGTGCGTATTGGTGGTGAGTAATTCCCGTGAGGCTTCATGTTCCTCGATCTACATGTATGTATCTGAGAGATCCAGCTTTGCGAAACACTTACTTCCATTCATTTTTGCGAATAAATCATCTGGAAACGATAAAGGGTACTGATGGGCGTTCATCATCATCATTGTACACGTTTGCTGCAAGTGGAAAATACCACGACTATTGTGTCGCAATAGAAAATAAAAGACATGCAAGGGGCACGCCACCGGTAACGGATGGACATCGTTCCAGGGAGCTGTCAGTCGGCTATTGTGTCGCAAAAGTTATATTATGCTTAATAGTCGTTGGAGGGGGTGGCTAAACAGGACGACGGACAAAGAAACTCACAACACAAATGTCAATGAGGTCCGCTCCTAGTCATGTTAACAAGTGTATGAAGCCAAACGTGTTCATCGTCCTTGGGTCCCCAATCAGGGAGCCGAGATGCTCCAAGCGAAGCCAACTTCGAAGTAAGGGCCTCCATTTCTCTCGACCAATTCATCGCTCGGCCACCCCACCTCTTCCTCCATCCACACCCACGTAGAGCAAACAACGCACATCGCGGGAGTCGGTGAGCTGGCATGCGCAACACGTGGTCCAGCCATCGGAGCCTGGTGCGTGAAGTAACGGTGCTGAGCAGTTCATTTCCTTTTCCTGTGCCGTAAACAAGGCGTTGAACATGCTCGTTGCTCATCCAGGGTTACCACCAGATGTCAGCCGAACTGCGAAGGCACCGGTGGTCGTAAGCAGCTAGCCTCGTTATGTCTGCCGATCTAATGGGCTAGGTTTCACAACCGTACAGTAGGGTCGAACATACAGCTGCATTGTGCACTTTACCGTTCAGGGAGTGTGATGTCGCGCCGGCGCCATAAGTGGCGAAGTTGAGCAAAAGCGCCTCGGGCTTTTGCTATACGGTTTGTGATCTCGGCTTAAATCCCACGGGCGCTGATACAACTTCACAGGTAGTTGAATTTTTGATCCCCACCAAGGGTCGGCGTAGGAGGCGGTCCATGCCAATTTTGGAAGAAAGCTTGGCACTTTTAAGGTGTTGTAGAAAATAGAAGCCACGACTAAACTGTGCACAATAATCTGCCTCGACGGGGAATCGAACCCCGGATATACGGATTACCGGTCCAAACAAAAGCAAAGCAATGCTCAAAACGGTTGACAGCCAGTGCTAACCTGTCCAGTGCCGCTTCGCACATTTGTGAGCTGTCACAGAGGAGGGCAATATCGTCCGCATACTCCTAGTCAAAAGGTCGTTAAGCTGAGAGCAACGTTACATTTTCCATGTTGTGTCTCTTGAACGTGATCTCCATAACTTCGTTAATAGCAAGTTGGAGAAGAAAGATGAGAACGGGCATTCGTGCCTTACACCGCTGGAGATATTGAAGAGCTGCGACAGCTTGACGTAAGCTACAACTCTACCCGATCTACGCGAGTATAGTGCACATAATATTTGCATATTTATCGGGCACAACTTTCCTGAGTAGAGTACCAAAGGGCACATCGATCAACTGAATCGAAAGCATGTTTGGTGTCGAGGCACCCGACAACAGTGGGCCACCAATATGTGTGACGGTGATCCAACAACTGGCGCAAGATGAATATTTGGTCGAGGCATCCCCTACTGCGACGAAACCCGGCTTGCTCCTCACGAAGCTGGCTTTCACAAATGCCAGTCAGTCTGTGAAGGAGTACAGAGGCAAGCAATTTGAAGGCGATGGGGGATCAGACTGATACCTCTTTGTCCTCCGCATTCTGAAGGTAATGCTCCTTTGAAGATAGGGACAATAACGGAGCAGCTCCAGTCGGTTGGGACAGTTTGATTCTCCCACAATTTCACTAGCAATTCGTGTAAATCATCCACAAGAGCAGATCCCCCGAATTTAAAGAGATCTGCATGAAGATCACCGGGTCCCGCTGCTTTATTCGACTTCAACAGTGTGATCTCAAGTTCGACTTCTGAGCGAGAGGACGGATCCAAGGGGACAGCCCTGGGCGGAGGGCGATCACTGGTCAGTGAGGAAGCTAACAATTCCGGCCGATTGAATTGCTTCTTAAAATGCTCCGCCCAACGCTCAAGGGTTTTGACAAGATAGGCTGTCCACCCTCGTCATAAGTAGTTTGACTAACACCAGGTCTTCTGCTGCATCTCCAGTTCCAAACAGAATAAGTTCAGATGGCTATCAACGGCAGCGGCCATTTCCATCTACGACGCACGATGCGACCATCAAGATTCTCTGTCTCCCTTCAGGCTAGCATGGAGTTTTGGCCTGATGTCTTTGTGAGTCCCGTTGTGTTCGTTCCCACCCGAAATGTGCCGGAGAGCATTGATAAGTTCCAGAGACTGCAAAGAGACTTAATGTCTATGTTCTGCCGCGCGACCACCACCAGTCGCGCGCGGGCTGAGTATACCGTGAGGACGACCACCCCTACGCGGATGCTAGTGGATGTACCACGTAATGAGTTACTTGCTTCTAGTAAGGTCTGGTGGACATGAGACCAGTGACCTTCAACTGCATTCAGTTGATGCAACCGTGTTCGCAGCACGTTGTTTCTTAGTAACACTGCCTTTAGACAGTGGGCGCCGAAGTGTCAGTTTTAAGTGTGTTTGGTGCTGAGTTATCTGCGGGGTAATGGCTGATTATGACGCGGGACAATTAAAGCCGCAAGGAAGCTGTCTCGCCGATGCCGCCTTATCTTTGCACGATAGCCAGCGGTTTGTGACGGTATGTTGTCTACACAAGGTGTAGGCGCCTTGACCCTGAATATTTGCTTAGGGCATTAAGGCTTTCAGGTAAGTCCCCCTTCTCTCTCTCTTATTATCCTTTATTTCATAGGTCATCATAATTGCATGGCAGCGAAGTATCAGTTCAAATGGCCGATGTACTGTTGTTATCGAGAGGTGAAAAATCTGTCAGATGGGTGTGGCAATGTAATCTGCCACTGTCTTGAGAAACAGGGGATGCAACCCGTCAGGACCAGGTGAAGAGGTAGGATCTAGCTCGAGCAACATCTTCACATCAGTTGCCGCGTTGAATTCGATGTCCTCAAAACGGCTGGGATTCGAAGTATCGAGATTGTGGAGCGGTGGGTCCTCGTGTGCGCAAAAAGATGGATAATGCGGGGCCAGAATAGCTACTTTCGCGCCGTTTTCATAAAGAACGGAATCTGTTGAACTGGCTAACAAAGCGGTTATGCCACAGCCGATGTTGGTCCTTTTGTTAATATAAGTGTAGTGTTCCTTAGATCTGGACACAGACTGTGCTGCGAGACTACTCAAACTGTTACCTCTTCTCCCGCTTTCGCGTAGTACAAAAGTTTCTGAGCCTCTGGTAGTTTAAATAATTTAAGGTCACTTTGGTAGATTTGAAACGGCTCCACAGCTGCTTTCGAGGATTTATTAAAGCCGTATTTTCCGATCAATCCAAGGAGCTCTCGTGTGGAGCTCTTTCTTCTTGTGTTTGGGATCACTTGTTCAGTGAGCTGGTTCATTTTAGAGTACAGAAGTGTCAAGGCAGTATCGAGGTCAAGATTTTGTGGGGTATTCCAGACCAACATGCTAGCCATCGCTCTTAGGCAGGTAAGATCGGCATCGATGTTAAACCCTTAACTGACAAATCGTCGCGTCCACGTAAAGAGGAAAGTACAGTAATCGCTACGACCAATCGATGAGAGAGTGATCAATCCAGAGATGTCAAAGGGTACAGGTGAGAGTACCAAATTAAGAATGTGTGATGTCTGGCTTTGGAGTATTCTGGTGGGCGTGGAGACGTGTTGAAATAGGTTGGCATCAAGGACTGCTCCAAGAAGACCAGCATCAAATGACTGCGGACAGTCCGCAGTGGAGGAAACAAGTCAATAATAGGCGCATTGAAGTCATGCAATAGGAAGCAGTCCCTCTCACATCCATAGGTTTTGAATGAATCCAAAACGCGGTTGCCGTTACCCTACGGGGCCTTACACACCACCCCGATGGTAAGGGGTTTAGATCCGTCGTAGATCCGACACCAGAGCATTTCTATACTGTCATCACTAATAGTCTCAATGGTATGCGCTTTGAGTTCAGATTGCCAGTATAGTATTACACCGCCCCGGTTCTCGCTTCATTGCGATCCGCCCGTGAGAGCTGATATCCTGGGATATGTATCTCTCCATCCGCGATATATGAAGATACCCATGTCTCTGTAAAGGCAAGCAGGTCCGGGGCATAGCTCCGAAGTGGTACAGAGGATTCCGTCCAGTTTGTTCCTGATACTCCGGATGTTGTCAGACATCCCGCGCAGTCCAAGTTGTGTTCTAGATCTTACGACCCGGGCAGGACTAGGATTGGTCTCCAGCGAGCTCTCTGGGTTCTCACTATCACGCGAAAATCCATGATGTGTAAATTGGTATCGCCGTTTGCTCTTCGCATTCTCAGTTCATCAGTGGTCATTTTCATTTTGACACGTTCAAGTTCAAGTTCTGGTGGGACTGAAACGATAGGAAAATCCCGTGATTGTTCCATCTTGAGTGGATCGTTGAGCTAGGAAATGATGAAGTGCTCAGAGTTCTTGATGGATCTAAAACGGAAGACACGTACTGCACCCTGGCCAAGCAGTTAATGCCCACGTTTCCTGCCCTAGTAGTTCCTGCTGTGGCAGTTACGTGAAGCATGCAAAGGATAGGAAGATAAATTGAATGTACAGAATAAGGAATTTCACTTGAAATAAAAAATAACACCAATGCATTAAGAAGGGTAGAGAAAAGAAAATAGAAGAATGAAGATCCGAGTTACTCAGAAAAAGGTTTCGTGTTGCCACCCTAGAGCGTCAAGTTGCCGCTCAAACCCCTTCACGGTAGATTCCCTGATAATAAGTTTCGGACGCTCGATGACTCGGCGTGACAGCCAGATTTCCGCCCTAATCCGATTGGACTGCGGTTTGTCCAGTTTAATGGAATGATCGCGCAGAACAGAATCTAGCGGGACTTAAAAGCCAAGATAAACCAAGACCAACCTCCCCAGTTAAGATACGGTAGGATAGGACTAGGTCTTGTCTAAGCCTTCAATAGTGCATTTAATGAATTCCCAAGCTAGGTAGACGTTCGGGTACGTCCATCCCGTAATCCCTCAACTAACCTAGTACCCAACAGTAAAACCTTCTTTAGCCTCATTTTGTCCCGGATGAGGCAGGGAGGACAAGCCTGGACGCAGTATTCTAGATGAGGCCGAAAGAAAGCTGAGAACAGTCTCGTAAAGATGCTGCCCGTCAAGATTACGAAAGAGCGCCGTATTAACCATAACATGCGGAAACCTCTGCTTGCGGCCTTCTTCCAGTTGTCGCCGGAGTGTAAAGTCGAAGAGCGTACGACATCTAGATCAACCTGGCTAGATACACGGGGAAGTTTGACCCCACCGACTAAGTACTTTGCAGGAGGACTTCCTCCAATTCGAAGAACGGAGCACTTTGCCTGGTTTTATGGGCAGTAAGCATAAAGTAGACCAGTCCCAAAGCTTATCCAAGGCTCGCTGAATAGTTTCGGAACCCCCAGGAACACCCACAATGTTCCACAGCTTCCGGTTATCAGCAAATAGCAACGATGGTACCTTAAGCTCCGCGGGTAGGTCATTCATATAGATAGAGAACAGCAGCGGTCTAAGGATCGAGCCCTGCAGCACGCCACTGAGGAAAGACTGCCCAAACGATAGGCCACGATCTACCCGTACCCACTGTTCTCTACCATCCAAGACAGTCACCCAATGAAGGATGAGGCCAGATACCCGTAGGTAAGCTTTTGCGCGAGTCTCAAACGGGGTACCTTGTCAAATGTCTTCAAAAAATCGACGAAAAGCACGTCCAATGCGTGGCCGTTATCCGCTGCATTGCATCCGACCAACTTTCGCGAGCCACCAATAGATTCGTTATGTACGAAAATCCCATCCTGAATCCATATTGTACATTGCTAAGTAGATTAAATCTACTCAGATGACTCTCCAATGAATCTCTCACCAGTTTCTCGAGGAGTTTGACTACTACACCCGTCAGCCTAACTGGCCTGGAATTTGTAGGCAGACTCCTGTCCCCATTTTTGAAGGTGGGACAGAAAACAGTTTCCTTCCATTCGGAAGTTAATCCACAGCTGTCAAACGATTGCTGAAACACGATGGCCAGTGGTGCACTTAGTTCCGCAGCCAACTCATGCAACAGTTTCGGGTGAAATGAATAAGGCCCAGAGGCCTTAGAAGGATTCAGCCCCTGTAACAGCCTACGAACATTCGTCTCCCCTACAATGAATTCAGATACGCCCAAACCCTCTGGGATCCTGTAAACCAGCTCAAGGCCTGTCAAGAGGGTTCTCTTACAAACACCGCTGTGTATTGCCCACTAAGTACGCAGGCCTTGTCATAGTCCGTATGAGCATGAGTACCTTCATAACGCATCAACACTTGGATTAACGTGTTCGAACCGCAGCACCTTTTGACGTAGGCGAAGGATTTTTTCGGATTCTCTGAAGCTTCGTCTGCTAACCCTTTCTCGAAATTGGGCCGAGCATTCCTTAGGTGTTACTTACACCTATTCCTAGCCTTACGGTGGATGGAACATCTCGGTAAATCCGCCAACATTTAGACCACTTTGTGAGTAGATGGCGGCCAGTGGAAACTATCCAGGGAAGCTGAGCTCGCCCCACCTTTCTCCTTGTGACTTGGATGAAGGGAGCAGAACTGCGCGAGATCTCTGTGAAATTCACTGGTGTGTAGAGAGCAGTGTGCCAGTCAAGTGTCAAGTGCTCGACGAGATTTCTCTTCTTATTACTGAGCATCAGCTAGCTTTACTGGCTTTCATCGAGACCTGGTTATCAACAGAGATCCAGGACACTAAGATTAGCATATCAGGATATCAGCTCGCACGAGCAGATCGCTCCAGTGGATGGACGGGGGTGGAGTAATTCTCTACTCGAAGTTCTGCCTCAAGGTACATGTTATCGAAGCTCCCTGCGACAATGACGGAGCCTCAGAGATACTGTGGTGCCGAATTCATGACGGCTATCAGCTGCACACGGTCGGTGTGACTTACAGAGCACCACTGAGCTCAGACGTCCGCCTATTACAGCCGGCATAAACCAATGGTCGAGGAAGGAACTGTCTGCTAATGAGCGACTTCATTGCACCCAGTGTCGAATGGAATCTACTTCACTGCGATCGTTACCAAGATTCCTTCGAGGCTGGTTTCTCGACGCTATTCCCGAATGCAATCTGATCCAGCACATCTCAGCGCCAACACGGATGACGCCGGGTCAAACACCAAGCATACTGGATCTCGTCCTCACACCAGCGCCCTCTGATATCCATGACCTGAAGTGTACTCAACCACTCAGCCGGAGTGACCCCTATACAATCTTCTTCTTTCGGGCATACCGCCTTGCCATACATGATCAGGGGACACGCCGTCGCAACTTCTGGCGTGTTGTCCCATCCAGATTAAATAATAACAATGTGTCAGCTGAACGTCGTAACGGCGCTTCGCTGCCGTGTGACCACCACCAGTCGTGCGCAAGCTGAGTATACCGCAAGGACGTCCACCCCTACGCGGATTTGAACCAGTGACCTTATGGTTGCAAAGCAAACGCGCAGGCCACTCGGTCACCGGCCGACCAGATTACAAGAAGTGGCAAGCACCACAGACTTGACCATTCCACAATTCCTGAACCTTGATGAAACATGGAACTTACTACGCTCGAAGATGATGTCGGTCATCGAAAAGTTGTTCCTATCACAAACGGCAGGCCTTTTCCCAAAGGCCTCGTCTGGATCGATCGAGAGGTGAGATCCCTGATGATATTCGCAAAAGTCTACGAATAGACATAATGCCATCAGAAATCATGGGATTCAAACGAAGATACAGAAATAGTAAAATAAAACACAACACAACAATGTCCATGGTTTCCTCAGAGGGCGAGATACTACCCGGTTGCCCAAGCCGAAGTAGGGTGTTGACTTAGGGGACACCACCCCGAGCCTTTGGCTGAATAGCCTGTCCGCAAGGCAGCGGAGCGAATTCAGGGAATCGCGCCCATTGGGAGCCGGTGACTGATTGCTCAGTTCATACGCCTTTCGTTTGCTCCTTTGTCAAACAGGGGCCCAATGCTCCCCAGAAGTACAGCATGACGTTGCTGGAATACAATGCTTCGCCAAGATGAAGCAAGGGGCAGTGACTTTATTTAGTGGCGATTCACGTCCGCCACGTCACAGTGTTGTTAAACGGACATATGTGGCTTTTTATAGGGAGAACGCTTGCCAGGCGAAAACCCACCACGTCCTGGAACACTGCCGCCGAACCATTTGCTGGAACGGGAAAATCCCGAACCACCCAGCTGGCACAGACAACACAAAATGTGGGACATATTCAAGTCAACACAGGTAACGTCAGATTACTCGAAGTACAAAGTGATCAGAAATCTGTGCACTCCAGAAATGATCACAATACGAACACAGCCTAGTAACGCAATCCAGCACCTGTCCGAAGAAGCTGGTTTCGTACCTGAAGCGAAACACCAAGGCTGGCAGTGGTATCCTTGCTCTATCCTGCCAGGAAGAGGACAGTGCTCTACGAAGATGACGAGAAGGCTTAACTACTAGCCTCGCATTATTCCTCGATCTACTCCGTGGGACCGTCACTACCCACTGACGATCTGGCAACACATTATCCTCCTCTCCAGCAAGTCGAAATCAATCCCGAGATAGTCAAGAGACTTCTTCTTGAACTGAACCCTAACTCCGCACCGGGCCCTGATGAATTTCACCCGTTATTCCTCAAAATGGTAGCAGAATACACTGCTGATCCGATGTATTAAGTTTCTCGGCGTTATCTTGCAGACGGGCGCCTATTACCTAACTGGAAAGTAGGGATTGTAATGCCTAAGTACAAAGGTGGGAACCGACAAGATCCTGAAAACTATCGACCGATATGCCTGACGTCTGTGATCTGCAAGCTCATGAAACGGATAGTCAAGCGCGCCCTCCAAACCCACTGCGAAAGCGTCTGCGCCATCTCCCTCGTTCAGCAAGGATTCCGCAGGGCTCGCTCCTGCATCTGTAACCTACTTGTTGCCAGAGAAGCATGGGTCAAAGCGGCAGACGACCGGAGACACCTAGATGTTATCTACATTGACTTCATCAAGGCCTTTGACAAAGTCCCACACAAAGGACTTCTGCTCAAACTCCATGGAATTGGCATCATCACAAACGTCCTTGCATGGCTTGCGGACTTCTTGAGAGATCGGACTCTTCAAATGAAGGTGAACCAAACGTTGTCTCGCTCTGTGACTATGACTAGCGGAGTCCCACAAGGCTCTGTCCTTGGGCCGGAACTTTTCAAGCTCTACATTAATGACTTCCCTGCAGATCTTCAAGCAGACTGCTTAGTATACGCTGATGATCTCAAGCTATGGTCAGAAGTATCTAGTCTTGAGGACGCGGACAGAATCCAAACGGCGATAGGCCAGCTGCACGATGGGTCCATCGAGTGGCAACTACCCGTTAACTACGACAAACGTGCTGTTCTTCCGATTGGTAACCCGGATTCATTCGGTGTATACCACATTGGTGGATATCTTCTCAAGAATCTCCTGCACGAGAACGATCTGGGGGTTACCGTGTCATATGACCTTGAAACTTCCCAAGACACCCTGAGAAAGGTCGCGGCCGTAAACAGGATGTTGGGGCTCTACGGAGGTTGTTGTCCAATATCACTCAGGCAATTTTCAGAACTCTGTTCACATCACCTATCCGCCCGATATCGGAGTATGGGCTTCCAGCTACCTATCCTCTCTTAAAGTCTGAATCAGACTTGCTAGAAAGAGTTCAGAGACGTGGCTCGAAACCCGTCATGGAGTTTCGTGGTCTTACTTACCTTTTCGACTTAGAAAGCTGAACACACTCAATGGATTATTGTCGGCGCCGTGGAGATCTTATCTGCACTGAACAGATCCAAAGAAGAAAACTTGGGAGTGAAGTACAAAAGCACTTTCGGCTCAACGTGGACGGCTCGACACGGGGCCACAAGTAGGAGTTGTACAATAACCGAATACTTCACGTCCCTCCAAGGCTGCCCTATCAATTTGTGTAGTGAATGATTGGAACCGCCTACCGGAGATCATTTATGACGCATCGACAGATGAAAGTTTCAAACGGCTGCTGGGCTGACACTTCACTGCCATCTGATGAGTACCGCAGGGCTCTGCTGCTCCTATTGCAACGGCAACGATCCCCAGAAGAATGCCGCTTCGAAGCTGACAACGGTCTCCCATCATGCTCTCTACCCACCAATGAATCCTAAACTGATGGACCGGCGGGAAACGTTTTGAAGTTGGCGTTCTCAGAATCAGCTGAAAGTTGGAAGTTTGATATATGTATGAATGAAGGTATTGATGAACATTGAACAATGATTTACCACGAAATAAAAGCAAGTGCTTGACGCGTCCCGTAGGATGGTTGGGGTGAATATGATGAAATCAAAATATATCTGGGTCATCTACCGAATTCCTGCCTAGCTGAATATTTTGCTGAAATACAAGTGAAAAATTAAAAAACCGAGCGTAAACGTTCAAAAATACACTGGCATGAAATGGTCGTTGATATAAGGTGTGAGAAAAGTAAAGTAGGGTCGCTCACTTGGGTCCATTTGATAAATCCTGTACAAAGCATGCTTGGCGTAATTCAAAAGAGAGAAGTTTAGGTAACAAAAAGGCTGGGAGCTAAGAGAAACATCTAATCATTTTTTGAAAATGTCCATGGTAGGGGAGGATACAACTGAGTCTGGGAGTGCGTTCCAGGGTGGGCAAACCCGAAGGGAAAAGTAATTCCGTCGACACTCTAGACGGCTATATTGTTCCTTCAATTTTAAGCAGTTACCCCTGAGCTGTGTGTTGTGGCTAAGTTTTAGCAAATGGTGGCATACGTGGTTTGGGTCACTCAGTATCTGATACGCTAAAATGAAATCACCGCGCAGCCTTTGATAGCGTCCGCTGAAAATTCCCAGCAACTTCAGCCTTCGGTGGTAAGAGTGATGGCACAGGCCCTTTACATTCTTTGTTGCTCTTCGTTGTGGTGCTTCTAATGCTTCTGGGTCGCGCTCCAACCAAGGTTGCCAAGCTTAGATAGCGTATTCAACATGCGAGCGCACGTAGGAATTGTGCATCATTGGGAAGATTGATGGGTCAAATCTCCCGAATGCTCTTCGCAGCATGCCGACATGCTGGTTGCCTCTTTTCACAGCTAGCTCAGCCTGTTTAGAACAGTTCAGATTGCTCTGTACGATCACACCATGGTCACGTTCCTCGGAGCTGGTCTGCAATCCGTTTGTCCCAAGCAAATAGGTGCAGTTATGTCTATGGCGTAATCGTACAACGCGACATTCGTCTACGTTGA
This sequence comes from Dicrocoelium dendriticum, assembly GCA_944474145.2. NCBI lineage: Eukaryota > Metazoa > Platyhelminthes > Trematoda > Plagiorchiida > Dicrocoeliidae > Dicrocoelium > Dicrocoelium dendriticum. Next base: position 108,773,611 of record OX104066.1, read on the forward strand.
ATGGTAGGGCGTTTTGAACTGACACTGTGTTAAGATTGCACTGGAGGCGTTCGTGATCGTCCGGTCCTCTGATCCTTCGCCATACCTTGATATCATCAGCAAAAATAGGAAATCGGAAGCAATTGACCTCGCCAAATCGTTAATGAACACCAAGATGAAATATATAAGAAAATTAGCGCTAAAATAAAAGAACAGATAACTGCCAAGATAAGAGCTAAAAGGTTAAAAACAAATCAAATTAACCCCTATAAAGCTTTCGGTCCCGATTCAATTCATCCGAAGCTGTTGCATGAATTGGCCACTGAGGTGAGTGATCTTCGCACACGCGTGCTTGCAATATCGCTTGACAGCTACATCTTACTTATGGAATGGAGGGAGGCAATCATCTGTCCGATTTTTAAGGCGGTGATAGCGCTCTGCCCGAGAGCTACCGGCCTGTCAGTTTGACAAGCGTAGTAGTCAAGTTATTTGAAAAGTTGATAAGGTATTTAGTGGAGAACCCCTTGAATAGATTTAACCTACTCAGTGTTGCGTAACATGGGTCCCGCGAGGGATTTTCATGTCAGACTAATCTACTTGTAGCTCGTGAAAGCTGGGCCGAAGCGGTAGGTAGCGGCCACGCTGTAGACGTGCTGTTCGTAAACTTTTCGAAAGCTCTTGACACTGTTCCTCATCTTAGACTCTCACTAAATTTGAGATCTTACGGTATATCTGGTCGCGCCCTTCAATTAGTGTCTGGCTTTCTTGAAGGGAGGGAACAGTGCGTACGCGTGGGGTGTAGCCTTTCGCTCAGGCAAGCTGTCCTTAGTGGCGTCTCTCAGTGCTCGGTATTGGGGCGACCTATGTAAATGAATTGCCGGGAAAGCTAGGAGTGTCATCACTATTTGCTGACTACCTCAAGCTCTGGAATAATGTGGTTATCCTGAGGGGTCCTGAGGCAATTCAGCGTGCATTGGATAAACTCTGGGAATGATTGATGATGATGATTGATGCTCATAAATAGGGCCAAGTGCTCTGTTCTCCGAATTGGAGCTGTTAATCCTTCCACTCGACATGTTGTCGGCGGTGGTGACCTCACTGTTGTCACTCAGCAGGTTGATTTAGGTGTCGTACACTCATCAACTTCATTCTGGGGACAGTTGGAAGAAAGCTGCTTATCGGGGGTTTCGTATGATGTAGTTTATCCGCCGCACTTTTGGAATACTTACGGCCAGTTTGTTTGTGAAGCTATGCTCGGCATTCGTCCGACCCCACCTGAGTATTGCATCGAGGCTTGTCCACAATATATTATCCGAGACAAAATGGACTTGCAGAGAGTTTTACGAGTGAACACTCGATTAGTGCAGGGGCTACGGGGACACGTGTCCTGAACGCTTGCTCAGTTTGGGGATGTACTCCATGCACTATCGAAGGAAAAAAGGGGACCTGATTCTCACTGATTGTACCTTAACGGGCAAGATCGGTCCGGATTTGTCAGGGCTATTTAGTCCCCCTACGTTACCTAATCCCCGCCGTCACCCACAGAAACTGCATAAACTATGGTCTGATATGATTAGGACGGAAACTCGTCTATCGCGGCTGAGTTATAGATCGCTGGACTTCACCTCCAGATCATGCGCGAGCCAGCTAGGGTCCGATCGCCTGGTTCTCCCCCAGCAGTTGCATCAGATTTCACTACCTGGTCTCACAGAAGGCTGGCCCGCGACGGACAGTCCTCACGTAGATCGAAGGGTCACCCACGGTTTCCCTTCTAGGAGGGGCTGTGTAGTGACCTGGAGATTCCCCCGTTATGACTGTGTAAACTATCCCAAAAATATCCCAAAATATATTAAACTTATAGCTTTCTTAGGTATTAGTGAATTAGGCGGGTTGCCTGTTAGAACGCTGTTCCCGTTTGTTGGAAACACGAACGCGATCTCCGCCTTTGGCGCGCGACTCGACTGCGAACGACGCTCCTTCTACGCTCTCGACGCCAACTACATTCTCCCTAGCTAGCTACCTTCTGGTGCTTTATTTTTAGCATTAGCTAACTCTCCTCCCGTCCGATAAACTTTTTCCCTAGCTTAATTTGTGTGTTCTACCCATTGCTTTTGGTTGGCTGTCTGGTTTCGTACCAAATAGATAGCGCACGATCATCGCGCTATACGCCTGGGTGGCAACACCAAACCTTTCTTTTTCGTAACTGACTCACTCTCACTTTTCAGTTCTCTTTTTAAATGATCCAAATATCTTAGTATACTGCTTGCTTAGCTCTTTCCACGTACCCTTTTTGCCTTCCGAGTTCACTATTTTCTCTTTCTTACTTCACGTAACCGGCTCAGCAGGGACTGCTAGAGCAGGGTACCTGGGCATTAATTGATAGGACAGGGTGTGATGCGGTCTCAACTAATAAAAAATAAAATCAATCGCCAACGGTACGCCGCAACAATGCTGCGCTGGCACACGACAACCACCAGTCGCGCGTGGGTTGAGTACATCGCTGGGACGCCCGCCGCTACGCGGATTTAAACCGGTGACCTTATGGTTGCAAACAAACGCGCATATCACTCGGAGAATCAGATCGTTCCAGTCCCGCTTGAATTTGAACTTACAGCTAAAATAACAAAAGAAAGACAACCTACCACCACACAACTTAGATAAAATCGTTCATATAATCTTATAGAAAAATATAAGTATAATAGATAAATAAGTAACTAGGTAAGGTTACATCTTAGTAAACATATTACTAGTGTTACTTTAAAATTATTTATAATGCGTAAAGTTATTGCGGGAGTGTTCCAATGAAAACCGACTTGTATCTTCAACTTTCCCTTCGTTCTTTTTTAATCTTCTTCTCACCTTGGTATTATCATTATTTAGCTGACATTCCTCCTTTTCTTTTCTTAACTTACCCTTCCGGCCCGGCAGGGACTGCTGGGCAGGAAAATGTGGGCAGTAATTGGTTGGACAGGGTGTGATGCGGTCTTTGTTTTAGACTTTTCAACATCTCAAGCAGACCTGTCAATTCCCGATCCAATGATAGGCAAAAGAAGGAACATTCACGGGATTATCCTATCGTTCCGGTCCCAACTGAACTTGAACTTGATAAGCGTCCGTTTGATTGCACTACGGCAGGCGCACTTGATTGTGTACTGTGAGTTCTACGCCGTAACTCTATTTTTTGGCGTGCCGTACTTATCTAGCTTTATAGCTAAAATATTGGGGAAAATGGTGTTTGAATAAACACTTGAAGCGAAATTAGACTGGTGTCAACCCGTCTGATCCAAAATATCTTGGATCGAATACAGTAGTACTGGACATTGCGTCTCCTTGACGCTTACTTGTAATTTTTGCGGCGGTTCCCTTTTTTAATCCCGTTTCAAACCATAGTTTGCCTTTTTATTGTGTTCGTTTCACGGTTGCATACTCGTTTTGAAATTCTGCTATGTTTACTACTTTAAACGTGGTCGTCTCGCTGAAAACCTTCGCGGTGAAATCCTTGGGTTCTCGTTTGATGTGTCCAAGGCAGCTTGCGTCAATTCTGCCGCTTCAAGGTCAGCTACGGATACATCTGTGGTTGTGTAGTGTGATGTTTGCTTCGCTGGTATCATAAGATTTGTACCGGCCCGCGATCGTATCATTGGAATGTGCCATCATCCCGTGAAACCTTTCTTTTTAAGGTTGCTGATTGCTGCGCTCGGGAAGCAAAGCGCACGGCTCTCTTCTGCACTGAATTCAAAGCACTAGTATCCAGGTTCACAGTTGTTGAGGCGGCGTTAGCCGGTCTTGCTTCGTTCAACACTGAAGTGGATTTGATTGTGAAATACTGGCGCATTAGTTATGAGGTCTCTGTTGCGGATTTCTTCTACCGACAGTTTATCCGTTGATGGGTCGAGCATTCTACCGGACGCTCCAGTTCAGATTAAGATTACTGACTCATATGCCTCGGACGGCATTGTTGATCCTTCACAAATGGAACGCGTGTCACGGGCGCCTGGGCCAGAAAATAATAAGCGAAAGGGGGCCAGAAAAGTGCGCAAAACCTCTGCCCCAAGACCTTGAGGTGCGAACTAATACAAGCTGGCTCCGCTTGTTCTGGAAATACCACCTGGTGGAGAACTTTCCTCGGTTGTATTTAAGACTGTGCTAGCAGGGGCCAACACCAGCTGTCCGCTCGCGCGCTACCCAAACTGCGGTGCCTACTACAGCCACCTTATCTTGTCTTCCTTTGTTACAGGTCGTGGAGGCGGACATGGTCGTTTAGCCTGGGCTTCTTCGTTTTTAGGCCGGAAGGAAAATCAGAATAGAACTGCATGTACTCTTCATGCTTGTAACTAAAGCGGCAAGAATGGCGAGTCAAACGAGCTGGAGCAAAAGACGTACGTTACAGTTGCTTCAGCGGAGTCTGATAACGTGCGCTTAGTCTCAATGCCTGCAGCTAAGCCCATTGATGTTCATCTAAATTCTAATACTCGTGGGGTAAATACACTGCGTCAAGGTAATTCTTTCATGAATAGAAGCGTGAGTTGCTTTAAAGCAGTGGAATCTACTGCCACACTTCTTGCCGAACGTACGCTGGACAACCTAGAATGGTTTTAGATGTGAGTAACGAGGCTTCTGCCGCATGGGTTTCCCGGCGTTACTGTCAGCAAACTGACTAGGTTGAGTGACCTCCCAGTTAACGCAACTAACTTTCCACCTCGCCTAATTTGAGTGGTCCTAAAAATCCCGGGTGTACGCAACGCGCTATTGCGGTTTGCCTTCTAACTGAAAGGTATTAGTGTTAGCGTTCAAGCAGACCCCCGATTGGCGGATAGGCTGAAGTTAAAGGAGGCCATCAAGTACCTTAAAACCAGGCGCGCAGCCGGTGAACCAGGTCTCTGCTTGGTGGGGTTTCGAGTGATCCGCTGGCGATCCTTTCCCGCCCGGCCAGTGCCAGTACTGGTGGCGCAAGCCCGGGCTGGACATTACGAGTACCTACAGATAGTGCTAAGCAATGTGAGAGTATAAGGATTAAGGTGTGCGAGATAGGTCTGCTTGTGGCTGGGTCTCATCCTGATATACTTGCATTCACTGAAACGTGGCCGTCTCAGGACATCACGGACGGTGAGGTATATCTGTCTGGCTACGCACTATTTAGCTGTGATCGATTCGTTGGACACCCAGACGGGGGCCATGCGCTTTACCTTAGTGGTGTACTTGAAATTTTACGTACCTACATGCTTCAGTCGGCAGTTAAAACAGTTGAAACTCTGTCGGCAATGAATAGCATTTCCTCAGCTCAACTTACCGTTGTGTTGTATCCCGAAAAAGCAACAGACCAGCGTGGCACCGGAACGTAGGTATGGAGGAAACTGTCGCACACACATGCAGTACAATTAAATCGATTGAGGTTGGCATTGCAACCAATCAAATGCAAGGTCACATGTTAGACCAACGAGTGTTAAATAGAAGTGTGAGTAGGTAAGCGAATCGAGGGTAAACGCAAAGCAAAGTATTTGGACGCGGCGAGTTGTAATGGTGTATAGAAGCACTGGGAACGCGTTCAACGAGGTGCGTGACTTTATTGGCTCCCAATTCGCAAACGGGGGTTTGATACTGGGGAAGTTCAATCTTTCGAAAGTTTGCTGGGCAGATCCTTTTTGCAACTCGGCGGAAGGCACTTTCGGTACAGATTTTTCTAAACTTACGCTACAAGTGCCGTTACATCAATTCGTGGACCTCCCCACTAGGTACATGGCTGCCCAAGTACCGTCTATGTTAGCGCTCGTTTTTGACAAGTCCCTAGACTTCTTAGGTAACATTACGTATAGCACTCACTTAGGTGCCGGTGAGCACGTCTGTTTAGCTTTTAGGTATACTCTCACCAGGCGTCACCAGAGCATTGCTAAGCCATATCCAAACCTATGGCCTGCCAACTATCAGGCAATGCGTATCAAGTCTTCTGGGTTACGTTACTACATCTCGGCGGTCGATGGTTTCAGGCGGCCTGGGATAACTTTAAGTCTTATCTCACAGAGGTGTCTACTCACTACATCCCGCCTGCGAGGAGAAATGAGAGGCGAGCGCGGCCACCGTGGATAGGTATCACTGGCAAGTACCTGCTCCAGAACCCTTCTAGGTGCTGGAGGACCTACCGTGCGGCACCGTCAACTAGCACCTATGATAGGTAGGGTGAGGCTAGAAATTGGCGTAAACCACACTCTCGGCTGTTGTACGTAAAGGAATTGGCTAGTGGAGCATTGGAAAGCCGAAGAAGTTCTTTGCTTACTTTAAGCGACGCTGTGTTTCAAATTCGGTACTTCCAACTTTGAGGCGGCCCGGCGGAACCCCTGCTTTGACGGACTCAGATAAGGCTCGTGTAGTTACTGTGCGGTATGGAGGGGCCATTGTGGGTGAGGACGCGTTGACTAGCGTTGAACTTGTCCCCAGAATACCTGAGGGTTGCTATTTAGCTGAGTTTACTGTAGTGGAAACACAAGTCCTTAGGCTGCTACAAAAACTGAACCCTTCCAAAGCAGTTGGACCTGCTCCAATTTACCCGAAGCTTCTGCATGACTTGGCGATGGAACTAACTGGACCGCTGACAATAGTGTTTCAGAAGTCACTTAACAACTGTACATTACCTTCTGAATGAAAGGAGGCTGGCATCTGTCCTATCTTCAAAGATGGCAACAGCAGGCTGTCAGCCAATTATAGGCCAGTCAGTCTTATTAGATTCGCAATCAAACTGCTTCAAAACCTGGTGAGAGGTGCGTTGAAAGGTCACCTGGATAGACTTACTCTACTCAGTAGTGCAAAACACTGATTCCGGAAAGGGTTTTCGTGTCTAACGAATTTTGTTGGTTTTCCTTGAAGTCTGAGCCGTGGCAATGGACAATGGCCACTTAGTGGATGTGCTTTCCGTCGATTTCTCGAAAGCATTTGACATGGTCCCCCGCTTGAGGTCATCACAAATGCTGAGTTCCTAAGGCGTGTCTGGCCGCGTTCTTCATGGGTATCTGCATTTTTGCGAGGAAGAGAGCAGTGTGTACGTGTTGGTGGCAGCTCATCCCTTAGGCAAGCGATCCTCAACGGTGTCTCAGAGGGCTCGATCCTTGGAATGTTGCTGTTCTCCATCTACGTTAACCATCTCCCTGGAGAGCTTGGGGCATCATCCCTATTGGTTGCGGCTGACCTTAAGCTATGGAAGGTTGTAAATATCCCTTGGGGTTCTGAGGCCATAGAGCATGTCCTGGGCAGACTCCCGGATTAGCCTACTTTGTGGCCACTGCCCATTAATTAGGTGGTCTTCCTTCCTTCGTTTAGGAGTAAACTTCTTACCTTCCAGGTACTTGCTCGGTGGGGTCGGACTTCCGCTGGTCTCCAACCAGGTATACCTAGGCATCGTCCATTCCAGTTCTTTGCATTCGGGTGACCACTAGAAGAAAGCCGCAAGTAGTGGTTGCAGAATGTCGCGGTTAATACGCCGTTAATTCGGGGTCTTAACTGCCAACATATTTGTGAAGCTTTTCTCAGCTTTCGTTCGACACCACCTGGAGTACCGCGTCCGTGCTTGCCCGCTTTGCTTTGCTCGGGACCAAATAGCCTTCGAGGGTTTTGAGAATAAGTCCAAAATTATTCGAGGTGTTACGGGAGCAATCGTACCCCGAGCGTCTACGTAGCTTTAGTATGTATTTAATGCACTACCGACGGCTTTGACGAGACGTACCCCTTACTTGCCGCATTTACCAGGGAACTTTGGACCGGACTTGAGCTGGCTATTTAGTCCGGCTAGGTTGTCTTGTCTTCGCGGTCATCAAATGAAGATTCACAAGCCGCCTTCCGACCGGACCAGAGCTGAAACTGGGTCAGCGCGTAGGGAAATCGCGCGCCGGAATTTGCTTCCGAAAAGTTTAGTCAGTGGACCTACGGTTAAGAATTTCGAGCGTCAGATTCTCTTGGTAGGCAACACGTAACCTCCTCTCTCTTGACCATCTCCACTTTCCAGCTTTTAGCTCATATTCTGTCGTTCGCCTCACTTTGGTGTTACCCTTCATTTAAATGACTATCCTTTTATCTTTTTTTCTACGTCTTCCGTACCCCACCTGACCTACACAATAGGGACAGCTAGTGCAGGGAATGTGGGTAGTAAAGGGTTGACCAGTTTTCGGAGGTTTCCATTTAATCCAAACAAGACTTAGCACCTTATCATGTCCTGGCTCAACGGTCTGCTCGAGAAGGAACACTCATTTGAGTTTCCTCTCTTTTCAGTCACATCTGCATGTGCATCTGAGCTGCCTCGGGTTTTGTGGTGCAGCGATAAGACCAGTCCATAAAACATTTTGCAAAATGATAAATACTTGTAAAATGTTAAGCCACAAAGTCAACCGTATCATAGTTTTAAAAAATTTGAATAAAAGAATTTGTTTTAGCATAATTTACCTTAAAGTAGTCTACGTAATCGTCGTCTTTGTGCAAGCAAACGCTCCGCATATACACGCAAGTTTACTTAAAAGCAGTCATCACTAGTTATCTAATTTTCTGCACCGTATGGCTCCTTAGCATCAGACTACCGCTTACTTTATCCTATTGCACAGCATATTTCCGACGCAATTAGGGTGCTTTAGTTACGTACTTTGACGTCGGACCGGGGGTGTAATTCGAATACAAGTTCGGCTCATAAGCAGGTGAGGGTTGTATGGTACACAAGCTAGTAGTTGGATAGGTTGATGGTGAAGGTAAAAGTGTATAGAGGGGAGAGTAAAAGATAAATACGTTTATGAGGTATTATAAAAAATGGCAAGTTTACCTCCTATATTGTTGTTCAAGTGGATATCAAGTGTAGTAAATCACGGTGGCCCCACGTAAGAGGCGGTCATTGTAACGCGACACGCCATGTTCTTTTAACCCCCATCTGAACCAGCGCCTTTTCTGTCGGTGTGACCCTGACTGCGAACTACTCAGCCTACACTTGGTTGCCTCTCGGACATACGGCCACATCCTGTTGTCGGCTTGTCAGCAGGCACTCGATGCGCTATTCGTCGATCTTCGTCCTTAGTAGGTGTTTGGTTTTAACTCCAGGCCACCTACGTTCCTTTTGTTTTCCATTGCAAGTAATCGGGTTCATCGTGGCCTACGCTAGGTCTCAGTTACGGAAGTAACTGGAACCCCCGACCCAGACGAATAGTACAGTCATCATGGCAGACGATATTGCCTGCTAGCACGCGACAAAGAGTAAGCTCCATCACGCTAAACAAAAACCTCGTTTATCTTCTTAAACGGCGAAGCGCAACGGATGCTATACTTAGCTTTGCTCTGTCGTTGACGAACCTTTTCTAAGGTTGGCCATTGTTTTCCTTCGTCATTAGGGAAGGCACACCGAGGCTAGCCTTTGTTTTGCTTCGTCACTGACGAACCTGTACGAAGGTTGGTTCTTTTTTCATCCGTTATTTGGGAAGTTGTACAAAGGCTAGCCTTCGTTTTGATTCGTCATTTACAAACCAATGCGAAGTTTTTCTACGTCAGTAGGGAAGGTTGACGAAGGCTGGTCTTCGTTTTGGTTTCCTGCTGACAGCCTTATACGAAGGTGAGCATTGGTACTGCTTCGTACGTACCCGATTGGCCAGGAACCATTGCAATTAAATTTGTTTGTTCAACAATCAAACTAATGTATAACTGCTAATAGCGATTATAAAGAAAATTCTCGCGCGAGAATCTTGGCACTTAAGGTAAGACTATGCATTCGTTGGTATACATTTTTTATCGGAACGAACTGCGCGGTCCTTTAATTGCTCCTAGGTTTTATTGTTGTTTACCATTCCCGTACGTTCGTTGCTTTTCTCATTAAGATCTTGGTGTCCATCAACAATTACGTAATCAATTGCCTTAAGTTTTTGTTTGATCATATAGGGATTCGTATCCGTTTAACCAGGAGTCGTCGTTCCTACGCGTTGCCTTCAGCACGCACTTTGGAAGTATGACCGCGTCTTTTGCTTAGAATTGTTGGGCGTGATACAATCCCTGTGTGCAAAACCAGCGGTAGATGTAACCTAGATGTTTTGCTAGGAGGTGAGGTTTCTGTCATATATTTATTGTCCTGATAGACACGACATGAGGCAACAGGGCAGCCTTTCGCCTGTTGTAGACGGTGTCTCCGTACCTGTATCAAGGGCTTTGCTTTCACTTCAGTCCCCAGGGATGGAAACGGAGAGCCTGGATGTCGAGTCAATGACGTGCCCCCCAGAAGAACATGAATGCACAGCTTTAGATGTGACCACCTCACGAGTAGTGCCTATTGACGTGCGCCAGTTTCTGGCAGCATGGGTGTTTATTGCGAGCACATCTGCTTCCGCTTTTAGCAAGCTTCTTGAAGGCTTGTGTACTTTATACTGTCTGTACCAAAAGATAACTCAAGACCCACGAACGAGATCGATGAACATCCTGATACTTACGGGCTTACTGGCATAGCAGGACTTACCGGCGAAAGGTCCGGCTGCGTCCCAGAAGATTTACTTGCATTTGCACGTGGATGGATTTTCACCACTCCATTCCGCTAGTTTGCAGGTGTCGCCCACGCTGTGTTGGTCGGTGACTCCCTCGTTAGCTGAACCCTTTGTAGTTGGCGTGTACTCGGGGCCTCGTGAAGCCTGAAATTTGGATCATTTTCGGACTCCCCAGATATCTGAACTGAAAAGTTTACTTCGTACAGGCGTCCTATTACCCGACCGCTCTACGCCAATTGCTGTCCGTATCTCAGGTATCGTTTGTGAAGCACCAGCGCGGTCATATGCAAAACGTTGTAAAGCTCATCCTGGGTGTGGGAGTTGCCATACGTGTGTTCAGCATGGTGGTTATGTCGCTGGGAAACTAGTGTTTCCTTGCACTGCCGCCTGCGTACCAATAAGTTTTTAGTTCGCAATGCCGCAGCAAATAATCACTATTTGAATACTTGCCGATAGATATGTTTGCCCAGTTTCCAATAGACTAATGCATGTCGTTTGCTTTGGCGTTATCAGACGCGTGATATCAGTGTGGACAACGGCATCATGTACAGACTTTCGTTTGGATATGGACCCTGTAAAGTCCAAAAGGAACTTTGATGTATCCCCAAACTGGATTGATTACATGAGGACATGGTATCTCTTTCCCCTGATTATCTTGCACATTTACACTGCTTTTCTGTGTTTTACAAGCGGTTAACATATCGCACGTTTATTTCTTACACTCCATCACTGACACATCCGTGAGGTTTCTAGGTCATTCTTATTATTATGTTACTGTGACACTGCCCAAATACTCGATCCGTCCCACACTGGACAGTTTCTGCCCACTTGCATTACGATTGCGAAACCTACTCGTAACTCATATACTGTATTTATTATGCCTTACAGAACCACGGTTACAGGATACTTCGTTTTATTCTTCTGCCCAGACCGTGCGTTAAGTCTAGGTTTATCTGTTCGTAGTTTCTAGGTTAGTTTTCGTACGACATACTTAGTTTAGGCTTAGTATCGTTGGTACAGATTTGGTGGCAGGTCTTAAAGATTTACTGCATAGCAATCGTTGACAATGACCAAGTGCTTTTCCGCGTCGTTGTAGAAGCGTTGATAACTTTCGTTAATGGATATCGACTGAATTTCGGGAGATTTTGTTATAAGCCGGACCGCTTTCCAAGCACATATTTTATCGGTGGAGTATTACATCAATTTCCTGGACTTATAGTTAGGTAGTTATTCGCTCTCTCTTCATTTGCTATGCAGGAAGTGTTTCGCCTGCCCGTCTAGCGTAGTTTGGTATTAATTTGACTCTTCTTCCATCTTTATGGTGCTGAAGTTCTGACAGTTAACATTCATTCCTTGTGTCATCGAGCACCAGAGGTTAATAGGCATGGAACGCAGGGTGGTTTCTCCACCTTCCCTCTGGAATCCCACATAAGGTGTCCGAAGAGACGAATACAAAGCCCAGTAAAAATTGTGCCTCGGTTATTGCGGCACTGTATAGAGCTGAGGGGAAAAAGCGCCGAGGACAATGTGCTAGCAGAAATAATTGCCACCATAAGCTACGTTCTACTAAATAGACAAGTATGCTTGGAATTAATTAAGATTATGTTCTCGGTCTGCGAGCCAGATAACGTAATCATTGTAGGAAAAAGTCACACTAAGTTGTGTCTCAACACCAGGACGTGGGCACAGCTGCATATATACTGCGTGCCTTACATTAACATGAGATTTATACAAACATAGTACGCCCTCCAGGAAGCTACACATTCAGGCAGCCAGCGGTGTATCTGATGACTAGAAGCGCTTCCCGAGCATAAAACTTCTGCAAATGCGTTTCTTTCAATCTTGGTTCCGACCAAGTCACCATCCCATTGTTGTACACATTTAGACTGCAACAACCCAGGGACATGTTGGTTTGTATTCATCTGTGTTGCCTGCGGTTATAAAATGTCATGAAACGTGCAGAAAATCCTTACCTCGAGGGTGAACGGGTCTGCCGACAGGCCGGCTGTATCAATAGTAAGCAAATTGTGTGACAGCACCTTACTTACCGCAAATCCTTTGCAAATTCACCAATGTTGTGAAGCAACTGTTCGGCATATAAGATGCCACTGGTTGAATCTCTCAACTGCACTAGGACGAGGAGAGGTGTTTCTTGTGAAGTGCGAAGGTTGGATTAATATTAATTCCCTGTTAGTTACCAGCTTTCCTTTTACCTTTTGTCCCACCGTCAGAAAATACAAAAACGGCAAAAGCTTTCGAAACTGCAAACAGCCGACCATAGTTTTGAAAACCCCAAAAGAATGCAAAATCTTTTGAAAACACGTAAACAGATTTCCGTGTTCCTTGGCGCCTACGGCATCGGATAAGGGCGCTTGTTTCTTTTGTCCTTGCAGGCTTTGTTCCTGCCTATAGTTCCCTTCTATGTACGAACAAATCATGATGAACCTGAGGAAAACATGTGACCTTTACGAAGTTGCTAACTTGTGGCGCTCTATTTTGTGTTTTTGACACCTTTAGATAGGACAAGGGTGGGAGCCCACCAGAGTCCGTTTGCCTGGTTCTCCCCCAGCAGCTGCATCAGGTTTCACCGCATGTTCTCGCAGAAGGCTGGTCCGCGATGGATAGTCCTCACGTAGGTTCAATAGTCACCCATGGCACTTTTGTTGTTTGGCTGTGTGGTGACCTGGGGCTTTTCCCCACTATGATCGCGTAAATTGCTGCAACCTGTTCCAAAGCTCTAGCTTTCCTATGTATTATGGAACTAGACGGTTTGCTTGTCCTAACGGTGTTCTTTTGTTTGAAGCAGCAATACCCTACGCGACTTTGGCTGGCGCGACTCGGCCTGCCAACATCCCCATGCACGCGCTCCACGCCCAGCTGCACATAACCTAGCTAGCTCTCCTCTGGTGCATTATTTTAGCCTTGGCTAGCTTTGCTTTGGTTCAATTACCCTTTTCTATAGCTTATCTTTGTGCAGTTTATCTATAGCCCTTCTTTGTCCGGCTGGTGTCGTACCATATATATATAGCACCATGGACGCGCTATATGTATGGCGTATACTTCATTCCTTATGGGTTGTCAATTCGCCCTGTTTCATGCTATTGCAGTTGGCATCGACCGGGTCAGTGCACGCGGTAATCAAGAATTGCATTGCTTCTGTAGATATGCCACGGTGGGATTTGTGCGTGGTCAAGTATTTACGCTGCGACGTCCCCCATGTGAACCCACTTAGCAGCAGGTGACTGCTGGAAGCTGAGCAATACGCTATTTTGCCAAAGATGCCCGTCTTTGAATACCACCAGGTTGTGATTGAGCACCGATATCCCATTCCGGATTGTAAAATGCTTCCTCTGACTGCGCTACATCGTAGTCAAGCGGAATAATTTCATTAAGTGCAGTGGATTTTGTTGATGCAACCGCTTAGAGAGATTCTAACTGGAGCAACCCTTGTCTACGGACACAGATTCCACCATCCTTTTACAAGCATCGCCACAGCGAATTATATCATGTGCCCGACGGGTGATAGCGCTTTGCATTTCAGAAGCCCACCAACTCGCCAACGGGTAGTTATGGATGCAAACCATCCAACTAAAAGACGTCGTACGCATGCGCCAGCATCAGCAGGCCACCGCAAGTACCCGTAAGTCTCCTTGGAGGAGTTGACGAAATCGTCCACGTCGCATTATAATGCTGCTGCTTGCGCGGAATTTGCTGAACTGCATAAGTTATTATTATGTGTGAAAACCATAATGTGATGTTCAGTCTCCGCAGCCAGTCCTTCTATTCACTCAGCGTTCAAACGGCTCCTACCTCATTCTGTAAGCTTTTAAGTTCGTCAGCCTAATTGCAAGTTTTGGCAGCCAGTTGTCATTGCACAGATAACAGGGCGATTAAGACATTGAACGCTGTACCAGGTATGCTTGATTTGATTACAATACTTTTGGTGCGGAGGAATTTGCACGCGTGGACAAGACCGCAGGCTGTTACTCAGTACACTTGGTACATAGAGATTTCATCTGCACGATACAACCAACTATCAGATTCTCTTAGACAAGTGCAGGAGACACTCAATGTTTTGAAGGTATCCACACTTCCATGAGCTAGGCGATGTGGCATACAAGGTCAATGCATGCCCCAGCTTTAACACTAGCGACGTCCACCGTCGCTGAGTTCCTCGCTTTGGAGTGCAAATTAACGGATGCTGAACTCCGTCGAGAAATGGGAACAGCTTTGCTGAGTATACGTTCATGAGTTAGACTATGCACATGCCGTCCACACCGGCCGGCTACAAATCTGCGGCAGTTCGGTATACGCTGGATAGGGGACGACTAACGATGTGTCGCGTCAGACTAACTTCCCTGGGGCTAAACACGCGTTACCCTTTAAGAAGTAGCACACATTTAGTGCGCTTCAAGGTAACTCAAAACACTTTTCACATGACCTCGCATTACAGAGGTTACAACTAACCGGTTTGGATGCATGGACAGCAAGGTTGGGAACTGGGTTTTTCAAATGTTTGCAACTCGCCCGTAACAGCGTGAACCGTCCTACATCAGTAAACTCCGGCAGTCCAAAATCGCAGGTACTGTGTAGTATTCGTGCTGCACCTCCCACTATCCATTGCCATATTTAGAGACTATAGGATGGGGCTACCAGTTCATTGCAAACCACCTACAATCGTGTAACCTTTGTTTACATATTAGCATTTGCTGGTGTGCTTAACCCGTTCCCTTGTGCTTTGGCGATTCTTACACTTGTGCTCGCCTAAGTGCGTATGGTGCTCTTGGTGTTCGCCTAGAGTGTCTAGGAAGGGAAGCCAGTGGATGTCATTGTCACTGATTATTTTCAAAGCCTTGGATATGTCCATTCTGCATTCGTGTATTTGCTACTGGCTGCATACCCGTGGTTTCTCCGGACATCGCTTACGATGGATGTCAGTCTTCACAATCGCGTTGGGTTAAATGGCCCATCAACCCGTCATTTGCTTGGCGGCAACTTTCTTACATTTGCAGATGGCGACAAGCACATGAAGCCAAGGAATCCGCAGCTGGTAAGTGCGAAGCTTTCACTTTACAGCATTCGGATTAGTTAATAGCTGCACTTATAGTGCGCCGCTAACTCGTATGGGGTTTACCGCACCATCCATACCAACCGTGCAGCCAGTTCCGGTCGCTTGGTTAGGCGACCTACTGGATACTAAGAAGGAGCATCCTACAGACCACGAAAAACCTCCCTACGGACTCTGTCATGAAGCAAATGTCTTCCTGTAGCCTAGGCAAAAGCACTGCATTGCTTCTTTCATAGGAAGGAAAACCTTCGTTTAGACTAGCCGAAACCTTCGTATCGCTACGTTCCTACGAAAAGCCCCTTCGTGCGGCTTACGCGAAATCTTGGTATTTCCTCATTCATAGGTATAACCGCTTTTGGATTAACAAGAACAAACCTCCGCAATACTTCGTCATTACAAGGAACAGCCTTCAGATTCACTAGGAATGTCCATCGTACTTACTATGAGAAGCCTGAGTATTGCTTCGTCAATACGAATAACGGAATTCGTAGTAACTAAGGAAAACCCTCGTGTTTACAAAGAAAAGCCTTTGTATTGCATCGTCAATGCAAAGAACATCCTTCGTAGTAACTACGAAAATCTTTCGTATCTACTAAGGAAAAGCTTAGTATTGGTTCGTCGATAGGACGAGTAGCCTTCCTATTAGCTAGGTGAAACCTTCATATCCCTTTTCAATATATAGATTGAGCCGTTGAAAATGAAGGTAGCACTACATTTACCGTCGTAAGTACGTTCCGCCTGTCATGTCGTTGGTTACTTAGGCCGTACGCCATCAGCTGACTTTAATGGACTGTAGGGCGCATTGGTGGGTAAAAGGCTTCTTAAGTGTCGTGCCCGTCAGCGGCAAACACTAAGCTTTTACTAAGCGACATCTCAATTTGCCTTTGTAAAACCTTTCTTTACTTTTATATTCGGCCCGGCCGTGTGTCACTAAAAAGAACCTCGTTTACCCTCGTTTTTGATAACAGAGTGTCTGTTTAATCGTTTGGTGCAGTCAAATTCTCGTAAGTTTTGCGGCGTGGAAATAAGGGGGACATTTTAACTGGAGGCTGCCAAATCATTTTACAAACAGCAGATGGTGACTATTATTGTCCTCAAATTTGCCTTAAAAGCATATTATTTATGGGCAGTGTAAACCATTGCCTCGATTACAACCATTAAATTTTCGCTGCTTATATGACGAGGGATTTTCGACCTGCTAGCAAACGCTGAGACACGTGGAAAAAGCAGTTGTAAACCTGCCTTTGAAGAATTTTCCCCTAATCAGGAAAGGAGTTCAAACGAGGCGTGGACGAAAAGTGGTTGGTTCTGTTCCACGAATTATTGAAAGAACTTGTTTAAGCTTCTAACCACAAGCAAGAAACCAATGTTCATACAGGAAATGCGGTGGCCAGTTTGTCCTTACTTCCTCCTTTTCTTGTGTATACGCGGGAACCTGCTATCACGTCGGTGCTAGAAGCCTCTCACGCTTAATAGCACACGAAAAGGAGCGCTGGTTAAGCGAATGCTTATTTTGTCTCTGAATCCTGTACTTCTTGAATTGTGTTTTCCGAAACGTTAAATACTTGCTCGTCTTCAGATCACTGGAAGCTAGCCAGCTACTTTACGCCGCTTGCGTGCCAGTTATCAATTGATAAAGGCGCATTTACGTTGATTTCCTATGCCTGGTAATTTTAGCGGCATTTGTCTGCGTGCCGTTTGTTTCCTGGTCGTTGTGCCTCAGCGCTTTTGCACAGGACTTATCGTCACGTGTTTAAGTTCACATCGGCTTTGTTTCGCCTGTTGCGGTGTGGTAAATCCGTTTCAATACATGCGTGTCACACTTGGTCTTTCTGGCTGATATTCCCGTCGATGGTGTAGCTAGTCACCGTAAACCGGTTCAAAATACTGCTAATTATCGCTTTCCTTAATTCGTCTCCTGACTCTTTGCTGTCGAGATATTGTAGAGTGCGTCCAAACGCGTCTTTTGATCTTTTCGACGACTCGTTGGTTAAATTTGGCAAAGCAGTGTATCTCAATGCGGTTACAGATTCGTCCGTGGGCATGCATTGCCGTTGGTACTATGTGGACTGTATTGGCTTGCAACCGATGCAGTATGCTCTTATGGCTAGTAGCGCAAGCATACCGCACAGTTCTGTTGACTTCTTTGTGCGCAGGACTGGGAGGCATGCCCTAGTAACCAGCAGCCTAGTGTCTGGAAAGCCTGAGGCCTGATGTGTTCGCTGGACAGAACAGTTTCCTAGTTTGTGAAAGATCAGAACTACTCAGGTCTTCGTCAGGAGGCAGTCGAAGATACTTAAAATTTGCCAGTATCACTGCCTGTTTGCTCACCGTCTACTGTCAGTACACGAATTAGTAGCTATCTTATTGGCAACTCACCCTCAGATATCGTGGTTGATTCCTCCGTTAGTGCGGAAGACAAGCTGGCTTCTGCCCTTATTAAAGGAAAATGGAAGCCTGTTAAACTAGATGGCCAGTCTGGTGCCCTATTCCGATTTCTATTCATTTGTACGATTGCTGTCTACTCGTAGGTGGATTCCTCTACGAGGTTGGAGCCTAAAATATCTGACGCTAATCCGTAACCGAGGACGTCCATGGAGCTTTCGGTAAATACTCCGCATCGTTGAGACTTTATACTGAGTAAAGTGCTGTTGTCAGGACTGGCACTGATTCAGCTGCTGTTCTTCCATTAATGCATATGCTCGAGGACCCTTGGGGGTTTAAAATATGCATTACCAAACTTCTACTGCCGGGCATTTACGGCGTCACCTTGTGAAAACTAACCAGACTCGGTACCTTGTAGTCAGACAAGACTGTAACTGGTCCTCTCGTTTTGCTCTACCGGCTCCAGAGGTGCGGCATGCTCACCTACGTTTTGACTTTAAGATCAAAGGCATTAGTGTCATTTGCATCCTGAGCCAGCTTTGACGGACACCAAAAGTGCGGGTGGTTGTGCAATACGGAAGCCCGTCGTGCAGCGTTACAAAAAGGATCCTTTGTTAGTGGGTTTTCGGGAGTTGAGCCGGCGGTGCACATCCTCTCTGCCAGCGCCTTTTCCAGCGGCGCAAGATGCAGGACACACGATGTTCACTTCCCACAGGTAACCTTTAGTAGTTAGCATAGCCTACGAAACAAGCTGTGCATAGTCGGCGCCGTCGTTGACGACTTCCTTCCAGATGTCCTCGAATTCACGGCTTCGTCGTCGTCCACCGACTTCCGGGAGAGTGAGTGGGCTTAACTGGCTACGCACCACTGTGGTGTGACCGCACCACCGTGGTGGCGTTGCTTTGTACCTCAACACAACCCTTACCGTCTTTACGAGATATACGTCCGCATTCGCAGTTTCTTTGTAGGTTTCATCCGTGCAAGTTAAGGTTGTACAGGTCGATAAAAGCCCTGATAGCGTGCTAGTGATTTAGTAGCCTTTATCCGTGAACCTTCTTCAATAGGTGTTAAGTGATGGGAGAATTTAATCGGCCTCGACTGGACTGGTAGAATTTGTCCTACTATGCTGTTTCAAAGTGTTTTGCTACTGAGCTTCGTGATCTAGCCTTTCGTTTTCCCTTGCATCAGTTCGATGATCGGCTCACTGGATTGAAAATGGGACAAAACCCGTCCCTCTATTTTCTTAACATTGCTAAGTTCCTTGACATTTTCATGGACACAGTATGCGACTCAGAAGTCAAAGTACCGAAGACAGTTGTTCAATTACCGCTGCGAGCAGCGTGCCGCCCGTTGGGCGGAGGCCTGTATTGTCTTTGGAATCTGGCTTAACCTCTTGGCGCTAGCCACCATGCTTGCCAGTCGTTGAAGTGCGCCGTTAGTCGTAGGATGAATACGCGTCCTCAACGGGAATCCAAATATATGGCTCCCCAAGCCGGGAGCTGAGAATTTCCAATGGAGTCCAGCGTCGATGTACTGTTATGCATTCCTAGCATTTTCTGGGAGTAGGCAGCGTTGACACGCTGGAAACTATTAGCCCCACGAGACTGCAAATCCTTGAACGACGCAACCAGTCAGACCGTGCATATGGGTATACCAATTGGAAGCAATTAACTAGAGCAGTTTCAGTTTGAATACTCAGGGCAATACTAACACCGGCTTGGCCGGTATTCAAAGCTGCGTCTTATCCGGACAGGCGAAATGAGGAGAAGCTGCTATTGTCACCCAAAGGGGATCGGAGCGTAAAGACAAAAACCTGGTTTTGTAGGCGAGTATCCTATAGGCAGCAGATATCAATAGTGAAGCCCTCTGTTGTTCGGGCAAGTGCAGGCTTCTGTGGACAGATCTGTACCAAAGTGCCTACCTTGAGGCATGCCAATCTGAGGTCGGATCTCTGGCTCTAAAGGAAAGCCGCTGAACTGGGTTTGACTGCGTGGTTAGACATGAGCATGTTCATAGGGCAATGTTGATGCTCCAGGTTCGCTTGTGAGCTGAAACTAGGGTGTAAACCCCTACCAAAGCACGGTGGTTTGAGCCAAGAAGTGATGGGCCAAAACAGTTAATAAAACTAAAGTTGGAACGGGACGAAAAGGGTAAAACCTCATAAGAGGAGTTTAAAGAGGTGAGGAGACCTAAGCAGTGGCATCCAAACCCCTACCCGCCCTGCTCGCGTCACGCGAAATTTGAAATGGTGCGTTTTCGTTGCGTTCCAACTTTCCATACCCTGAGTTGAATACAGTAGCGTTTTGGTCCCTTTTGTGTTACTTTAACGTAACGCATTCCTACTACTAACTCGTTTGTTACGTTTTTGGACTCTTGTCATACATATTTTTCCACTGTCCTTTGTCGTGTTCACGTTTTTTCTTTTTTCCGTATATAACCGTGTGTTTACCAGTTTTTATGTCCACTATTTACAACATGGTCGGCAAACGTCTAGTACCTCCAACATCTGTCAAGAAACCAGTGCAATCTTCAGCGCTTTCGACCGCCAAGGCGAGTCCACTCCAAACACAGGAGTGCAAAGTAATGCTCTTGGATCCACTAGCTGAGGCTTTGCAAAAGTGTCTGCCCTCGAAGGTCAAGTGAACGAGCTAAAAAGTCAAATTGTGACTATGACTGAGACTCTTGACAAGCTGACATCTTTTGCCAACTTAACCAAATACCTAAGTGGAGAAAAGCTGACTGATATAGTCGCAACTGGTGGACTATTAAACAATATTGCGCACTAAGTTAGCGAGCGCATGCGCCGCGCCAACAACGCTATTGTTCTCAATGTACACGACAAATTGCCTCTCAAGAAGGTACTGCAAACACTCTTAGATGCTTGCAAAATGCCACGTGGTTGTTGAACAGCCACTCGCTTACGTATGATCCCTGGACGATCTTGCTCAATCGTGGTCAAGTTTGCCAACCACGACTTTGCTAGAAGGTTTATTGACGTCCGTTTTCTCCTAAGACATCTGCCTAATCTCGGGCCAATCCTGATAAAACCGGACAGAACGCCGCTGCAGTGGTCCATTCTAAATGAACCAAAACTAACCAAAAGAATAACGCAAACAGCACCACCTTCGGCAGCGCAACTGACTACCACTCTTCCAACTTCAAGTCCAATCGCCTGCTCATCTATGGTTTGTAATGTGGACATGAATATAACATAAGCGCAACAAGTAGACCCCGCCGTACTAGAGCCGCCTGGGAACAGAGGACGCATTAATAGCATCGAAACCGGGACTGTTTCAATGACAGCAACAACCAGTACAGCCGCAAACAATACACACCGTCCGCCTTCAATTACCCTGTCAGACATGTATGACACGGAATCAGAAGTTGAGAGCATTGACTTCTTGTCGTTTTACCCGCCCCTTACCAGTGTCATAAACGATTCCGCGCAAACTCCTACTGGTCTGACTCCAACGTCTAGCAAACCTCAACCACGATGTCTGCTTGCTAAGACTCCTCGGTTTCCAGCAAAACCACAACAGTACAGCAAAGTTACAACACGCGAACGTTCCAACATGGCCAAGACAAACCCCCGTGGTTACCAATTAAGCAAAACACCCAGTCCGTTCACATGGATATACCGAAAGTCCCACCCTCCTATTCTGGGTCAAAGTCTGCTTATGCGACTACCAAACTGGAACAGCCCGGTCGCCAGAAGTATCTGCTCAACACCCCAAGCCCCTTACTTCGTAAGTCAACTCCAAGCAAGTCGGGTTTCACTGCTGATCGAGCCACAATACCACACGGACAACGACCACTTAGATACATAAACCCTATGAGTGTCACAAACACCGCACCTCCTCCGCCTTTTGCACCCAGCGAATCCGTGATTCGACCATCATATGCGATCTCTCTGCAAATCGCCCAAACATCTTCCGTATCCCCTTTTTTATGGAACGCAGCAAATTGCGGACCCCCGATCCAAACATGCCTGGATCAAGCTACGGCACTATACCACCTAACCCGACTACTGGAAATCATGCATACCGACGCCGTCCAGTCTGCTACAGCCACTTGGACGATGTCTTTGACCCACAGCACTACACCTGAACACGCGCCTGATCACACAACTCAAACTTATACACACCCGAATACATCTTACTCTCCCCTACAACCTACTGTACCTGACCACCGCCAGCCTCTTACCTTACCTTATACAGGTTCATCGTTCATGCACCTCAACGCATACAGACAAACAAGTCTCTCACCACGACGGGGTTCGCCAGATGCGCCGTTGGCCGCATCCCTCATCCAGACCAATCCGACCGACTCGTATACAATCCTACTATTCAATGCTCGATCTATCAAAAATAAAACGCACCTTCTTGCCCCTCTCATACTTCTGTCTAGTCCGCATGTAGTGCTGATAACTGAAACGTGGCACGCAGCTGATATGCCTCAGGACCCGCTACACATTCCTGGGTACAGGACTTTCTGTAGCGGACGCATAAATCAACGTGGCGGCGGTTGCCTTATATACGTCAGCAATGAATTCCACGCATCTTCTTTTCAAAACATACCACTTGGATGTCCCGAAGATTCTGTTTGGATTCGGACCATAGGATGCCAAGATGCCATTATGATAGGCTGCATCTACAACCCACCGCATCCGACTAGTACTAGAGCTGACGAATTGGCTACGTTCTTTCACGAAGTTGCATTCCTTCCAGCCCGTCATAAAATAATCGGCGGAGACTTCAATATGCCGCACATCTCGTGGCTTATTCATTCAGCACCATCCAGGTATAGGGCCTTCATAGACACTGTCTTCACACATGACTGGTCTCAACATGTGCGCGCACCCACAAGAAAGTCCAACGCCTTGGACCTAATATTCGCCAACGGTATCCCGCATGCAACTGCCAGCGTGTTAGCTAACATTCCGGGCAGCGACCACAAGGTTGTGAGGCTATAATTCAAGCTAGCTAAATACCTTCATCCTGTTGGCCTGATCTACGCTGCCTTTAGGCCGCTACAGCATATGAATTGGGAGACCTTCTCTTCACTTCTCCGTGCCGCTCCTTGGGATACTTTCTTCCTGACAACTAGTACAGACGCTGCGGCTTGTGAACGTTACAATAACTTCCCACTTTGTTTCAATACCCTAGCCCCTATGAAGCGTTCGATCAGGAGACCTCAAAATTCCGATGACGCCCCCAAGCGTAAACTTACCACTAAGCTTAAGCAAATGCGCTATCGCTACAAACGTACTAAGGATTTTCACCTCATAATACGTATTAACGAAATGCTAGTGGAATGGAGAAACCCGCAAAATCATGCGCTGCACAGCGCGAACAAGGCTAAGTCACTCGTACGACATACGAACCATAGCAGCGGCCGCAACGACTTGCCCATTAACTCACTAGTGCTTCCTGACGCAGCAAAGTTGTGCGAGTTCATTAACGCACACTTCTGTGAGGCCTTCATCAGCACTAATGTGTTACTGCCAAATTTGATTTCAAAGTTTACCGAGGATCGCATTCACACCATTGATTTTAACCTGAACAATATTAGTCGAGCTCTACGCTCACTGAAACTGACACAAACGCCGGCCCCGACGGAGTCCCATCTTCCATACTATTACTCGGAGGCCC
Source organism: Dicrocoelium dendriticum (assembly GCA_944474145.2). Lineage (NCBI taxonomy): Eukaryota > Metazoa > Platyhelminthes > Trematoda > Plagiorchiida > Dicrocoeliidae > Dicrocoelium > Dicrocoelium dendriticum. The sequence continues at coordinate 108,797,178 of OX104066.1, forward strand.
GGATATTCCAATCTTTCTTCTCAAGGTTTTCAATCTCTCCATGACGAGCGGAAACTACCCATTTATATGGAAACACTCCATAGTCGTTCCACGTCACAAACAAGGCTGTCGCCAAAATAGCGACAATTATCGACCTATAAGTCACACACCCTTTGCGTCCAGAGTTATGGAAAAGATAGTCAAGGAGGGATGCTTCATTTGCTACTGCAGCGCAATCTCATAAATAAGTCCCAACACGGGATTTCGCTGGCTAAATCGCGCCAAACATGCCAGTTTGCATTCTTGAACTACGTGACACACTCCATTGACTCAGGGCAAGCGCTGGTCATTAGCTCCTTGGACATAAAAAAGCGTTTGACCGAGTTCCACACAATGGACTGCTGACGAAACTAGCTGCATTCAAAGTCACCAGCCATCTTCTTTCTTGGTTTTCTTCCCAACTCTCTAGCCGAACGCAGTCAGTAAAACTAGGTGACACCCCTTCCAAAAGAGCACCCGTAACTAGCGGAGTATTTCAAGGTAGTTTACTTGGCCCTCTGCTGTTTCTGTTATACATTAACGACGGCTTCCACATCTTTCGATACGGTGCTCCATACGTTTTGCCGATGACATCAAAGTTGTATTTTCGTTCGAGCCTAGCCACATACAAAATAGCCTCTCAAACATTCAGAAAGATCTTCGTGCTCTGGAAAACTGGTGCGATACTTGGCGACTAGAATTCTCACCAATAAAATGCAATGTTCTCTCCTATCGTTGCACTATACCACACAACACCCTGACGCTTAACGGCACATCCTTAGGTAACAGCTTCACCGTGCGCGACCTCGGTGTGCATTACTCTAGCTCGCTAACTTTCTCCGAACAGGCAAGCTATAGCTCTGCCAAAGCCAGATCTATTATTGGGTATATACTGAAGTCAGTAAGCCTGGCTGAGTCTCGGCTCACGCTCTACAAAGTATGTGCTCGACCGATTCTAGAGTACTGCTCGCTAGTCATCTCCAATTCACGGAAGATTGATAGGCTGAGGATCGAGAAAGTCCAGCGGTCTTTCACTAAGCGCCTTCTTGGTCCATCTACGCTCAACTATCAAGGACGCTGCAAACTGCTTGGCATGGAGCCGCTTTGGCTACCAAGGCTTAAAGCCAACCTCGTATTCCTCTACAAACTTCTCAAAGCCTCTGACTCATGCATAGGCGAAATTTTTCAACCGATGGGTGATACACGTTACCCCATACGCAAAAAGCCTCACTCATTCTCTCTCCCTAAGACACGTCGCAACATTCGTTCAAGTTTCTTCCTCTATAGATAGGCGCACGTATGGAACAAGCTACCAGGAACAGTCAGAGCATCAGAAAATGCAGTGCAGTTCTCATCGGCCATAAAACGGTTACTCAGCGTCCCAAAAGTGGCGGAACTTTTGGGCAGCTGCGTTGCTGAAGACGAACTCTGGCAACAAGGACCAGCTCACATATAGGACATGTAACCACACAGCCACCGTATACTCCATTGGACGGATAACTCTCGTGGCCTGGCTGTAAGCTAGCCTCGTCTGACCAGTCTACTGCTTTCTGACTGCCTCCAGACATCAGCGACGTTAACGATTTAGGCTCTGCAGTCCCAGCACTTTGGTCTCCTTATCTTCAGATCTTTGCTCGGCATGCTAACTTCCTCTTCATATAGTTACTTTCGACCCTAACTGCTCTTTCTCATGACACTCATTACCTTTATCCTCGCATTAATTTGGCGACAAAGCATCCCCTTGATGATCTACCCAGTTTCATTTAAACAGTTCCGATTTATGAGCTCTCACGGGCTTATGGGTTCTAAATGATCTAGGCTGTTAAAACGTAATGCACTAACTGTAACCTCAGGAGCATCGCTGATCACGATTAATCCTTATAACTCTTCGGGCCTGGCTCTTATGTAGCCCCGTATGAACAACCACCTGCTTCCTGATCACTTCCAGACACCAAGACGTCAACAATCTGGGCTCTGTTCCTCTCAACCTGCAACCATTCGCTTGGCCGGCTAACGGCCTTTTCATATGGTCACTTTCGTCCCAAGCTGCTTATTTTCCGATGACACTCATTACTCTTATCTCCACCCTTATTTAAAGGCCTAGCTTCAAGTTGCTTGATTTTCCGGACGCGTCTGAACGGTCTCCTGCTTTCTGACCCACCTCGGAATTCTCAGATCTAAATGACGTAACTTTCTGTAACCCTCAACTGAAATGCGTTGTTGGTCATGATTCGCCCTTAATATAATATCCCCTTGCATCATTTACATGTCTATTACGCCGATGATCTCCTGTAGTACGAAGACCTAAATTCTACGGCATTTTCTATTTGCTTCCGACTACTGTGACCATAATGATCAGGGATAGGCAGACTTATCGGTCTACTCCCATAGCCCGGAGAGCATCATTGGCTTCTCCACCTCTTCTGAATGGAGTATTTTCCTTTCCACACTCTACTTGCATTAATTTTTCAATTAGACGTAAATCTCTTCGGACCTGGCTCTAATCTATCCTCGGCTGACTAGTCTCATGTTTCTGACTGCTCCCAGACATCCGAGACGTTATCGCTCGAGGCTCTACATTCCAAACACTCTGTTCCCCTCATCTCCAGACCTCTCATTGGCATGCTAACTGGCTTTCATGTAGCCGCTGTCGTCTCGAAAGCTTCTTTTTTAATGACGCCCATTACTGTTATTCACAAGTTCATTTAGCGGCCTATTTTCATCTTGCTGGCTTATCTGGACTCCTCTGACCGGCCTCCTGCCTTCTGACCCACCAAGGACTTCTGAGATCTTAATGACCTAGGCTTTGCCGACGTAGCGGCCTGCAACTCGCAACTGAAATGCTTTGTTGGCCCTGATTAATCCTTATTACTATGTCCCCTTTCTTCCTGTACGTGCCTATTCTGCCGATGCTTTCGTTTATTACTTAGACCTACATTCTACGGCTCCCACTCTTTGAGCTGATATTCTAATCCCGTCTCAGTGGTCTCTTTGGTTTTGCCTACCGTGACCCGATTGATCAGGGATATGCAGAATGGTCTCCTGTTTTCTGACCTCTCTCGGACTTCTGCGATCTAACTGTTCTAGTCACTGCAGACGCAACGCTTTGTTACCCTCACCTCAAGAACGTTGCTGGTCGTGACTCATCCTTATTGTCATGATCAGGGTTCGGCAGACCCAATGGTCTGTTCATACCACGTCGGGAATATTGTTGACTTTTCCACTCACGTTTTCCTTTTCTCATTCTGTTTGCATTCCTTTTTCCACTGGTCTGGCAACTCTTCGGGTCTGGCACTACTCTAGCGGCGTCTGACCAGCCTCCTGCTTTCTGACTACTTCCATACATTCCAAACGTTAACGATCTAGGCTTTGCTGTCCTGGTACTCTCTCTTTTTCATCCTGAGACCGTTCCTCGGCATGCAACTGCCTTTTCATATAGCCACTTGCTTCCCAAACTGCTTTGCTGATGACACTCATTACTTTATCCCTACCTTACTTTAGAGGCCTAGCTTCAGCTTGCTGACTTACCCGGTTCTGACTGTACGCTCTCCTGTTTTCTGACATCTCTCGGACTTCTGTGATCTAAAGATCTAGACTCTGCCGACGAAAGTCTGTTACCCTCACCGCAAGACCACCGCTGGTCATGAATGAACCTTATTATCATGTCCCCATTTTTCCTTAACATGTCCATTTCTGTTGATGCTCTGTCAGCACTTAGACTTTACTAATACGACTTTCACCCTATGAGCTGACATTCTGGGCTCGTCTCGACTATCTCGTACCTTCCGACTTCCGTGGCCCTAATGATCACACTCTAGTCTGCCTTATCTGGTTCTGGCTGTACGGCCTCCTGCCTTCCGACCTCTCTCGGACTTCTGAGATCTAAATGATCTAGTCTCTGCAGACGCAATGTTCTGTCTCCCCCGCCTCCAGAGCACTGCTGCTCATGATTCATCAATAGTATATCCGCTTTTATCCTTTACACTTCTATCCTGTTGACGCTCTGTTAACTTTCTGACATTTATAATACGGCTTTCCCTCCATGAGCCGATATCCTCCTCTCATCTCCATGGTCTCCTGCTTTCCGAATACTGAGCCCATACTTTTGAACCATCGACAGGTCCAAAGGTCTGTTCGCAACACCTCGAGATCTTTGTAGGCTCTTCCACTTTCCCTTAAGTGTCTCCTTCCCGAGTACATTCTTTCATTTTCGCGCTCTGTCTGCCTTCCTTTATCCATTGAACGGATAACTCTTCGGGCCTGGCTCTACTCTAGCCTCGTCTGACCAGTCTCCTACTTTCTGACTGTTTCCAGAAATCCGAGACGCACGTGTTCTAGGCTGTGCAGTCACAGCACACCCTGTCCCTTAGCCAGCGAGCTTCGTTTGACATGCTAACGGGCTTTTTATATAGCCTCTGTAGTCCCGCAAATTTTCTTTTCTCGTGACATTCACTACTGTTATCCCCACTTTAATTTGACGGTCTAGCTTCATCTTGCTGACTTATCAAGTCTCATCTAAACGCTCTTTTGCTTTCTGACCCCTCTCGGACGTCTAAGATCGAAATGCTTTATGCGCTGCCGACTTACCGCTCTGCGACTCTCTTCTCATGAACATTACTGGTCTTGATTTATCTTATTTATTCTATTCCCCTTACAAGCTTAACATGTCCATTTCTGCCGACTTAACATTCTGGCAATAATAACATTTCTTTCTCTCTATGGGTCGACATGTTAGGCTTGTCTCAATGGTCTCCTCTCTGACTGCTGAGGCTTTCTCAATTAGTCATCGACAAATCCAATGGTCTGTTCACAACACCTCCAGACCACTGTACGCTTTTCCACTTCTCCACAATAGTTAATTTTCCTTTAAGACCATTCTTTCCTTTCCGCGCCCTCTTCACATTCCTTTTCAATTGGACGGAGAAATTTTCGGGTTTGGCTCTAATCTATCCTCGTTTGCCCAGTCTCCTTTCTGTTTGCATCCAGTCATCCAAGGCATAAACTATTTAGTCTCTGTAGTCACAACACTCTGCTCCTTATCCTTTTTGCTTTTGCTCGACATACTATCTACCTATTCCGGCGCAACGCCCTGCCACCCATACCCTAATTACATCACTGAGCATTATTCATCCTTCTTTTTGCAGCTTTTTCACTTCTCGTCAATGGAACCTCTTTTACCGACTCTCTGCTTACCTTCCTGTGCTTTCTGTTGCATTCCTTCTGCATTCGACGCTAACTTACATATGTTTGTCCTCCCTGACTTCTTGCCTTCCTACCAATTTGAGATTAAGGAAATACGTCTCTGTCGCTTCTTCTGAGGGATATTCCTTCCCATTATCTGCACACCTCGTTCTCCTCTCTCTGGTTCCTAAAAATTGAGCATGTGCCTATTTTAAAATCCCCAAACACTCCTGCTTCATCTTCATTCTTTCCTTCTTTACTGATCCATATTCTGCTCGATTCTCGTCGTATTTCGCCACTTATTATATACGTGTATGCGCGATATTTAAATATCAATTACATGTATAGGGATACAATAGTTCAGGCATCCCGCAATTGATTTACTGCCTTCCAGATGCATTCCTTTCTTCTGTCTGTGTGGCTGTCTCTGTTCGTTTCCTTTTTTATCCCGAGTCTGTCACAGGTACGGCGACGCGCACCCAAGGAATTGTCCACCGTTGCGACAACAATACAAGGCACACAGTTCCTTTACCTGGACATGAGCGGAAAATTATCAACTGTTTTACAACTTACCAACCGGACAAATCATTCGAGACTTTGCACTGATACAATTCTTCCGCGGCTTGAACCACAGAGTTCAATTTACCTAACACTACCTTTTCCACCTATCTCTTGACTGGAGGACTTTCGACTTCGGAAGGCACCTTCTCCTGCCGCTACAAAGCTTGAGCAATCGGTCATTCTGAGCTCTTCAATCCGCTTTGACCGCTCAAGTGGCCGTGGTTTCCCATACTTCTAATCAATTTCACTACATACCCAAGAGGATCTGCGAATCTTTCTGCAAAACCTTATCCCATCCTCCAGTACTTCAACAAATTTAACGTCTATCCTTCGGTGACTTCACGTGGCTCTGCAGATGCTCAATACATTATATCCAGAAAGAATGTTTAGTTCCTGACCTACCGATCTAGCGCAGGACAAAACTCAGGCACGCATTAGTCAGCAGAAAAATTGGACGCAACTTGACTGCGAATACCGGAGCAAACAAACGTTCAACAAGAAACATAGCCAGTTACAACTTGCCACTCAATGGATTGGCGACAGTGTTTCAGGATGTGGTGAGTTTTCGCCTGGCAAGCGTTCTCCCTATAAAATGCCACAAATGTCCGTTTAGCAACACTGCAGCGTGGCGAATGTGACTCACCACCGAATAAAGTCACAGCCCATAACTTCACACTGGCAGATCAATTAGCGTCATCATTTTGGCGTGCTCTTCAATTATCTTCCATTGGATCATTCAGGATTCTCAATCTATTATTTTTCAAGGTATGACCGCAATATATGGCGGAGCGATTATGTCCAACCAAATGGGTTCCGATTCACTACTACAATATCGTTGTTTCGCATGTTCACCATTGCACAGTTCCAAGCATGGACATATGAACAATTATATACTGTCACTACAGTTGCCATAAAATGTCTGTACAGCTGTACATACCTGATCATGCCTCAACTGGCGTGCCTCGCATAGTCGAGAATAAAATATTTATTTATTTATTTAATATGGTGCATTGTTGTTTATCCTCTGTGGTGAATAGGGCATCTTGTACTTATTCGAGAAACGAGGCGTTGTATTTCGGAGGCTGATTACTGGCGGACTGCTCAAATATGGACAAAAGAATGAATGATAAGGGTGCGCAAACAAAACTGGTGCAAGCACCTGATCGCAAGGCAGCGCGTTCGGCAATGGGCTACAAACGTTCCGTTATACGGAATAAGAAGCCACCCCAAATCAAACCACTAATCTGGAGAGCAAGGTGGCTGAGGTTGTCGGGCCTCCAATCATGGACCAACCTGGTATGAGTGGCTTTGTAGGCGTATAGGAACATCACGCAGGACAGTTCGATGGATGGCTGAGGCACGCGCACCAGTGCACCATGGTAACATGCAGCCCTATTGCTCCTTCATCATGCACCCGCAAACGCCACGTTAAGGCGCAAAAAGCATGCAAACAGCATCTGCGGGTTCTTTGACTATAACCTGAACCTTACCTTGCTCGTCCAGCCTCAAGTGGGTCAAGGCGCCTCGTCGCTTCTGTCAAAATTTACTGCAACATAAACCTGAAGACTGACTCCTGGAAGTCACCCTGACCTTGGCTGAATTACTCCGGCTCCTGTGTGAAAGCAATCCTAATAAATATGCTGGAGTTGCTTTTAGGCACCCCAGGATGTTGTGGGAGATGTGCTGCAGCGACCAGCAGAAGCTTTGGCACGTTTCGGTTAACACGGAGGTACTTAAAGATCATGATGACTGATAGGTTCTTGACACTTCAGCGTTTCTATGACCGCACATGGAATACTGCGTACTTGCCTCTAAGTGCACACCCTCCATTCCCGCGGCTTCGGGCAATACTTTGAAATACACCGACCTATTCATGGGCTTCCCATTGTCACAGTCAATGCACATACGTTATCCATTAAGTTTGTCATAATCTTTACATCCGGTAAGTGAATCGCTTTTAAAATGTAGCTGTTCGTCTGCTCGCGGAGTTGCCACTTACGTTCATGATTTCCCCGTGCTACCCTGCATATACCAGTAACTAGCTGTGGATGGGGTTGTCTTTTTCACCTAGGTTACTGCGCGGCTTTCAAACAGGTGCCTGTATGCATATTTCAAACCCGCATTGGAACACTGATGCCCCTCTTTTTACCGGCCACTAACCATTTCTCATGGTTTACGCTTTGTGGGCCACGCGCGATCTATACGCTTACCCGCAAGGTCGGGAATATTCGTGAATCATTTGAACGCCATCAACCATTAATGCATCTTGCTCCTATCCTGCGATTACCCAATTCCGTCAAACGCCGCTTATCATTTAACCCGTTATCATGTCATTGTGAATTCACTGTGCTTGACTTACTTAAGTGATGACTATTATTCAGCATACGTAATTACAGTAGTCCTGTAGCACATCTGGTCTGCACCTTTACGCAGTCTACGGCTATTGCTGTAAAGTACATCTTTCGTCTGTCCTACAACCAGAAAATAGCCGCAAGGATGTGTAGCGGAAATGGATATCGCCTCATTTCGGAAAGCAACGTTAAGTGTGTTTGACTGCCCACGATGTCCACATTTGTAGTCTTGGCCGCTTGTATGCTGCAGTTGTCCGTCTGCGCCCTCGTCGCAAGCTGCGGGGTGGCAAGCTATGCTACGTAATGGTGTGGCTCTCTCTATGCATACCGGCTTTTTATTTTCAGGTAATCATCTCCTAGATCTAGGTGTCAGGAGAGATCTACGCTGAGTACCTTGAATGCATGACATGGATACCTCTTGAATGTATAAGTCAACCTAGCGTTACATCTATTCATATTGTTTCCATGTGTGTTTGTGGCACAAGTTGCAACAAACTGGTCCTCAGTTCTTCCGTGTTGTGGGTTGAGTGCACAGAAAACGGTCCTCCTGCGGACGTGTATATTTGGAACAGGTACAGGCATCCGCGTTTCACTTGTTGCAATTTATCCTTGGCATTAACATCTTTAAGTGCTCATGCAGCGAAAGGGTTGTCCAACCCTTGTATGCAATGACCCAGAAGTTGAAATTCCAAGGAACACGCGAAAACCTTGTATGAATGGTGTTACCAAAGTCCATGTCATGCATGCTTTTTGAATCACCAGTTTATCCCACGTCTTTGGCTTTACTCGTGGCCTTAATTGCGTGCGCTATGGGACCTATATGCCCTTTAACATTACTCCTGGTGAAGCCGAGCAAATTGATGCCACCGTTGTCGGGCTTACATAGGCTGGATAAGCACGTCATGCGGACATGTTAAACCAACAGCCGCTACGTCCCTAGAGGCGATATAGCTGCAGCTGGGAAGGGACCTTTATCGGCGCAGTAATCCGCTATATTGGAAGCTTGTGAAGTCTATGGAACTTACTTTGTTAGCGCCGCTACTGCTGACACCGATGTGCTGCTCATTTGGGCTTAATAAACGACAGTCATGAACGCCTGTGGAGACAACACTATTCGCTCCACTAACCGCTATAACAACACAAATACTATGGGTCAAATATAGGATAACCAAGTACACATCTTGATGGCATGTGGAGCCAATAGTTGAGACATTACTTGGTAATATTGATGCCAACGTCAAGTAACGTACATGGGCTAAGGAACCACTGTGCATGGTGGCTCGTAGAGCAGATAACTAAGGTTTTATCACCGGCTGTGAGTTTGATTGGTATGGATAAGGTGGAGCATCAGGAAGATTTAACGATGGGATTGTGCCTGAACCGCGAACTTATACAGGCGAGTTACTGGCCTTTATGAGGAGTAACACTTAATTACAACACTGATCATGACTGTCGGGTGCAAGTGAGCAACAACGGATGCAGCTTATCTCTTACGGTTCCATTACCCATAAAATTTCCAAAAAGTAGCAAGTCCAGTGATTATCAGTGTTTCTTTTTTCCAATCCTCAGCCTTATCTAATATTACTTTAACGCAGAAGGTGCGTCAAATAATCCATTGTTGCTGCGTATCCACAAGTTGCCGCGGCACAATCCTTACCCACAATTGTCGCTTCATAGTATTGCTTGCTCTGCAACTCAATGGTTGCTCCAGAAGCGGCCCATCGTATATACCTTTAAGCCCCTCCACGTAACTGGCTGGTCGGCAGCCCATGTTTCAGTAATCTCTTAACAACGAGCGGCTCCAGCTAAGCTGTTAAATTAATTCAGACCTTGACCTTTCTGTGCGTTCCTTTGGCTAGCTTTTAATCTTGTGGAACTTCACATTTGTATGGATCTCGTAAGCTACTAAAGCGCTGATTTGCCATCTTAACCCACACGTAAGTTCAAAGTAGTGCTTATTCTGCAACCCAAGCCTCTCTTTAACTACGACCATTTTACGTTCACCGTTGCCCTACTCCACTAAAGTGACTGCTCGGCCGTCCATCTTCCATTAATATTTTAATAAGGAGCAACATTTACTACGTAGTTATTCTGACTCTTACCCGTTTTATTCTCTGCATCCAGTTGGCTTCCCTATGACACCGTAGAATTACTACTTTGGATGGGTCACTTAATCTAATGAAGCACCGATTCGCTCTCCTATCCTACAGTTGTTGCATTAAAGTATTGCATGTTCTGCAACCCCAGGCTTGCTTCAGTTACGACCCGTTTTCCTTCAAGCAATGCGTGCTCCACTCAAATGACGGCCTTACAGCCAATGTTGCCTTAATCTCTCAACAACGATCGGCTCTGCTACCTAGTTAATCCGGCGCGTACCAACACTGTTCACTACGTCAATTCGGTTTGCAATTGCCAACCTAGAATACCATCTTTCAGTGCTTTACCTAATGTATTTTAGAGTCGACGCGCTATCATATTCCACAAATGCTAGTTCAAAAGACCGCATGTTCCACAATCCAAACCTTGTTTCAGCTTTGGCCTTAATTTCTTCACTATAACCCTCCTTCAATTAAATGACTGCTCGGCAGTCCATGTTCCATTAATCTTTCCAACAAGGGCAGCTACTGTTACGTAGTTAATCCGGCTCTTACCCTCGCTGTTTGCTTCATTCATTCGGCTTTCATTTGACACCGCAGAGTTACACATTTGGTTGGTTTTCCTAACCTACTGAAGCCTCTAGACGTCACGATATTCCACGGCGGTTAGTTTAGAGTGTTGCTTGTTTTACGTTCTAATTCTCGTTTCAGCTGCGGCCTTTCCTTCTTCTCTATTGCTATCCTGCTATTAACTAACAGCTCGGAAGCCCATACTTCGTTAATCTCTCAACAATTAGTCGCTTCTGCTAGGAAGTGCATCTGGCTCTTACCCTCATCGCACTCTGCGGGTATTTTGCTTTCTTTTGGCGCCGTAGCCTCCTAGTTTCCAGTAGTTTATCTAATCATTTGAAGCGCCGATGCGCCATCCTATTCCACAACTTCTGGTTCATAGTATTGCTTATTCAGTAATCAAAGCCACGCTTCTGCTGAGGTCTATCTTCTTTAACTTCATCCCTCCTCCAGTTCACTGACCACTTGGCAGTTCCTTTTTCTTAAGCTCTCAAAACCCAGCTGCTTCTGCTACGTTGTTAACTCGGCTCATACCCTTAACGTACAATGCGTCCATTTGGCTAGCTTTTGGTTCTTTAGAACTTCACCTTTGCGTGGTTTACCTAATCAATTTAAACCCTGCTGCGCCATCCTATCCCATAACAGCTGGTTTATAGCAAGTCTAGCTCTACAACCTAAGCCTCACTTCAACTACTGCCTTAATACCTTTCTATAACCTTTATCTATCTAACTGCCTGCTTCACAGTCCAGGTTCCATCACTCTGTCTGCAAGGAGCGGCTGCTGCTTCGCTAACAATTCGGAGCGTACCACCACTCTTCGCTGCGTCTATTTGTATCCTTTAACACCGCAGTCTGTTAACTTTGAGTGATGCAACTACTCAACTGAGGTGCCGATAACCCATGCTATACCACATTTGTTAATTTATATAAGTGTTTGTTTTACATCCCGATCCTTGGTACAATAATGGCCTACCTTCCTTCACTTTATTCCTCCTCCACTTAACTGACTGGTAGGCATTCCGTGTCCCAGTATGCTCTTAAAAACGTGCAGCTCCTGCTAACCTGTTAAATTGGTTCATACGCTGACCGTTCACTGTGTCTAGTTGGTTAGCTTTTAGCAACGTAGTGTTTTGCATTGCGTTGTTCACCTAATCTATTAAAGCGCTGCTGCGTTCACCTATTCCACAACAGCTGGTTCATAGTAATGCTTACTCTGCAGCCCAAGCATTGCTTTTGCAGCCTTTATCTTAGTTTACTATTACCTCCTCTACGAATCTGCCTGCTCGGCGGTTCATGTTTTCTTAATTTCTTGGGAAAGAACCGCTTTTCTACGTGGTTAATCCGGCACTTACCACTGGTTTAGGTGTTTACTTCGCCTACTGTTGACTCCGTAGTATTCCACTTTTGTGTGGTGCACCTATTCTTTTGAAGCATTGACGCGCCGTCCTATTCCACGACAGCTAGTTCATAAGCTGGATTCCTGCTGTTTGTTCACCATTAGATTGCCACCTGTCTTTGAACGGACTTCTTTTCACTTGCGCACATTTGTTTCAACACCGTAATCTAATAACTCTTGTACTACTTAACCGCAGCATACCATTCATCCTCAGGTACATCATAGCTAGTTATCTATTGGACCATACATTTTGTTGTAAAAGAAACCTTCTCCAACGTAAGATCTGTTGCAGATTGTACACCAGTTTGTGTCAAGTCTAAAGGTCTTAAGGCAGAATTTCACACTGCTTGGTTCCATGACTTTACTCTTCTGTCTTCTTTTGCTCGGTTCCTCACTTTCCCAGTTTCCAGGGTAGGAAGTTTATTGGGACGGGATTGGACGGAGGAACTGCTTCCATCTGAAATGGAACGATATAACCAACAAGGCCTTACCTGGACTACTGCCTTATTTCAAAACCAAACAACTGCACCCAAAACCAACCACGGAATTCCAGTGAGGATAGCTGAAAACGAATTCATCACACGCCAGCAAGTATACAACAGCATAGAAAATGAGGCACCGGATACTGTTGAAAATTTACTTTTTTGCACACGTTTTCATCTTAACACACTAGCCCCCACGTTTATTGCGTGCCTTGACTGCGCTTTCTGATCAGCAGACAGAAGAATCCGTTGGTTGCCAATTATTAAGTAAACAAATGGTCTATTAGACGCTTTGCCATTTGTAGCTGGCCGGTCAAAGCAATTGGCGACAGTGTTTTAGGATATGGTGGGTTTTGCCTGGCAAGCACTCATCCCGTAAAAGGCCACAAATGTCCGTTTAGCTACCCTGCGACGTGGCGGATGTGACTCGTCATTAAGTAAAGTAACTGCCCACAACTGCACTCTAGAATATTGACTAGACTTTCTTCAACGTATTTGACACTTACAAAATAATACTCCTAGTTATTATTTACTGTCATCACACTACCTACGGTGCTTATCCTGTTTACTCTACGCATTTATACATCTCGTTCATCGTCACCACGCTGACCATTTTACTCCTCATTAGTACCTTTTCCGTTTCTGCAACTTGCACTGCTTTTGGCCACAGCCAACTGCATGCATTGTAACGTATCTGTGGCGCAAATTAATTGCTTTTGATTTTTGACCCTGTTTTAGTTGGTATGCCTTGATGAATTCGAGAATGAAATATTTAGTTTTGTTTATTTATTTATAATACTACTTACTTTGCTTTTAAAATTTATGGAGTCGGTCATCGCTGATGCACTCAAGCAGTAACTGGAAACACACCAGGTGGCTGCACCAGCGCAACCTGCATTCCGACCAAAACATTCGTGCACCACGCACCCGTTACTTGCATGCAATACCCGGAATGGACTAGTTGTTGGTGAAGCAGGGGTTGTTGTCCTTTACCTAGACTTCATAAAAGACTTTCCTCACTTAGACCACGAAATTCTCCTCCATAAAATTCAGCTCACTGTTATTGGTGATCCACTGCTGCGTATGCTAGACAATTTCTTACACGAACGTCGGTTAATAGAGAGTGTATGAGAATCCCTATCGGTAGTAAAGGATGTGGAGTGCTGTGAAGCAAAAGGCTCAGTACTCGGTCCTGTCTATTCTAGATTTTCATAAACCATGTGGCGAGAAAAAGTATTTCCGGATTCCTTGTTTTTGCGGATGGTGTCAAGTTATATTGAGTGATCAAAGAACAGAACGACCACGAAAAGCTCCAGCCTGACCTCAAAATGATTTCGAGCTAGTCTTTCAAGGATACACTACCGTTCAATGTGGAATACCTGACCCTGTTCCTTTGCATCCGAAACACGACTATGTGTATAGGCTTGGTTGACATGTATTGCTTACGACTTCCCAAGAGGGTGAGGTTAGTGTGCTCCTTCAAAGTGACTTAAGCTGTTTAAAACGTCGCAAGCAGTTGCAAGGAGAGCCGGCAAGCACGTGGGCTTACTGCAAAGGGATTTCGGAAGATTTGACCCATCCATCTTCCTCAGGAAACACAAGTAGTACGTGCGCTATCACATTAACTGCGCCATCCAAGCTTGGCAAGCCTGGTTATGGAGCCTAAAACTGCTAGAGAAATCACAACGCAGCGCCACAAAGAACGTAAAGGATCTGCGTTACCTGTTCTACCCTCAAATGCTGCAGTGCCTGAGAATTTTTAATAGCCGCTACCAAACGCTGAGCGGCGGGTCCCATATTAAAGAAATAAATGAAGGTATATTTTAGCCACGGCTAGAAGCAGTGCCCACGCTTATAATGTACAGTACTCACCTGCTCTTGCATGAGTAATAATGGAGGTAAGGTTATGTAATCCTTGAGCACGGGTATTGCACCAAAGCAGTAGGAACCATCTCGCAACCATATTCCTTACGTCTGCATTAGCCAACTTTGGTAATTTACAGGTGCCGTGATGGGCGGGGCCATGGAAAGTGAGAAGAAAAGCGCTAGCATCAGGAATGTTGATAAAAGAGATTTGTAATCATTTCTAGTAAAAATAATGAAGCAAAATTTTTAACATAAATATCTGCTTAAAGCGGACGGCACTACGGCGTAAAAAGCTAGAAATAATAAATCTAGCATTTAACAATTATAGCTGATTAAGGGGTGACCTTGAGCACCAAACTCAAGTGGCATACTCTGTGACCAAAATCGAAACCAGTTTTGTAGCGCACATATTGCTAAAAATTAAAACTAATTAGCTTAGTCAGAACAGCGCTTGATCGCTGTACATAGTAAGAGCAAAATTACCACAATATTTGCTGCATTTTCCTAGTTCCGGCGCGATTGCCCATACGGTAGCCAAAATTCTTCCTAAGGACGCCGCATAACTTTTCAAGAAAATACGGTGAAAGTAAAAATATAAAGGGTGTCCCATCGTTATGTGAGCATAATAGGGCTGTGCAGTTTAGGGTGCTCAATATGATTTCAAACTAGCGGTATTTATGCTATACGCCGCAGTGGCCGCAAAACAAACATTTAAAACATATGTAATAAAACAAGAACATGTAAAAAATATACAGGAGAACGCTCTGAAGGCACTACATAAGGTTTCGGCTGAGGGAGATTATGTGATTCATTGCAATTAAGCCATGGACAACAGACCCCCGTGGGTCGTTTTCCAAGGCCAGTTGCTCAAAATACCAGTGTAGGAGTAAACACTGCAAAATTATTTAGCTATAAGCGGTTGGGAATGATGTTTCGAGACAACATGAGTCCGGTCTACATGGATAAGCTAGGACAGCTCAGTGTTCATTGGACACAAAGCAGCCTGTAACCACATTAATCCATTGGACAAATCCTGATTGCTTTATCCATTTTAGCTCATTTTATGCATCCATTTACATGGACACGCTGCTATTAAGCTACATACGTCTATCGTCCAGAATACAGAAACAAGCATCCGAAAAATTGCCAGAATGCTTCTAACGGTGTAGTTCGCTAGAGCCTGCATGGTTAGGGCCGTACGAATTTTGGTCTCTATGGTTAGTGTTTACCAGACGTGAAGCGTTATTGTGCCACGCGTGTTCGACCCCACTACTGGGCAAACGTTTGCTCTTTATGAGCTGTCTCTCTACAGTTTTGGAGGTCCGGTATGGTTGTCTCAAGTGCAAAACAATTACATATATATATATATATACATATGTATATAGGTACATATGTACTCATATTCTTATATACTCATATGCTCGGATTTTCAGCCTTAGCTCCCAGGCTTATTATGCAATTGATCCAGGCAAGAGCTCAGAGGTGCGAAGGAAAGGTGTAAGGAAGTAGCTTGCTCAATTGCATCGGTGGCTTCATTTGGATAACGCACGATGTTAACCGGAGGCACACCAGGGTTGTTCATCCACCTTTCCACCCAGTCTCAAAAAAGCGATCGTTTTAGCAACCGAGGTAAAAGAGCCGTTTTGCATTACCCAGGCAAAGGAACATTTGCCCCTTTATTTGAAGCCCGCGGATTCAGTAATCCCCGCTGCCTTGTTGGTAGTTTGTTCCAGATATTTATATATGCAACTAAGAAGAAACGAGGGCGTGGTTGCTTCCTCTTTCTCAGCGGATTACTAGTACTACTCTTTCCTGAAGTTCCGTACCGTACCATATCTTTAGATTAAAGCTGCACATGTTAGTTTGTACAAACGTAGGTATTAGCTTGGTCAGAAGCCATAAGTGAGGGATAATACGACGCGCCTACGGCGGTTGGAGTCTGAGCTGACCCCACCGCTGTCTGTACCTAAATGCTTGTTATCGTGGGACAAGTATTTTACTGAATTGCCATTAGGGATTTTTGAGCAAAGGTGGTCCGGCTTCCGCAAGCTTCTACTTGTGAAAACGCAGTACTTCAACGACGGGCGAACATGACCCCGGTAAATTTCTTGACGTGCTTCGACAGAGCTTATGTGGCAGCTTATTTGGAAGTTTAGTTGTCGAGTCTTTGCAACTTGAAAGTGCACTTGCGCAGGAGAGTTTGGACGTATAGAGCAACGCTGGCCCAGGTCTTTCGCTGATGTATGAAGCTGAATAGGTACGTCATTAGTGGTGTGCGCTCCAGTAGGTACTAAACATATGTACGTCATGGAACCCGACGTTTCAGCCGAGAAAGTCAGTTGCCGTTGCTGACACCACGACCCTAGTTCCATTAGGTCTTCCCGTATTCTGTCTAGTGCGCATGTGACTATACCTATGGAGAAGGTGTAGAGGATGTAAAAATAAATAAATACTTTATTCTCGACAAAGCGAGGCACGACTTTTGTGCATGATGAGCATATTGCAATATTGTACATGACAGCATGCTTAGCAGCACCAAGCGCGGGAGTAGTACAGAAGGAGTCAGTAGTTTGAGCCCATATGGCCCAAAGGTAGTACGAAGTCTATGTCCACAGAATGCGTCATGTAGAGATAAGAAGCAGGTCACTAATGGAGAGCATATTAATGCAGAACTAGTCCGATAAAGTTGTGTATACAGTGCAGGTCAATAGAGTGAATCATGCGGAAACAGCTGAAAAATGTTTAGGAATAGTAGCACGTCACTAGTCAAATACGTAGGCATGTTCTTACGAGTGCAGATATATGCACAGACTTTGTAAACGTGGTATCGGTCAACTTGCCAAAGTGTGATTGGGGCGGTGACTTTATTCAGTGGCGAGTCACATCCGCCACGTCGCAGTGTAGTTAAACCGACATTTGTGGCTTTTGTAGGGAAAGCGCTTGCGAGACGAAGACCACCACGTCCTGGTACGCTGCCGACGGGTGGTATGATATTGAAAAGATTGCACCTGACTAATTACCCTCTCGGATATTTGCAGTCACGTTTCGCCACTTTGTTTCCTGTAGTTGTGTAGTCTCCTTCGGAGTCGAACGCAAGTGGTTGGAGCTGTTGAAGTCGGACTACTCAGGTGACTTGTATTGATTTTATTAGTTTTCTGGGTTTCTTTAGTGTGTCAGCATTGCAAAGTGCGAGTGATTTCTTTGTTCTAGGTTGATACCGCCTCCGGGTGAGCATCGCATGTACGTCATCTGAGGTGTTGCCTGCAGGTAAAGTTTTCCTTCAGAACAAGGGAGAAAAGAAAACGGACCGAGCGAGCTGCCAAGGAAATTGAACAGGACTATGTTGATGCATAAATATAAAATTTATGGTAACGTTTTGCTGGTTGAAAGCAATGGAATGATCGGATATGTTATACATCGTAGCCGTAGTTTTGCGTGCAAGCATGAAACCCGGTATTTGCTGTATGTGAGAGAAAAATGCTGTCCGAAGTGGCCTAGCGTACGCAAAAGTTGTCCTGTGTGGAAACCGTGAGTATCAGGCGCTGTTAACCGGTAAATGAATTGGGGGAATCAGGACATAGGGAGTGGCTTACTATGCGCTTAAGATAAAGGTTGAGCAATCGGCTGACATTGGTAGAGCTGATCGTTCGAACATATATGAGCGCCAGTTGAGTTACTACGCCGAGCTTATGACCGATGAATTTATAACGTAAAATGTTCACTAATCGGAGGCTAGAGAACCAGCTGGGTGAAGGGGTGAGATGGAGTGTCAAAGTTTTGACGAGAATGGGATTTATATACTACAGCTGTAGCAAAAATACGGTAGGAAAGCCAGCCCTAAAGGGACCTGGAATAGCGGAAAAAGATAGGGACTTCTACAGCGCGGCAAACAAGTCAAATAGACGACAGGAAAGGGCGGTACTGGAAGTCCGGTTAATTATGAGGAAGAAACCGCCCGCTGATAGGCCTATAACGATAACAACGGGAACAAGAATGGCTTCAATACTACGGCTTTAGCGAGAAAACGGTAGTAGAGCCAGCGCTGAAAGAGACCATGAATATCAGTAGTGTGATCAGCAGCCCAAAAAGATGCTAGGCGTGCCGCTCTAATGTGAACATCCACGGAGGAACTTTGAAGTCAGATAGACTGCTAGGCATAACTCACTTATTATTGAGTTGCTGGCAGCCTCAGTAAATAGAACTGGGTGACAATGCTTTAGGCTGTTACAGATATCCTTACTGCAAATAAGAAAGTGTTTGACCTAAAACGTTTTACCGCATGACGCCGCTCGAGAAAGTGGTCCGGGAAGGTGCGACATGTGATATTTTCGCTGACTGCGTGCGTCCGGTTAGGTAGGATCCCAAACAGTCTAACAGGGAACTCCCAAAGCGATAAGCCTTGACATTGTGTAGTAAGTGCTTACGTAGAACTCCGTTGGAAGCTTTTTGTGTACGAAGGTAAAATGTGGGTACTGCTTTATCTGCGTCCGTCTTTTGCGTGACGATGTAAGAAAATCCAGCTGTCAGGTCGCGCAGGCTCGAGCATTCAGAAATCCGTGTTGTGATTTGTTCCCGTGGTTTGCATCATAAAAGCAGTCTAGGAGATTTTGTTTAACAGCCTTTTCTATTACTCTGGAGATGTTGGCTTATGTATTTTTGGGCGAAAATTCGCAAACTGTGAGGAGCCAAGTCTATGACACCGCATAATTATTGAATATTTCCAAGCAGAGGAACAATTTTCTTACTGCATGGAGATTGTAAAAGGTTTCTGCAGGAGTATAGTAACGTCCTCACTTTCGACGGTAAGTAGTATGAGGGTAATACCATCTGGACCAAGCTTTGTAGGTGGCTTAATGGTCGAAAGCCAGAGCGGATATAGTTGCTATCAAAATGTACGGTGCCAAGTGAATGGCTAGCGATAAATTGCAGCTGACCACTGACTGGCCCAGCTTCTAAACCTTAGGAATAATTAAGGTAGAAGTTGAGTGTCACACATTTAACAAGCGAATCATTGGAAGTTTCACTACAGCCTGCTAGTAGGAAGGATGTATTTGGCAATTGGTAGGAGTTGCGGGGACAAATAATCCAGCTGAGTTGCTTAGCTATGTTGGCGCTATTCATGACTGCTCGTACTTGATCAGTATGCTTTCGAGCAGGTTTGGCTGACAATGCAATCGTTATTGCATTTGTCCACATGGCATACGCAAAGTTTGACTTTCTCCAGTAAGAGTGCCGTAGCTGACGCATTCTAGGGAGCGCCTTTGTTTTGCTGGTGCTTCTTGACGGGCTCCTTATTAACGGGAGATGGAAGATATACAGTGCAGAGATAAAATAATCTTTTTATGAAAGCTTTCAACATTTTGCTCTAGGGAGTCGGATGTTAAGAATTCATCTCAATTTCCTGACCTGATAAGCTTGGCAAGGGTAGCCAAATATATGAACTTCACCTGTAGGTGAAGCTGGATTGCGTCTGGTCATACAGGATTACTGATAATTTATCTTATGTACGACGAGCAGTTAACTACGCTGCGCTTGTTTCCATGGAAATCCTGACCTACTGATAATCTCCGATATGGGATGACTATAGTAAAAACCAAGTCAAATATATGCTTTCGCCTGGTACGGGCAGAAATCTCGCGCTACCAACCCCCAGGTTGATGCAGGTTAGCACACGTGCATACTTCGTAGGAGCGGTGGGTGGGAAGCATTCCAGCTCAGGCAAGTTTGTATAACCTGCGACAATTTTGTATTCACCGTGGTGGCTCGATGCATGCTCAAAAGTCGCCATGCGTGCATTATCACCCACTTGTGATGCAACTGGGGCTCTATAAATGTGTCCGAATAATACTGTAGATCCCAGGATATTAGTTGTTGTGCATACGGAGACCATGGTCCCTGCAGTGGTAATGATCTCCGTTATTTCTGGATAAATGTGTTTTAGGTAGGTAGCTGTTCCTCCACCTTGTTTGGGTATTTGGGGTTGCACATACAGCCGATATCCAGGAAGTGTGTGGGAGTCATCGATATTGCATGGCGTGCACTAAGTTTTACTCACAAAAATTGGCTCCGGTGAGGTAATGACAGCCACTCTCTCAAACTTAGTTGTTTCCCACACACCTTGGATATCTCAAAAATGCACTTGGAAGTTACTCTTATGCTCCACCAATTTGTTGCTTTAACTGAGCTACGTTAGAATATAGTAAGTATCCCTTTAAACCGGGTTAATTTGTCATCTTATCCTGAGGATGCGTTACAGAAGTGAGTGTACTTGCTTTTACTTTGTCACCGAGTACATCGACTATAACTGTCTCCAAGTTGCCTCGTCGTTTTTACGCAACTCATATCTACACTGCTATTATTCAGCGGCGTTTTTGTTGGATAATCGCTCAAACTGAATTTTCTTGTCTCACTTAATATTCCAGTTTTACCACACCATCCTGCAAGGCTTGCCAAGCAACAACTATTTTACCCTGCATAAATCACGGTTCACCGCCCAGTGTTCAGTAGCGTGCCGCCCACAATGTTCCTTCAAACAAAAAGCGCAGCGAAATGGGGAGACCAGCACGTAGGGAGGATGGACGTATCCGGTAAACACAGTCGCCTATTCTTTGTCAATCATCGACAAACGCGTGTTTGCTATATAACTAAATAACTAAATATTTTATTCGCGACAAATCGAGGCAAGCCTTTTGTGCATGCTCATCATAGTGCAGTAACATACATGATAGCATGGTTAGCAGGACCAGGAGCGGGAGTAGTACAGATGTGAACAGTAGTGTGATCCCACCTGGCCCAAGGATTGGACGGAGTCTAACCTCACAGAATGCTATATGTAGAGATAAGAAGTAGATCCTTACTGTAGAGTATGTGGGTAAGGATCTATTCCGAGGTAGTAGTATACACAGTGCAGCTCAGTTGAGTGAAGCATGAGGAACAAGCTGCAAAACTCTTTTACGAAGTGCGGAAAGTCACTGAGCAAATATGTAAACGTAATCGTAGGAGAGAATAGGAACAAAATTTGTGCAATGTGGTTTCTGTCAACTTGTCAATGCGTGGTTGGGGCAGTGACTTTATTAAGAGGCGCGTCACATCCGACACGTCGTAGTGTCGGTTAACAGACATTTGTGGCTTTATGTAGGAAGAAAGCTTGCCAGCGGAAAACCTATTACTTCCTGGAACACTACCGACCGGTGGTATGACAGACAACGTTGCATCTGATCGATTGTCCGCGTAGTTATTTGATATCATATTACACCGGTTTTGTTCCTATGACTAGGTAGTTACCTTCCTTGGAGCCGACCGCAAGCGCTTGATGCTGTTAAAGTCGGACAAGTGATTTGTATTGATTTGATTGGCTTTTTGGATACATTCAGTTTGTCAGTGTATCGAATTGCGGATGAGTACACCGTTTTGGGTTGATCCCGCAGCCATATGAGCGTGGCAGGTATATCCACAAAAGTGTTTCTTGCGGAGGAGCTTATCCTTTAGAACAAGGGAGAAAAGAAAATCGACAGAACAAACTGTTAAGAAAATTGAACATTAATATGTAAATGTATAAATACAAAATAGTCGGTGACCTTGTAGTGGTTGAACCAATGGAGTGACCGCATATGTTACAAGCAGACCTGTTATTTTGCGTGCAACTAAGAGGTTCGGTATTTATTGAATTTGATAGACAAATGCTGCTCGAATTGGCCTAGCGTATGCAACAGCTCTCCTGTGCAGAAACCGGGAGTATTTGGCGTTGTTATCAGGTGATTAAGTTGAGGAAATCAAAAGGGCATAGTAAGTAGTGGAATGTGCGACTAAGGTGTAGTTTGGGCGATCGGTCAACAGTGGTAAAGCCTATCAGTCGAATATGTATGAGCCATTATAATTGCTATTTCAGGCTGGAGACCCACAAAAAGAATAAAATAACATGTTCAACAATCATGTGCTAGAGAAATAGATGGATAATGATGTGAGAAAGTATCAGGGAAGGTGTAACGAGAATAGAAGGGAATATGTACTAGAGCCGCAGCATGAATACGGTTGCAAAGCCAGCGCTGAAAGGGAGCAGGATTTGGGAAAATCGGTAGGCAGCAGCATTAAAAGTTACTAAGTGTTCCACTCCTATTTGTACTTCTGCAGTACAACATACAAGTCAACTAGACGGCAAGAAAGATTGACACTAGGAGTCGGATTAATTTTGAGGAAGAAACTACTCGCTGTCCTATGACGAGGAACGAACCGATAAGTGTTCAGCTTTAAAAACAGAAGCAAAAAGAGAATGGAAAACTTGCTACGGCTGTAGAAATATAACGGCTGCAGTGGAAGCTCTTAATGAGTCCAGTAATAGTAAAATGGTATGTGCAACCGCACCAGAAGATAACTATTTGTTCCCCTCCAAGGTAGACATCCACCTTGGGAAGCATAAGTCAAGCAGACGGCTGGGGACTGCGTTGCTGGCAGTCGGAACATATAATAATCAGGAGCGGCACGCCATTTTAAGCTCAGGCATGGACTAATAGGTATAAAGTGTTAAAACCAGGTGGGAGAACGGCCAGCTATAATTGCAACAGCTGCAGCGAGAAAACTGCTGTAGCACCAGCTCTGAAATTGGTCAGGGGTAAGGGAATTATACAGGAAGCACTGCCAGACAAAGCTGTGGTTCACTCCAAGGTTTGCTTCTACATTGTGACATACAACACAAATAAATCAGCAGAGAAGAGTAAAGGTGCGTGTTGGATTAGGTGTGAACCAAGAGCCGCGCGCCACCTAGAGTTGTGGCACGTACTAATAGGCATTCAACAGTGAAACCAGGAGTGATAAAAGATTGGATTACACACTACAGCTACGGTGAGAGAACAGTTGAAGAGCCAGCTCTGAAACGGGCCTTCGCTTAAGCCTGGAACAGAAGCCAGCGTCTCTCCACCTAATCCAAACGACGTAACTGGAAAGGTGACTGGGTCTCTCCGCGCAGCCAACGGCATCAGAATTCGCGAATAAGGTCGGAACCTACGCACGTGACGTTCTCTTTGATAGACATTCTTCGTTGCTGACGTCCACGCGCCCATAATCAGGATGGGTTTTCTTCAGCAAAGCTACCTGCATGTCAGAGCTTAAGCACAACTTCTCATTACTCAGAAATGAACCTATCCGTCGCCGGAATAACAAGCGATATGACATCGCACAGCTAGTTGTAAGTTGCCGCCAACTCACAGGCCGGGAACTTGCTACTTGAGAGCCACTCAGCATTCTTCCGTCCTACGGCACTTCTGCCAAACGTTGCCGCAGCTACACCGCATTACGTAATTACCAAGGTCCCGCCCGTCTTTACCAAAGCCCAAAGGCTGACTCCGGACAAACTCGAAAGCGCCCGTGCAGGATTTGAACACATGTTATAACGGGCTCCTCCGACCGTCCAACCGCCCTTAGTCTTCGCCACTACACATGGTGCCAATAACGTCAGGAGAGTGGCGAGCAGGTGGCAACTACTGCGCTCGCAACCACAAAAGAGTTTCGGACCGACATCCACTTCCTCACATACAGGATATCACGGCCGGTCTGCATGGCGCTCGCGTGTTCTCAATGATTGAACTGGTGCTAACTTGTTGTCAGATCCCGGTCGCCACCGTCCTCATACTGAAAACCGCCGTTATCACACCATTTGAACTGTTCGAGTTTTACGAATGCCATTCGGTCTTCACAAGTTTGCGCAGATTTTTCAGCGCTTCATTGACCCTGTGGTACGTGAACCCGACTTCCTCCACCCTTACATCGACCACATCTTGATGGTCAGTTCATCGAAGAGAAGCACCGATCGCATCTACCAACCTTGTTTGAACGACTATAGGCGCACAACTTCACCGTCAACTCAATCAAGTGCATTTTTACGCAGTTTCGCATTAAGTTGCTCGAACATCAACGCTTTCGAGGGTGTACGCACGACAAGCTCCAGGCAATTCGCGACTTCCTTCAATCAACGACTTTTGCTGCCGATAAAGCTTTAACGGCGTGGTCAACTACTATAACCGATTCCCACCACAATGCGCCGAAATTATGCAACCGCTCAAGGGACTTCTGCGTGGACGCAACAACGGTAAGGTTGATCTCATGTTTGTAGCACCAAGGGCATTCGAAACCAGCGAAGAAGCGCTGGCTTCCGCTGTAATGCTGCGCCAATTTGAATCAAACGCTCCTAACAGGTTTGTCGTGGAAGCCTAGGAAAGGGCATTGGCGCTGTTCTACAGCGGTATGTTCAAGGTAGCTGGCAACCACTGGCGTACATTTTTGACGTTATGCGACAGCGAAACCGCAACAAGGCACAATTGGACGCGTTACTGACCGTCTAGGCAGCCGTAAGCCATTTTCGTCATCTTCTTGAAGTTAGTCGTTTTACGCTCTTTACCGCTCATAAACCATTTATTTACGCCTTTTGGAACCGTTCACTACGACACTATCCGTGTAAAGTTCGTCATCTATGTTTAGGCACTCACTTTTCGACGGACGTCCAAGACGTGTCTGGCAAGGACAACGACGTAGCGACCACGCCTTGAAGGTAAACTCTCTGGATCCGACTAATTAGTCTCCAGATCTGTCAGCTATGGCCGCAGCCCAGCAATCTGAAATAGACTGAAGGGCATCTTACGAATAGCCCATGCTAGAGTTGGCACTTTGGTCTCTTCCTTCGTCTACAGGTACAATCATCTGCTACGTCTCTGCCGGACATCCGGGTCTACGTATACCGACTGCCTTTTTGTCGAAACGTGTTCGATCCACTGCACAAGATTGTGCATCTTGGCATCCGCACTTCAGTCAGAATGCTTACCCTCACGTACCTTTGGCCTAAAATACGGCGCGATGCCCAGCTTTGAGCATGTAACTGGCTGACCTTTTAGTGAGCAAATGTTATAAAAAATAAGGAACATTTTTAGACTTGGCTAATCGCTGTGCCCTCAAGGAGTCTGCTCATAAAGTACAGTAACCATATGCTCTTGTATGGGGAAGAATAGAGCTAAGTTTATATACATTTTAATCGCAGGTACTGCAACGACGCTTTAGGAGACGTCTCGAAAAGTAATTATTTCTGCTCTGTTAGTCACTTTTGATCATGTACGGCCCGGATAAACGGTGCGGTCAGGGAAAGAGGGAAGAAGGGCGTTGGTATTAAAAAGCTCAAAAAAGTGATTTGTAATGATTTCCAGTAAAATAAATGAAAAAGGTATTATAAGAGTTATCTTCTAAAAGCGGACGGTACTTGGGCGCAATTAGCTGGAAACAAAGCTAGAATGGAACAAATATACCTGGTTAATGTATGAGCTTGAAAGCCAAACTCAGGTGCGTTTAATCGCAGCAAAAATTAAAAACCAGTTTTTTGTAGCGACAGGTTGCCGCTCCGATAGGACACAGTTGTCGGTGTCAACTGGATTCGCTAACGTGCAGCTCGACATCGTTGGACCAGTTCCGCAGTCCACAGGTATGGCCTACATACTGACCACGGTGGATTGTGCCACTCGTTGACCAGAAGTTGTCCCAATTCCATATGTTTCCGCCGTAACCATAACATGCGCATTCGTCGAGTGCTGGGTCGCTTCACCTGCGCCTCCAGCCACCGTGACGACCGGCCGTCGTCGGCAACTCAACTAGTCGACTTTCAACTACCTACTCAAATTCCTCGTGTGTGAACGCATTCGGAATATTGCCTACCATCCTCAGGCAAACGGTGTGGTAGAAAGCTTCACCGTAGCTTTAAGTATCGCTAAGTGCCTTCATTGCACTTATTTGGATGGAAGCTTTGCGATTTCTACTACTCGGAATTCCATCAACAAGGAAAAGCGATACCGAAACGTCACGCGCAGAAAGGGTTTACAAACAACTGCTCCGACGACCTAGTAAGTTCTTTCCCGGAAACCTGTATGCTCCTCGCTATGAGACGCACTACGCTTGGCAGTTAGCCGCGAGCATGCGACGCACTATAATGACAAAGTGTGGGAAAAGCAGCGCAGGCCACACGTTCCCAAATACATGTACCACTGCCCGTTCGTTTTCGTCCGCATCAATGGTCTACGCATACCACAAGAACGATCATATGAATGCCTTTCAAGGGCATACAAAGTAAGGATCGCTTCTGCGTCATCAAACTCGACGGCAAGCGCCTCATAGTAGCTTACGTCGAACCAGCGATGACCGATGACTCCATTCACCCTTCCTCCGTTCTCCGACCCATGGACCCAACCGACGGTGGAAGGAACACCTGCAGACAGCAGCACCACAACAAGAAACTCTCATCCCGAGCCCCCCGGCCCCGCCAAGCCTAAAAGTGTTATTAGGTCTGATCAGCTAGTTCACTAGCCAAAACATTTCCTAGAACGTCAGAAGCAAGTTTGCTCCTAACAGCGTTCGCAGGTTTTCATTCTCGGCTGTGCTCTTCGAAAACCGCAACAAAAGCGCAAAACGACTTCAAAACCCCCAACAATTGAAAACGATTTTGAACCCCAAAAGAAATAGTGCAAATCTTGTTGCAAACCGATAAACAGAGTTGGTTTATTCACTACCATCCGGTAAGTGTCTTTCCCCTTTTGTTACTGTCACTTTTTGTGCATTCCTACCCTCCCTCGTTTCCTTTCCCTTTCATGACGCGAACCGGAGGACGTTCACCCGTAGTCAAACACAAGTGACCGAATGCTAAGAACGTTCGATCCTTTTCTTATAGCGGCACCTTAATGGCTGACATGAGTGGGATCCCGCTAGAGTCCGACTGCCTGGTTCTCCCCAAGCAGCTGCACCAAGTTTCAGCGCCTGGCCTCGCAGGCTGCCGGCCCAGAACGGCCAGTCCTCACGTAGCTCACAGGGTCACCCACGGTTCCATCAAGAAGGAGGGAATTGTAGTGACCTGGAGATTCTCCTGCATGTCTCCCTGTACTATTATTCAAAGCTAACCTCTTTTTGTACCTATACAACTTACGCAACTTACCTGTTTGTATGATGACCACTTGTGTTTCGGTGACCAAGATGCACCGCATTACGTGCGCTTCCGGCTTTCCGCTTCAAAGAGCGTTCGCGGCACCTCGACTGCCGACTACCTCTTTTCAAAGATATAACCAGTTTACGAGGTCTTAAGGTAGCGTGGTTGTGCGGTTCGCTCATAAACGTCTATTTGCCCGCAGATTTTTTGTATCCTGACTTCTCCTTGAAGCGGGACGAACCTGGGCTATTAGCTACTAAACGATTATTCTATTACTGGTGACCACGACCACATATTTGCAAAGACGCCTAATAACTATTCTTCTTATTTGCGGTAACAATTGTGTTAGGCCTATTTATTTCCACAGTTTGTGCATATTTTGGGTATTAAATCTCTTATTTTGTCGTTTTTGCTATGGACGCATAGAACCTGGTTCCCGCCTAACAGTCGAGAATATGCCCGTCACTACTTCACGACTTTGTGAATGCAAATGCAAAACACTTGTCTGCATAGTCAGGAGCACTATTCAAACTACGTGGCATCAGCCTTGAAATGCTTAATATTTCCACGTCGCCGCGCTTCCGCCGTACGTCGTCGATTACATCAACGATGTCCTCTCTCTGCCAGCTAAGTAAAAAACCTAGGAGGACATAAAAGCCTAAGTCCTCAAATGAACTGGTCATTCAGATCGTCAGCGTGTCACAAGGTTGCTGAGCAAAACGGGGTTGATCGCGGTCAAGCCATCGGAGAAGATGTGGTCGGATGTACGTTCTTATAAATGTGGGATAACATACTTCTTCCTCGTCTGCTCGATCAGCCTTTAGTATCGCGCTGACGCCAGTGGGCTCACCCGCCCTTTTGCTAGTTAGGCGGTCAGCTCGTACAAGTCCGACTGCATGTTGACGCGGTGCTCTGGTGGCGTTTCCTATACAGCAGAACGTATATCCAGGGCCAGATCCATGCATTTTACCTTGCATAGCCATCCGGGTTCCGCTGAGCTCCTCTATGTTTATTTTGTAGCGCGCCAATTCTCTCACTACCAGGGCAGTGCTTCGCCCCGGCCAATGACTCCTATTCTGGTCGAGTAAGATGCGCATGTTCTAGCACCTAACGTTGACCGCTCTTCGTGGTGACATAAGGTTTCTTTGG
This sequence comes from Dicrocoelium dendriticum, assembly GCA_944474145.2. NCBI lineage: Eukaryota > Metazoa > Platyhelminthes > Trematoda > Plagiorchiida > Dicrocoeliidae > Dicrocoelium > Dicrocoelium dendriticum. Next base: position 108,825,794 of record OX104066.1, read on the forward strand.
CGGGTGACCTTATGAGCGGTGATGGCCCGGATTGTAGAAAGTAGTTCATTAGTTGATACGGGGATGGAATGAGCATATGCGGGGAAGAAAATAGTGAGGCGCGGCAGTGAGCCGAATCTTTCTGTAGCGATATCCTGACAGGTCGCCGACGCGCTGCTGCTAATTACGTGCTGTGTGCTCAGGTCCTGAACGCCTGCTACTGGCAACCGCTAGGTAAGGATTTGGTCACACCCTTCTTCTAGCTGATCCAGAACAAAACTTTGCGTGTCGGTTTACCGACTTATAGCGCTCGGCCCGCTGCCTTACGGGTATATAGTTTACCGAAAGCTTTGGCTTTGGACCTTAGTAGTTCTCTTGTCAGGGGTGTGCGCCGTGCAATTATCCTAGGCGACCCCAACCATGAATTACGCTAATAATATCCATGCTGCATCGGCCTTCGCGCAGTGACGTCAGAAATAGTGCTACCTTAGACGCTGCATACAGCGGAGTAAATCAACTAAGGCATTACACTGTTGCTGACGTACAGACATACATTAAGAGAAGATTTTTGTGCTTTTAACACCAATAACCCTCGCAACGCTCAGTCGAACTGCTTAACTAGTTAAAGGTACTGCGTAGGAATGATAACCGAGGCGAAATATCGGTGTCCGCCGAGAATTTGCAAAACGTTTGCTCAACCAGAACAAACGATGAGCATTTGTTTCACTCACAGTCAAATGTGCAATAACCAGGCTGGTGCTAGTTTGTGCTTTCGTGCAGAACTAACTTGCGTTCAAGGAGCAAGCAGCAAGAAACCACGTGCCGCCAGCCAATGATCCAGCAGCTGGTCGGAAGGCTTATCCATAACTGATACCATGTAGTTCCCGAATTATGTGGGTAAGTGGCGCACACCTTTACGTATATATGCAAATCTATAATAGTAGATTAATTTTCTTAGTGTTAACCTGAAATCTTATTCTGGAACTATGGAACATGCCTTTGCAGGCGGGAACAGCACGGTTCTGAATAAAATAACACTCAATTGATTAGTATTTTTTTTACCGTTTTCCAGATCTTTTCTGAACCTTTTATCAGTTAGCCGTAAAAACCTACATTGCCACATAATCAGAAATATTGCTAGCAAAAGGATTTCGAATAGGGGTAGTCACAGCAAAGCATAAAGCTTCATGCCAAAGCACTTGAATATTGTTTCAAGGGCAATATTTAGGATCGTATAAAATATTTACAACGTTCCCTGTGGTCCAAAGCACCGTGCCCACAAGGTCAGGTTTACGTTAGATCGTCCGTGCTTTAAGGATCACAACATATTATGACAAGTGCTTGCAATTAACCAGGGCTGTCTGTTTACGTAAGCCACATCAATTTTAGCGCCGCGCAAGAAGGGGTCAAACATGAAGCCCAAGTCCTCACTTGGACTAGGCTTTGTTGGCGGCATGCCACCATGGTTTATCAGTGCCCAATCCATCAGATAGTTTGGGTACTATACGGATTCGCAGCCATTCGAACGACAAGCGACTTATACTGGTTGCGTAATCTAAGGCAATTCGCTAAGCACTACATTATTCCTGCATTGCATCTGATTTACATTAGCTTATTAATTCAACTTGTGAATTGTTCGCGGACGACCTGAATATATATTAAACGATTAGAACACCTACGACTGCGGCTGGACATAATTAGCCACAAATAATTAAATAACCAAATAACTAAACTTTGTACGAGTATATTATACACGTCCACAGCGACGTGATCATGTAGGTGCAAAGTGTACAAATTTCAACCTAGATTTGGTTGCTGGTCAAAAATTGAGATATGCAAGTTCACATGCGGCCCGAAAGAGGCGGTAAATAGTTGTTGTCATAAGCTTTCTGCTTGTTGTTGTAGGTGACAAGATTTATTCTATTTAGTCCAAAATGTGGCTTATATTCAAGGAAGGACTAACACAACGACAGTACAAAGCCCAGGAAATATGGACAATAGTGTTTTAAAAGAATAACGCCACAGATAATTAGAGAGTTTGGTTGATAAATGCAACTTATATTAGACCCTATGCTGTGTATTCACGGTTGAAACAAATGCATGCTAATCGCATTCGTCAAGGCGCCAATTTCGACGGAAGCAGGGAATTCCTAAACCGTGCGAAGCTTATGTAGCCCGCGGTAGGTAGGGTACTGTCGGGCATTAAAACTGTGAAACTAGTCTACCATGATCCGTCGCAATGAGGCTGGACCTTACCGTGGTGCGATGGTTTGCGTGCCTCAGAGATCCATTGAGCAATGCTGGGTGGTGCTTTTGCACCTTCAGAGCCATTCATACCGGATTGGTCAACGGTTAGGGGCCAGACAAACTCAGCCTCCTGGTCCTCCAGGTTGTGGGTTAGAATTGGGGTGGCTCCTCATTTCATAAAACTGGCTCCGTAATCCAGTGCCAGAACCCGCTGCCTTGCGGTAAGGTTTTTGAACCAAAGGTTTTGGTTGAGAACCCTAATCGTTCTCCTGTCTAGGCCTAGGCAATCTGACAGTATTCTGCCCACGCAATACAATGAAACTTTCCCACAACAATTTCTTGATGCTCTGGCCGTCGCAGAGGATAATCAACGGCGCCCTATCTGCTGCATCGAGCAGGGTGGATAGGGTATGGACGCTAATGCTCAGGCCTTCCCGTCTTCTTATACCCCTTCTTGCGCTTCTACATTCTTATCGTCCCGCTCCAACTTTACTTATATCCCCCCATTTTAAATCCCGCAATTCTTGGCCCTCCTCCAGCTTACTTCAATAGTGGCTTGTCTTCTAATTTAAAATCACACACAATCGCAGGACGTCGCTCCAATCCAGTTGACAAGTCCATGTTCAACCAAGCGGACAACGTTAGTTCATCCGTTTCCCTTTGGAGTCCTCGTATCTCGCTAAGACTGGCATGCTTCAACGTGCGCACTTTGCTGCAGATGGGCCAACAGGCAGCACTTGTCCGCACACTAGAGACCCTGTCAATCGATATTTGCTGTTTATCAGAAACCCGCCTGCAAGATTCAAGCTCCGTGCTTACCCTGAGATCCCCCACATGCGACACTGGCGGCACATTCTCATTGAAACTGTCTGGCGATGATGCAGCTTCAAATGCCGTTTAAGCTGGCGTCTGCGTTGTGTTGAGTCCCCGGGGCTGAAGCTGCCCTGATTGATTGGATCTCAGTAAACAGTAGGATGTGCGCCGTTAGATTAACTGGTTCGTTCCGTGCTACGATGTCGAGCGGGGACATACGTTGCCTGTTTGTCATTGCTGCTTACGCCCCTGTAAACTGTAGCACTGATTCGGTACAAGATGATTTCTATCAGCAACTTTACGAGCTCCTTCGTTACAGAAGAAGCACGGATACTGTGGTGTTGGCTGGCAGTCTAAAGGCCCAAGTCGGAAAATTGTCCTCTGATGAGCTTCAACTTGGCGGCCAACATGGTGTAGGCTTGTCTAAGGATAATAGTGTGCGATTACTACAGCTGTGTGAAGATGCTCGCCTCTTTCTCGAGAGCAATAACTTTCGACATAGCACCCGCAGCAGCGTGACTTGGCTGCCATCAGCCTCGAGCAAACCTTGTACGCAAATTGATCATATCGCGATCAGTTACCGCTGTAGAGGCTGGTTCCAAAATTGTCGCTCGATTTGGAGCACGAGCGTGGACTCTGACTACGCACTTGTCTGTGCCGATCTCCTAGTGCGTTTCGGTGGACGTCCGCAACGTCGATGTGAACGGATTGACACCAGCCAGCTGGTGAAGCCAGATGTTCTGCATGTATACCATAGTGCGCTGACATCTGGGCTGAGCAAGCGCTCACTAAACACCGTTGAAGATCACATGTCGCATATTCGTCAAACGTTACTGTTAGCAGGCATGTCTTCATGTGGCAAAGAAGATTGCCAAACCGGACATTGGGTCTCTACACAGTCTATGGAACTTATCGATGCTGGCCGACGTATTCCGGCTGGAAGCAAATACAATGAGGCTCGCAAAAATCTCAGGGTAAAACTACGTGCTAGCATAAAGAAGGATCGCGAAACCTGGTGGTCTCGTCGTGCATCGTAAATGGAAACAGCCGCTGCCGTTGGTAATCATCGTAAGTTATACCTTCTGATACGGGAAACGGGCAGCAGGAGACCTGGTGTTAGCGAGACCATACGCGACGAGCGTGGGCAGCAGATCCACAGCTTGTCAAAACGCTTGGAGCGTTGGGCTGAACACTTTGCTAGGCAATTTAACAAACCTGTGTTATTGCTTTCTTTTACGGGCATTAAGCGCCCTACTCCTTGGGCCGTCTCCTCGGATCCGCCCTACCGCGCAGAGGTCAACCGTGAGATCAGGCTGATGAAATTGCATATGGCCGCAGGGGCAGATAGAATTCCCTCGGCCCTCTTCAAAATTAGAAGACTTGCTCTAGTAGATGATCTACACGAGTTGATAGTAAAAGTTTGGCAGCAGGAGACAGTCCCGACAGACTAGAACCGCTCCGTTATTGTCCCAAATTGCTAGGGAAACTCCCGTTTGGAATGCGGCAATCATAGAGGGATCAGTCTGATTTCGATAGCCTCTAAATTGCTTGCCTCTGTCATTCTCCACAGACAGACTGGCACTCTTGAAAGCCAGGTTGGTGAAGAGCAAGACGGATTTCATCGAGTTCGGGGCTGCGTTGACCACATCTTTACATTGCGTCAAGTGTTAGAGCACTGCCATGTTTATTGGCGACCCACCGTTGTCGTGTATCTTGACATAAAAGGTGCCTTCGGCTCAGTCGATCGATGTGCCCTTTGGAACTGTCTGCTAAGGAAATGTGTGCCTGATAAATATGTAAACATTATCAACGCGCTTTACGCGCATAGTTCGGACAGGGTGCTTGTTTATGGCAAACTGTCGCTACCCTTCAGTATTACCAGTGGTGTGAGACAAGGATGCCCGCTGGCACCTTTTCTCTTCAACTTCACTATTGATGAAGTCATGGAAAAAGCGTTCGCTGGACACGACCTAGAAGGTAAGGAGCTACTTCCTGGTGAGCGACTTCTTGACTTGGAGTATGCGAACGATATTGCCCTAATCTGCGACAGCACCCAAACCGTCCAAAGAGCACTGGACCGATTACCACTGGCTGTCAATCGTTTTGGGCTATGCCTTGCTCCATCGAAATGCAAAGTACTTCTCCAAGATTGGCATGGACCCAACCCTGCGCTAACGCTTGGTGGTGATCTGCTAGAAGTCGTTCAGGAATTCAAGTACCTGAGCAACTATATTAGCACCCGTGGGATTGAAGATGAGGTTACGAACCGTATAGCAAAAGCTCGACGTGCTTTTGCCATTCTCCGCCACCTGTGGCGCAGACGCGACATTACTCTCGCACTAAAGGGCAGAGTTTACAACGCTGCTGTCCGTTCAACTCTCCTATATGGTTGTGAAACCTGGCCCATCAGGTCGACAGACATGATGATGCTCGTCACATTCGATCATCGCTACCTTCGCAGCTTAGCTCATGTTTGGTGGGAACACCGCGTGAGCAATGAGCGTGTTCGACGTCGCGTATTTGGTGCAGGAAGAGCGAGTGAACCGCTCAGCACCATTATATCATGCACCAGACTCCAATGGCTGGGCCACGTGTTGCGCATGCCAGCACACCGACTTCCGCGACGTGCATTGTTTGCGCGTTGTAGGTGCAGTTGGAAGAGGTGGAGGGGAGGCCAAGTGATGCCTTGGTCGAGAGAAATGAAAATCCTCACTTCCAAGTTTGCGTTGGTTGGTGCATCCCGACTGTCTGGCTAGGGTCCTAAGGACGGTGAGCACGTCTGGTTGGACACATTTGCTGACATGGCTCGGAGCCAGCACCAACGGCGTTTGTGTTGTGATTTTCTTTGTCCATCCCCCTTTTGTTTCTTATCACCTTCCAATCTCGATCTCACCTGTAAGGCATAATATGATTCGCCTTTACGGCAGCCAGCTGTTAGCTCTCCGGAACGATGTACATCCCTTAATGGGGACTCAGCGGGCGTGCCACTGTTTGCCACTGTTCTCCTTTTCTTGTCTTGTATTGCAGCACAATAGCTGAGGTGCTTTCCACCTTCCAGCTAACGTGTAATGATGATGGTGATGAGTCTACCATGGATAATAGGGCAAAGCATGAGACTTTGAGGGATTTGATGGCGTACATGGCAATTATTTTTCCGTATAAACCCTATGTACTGGAAGCTGCGTGCTATCACTGGATAGTTAAAAAGCTACTTACGTCAGAGGCGCCTCCGAGTTTAATCCAGGCTACATAGAGAATACCGTCTGTAAATAGAAAGATGCCAACACAAAATAATGTGAAACCAGTTGTGAATGCAGCGTGCAAAGCAATTTTGCGAAAGCCTTTTCTTTACCGAAAGGAACATCTTAACGGAAGGAAGAATGTGGTTGCAAACAAAAGGTAAGCTTATAGACGTAAAAGAAATATTTTGCTGTGTGAACAATGTCAATGTGACCCGCATCTGCAGCTGGAAATATGGAAATTGCTGAACGGACATTGAAAGCTTAAGGTGGAATGAGGATGCGGGTGTGGGCCACGGACGGGGCTACCGTGCTTCCTGAAGTCATTTACAATCGACAGTTTAACGTTATAAGTCAGCAAAGGCACCCAAGGGTTGGTTGCGAAGGATAAGTGAACGAGCCTCAACGGATTAAGCCTAATGGAATTGGATGGAAATTGGGTGTTGCCCACCCGAAAACACTGCACAACCACAACGCGTTTCGATGTAATTTCATCTCATCAGGTGGAGACAGCAGGCCTCGATCCCGCGACCATTGGAATAGTAGCCCACACCACTACCCCTTTGGCTACCGGGTCACGGTGGGCAACGCCTTTTGGCACAATGGTAACTGACTAATTGGAGGGTCAAGTTTGGACTACACGTTGCCCACCGTGACCCGGTAGCCAAAGGGGTAGTGGTGTGGGCTACTATTCCAATGGTCGCGGGATTGAGGCCTGCTGTCTCCACCTGATGAGATGAAATTACATCGAAACGCGTCGTGGTTGTGCAGTGGTTTCGGGTGGGCAACACCCAATTTTCATCTACTTTGAATACGGTCCCCGTGATCGCAGTGACTAAGGTTCATTTCAATGTGAATCACAGTCCATTACATTGAGGTTGCGTGTCGCAATCCACTCACACAACGTGTAGTCCAAACTTGACCCTCCTAATGGTATTGATTTGTACGCGGGATATGTAAAGTAAGCGGCCGGTGCATAGAAGAAATACGGCGTGTTAGGGGGCATGTGGGAGGCTTGCACAAGTAACTTATAACTGGCCAACTTAAGGGAAACCGGTGTTCGTTTCAGGCACAGTCGCATCACCTAGGAATTTAGCAATTAAGTAATTAATTACGGTCAGCTTTATTTGCATGGTCAAAGAGAGGCAGAATAACGAAGCCTGGTGCAAGCGTTGTATAATTAGACTATGGCAGTCAGGCCGATGCTTGGTAGGTCTACTCTGGCTTGTGGACGATTTTACATAGGTCCACAAAGCCCAGTAAAACCGTTTATGATTGTTCTATATCAGCACAGCCGTCGCTTGGTGCCTCTGTTCCTGTATGTTGACGATGCTACCTACATGCAAAAAGCCTGATGCAACAAGTTATAATTAGTCTATCTCAGCTGTCCCATTGTTTATAGTTCAAGTATGAACTGCGGACGATGGTACATAAAATCACATGGCCCGGTTAGGCCGTTTTATCAATGGTCTATCTCAGCCAAGCCTTCGCAAGGTAGCTCTATCCATGTCTGCGGACAACGCTACCTAGATTCTTAGAGCTTAATGCAACTGTTTTATAATTAGTCTATCTTGGACACGCCATCGCATGATAGCTGTATTCTTGTCTGAGGGCGAAACTACCTAGGTTCACTATGGCTGATGCAACTGTTTTACCAATGGTCAGTCTCAGCAAAGCCCTGGCTTGGTTGCTCTATTCTGAGATGTGGACGACGCTATACAGTTTCACAGAGCACAAAGCAACCGTGTTTTAATTGGTCTATTTTAGCCATGGTATCGTTTTGTAACTCCATTCTGATTTTGAACGAACGTACCTAGATACACGTAACCTGATGCAACCGCTTTATAACTTGTCAATCTCAGCGAAGCCAGCATTTGGTAGCTTCAAGCTTTTCTGTTGCCGGTGCTAGCAAGCTTCCCTAAGCTTCATGCAGCCGCTATATAATTTACCAATCTCAACGAAGCCAACGCTCCATAGCTCCGTTCTGTATCCTCTGGCATATCACACGAGATGTTTATCAAATTGCTACTCTCCTTTATAGACCGTACTCACTGCTCGTTCGCAGGCGACAGTGAGATTCCGCTGCTTTGCAAAGAAATGAACCTCCACGGCAAGTACATTTCGCATGCTTGTTTTTTATCGATGCCACTTCCTGGTGCTTATGATACCGGCATGTCTTAAGTATAACCTACTGATGCTTCCATTCCTTTAACTGGCTATGCAGCCAATGTACTTTAGCTACATAAAAGCTTTCCGCTGCCTCCCCTGCTCCGGCACTACACCTTCTCTTGCAGGTGGTGCCCCTTGGTGTCTACATCCGCCATGGCCTCCGGCTTCTTTACTGCGCTCAACAGGCACTGAAAACCGTCAATCTAATCACCAAATTCCTTCACCGTTTACCTCGTGTAGCAAGTATAACGGTGTCCTGCTCACCACATGATTCCCACGTTCCGACTTCCAAAATGCACACGCCATAACCCAACAGTGTCACCACGACAAACGTTAAATGGATCCTTCCCAGAGGCGACGTCCTCCTTAGGCATCTAATGTTATCCAACCCTAGACGTCCTCGCGGAGCCTTGCTCTTAAGTTTCTCTTATCCCGAGCGAGGTGAGAGGACCTTCAATATACAAGCTCGTTAGCTGGAAACTTCTACCGGAGTTTAAATTCCCCTCGCTTTGTAAGCCTGTTTATGGTCCTGTACTCCGACAGACGCGCTTCCCTTTGCGCGCAAAGTATATTCCTGCAGAGCTTGATGTTTCAGCCCTATTGGTGGTTGATAACCTTACTCTATGGAATATGGTGGTGGCGCATGTTGACAATGGGCCAATTGGCATGCCCAAATTGTTCAAATGGGCAAATTTCACCGAGCTTCTACTAACCTTAGGTATGTATTGGACGAAGCGCCTACAGCTTCCTGGAGACTTGATCCTCAAACATCGCATAGAAACTTGGAGCGCAGGACCGGACTTCTGCTAGTTATTATGCTGGACTACTGTGGTCTCGTTTTCCTGGTCATCCAATGAAGGGACACAGGCCGCGTTCAGGCTGGATCATGGCGCACACTGGGTTAAGATATAGATATTAAGCACCGATTCTCGCTTCCAAAAGACGTCAGTGAGCCTCCGCTTTCCTTATCAGCGGCGGTTAGGCAACCTTGGATGGTGAAATCAAACCGCAAGGCTTCACTTACGTACATCACTATGTTTCAATGATGCGGATAGACATCATGGTTGCAGTAGCAAGCTTACCCACCGCTGCAAAACGCCTACTATCCTATTTGGTGGATGAGCTAAGGTCATCCGTCATGCGCAATCCAGTTCATACCTAGGAATGCAGGTGACGACAGGAAAAGTCATTACCTGGAACCTCAAATATACTGATAAGACAAGATATAGAAGACACCCGTTCATTGCGAAACGTACAATCCTGCTACTGAATGGCACTTGTTATAACCTTCCCACTAGACGCAATTCCAAAAATAAAAATTTACTGCACAACAAACCTTCTAATGCAACCGAAAGAACAAGCAAAACGCCAAAGACCTTGACAAAGTAACGAATTAGTCGCCGCATACACTATGGCCTAGGTTATTTTTCTCAAGCTGGCTGCAATTATTCTCGGCCTTCGTAAGTGTTCTGACGGCATGGGCGATTGCTGGCTGAGATCCATCGGTGTACGTTTGTAATAATACTGCACCAATCCTATCACTTGAGACATCTGTGGCTAAGATAATCTCGTTGGAGGGGTCAGAATGAGTCAAAAGCACGTTTCAGGACAGCAGTGACTTGACCCGTTCATAGGCGTTCTGGCATTCTGATGTTTAGTTCCAGATTTGGCCTTTGGCCAGTAGCTTGTTTAACGGGGCACGCAGGCGGTGTATCTCAGGCAAGAATGCGCTGTTGTGACTGATATGCCCACAAAATGAACGCAAGGACTGTATATCTGCTGGTGGAGGGATTTTTTAATGGCTTCTACATTTTCCCGATCTGGTCGACATCCGTCCTTTGCTAGGATAAAACCGAGGTTTCTGTTTATCGGCGATAAAAATGTGTATTTATCTTCAAGGATCCGTAAACCGTACACAACCGAGCACTTCATCCAGGCGGTTAAACAGTTCCCCTGGTGTTCGGCCCCTCACGATAAGATCATCCAGGTATGCATAGGTTCCAGAAAAGCACGATAGCGTGGCATCCAACAACCAATGGAAGATGGCTGGCGCCGTTTTCACACCAAATGGCAAACGGTTTTATTGGAATAACCCACGATGAGTGTTCAGCTTCAACAACCCTCTTGAGACTTCGTCAACATCCACTTGAAGATAAGCATTGGATAGAGCAAGCTTAGCAAAGTAGTTACCAATATTCAGCTTTGTAAAGGTATCTTCCGGTACAGGTAATGGGTGCTGGTGGTCGTCCAACGCGGCGTTAAGGCCAGTTGAGAAGTCAGCGCAGTCGCTTACTTTGCCCTTTGCTTTCTTCACTGCCACAACAGGGGCGGCTTATAATAAGTAGTTAACTACGGTGATGACTCCGGCACATTCCAGTCGATTGACTTCTTGATCAACGGTTAAGATGGCTGTAAATGATACCGGTCTTTTAGCCTTGAACTCCGGTTTAGCACTTTGTTGCATGTTCAGCGTTAGCCTGAATTTCGTACAATGACCCAAGCCACCCTGAAAGACAGGGTCAAATTTTCGCTTCCTGGTAGGTGTCACGTCTTCGACGAACTTTGATGATGGATCTGGACTTGCTCAACTCGGGGGCAGAGCTGCTTCAAGGGGACATCGAGCAGTTGCAACTTTTCAATCCAGTCGAAGCCAAGAAGATTCAAATTCGGCCGGTCTGAAATGCAGCATGCTCCCGACTTTTCAGCACCTTGTAAAGCACTCTTGCAATTGAGTTCGCCCACTATATGTGACCAACCGTTGGATGCATTATGTGCAACTTTCTGAGACTAAACCATCTTCGGCCTCTTTATGTGCTTCCATGTGCTCCTGGAAATAATCGTGATGTCCGAGGCCGTGTCAAATTGCGGTTTCGTTGGGATCCCATTTATCAACACACTGATGACTCCTCGTCTCGGTGTACTTTCGCTTGGGAATGCAGCAACTATAGACAGTGACTGCGCCATCCTTTCTAGCATTCCCTTTCGGTAAGACTTCACTTGCTTTGACCGGACCTGACTGCAGCATTTCTCTTTATGCCCACACTTATGGCACGTTTGACAAATATGATGTTTGAAGAGACAAAACTCGCGAAATGCCATTCGCCACATGACCAGCATGCTGTGTGCGGTTTGTTCATAGGCCACTTGAAAGGTTTGCTTAGGTTTAGGGTCCTGGCCTTTTTTACGAGTTGCGCTGCATCTGGTGGTGCGAGACCAATTCGTTCGACCATGGCAGCGTCATGCTTTAGAGTGCGCAGCCGTTTGCATTCGCTTCGAGGGCCTTCATGGTCAGATCAGGATCCTGCTCCTGCTTAGCTAAAAGCAGCTTGCGGGTCTCAGCATTACGTCGTGATTGTAGAGCGCTGACACAAGTGAGACGCTTAAGCTTATTGTCCGTTAAAGATAGTAGGTTGAAGCGTTCACACTCAAGGTTAATCCTGTCTGCTAGGGTCCCAAAGTCGTCCGATTCCTGTTTGACAATTTTCAGGCATTGCTAGCGATACTTAAAGTATACCGACTCACCATAAGTTACCTACAGCTGCGGCACTACTTCGTCAAAGGTCAGATCCTTTGGCTGTTTGGGCAAAACGTAATCCGTGAAGCTTGAAGGTTCACTTATTCCGAGCTTGCGGAGTAGCAATCGTACTTTCCAGAAGTCGTCCTGACAAATGTAGTCTGTCTAGAACATGCCTTCTCAGCGCTTGAACCACACTCCGAAGATGCGTCCACAATCTGCGTCATATTTGAATGAAGTGATTGCGTTCTCGAGAAGAGCAACAGAACTCGCATGCATGTCCCGCGTCGCCGCCCCTGTTGTCTGCAAACTCAAGCATTGGGTCAGATGTTTGATCATTTCATTTCAGAATCCAGTTGAGCTTGCTGTTGGAAAAGCAGCATATGAAAGTGCTCAGCAGAAAATTTCATAACATTTCCAATTTTCTCCGTCGCCATTTGCTATAATCTTCACACTTGATGCAATTCCATATATAACAATTCACCGCTCCATAAAAGTTTCAGCCAAACCGAAGGAAAAAAGCAAAACGCCAATGACCTTGACAAAATAACGCCATTATCGCCGCCAACGAACACTGTACAACTACTGCGGTCCTTGGCTGTATTTATAGGTCCCTTATTGACCTCCGACTTCTAGAACTGGAAAGTCGGATACCAAGGTTAGTGGTTCCTCATATCTTTTGCCGCGATGTCAGTTGGTTTTTAATCATGTGCAGAACTGGAACGTTTCGGAAGGTCCGAAATCGGTGCGATAATATTTAATAATCGATTAATCGCTAAACTAGTGTATTTTCAAGGCAATTCTTACTTGCTCCCGAACAGCACTAAAAGGGATTCAGCTTTGGGAGATGAGGAAGTGCACGGTAGTTCCACGTAACGAAGCGTTGGAATGCACCGACAACATTTGACATATACTATTACTTGATGGTCGCAAGCAACCAAAAACAACATTCCAGCAGGCAGATACCCTAGCAGCCTAAATTACCACGTAACAGGTTATAGAATAATTGGCCCAGCATGCAAAAGGCAAAGGTGCTAGCTGCGGGCCAGTGCGCGGTCGACCCTGCGGAAGGCTCGCTGTGACTCTTCGACCTAACTGAGTAAACTCCGTCGCGATTCAGCCTATTGCAAGCGCGAGTGGTGAAACTTGATGCAGCAGCTGGGGGAGAACTAGGCGATAGGATCCCAGCCGGCTACCACCCGTGGCTTTCCTTACCGTACCAAAAACGTTAACGCAGGCGGATTCCATGAGGCGACATATTCATTCATAAGAAGGTCAAATCTCCGCTTGGTAATATGCTAAAGAACAATAACTGTCGGGTGGCGCTGCACGACGGCAAGAAATGCATACCCGTAAAGGAGAACCAGCATGCAGGTATACGTAGAGTAATACACCTTACCGTTTACAAAGATTTGGTTTGTTGTTTTCACAACCTTTTGGTTTTTGGGTAGTTAGCACTTTTGTACTTTTATCGGTTTTCAAATTATTTGGATGGGCGCATTATTTTATAATGTCCACTAACCAAAGTGCCCATGGCCTGCTCAGTCGTTCCTAAATCTTCGTTGGTAGCCCACGCAGTGGCATGACTCAGGTGCATCCCGGAGGTCCGCGCACGTTTCAGGCCATCAGTGCTTGCAGTAGCAGAATTAAACGCGCTTAACGTCCGCGGCTTCTTGTTGCTCGTTAACGCAAATGTGACAAGCGTTTCAATATCGAGCTGTCTGAGCAGACGCCCACCGCCGTTCTGCAAACAATGTCCCTATGCAATGGTAGGTAGCATTGGTCGGAACTTTGTCTACTGTTACGGATCACCCACGAATACTATGTCATCAGCTGTAAATTCCAGACTGACGAGATACTGTTCCCGTTTAGACCGCGTTTCTGGCCAAGTGCTTTGTAAATTCAACGACTCACGGCGAACAGCATCATTTTCATCTGCTGCCGGTTTATCCTAGTAAGCTTCACACAACCACTTTTTCCCACAATGTGATGCAGCGTTTGCCAGCCCGTAAATGTCCTGGGTTGTATGGTATTGCAATCCTTATCCATTAGTACTAAGGGCCCCTACAAAGGCGAGCAGCACATTTCTGCGGAGCGCGCACCACCCTATGCAAGTTGGAAACGTCCATGGCGTTTAAAGCAATAGCTAGTTCCTTACCAACCCTTTTACTAATGGCTCGCTTCTCCCAGCCTTGCAATGCGAAACCGTGTACGTCGCCTAGTGTTTTGGTTCTTCTAGCCAAACGATTTGCTTGGTGCTTGCGCAGGGAAAAACTACTAATGTTCCTGGAATAAGTTTCCTTGCGGTTAGTCAATTAGGCGGCCTACATCTATGGTATTAGCGCAAGGCAGATGCCAATGCATACTGAATGCGCATTGCAAACCAAGGCGCTGCATATTTTACCTGCTAGGAACACCTATGAGAAGTGGGCACATTTCAGAACCCCTGGCTAAACCGCATGCTTTTCAAGTTGGTTGCCGATAACTGCTTTAACACCACCCCACGGGGAAGTGTCCCCAAGGGACGCTAAATCTCCGTTAGCCAACGCGCACATGAGAGGGTTTGGGTAACGTTCATGTGAGCTTCCGTCAGCGGCTTTCCGTTGCATGGTATACCTCATGATTACTTCGTAACTTCTGCTTAAACAATTGCATGACACTTGATCTTCGGGACAATCAGGGGTTCGGGTGCCGGTTTTATACCTCCACTCTGCTCGTAGTAACTCTACCTAAATTACTTAGGCCGTTTAAAATGTGTGCTGCAGCGTTTTGTGTATTGGAACCACGTACAATTAAGATACCTAAATACCCCTTACTTCGAGCAGCGAGGGCAAAATGAACTTGTTTGAGTGAGGCCGGCTTTGTGTATACACAAAATTATTCGTCCACTGCGCAACTTTCGTGCAGTCCATAGCGTTGCAAACTTTCACATGACCGCACGCTTCCGCATATCCCTTAGTATATGAAAGCGGCAAAACCTCGCATACGCATTTAGGATGTACGATTTGGAAGCCTTCATTTGCGCTAAGCAGCGATCTAGCACCAGCGTTCTTGATAAACGGGTTATGGTAAGTGCTGTGTTATGCGCTGCACCATAGCATTGCAAATAGGTGCACTTTCGTTAGGCATGAGGGCATAGATGAAACTACGTGCGAAGGCGGTTGCTTCAACCAGCGTTATGTGTCATGAAAGGTAAGCACCTCGTTTGTGCCTTTGCGTGGTGTCTGCCAAGATGATATCGCAAAAGGGATTACTTAATGGTATAAAGCTGCGCGGCCTAAAGAGTACATGCTGCAGGATATATTGGTTGTCCACTAGGTCTCATTTCACTTCCCTGCAGCAGCCTGCTCACTCGAACTACATTGTTCTTACGCTCCATTTTAACGTGCCGGTTACAATTAGACCTAACGGCTACACGTTCCAAGCGCACATGAAAAGTAACAAAAGCAACATCCCTTATCTCACGCTTGTTCTTAAACCTTTGCATAAGCTTACATACCAGCACCAAAGCCTCTTGTGACAGCCTGAAATGACGCACTATTAACCATGGTATGCCCACGTAAAAATCATGGCTATGCATCATACAATAATCAGTTATGTTATACGATGCGTCGACGAAACGGCACGCGACATCAGCGCCGCAGCAACCGTCGGTAACTAAATGGGCAAGTTAAACAGGAGAAATAAACTCACCTGCGGCCTTCTACACGATCCCGATAGGCATTAATACATCAGCACTTCACGTATAAATGTGCTATCTATTTCTGAAGCGCTATAATAAATAAATAAATAGTTTATCCTCAACTTTGTAGAAACACACCAAATCAGGCATGCTCAGCGTTTACAGGCAGCTGTGTATCACAAAGATGTGCGGAGGGTAAGGAGTCACTGCCCTATAATTACAGTGAAATGTTACATGTAGTCGGAGAGTATCATACACTTGCAAGTGTCGGGAAAAGTTGAAATATGAGTCCAGCCGAGTTGCTTGGATGTAGTTGCGGGCGGTGACTTTATTCAGTGGCGGGTCCCATCAGCCAGGTCGCAGTGTTGTTAAACAGCCAGTTGTGGTGATATATAGGGAGGACGCTTGCCAGACAGATACACACTACGTCCTGCAACACCGCCGTAAAGCATACTGAACACTGATCTTTAACTGGCAAAGCCGCTTGAAGACTGATATCATATCCGGTTATTCGTAGTCAGATGGCTTCCAATTTCCTCTGTTGGCTGGATAGATAGTTTGATCAGGGCCGCCCTAACTGTTGCGGCCAATTGAGGATGGGGACATCACGTATAGTTGTCTTGTTGTGTGTCTAGGTAAACAAAGTTTCAAACCTTCTGCCCGCTGGATTTTTCTGATGGATAATTGTTGGGAGGGTGAAGACGTGTCCAGCCATCCATACTAAACAACGACTGCGGCAGTGATTGCAGTAGCGTTTTTGGTATACAGCCCTGCTGCATGTTGTTCCTTGCTGATTATTACGTACGTCGGGCAAAAGCTTTTACCCAGTCCAGTCCCAGATCTCCAAGAAGTTCCGGACTCCGGCGAAAAGAGAAAGTGAGGGACAACCGAGATAAACCCGCAAGAACAGGCGTGGAGCTAAAAATTGTTAAAGTCTTACGTTACAACATTTAAAGTTGAGACAAATCATGTACACTGTGCAAAAATGCTTAAGCCGAAAGAGCCCTCTAAATGTTCTATAGAATCAATAACCGAAAGGGGAGAACGCTAACGTCTGCCTAGAAACAAGAGCGTTGTTTCAGTAAGTAATCCGCGAACTAGCCGTTTAGTACGGGGTCATAATTGCTTGGGGAGAGAGGAAAGGAAGTTAGAAGTCTGGTGGTGATGGCATGGTGCATGAACAGCAAGTAATCCGCCTATTACATTACCATTCATCATCCCTACTTAATTAAACGACTTAATCGCAACCCACTGACTAACCTAAATCCTTTGGATCGGCCTCTCGCTCTCCGATACCGCGCAGTTCTCTGCGGCGTCGCTGTTCGCGGTGCGGCCAATTTAACTTTTTATGGAACACATGTACATGAGATGTTTAGTTTATAATGATACCTATAATGTGAGGTTCATTAGTGAAGGCACTTTTGCAACTGATCTTTTTCTCTAAATTCCGGATGCATCATTGTTGTCTGTTTGTGCGGCTGCCTTTGTTCGTTGTCTTTTTCTCCGAGATTTCTACAGAACCGGTGGCCAGCACCCGAGGATACGTCCACCGCCTTGACCTCAACCGTTCAACGAAGCACAATATTCCCTTATGTGGAAATGGATGAATAATTATTACGCTGCCTTGTTGCTTACCGGATGGACAAAATTTTTATCTGTTATCTTGGCTGTATGCCACTATATTGAGGCCTGAACGACTGGGTTCAGCTCGCCTCTTCTTCACATAATTCTTACTCGGAGTTCGCTTGCTGACATTTAATGTCAACTCGGACATTTCATCCAAACGGAGGGCAGATTATCCTGCTTGTGCTATGAACCTAAATTGGAAATATCCCAACACACTACTTTCACACACAATACCTTCATTGTGGCAAGAACAAATGAGTGCAGCCCTTTACGATACTGAAATTCTTTTCACTTACCACATCTGGAGCAGCCCGCACTACTTTTACCGTCCATATGATGGTAGATGCCAGTGCCCCAAATCAACTGAACTTACCCTGGGAGGATCTTCGGTTCATTATTCAAGTCAATCTGCAGGTTTTTTGGGGCCTAAACGACTGTTTTTGGCCATTCTCCTTGCTCTAATAATTGATTCAACAACATGCTACTGGGTACCCCTCGAAGACACTACGAGGTTCTACCGACGGCAAATACAAAACATGCCGGCAGGTTCGATTTATATTTTACCTACCGCACGGGAAGTGTCATTCCGTCAGGAAGTGATAGGAACCATGGATGATACAATCCCGCCCCATCATGCATCAGCCAGCAAAAATTATGGGTGTATCCTGATGCGACTAACGGAACCAATAATCGGTCAATAAGTGGCATTGCCAATTGCAGCTTGTCGCTCGAATGCCTCAACGACAGTGTTCCAGGACGTGGTGGGTTTTCGCCTGGCACGTGTTCACCCTATAAACAGCCATCAATGTCCGTTTACCAACACAGCAACGTGACGGAGGTGACTCGCCACTGAATAAACTCACAGCCAATAAACTAACACTGACAAGCTGACCATGACTATATACTACAATGATGGATACGCCCCGACACTTACTTTCTCTGCATATTTCGTCGCCAAGTCTTTTTCTGCACATTCACCTTTGTTCTTTACGCTACACAGATGGTGGCGCTAGGAAACATTACTAGTGGCCAGATGTAGCCATTCCAATACGACGCTTGGTCACTAGTGTATGCCTACAGGGTCACAGAATGCGTCAACAATCCAGCGAAGGTAAGTGATACAGATGATAAAAGTGAATGTATAATGGAGAGACAAGAAGTGTATCCTGGCATGCTCAACGGCTACAAGGAGGGGCATGTAGCCCACGACGCATCAGTGCTAGGTGGTGAGGACGATACACAGAGCGACAGATAGTGGCGCTAGGAGAGAGCGTATCGGTGGCCTGCAAAGGCATTCGGATTAAGCATTATAATTACCAGTGGATCCCACAGTGACAGCATAAGTCAACAAACCAGCGAAGGTAGGTGTTGCAAACAATCCAAGGGAGTAAGAGTTGGAGAGATAAGGCGTGGCTCCTAGCACAAAGTTGTATGCTACCTACATTGATTTGCTGCAGCTGTAAAGTAGTGAAGTAGGTAATGCAACGAACTGCTAATACTACTAAGGGAGAGAGAGTATCGGCGGCTAACAATGGTATTTAGGTGAAGCCTTCTAGTTCCTAGTTGATACCTACAGTGTCCCGGATTAAGCCAACAAACAGCAAATGTACCTGACGCAGACAGTCTCAGAGAGTAAAGATTGGAGGAATAAAAGGGTGGCTCTTAGCAGGCCCCGGTTTTGATGCCATAGACAGGCAGTTTCAGAAATATACACCATAAATGACGTGCACGCTTGAACTTAAAATGCCCTGAGGTCTTCCCAGCACAACAAAAATGTTCCATATTCCACTTTAGTTAGCTGGTTGGATAACTGCTTATCGTCCACCAAACGTTGTGTAGCTGACCTTGAGATATTGCAGCCGAAATCTGCATCCGAATTCTTCATAGTCGTTCCCTGAGGAGCATGAAGCACTTAGCGTCCATAGCGTTGGCAGGTATGGAGGAGCACCATTGTGCGCTCACTTGTATATTGGATTGACAAATTGGTCTTTGAAAACAGTCATTGCAAAATTCTCTTATTAAATGAATTTCTACCGTTTCGATTGGTTTCAACATGTGCTAAATAAGATTTTAACCTTTACTTTGTTATTTTCTTCTTAATTTGCTCGCCAACACCGGTAGGTTAATTGTCTACTACCAATTTATTCATGAATAAATAAATTTTCAATAAATTTTTTATTCTCAGTGTTGAACTAGACACGCCGTAAAACAGTACGCGGTAAGCATCAGCATTTGTACTCGCAAGCATGTTCATTACGCTTTTCCGAAAATAGGTATTGCGGAACCCAACTGCTCCAAACATAGGTATAACGATTCCGGGTTGAACTGATTGTAGAAGGCTAAGTAAAGTTTCAATGGGTTGTTATCAGTTCAATCTTTTACCGAACATTAGATGAGTATTCTGTGCGCTTTCGAGAAGTAAATACATCTTTTTCCCAAAGCGTCACCGTCGGACTTTATCGTTGGCAGACAACAATCCGATACGTTTAAATAACCTTGCGGTACAGACCACAGAAAAGAACATTCGTATATTGCAGAATACCGACTCTAAAAACCTCAGCTAATTTGGTGTGCATATGCTTAGGGAGGGTTAGTGAATGCAGTAAGTGCAGGTTGGATGACCAACTGCTACTTAGCAAGCTTTGGTAAAGTGCTTAGACATACGCTTACGTCATAAACCAAAAAGTTGGACGGAAAAACGAACCAGAACTGATGAGTATACAATGCACTGGGCGTTTAAACGCAGCCACTGCGATTAAGCTGAATAGTCACACTCTTCTTCTTCCTACCTGCCGCATTTCATTCCATACGCTTATCCCTCTCCATATAAACTATGGCATGTATGCTGTGCACCTCCACTCATGTTTTGCTCGCTGGCGACTGCTGTCTAATGATTAACTGTGACCTCTGATATCCTGGTAAACAGTTTGCAAATGATGTGGGCTCCTCTTAAGCTCGTTTCACGCCCCAGCTCCTACGCCACTTTCTCTTTACCCTGGAACGCAGATTTTCCTTTCTGCTTACGCAAAATCATACTTTGCTGCTCAGCTAACTTAACCTGTTACCCCACAGCTCACCACCTTCGATTAGAGGACATAAAATTTCGAGGCACCGCTGAGCCTGTCTAAATTCCATCGTGTTTAATGTCGGGCTCTCAGCTCAGTTTGCTACATCGCTTTACTTTTTCAGCAGTTCTCGGATATAGTTCGCTCCTTATCTCTATACACTTAGCCACTTTCCACTAAATTTGCAGTTTGCATGCTTACGTTCCATCTCCATTTGTAAAGGGTAGTTTAGCCAAAATTTATAGTAGCATACTTACACCATGAACGTTGCTTCAGCAAATCATATCTTTTGCTGCGTTTCATGTTAATTTGCTTTTCTAATGCACTTGTCTAGCTATCTGTCTTGCTGCCCCTTGCCGTTTGCCCGTCCTTCCAAGGTATTTAGAGACATCTAAGCTGGCACTTGGAGAACCGTGCATTGGCTACGGCTGGTTAACACTAAACGATTCCGATCCTCACACTTGCGAGTCAACGGATCCCTCACCTAGATATGGATAACAGATTAGATTTTGGACACTAAAACTTATCAAACCGGATAGATTTTCTGGACTGCTGTCATGCTCCAGAAACCTTAACACTTCACGGTTGCATATAAAGTATTTTCTATCTTAGGATACACCATAGTGATAACGTGGAAATCCTCCTTTATTATGGATAGCAGGGTATCATACCCCAAGGGTCGGAAATACCTTCCCTTGTCCTGGAAAGCTTTACTGCCACTCACTGAAGCTAGAGCAATGAAGTTTAATGTTCTTCACTGATACAAATGCACATTAACGTATTACTTGGCGATTCGAAGAGGTTACACAAAACTTTTCATTCGGCACAGAGTACAGCTTTTCCTTCTAAAAATATCAGCTGCCATGAAAGGGATGCATTTAGTTTGAATAGATTTCTATTTTCCGCGGCTTGCACTCATGGGTTAACTTCCTTACAATGTTTATATAACATCACATCCTATACTCCTGGATACCTACCGCAAGGTTACGTAGTTGCGCGAGCAAACCACGCTTAACCCTGAAGAAGGCCGCCTTGCCCGTTACCAGCAGACGAAATCCCGACGTTACGTATTTTACGTTTTTGAAAATTTCCTGTGGGAGCAACTTGATGGGTGCGCTGATCCCAGCGGGTGTTTAGGTTGTCGGTGATTAAGCGTTTCTCGTCCTCGAAATGGATGAAACGCTATGCGGAGGCACACAGTGAACTCTAAGGCATTGCTGGATTCGATTTCCTTTAACGTTAAATTAAGGCAGCGCTTGCTACTGACAATGACAAGTAAATAAATAAATAAAGGTTTTTTCCTAGCCTTGCTAGAGGCTTTGTCCGAAAGGGCTCAGACTAGTATTTGCACAGATTCATGCTCTTGCATAAGGATTGACAACAGTGAGGATATGTTTTCCACGTTTGCAATTAAAATGCGCGGGCTCCTTTACGTGGAAAGTTGAAGGGGTTGTACGCGCTAACCGTGCAGTTTAAGGGACTCCATGTGGTGAAATGTTTGCTTCTTGATTTTACTAATGGCGTAAAGTCGCGCAGAGCCGCAGTTTTGCGCCTTTCTTTGGAAGCAGGAACCAATTCTCCCAAAATTATACTATCATTTCTTTGGACTTTGGCAGGCTTAGTAAGCACAATTAATATTGTGTACATGAAAAAAATAAAAGTGATGCAATTAGAAAGAACAAGAAAATGTTAACATAATTTAGCAAATTGCAAATAAAGGAAAACGCGTTTTTAAGAGGCACAATGAGGTATCATACTTAACTAGAAAACTACAACTTACCTTAAAATATAACCAAACTTTCTTGCGCTAATTTGATATCTAATGCAAAATCTCTAACTATGTAAACCTCAGAACAACAGAATAACCACCGCAACTTTAGTATTTGCTGAGAAATAGGACGAATATGCTACACAGAGCGCGTGCTACCGTTCTGAATTTAAATAAATAAATAAATAAAGTTTCATATTTTCGGCGTTGAACGAGAGACGACAATAACGCATGCTTAACTAGGTACAGGCAAATATGTAACCATCAAAGGTGATCAGCTTTGATCTTGACATTGTAAAGTGTACTAGGTGATACAATGTTTGATAACCGTTCGACCTCAGAGCTGAAGCAGATTGTTACTGCTAAAGTGTTCGTAATCACGTTATGTGATACTGGAATTAATTCCCAGTAAAGATCCTGACCTGAAGCGATCACTTGCGCTGTTACTCGCAGTCACCTCTTATCCACTTTCCATCTTCAAGAGAATGGTGCCTTCCGGGCGTTGGGTTTCAATCTTGTTTAGTTAAGCCATTTGTTCTTCGCTAGGGTAATTAACAAAGTTGCTAATTATGGAACATTCAGTCGTTAAAGTATTGATCCAATCCAATGGAATTATCCGTAGGAAACTTGGAAAGAGACGGGATCGACAAGAGCAAGCCAAGGAGAAATGAAATGAAAATGCGTACGAGAAAACGAATAAAATGCAACAAAACGCTGTGACTTGAAACGCTATGCATACAATAGATTTGCCATTGTAGGTCATATAAACATTATATGCGTGTAGAAAAGGGACGGAAAAACGTGGGGCATCGAGGTGGGGTTGGTGGCCCGTTTACAGCTGTTTAATGATATCGTACTGCCTTGTGCGAGGTTATTAATTTTAAGCTCGTTGCGGGTTGTTAGTGACACAGGCAAGTTAAGTGATGGCTGGCCAGTAGCAAGCTTAGCGGTGGATACGGGTAAGTGTTGCATCAGCGTCAGTAGCTAGGCGCCTAGTGCGTCAAGTGGAAGTGATGGGGAGCCAGTAGCAAGCGGAGCACCAACCTAAGGCTAAGAAAAGAGGCGGTAGAGCCAAGTGTAGTTCAGTTAGAGGAAAACCGTATAAGGCTGATCTGTCATTCTCCAGTTTGGGATCATGCTGGTCGAAGTTGTAGGGGCCATTTACAGCCAAGATAATAAGTCGTGGACGGAAGTAAATAGTAGAACAGAATCTGCATGGCTACTGCGCAGCAGTATGTGTTGCAGGTGTAGTTATGGTGGACCAGAGAGAGCTAAAACCAATTGGTGATTTGGAGTCGTCCGTTTATAAAGATGAAATGGGTATGAACCAAAGTCTAGGTGACGACTTGAGGTGAAACCGTCATACTATAGGTAAACAGATATAGATGGAAAGCAGTGGATAACAACATTTACAATCCGGAAGGAGATATTGAAGAGAATGCAGAACAATAAAGACTTCAGACATGTAGTGTAGGGTCAAAATATCGGCAAGTCAGTTGGTTTTGAGCAATGCGGCACAGCAATCCACATGGTAGTCTGTTAATTTAAGCTGTAAATGGCCCACTGCCTAGTTGGCTCCTAAGAGCTGAGACGACATACCAGCTTGGAATATAGGTAGCAAGGGAGCGGCAAGCGGCGAGGTTCAGAATCAGGAAATTAGACGAACATAAAAAGTAATGCCGAGGGGACATCAAGCATGAGGCGAAGAAGTGCAAATAATGGCTTCAGCTAATTGTATAGGATGCGGCATCACAATGTAACTGGAAGTTAGTGCATTTGGAAAGGGAGTCAGCCAAGAGCTAAGTGGCTATCTGGCGCTTAGCAGACATACTAAAGCGAAACGTGTGGAGATAAGTAGTAGCGAACAAGGACCTCCAGATCCAGGAAGGAGCTACTGTTAAGCATGTAAGGCCGAAGAGGTATTAGGTAGGAGGGAAAGGGATGAAAACGTACGCAAATGGGATGGTTGCGTGCGTTGAGTCATCGTGGTCTTAATGGAAGTCAGTCAAAATGAAATGGAAGTGGACTGCGTGCTTGGCGTTTCATCAGGACATATTAATCATACTAGAGTTAAAAGACCGGGCTTGCCGGCGACAGGCTTCAACGTTGGAGATAGCAATGCGAACGTAAGTCCACAGAGAACTCATGCATAAGGAGAACTAAGTAAGCTGTTGGGGAGTCCAATGCCTTTGAGCGATGCAGCATCACAAGACAAATTAGGGCCTGTAAAGATGAACTGGGAATAGGTCACAAGCTGGACATGTCTTCCAAGGTTAGCAGTCATAGCATTGGAAGCAAATAAAGTTTCGAAGCAGCAGTCGATAGCATTTAATGTTATTCGTGATTGAATGGCGGTCTACGAACAAATCTATTACTTTATTCTCCTAAAGATGGCTTTCCGATTTGCAAGCAGCTTTCAGGAAATAGAAAAGGTACATACTGGCCTAGCGATATAACTCCTAAATAAACATACTTATCTAGCAATGCAATATGTATCTAACCAAAAACGTAATGCCTAGTTGTGACGCGGCTGGCCGAAAAGCAAAGTTTTCGACCATCCAAAGCAACTATAGGCAAATAAGTGATAATATTTCTCGAAAATGTTAGGAATGCAGTACCGAACATTAACTATGCCAGAGAATTCAGAATCACTTACAATTAGCGCACGGTCAGAAAGCCTCCTTGTACCATTTATAGTGAGTGTTGAGCCTCATACACCACTATGAATGTAGAGTTTAGTATTTTTAGTCCGCTAAGTGTTTGTAAACTGTATAGCAGAAAAGCATGAGGCAGGTGTACCTGGATCATTTGGCACGTATGTGCATGAAAGTGGCACGTATTTCTTAGGTAAATATCGCAAGTTTTATCTCTTTGAAGCTATTTTATCCATTCCTAATGACGTCAGCAATACCAGAGTGTTAGAGGAGTCTGACGTTAATAGCAAAATAACTATCGGAAAAGTTAGCAAAATGCTACGGGGCTAGCTTTTTATCAGGGTCTGCGTTAGTAGGGCATAAACAACTCCGCTTCTAGGGGTTAGGTTTAGATGTACATATAAGATTATTGTGCTTCATGTGTTGAGAAACACTATTGTACAACCTCGCTTTATTTTGAGGGTTATATCTACGATTTTGAATTTTGAAGCAAGTGCAAGCGGTGTTCCGCAAGGTGGCAGTTAAATATAACTGTAAGGTAGCCTCAGCTAGTACCCAGATGGTTTCTTAAGTGTGCGCTGCCTAGTTTCCTAAGCAAAAGATGATAACGTAAAGCAAGAGAAAGAAAGTAACCAAAAAGCTTGGAAGCTGTTATT
This sequence comes from Dicrocoelium dendriticum, assembly GCA_944474145.2. Classification (NCBI taxonomy): domain Eukaryota; kingdom Metazoa; phylum Platyhelminthes; class Trematoda; order Plagiorchiida; family Dicrocoeliidae; genus Dicrocoelium; species Dicrocoelium dendriticum. The sequence continues at coordinate 108,851,206 of OX104066.1, forward strand.
CATTAACCAACACGCATACCGCATTTTAAAGTTTAGAGCAAGAATACAGGTAGAATAATGCACGAACGGCCAAGCTAAGCGAAGTGATTGCTAACATTTTCTGGATATCCAGCCAACCAGGGTGCCAAGGCTTTCTGTCGCTGGTTAGCTTTCGTGCCAGAAAAATGGAATCGGAAAATGCGAATGTTTTACTAGCAACATGATCGTGCCTGCACTGGTCTGCCTCGCATTGTCGTATATAGGTTTAGCTATTTGATAAGGGGACTTAGTTTGCATGTTGCTAGTGTATAGTGTTTGCCCCTAGTGTTAAGCACATATATAACTCAGCTAAACCTAAACATATGAGGACAAGCGAGGATAAGGGAAAAATTTCATTAATAATTAGGCTTACAGCACTTACAGCGGTCAGTTTCGCTACCGTATCGTATATATGTAGAATATGGTGGTAGAAATGCCAGTTAAACTTGCAAACGGCGGATTAAAGTGGTAAGTAGTAAGGCGCAAGTTAAAGCATAAATTAAAGCAAACTAACAACTAACAGTTACGAAGGATCATAGAAGTACATCTAAAGTTGTTCGTTAGACGATTTCTGACAGTTCTAATGCTAACTTTAGGCGCGTTATTTGTATCGACAGCAACAGTAGGCATTAACGCCTTATTCATGACAGGTTGGGTAGAATGCCAGTACTAGGCGTACGTCAAAGTTCATAAGCCTAATAGTTGCTCACGGACCCAGTGGTCTCAGAATTTAGATAGTGGTAAAGCTGGAGGCTGAAGACAAAGGAACGAAAGTATGGCTAAGATGTAAGCACTGAACTTTGCCTGCTCGCGCCTTTACAGGTGCGTCTCGGTTTACTGCGAATATACCATTTATTTATTTCTTTATTGCCATGCGATATCCTATTTGTGGAGTTCCTACGGATTTGCAAAGCTGTTATTCAGTAGACTAGGCTGTACTATTTGTTGAGCTTCAGCTCAGTAATATTTGGCCTTTACGGTAGAGAATAAGTTGGTCCTTGCAGCCTTTGGGCCAAAGTGTCAGTAGCATAACCGATGCAAGTCAGCAACTAATCAGAATTAGCCACATACCTTTAGTACTTAGGTTACTAGTCTAAGCACCTGAAAGATGCGTGAGATTGAGCCGGCTGAGTTCTCCTGCTGTTGTGACAGAGAAAATGGTTAACATGAAACTAGGGTAACTAATAATGGAGACAATTCGTATGGGTTGCAATAGAGCTTAGCTTTTAAAGGTTGCTTATGTATTGGCTTCTACTCGGCCCATATTGCGAACTTTCAACGGACGTTTCCGTAGTAGGTACAGGGTGTCAAAAGAAGTTAGCGATTATGAAACTCATCTTATACACTAAGTTCTATTCTTAACACCTAGAAAATGGGTTCGACAGATACAGCTAAAGTCCCTTGGGTGTTATGACTGTAAGGACAAAGAATGTGAATGAGTTGTAAATACAAGGGATTTGTCGTCATGCAGTGCATCCTAGCGTCTTTAAGCTATATCGGGGCAACTTTCAAACTAGTGGCCTCATAAGAGGCAGGTATTAATGGTGCATGGTATCTAAATAAATAACTACAGTTATATTTCTAGACTTGGCTAGAAGCAGTGCCATCTAGGGTTCAGATCAGTTAATGCAGTAATCACCAGCGCTTGCATGAATAAAAATGGTGTTTGGTTTATGTATTCCTTGATAACCATTGCTGCACCAGGACGGCGGAATTAGCGTTTGTAGCAGTACTAGTTTATTATGCGTTTGCTTCGGCTGCCTGCAAATTGTGAACAAGATATAACGCGTTCCGTGACGTAGTGGATAGATTCAATAATTAATCATCATGCTGCTCATTATTATCGGCTGCGATTCATTGCACGAAGACCTGCTCGTGCACCTTCTAATCATTGTACGTGGACACTGTAGGAACTGTCACCTAACGACGTGCGTTCCAAGTTCAGTCGCCACTTTTGGTAGATTAGTTGTCCAGGTAAACGCGGGGCTCATGGAAAGAGAGAATAAGCAATAGCATAAGAAATGACAAAAAGGTTTTTAATGATTTCCAGTAAAATAAAACTTAAATGTTTAAAAATACATATCTCCCAAAAGCCGACGCCAGTTCAGCGTATTTAGCTGCAAACTATAAGCGCTAAATTTTGTTGATTGACGGATGACATCGAGCGCCAAACACACAAGACTTTACTCGCAGCCAAAAATAAAATTCCCGTTTTAAAGCAGAATTACGGCTAAAAGTAAGAAAACTGTATTGGCTAGTCAGAACATGCTTACTCGCTGTACACGATACGCACAAAATCACTGCAATGCAGTACTTTACGAATGCTGGAGCGTTTGCAAATGTGGTAGCCAAAATCCTTACCACAAGTGGCATGAATTTTCAAGCAGACGCATGGAAAGTAACAAAAATTATAAACCGTTGCTCCTTATTGTATAATGTTAGAAGGGCTGCGTAGCTAAAATTGTACGATAAACCTTCGAAGCTGGAGTATTTCAGATTTAAGACGTAGTGGCAGCAAAACACACTTCAAGCGTACGGAATAAAACTTGGACGGTTACGGGAAAAAGGTAAACGGAAACGCTCAAAATCCCCTGTAGATTTTTCCGCCTACACGAAGTTACCTTACCCATTGTAATAGGGCTATAGTCAAATGACCTCCGTACGTCGTTTTCAAATCCTATTTGGCTAACGAAACCAATCTACAAGTAAGATACCGTGATGCATTTTAACTTCAAGCTGTAGGAACTGTAGTCCAGATGAGACGTGAGGCTGTTCTTTATGGATAAACTAGGATAGCTTAAGGTCCAGTTGACAAGGATGAGGCTGTAAACCGAAGCAATTTGTTAGACAACTTCCACAGAATTTAGCGATCTTAGCTCATTTTATGCATGCTTATGCATGGACACTAATGTCAAATTCTTCCTACATGTATGTACAAGAAAAAGGGAGTGAGCTTCCAAAAATGGCAAAACGCTACTAAAAGTGTAATTCGCTAGAGCCAGCATGAATGTACATATATATATGTCCCATGCTGAGGCAGATGCAGCATTCATTATGCTTCTTCACCGCAGTTGAGCTAAACCAACTTACACATAAACTAGGTCTTTTTAATGTGGATAAAATTTGTTACATTTTATTTGGTTTGTTCCGCGTACTTGATAATCTTCTCCCAACTAGCCCACGTCGCTCATGCCAATGGTGGTAAACTTGTATAATTGTATGGCTTGGTATTTTTTAAATAACTCGGACATTTTGTACTTATCGCGGATTCACTTATAACCAATTTCTACTATATGCTCATTTAGCGGGTTTTCATGTCGTCATATGCGTGTACTTTATCCAATATCGGCAACTTGAGTGATTGGCTATTGTTTGACATCCCAGGTGTGGCTGCGCTTGGTGTGCAGGTTGACAATGTGCTTACCTGTCTATTACCCACTACCTCGTCCATCCGGCTCTAGCAGACAGTTGGTCGTTGCTGGAGAGGACGGGGTGCACGGTCCTTGTGGTCGTGCTAGGCTCAAAGAGTGGTTCCATACAGTCAGTGTAGAGCGGACTACGTTCCAACCACCGCCTTGTGTGCGCTTGATTCCTCAAATACAGCGTGCTTGTTTTTGCATGTGAAGGAGTGTGGGCCGGCTCCGCCGATGAAACGTGGCTCCCATCCACATTCCTCCCGGTCTTATTCCTTCGGGTTTACACTGGATGTGTTGGGTGCGGTTGGAGCTGTGGGTGGTGCAACGCAAGCTATCCAAGGGCCCTCTGTAGGCGCAGGCGTCCTTTGGCTGGCCACCGTGACAGCCAAATCAGAAAACGGATGCCGCCAACCACATATATATGCCCTGACCAGCCGAACAACCTCCACGTGGTGTTAGCTGGGCGGTTTGGGTTTACCTTTCTCCAGCAAATGTTTTGGGGTTAGTGTTCTAGGACGTCATGAGTTTTCGGCTGGCAAGCGTGCTCCTACAAACAAGCCACGAACGTCTGCTTAACAACCTTGTGACGTGTCGGTTATGATGCGCCACAGCTAACGTCATGCTTTGCTTACCTGGGCAACCGCTTCAAGCCCACAAACCTCGAGCAGTACTTTAGCCTTGGCGACAAGAAAGGAAGTGCAACCATACATCTGTAAATCCCATAAACATGACAACACACATACATGCACACGTACCTACATTCATATATCAACAGAAGTTACGACTTAGTTGCCCCATTGTAAATTAACTGAGCACCTTATATACGCTTATCATGACCACGTCTGTGCAGGCGGGACTCCCGTAGTAGAAAATAAAGTGTTATGTATTTGTTTGTTTGTGTTTATCATCATTGTCGCAGTCCGGTTTCAGGGTCTTGAATTACAGGTAGGATGTTGAAGAGAAGAATAATTTACCTGCAACAGTCCGCATGCATTGATGACATCAAAGGAACCGTTAACCTAGAATATCATCTCAATAGTCTGACTTTAGTGATAAGTAGCAAGTCTCCGTGAATGCCGGTAAATGTGTTCTTTACTACGAAAAAAGGCGTTTCGTTTAATGCACCTTTTATGAGACTGCGTTTCTTTGCATGTATTGCACGTAGATCACAAATGACACCTGTGTTCAGTCACGCATACATCACCCCCGTGCGGTTACCTCAATAAGTTACTACCCTTTCTAAATCGGAAGCATACCCGTAAACGGAAGCGCCGCTTCATCGACTAGTATTCATTCAGCGCTGCTTTAACTTCCCTTCCCCGGCTACCTTAAATTAACTGTCACTGACTTGAGGTTTTCACAACTGCACCTCCGGTAGGTGTATTGGCTTTATACATGCAGCTTTTAGAATGCCCGTCTATCCGTGCCGGTAAGTTGCCTAATTAGCCTTTGATGAACCGCCTCTAGGTAACATGTGTTGCTGCTTAGGTACTCCGTCGTATCTTCGAAAATGTTATTGGCTCTCAAGATTTGGCTTTCAGTATGCCTGTCTCTCCGTGATGCCCACATAACTGCACCGGCTCTTCTGAACCGCCTTCAGTTAACGTGTTGCTGCCTAAATACTCCGTAGCACCTCCGGTAAGTCCATTGCCTATTATCAGCGGGATTTTAGGACGCCTGTTAATTCGTGACTTATAAGTGACTGATCAGCTACTATTGCACTACCACTACGTAAAATGTGCCCACGCCGAAGTACTCTTTCGCATCTCCGATACGTATATTGACTGATCCCAAGAGCCCGTTAGAACGCACTCATATCTGCCTCGCCTGGAGGACCGCTCTGACTGTCTTCATGTCGCTTGCAGACTAACGCAGAATACCATGCATCTGTGCACGATCGTGTATGTTATCAACTAAACCTTTACACGTAGCATTTTCATTGCAACCTAATTGCATGCACGTAATGCCTAACGTGTTTTTTTATCCAATGCGCTGCTCACATAGCTTTGGAGCTGTCACAGTGGTCACTTAAGGGGTTGGATAAACGATTTCTCGGTGATCACTGGAGCCTATCCAAGGCCTTCTTAACTGCCTCCGGACGCCACGGGATATGCACAATATTCCAGAGCTTTATGGATTCAGCTAACATTAGGGATGAGACCCATAGCTCACCCGGCAAGTCATTCACCATACCGGACTCTGCGGAAAGTCACTAAGGACAGCTTGCCTGAGCCAAGGGCTATGCCCCACCAGGACCCCAACAAGGAGCCAAACATCGAGGGCTACCATTCTCGAAGGTAACGAGGCTTCACAGGTAGGTGGCTTAATGGGCTAGGTTTCCTAACCGTGCAGTAAGGTGATAGGCACCGCTGCATGGTACACTCTACCCTTTAGGGCGAGAGTCGTGTCGCGCCGCCCTTATCTGCGGCGAAGGTCTGCAAAACCACCGAGCTTTCCCTATACGGTTAGCGCGTTCGTCTTCCATCCCAGGGACGGAGATACCACTTCCCAGGTAGTTGAATTGCCGAATGACCTCCATCTGTTCTTCACCAATGGCCAGCACAGCAGGCGCTAGAAGCCAATCTTGCACGAACGCTTTCCATTTCGACGGTGCAAAGCAAAGACCGAGGCGGCTGACAGCCAGTGCTAATCTGTCCAGCGCGGCTTGGCACGTCTGGAAGCGGTCACAGATGAGGGGAATGTCGTCCGCCTAATTGAAGTCAATAAGCCGTTCTCCTTGCAGTAGCTGCGCACCTTCCTCGTTATGTCCAGTAAGTGCAATCCCCATGACTTCTTCAACAGGGAAGTTGAAGAGGATACGTGAGTACGGGCATCCTTATCTCACACCGCTGTAGATATCGAAGGGTGGCTACAGCTTGCCTTAAGCCCTCACGGCGCCCTGCTACGCGCGTATACTCCTCCGATAATATGTAAATATTTTGCAAACACAACTTTCCTAAATGAACAAATCCAAAAGGCACATCGAGCAACCGATTGGAAGGCACCTTTAATGTCGACTAACACCACTAAGGTGGGCCGCCAATAAGGGTGAGGGTGCTGCAATAGCTAACGTGAGGTAAAGATGTAGTCAATGCAGCCACGACCCTGACGAAAACCGGCTGCCTCCTCAGGAATGTTGCCTCACGAGCGCCATTCATTCTGCGGTGGATTATAGAGGCCGGTAATTTTAAAGCAGATGGAGATGACACCGATTCCTCTATGCTTGCCACATTCCAAACAACTGCCTCCCAAGATGACGTGAGCAATAAGGGAGCGGCTGCGGTCGGTTCTAACCGTCTCCTGCTGCCACAGTTTAACCGTTAATTCATGTGAAGCATCAACAGTAGCAGAGCCACCTGGTGGAAGTGGGCTGGAGGGCGATCATGTTACCAACCTTATCAGCCGCGGTAGTGAAGTATCTTGAAACTTTAACGAACCTCAGGTTTACAGGAATGTCCATTCACTTCTCCTTCGACGCCTGGTGCAACACCAAACATATCTTCGGTGTCGCTTAGAAGCACCCGGTGTACATCTCACTGAAACCTTACTCTTGGCGGTATCGGAACATTCAGGATACAGTAGCCGCTAAAGAAGTAGGTGGTGGAGAAAATCCACCTATTTGTCTATCCACCCGTACCTAATGCAACGTGTAGTGAGGAGCAGACATAGTGTTGGCATGGTGACATATCTCCAACCAGCAGACTGTGCGGAAAATGCGCAACACAAACACTCCGCTTCATTAAGAGGAGAAAATACCTGGACGCGCAGTCATGCAGCTACTTACCAGCTGTTAGGTGGACATCTCATCCGATGACTTCTTGCACCTGTAATCGTTAACCGAAAGGGGTTCCACTAAATAAGAAAGTAACCGTACTTTTTCCGCTTCTTACCTACGGTATCGCAGGTAGACCGTGCGGTCGCAGAACAGGTGGGATAAGATGGGAAAGTATTTTCCAATAATTTCCATGGCGGCAGGAAACTTGGTAACGAAGGTGCACTGCAAAAGTATGCCCTCATTATCGGCTGTGCGCAACTTACCTGGGTATTTCACGGCATACGTGGAGGCGTGCCGTTTCCCATTAATTCATACAGAACAAACCGTTGCAACCTTCCGTACCATCATAATCACTGCACGAGTGGTGGAGCTAAAGTTCGCAATGGTTACACATGACAAAATCCACCTTGTCGCTGTTATCCAGGGTGTCGTCCGAAAGCATGCATAGGGCGCATTTGTGGCCGCCAACCACCCCGATCCAGCTGGAGGAGCCCGCTTCATGGAAGCACACTTGTATACGCTGGACGTTTTGATCCTCACCGCTCAGAAACCTGCACCGCGCGGCAATGTATCCGTAATTGACACCTCCGTCCATCGGAGTACCAATGGAGAGTTGCGCCTTCCTGTATGTGTATTGAAGCACGTGACCTCCTTTGCTACGTTCTCCGTCAGGTTAACCCAAACAGGAAGACAGGGAACTACGGAGGACGTCCCGCGTTTACCAACCAACGACAAAATGTTCTCATCGTTGTTCAAACGTAAGGAAACTTCGCAATGCCTGGTTTTGCAGAACAGTTGCACATCCGTTTCATGCATTAAAACCTCGCACAACCGCCTCAAATGGTAATCATGCGCTGAAATTTAGTCGCCGACATCGTGCGTTTTCAGTTCCGCTAACACCTCCTCCGCCGTACACAACTTCCTCGCCCGATCAAAAATCACTGCTTTTGAAGTGGTTGCCGCTTTTGACGCTCTTAAATCAGTAGCCTTCGTGAACTCAAAGGCAGCTACGGGTTTGGGGAATCAGGTATACACCACCGATAACCTGAACCAATACAGCCAAATCCGCAAGCTGATCACAAGCGACGTAGCACATGTGCGCACACGGCATCCGCCAAGGATTCTTAAACTTACAGTCAAATCCGTCAAGACGTACCAAGAAGGTACGGTTACTGAGAGGCCGCCCGCATTCCACCGCAAAAGCCGTACACTTAGGACGACAACCAATTATTTCCTCCGGTGACTAGTGCTTCATTAACTGCTCCCGCGCGTACGGCGTTAAGTGTACAAGTACGCTCGTGAGCCCGCAAACGTTCACCGGAGGAACATACGGGCTCAACCTGCATCTCGATAGCTGCGTACGCCTCTCTTCCATAACTAGATGCACAAGATCCACCACCACGGTAAGCAGCAGAAGTACGGAGGGCCATTCTGTAAGTTAACGCTTAAGCTGCCAGCTTTTCTTCTCCACCCTGTTTATCATGAAGCAACCAAAGGTACACACCTTTCGCAATCTATGCGCCGCCCCTGATGGCGAAAACGGTAACCAAGCGCGCATTAAGTAAGCATGGCAATTCGCGCTTCTATAGCATGCAATAGTTTAACGAAATACTCCTCCTCTCTGGTATATACCAATTTATGCAACCTTTGCCGTAGAACTCTCTTATCCTCCGGTGACGCATCATGCATGTGTGAGGAACGTCTAGCCAAGTCTCGCACCGCATGAAATTGACACAATACGACAGGCGCCTGTGGGTAAGCAGATTGAAAGGGCACACTTATCTCTGACTACCGTTCTTGCACGCGATGTGACAGGAATTATACCAAGCATCGCCTCCACCGCTTCCTTGTAACACTTCGATGTCTCATTGGGCAATAAAGCGCGAGAAAACTGGCATCGCAAACCCAGTTACGTCCACCAACTTGCAGTGCCACAGGATATACCCTCGCAGTTGATTTCGTGCATCGCATCCGCCAGGCGCACCTCCCAGTATCGCTGCACCAAGCCTTCCATGCATGAAGGCGCAAAATACACCGGCCTTATTTGCTCATCATTCCTATGCACACGGCACTTGCAATGCTGTTCTAACAAACGAACCACCTGAAACACCTCGCTGTCAGTTTTACGCATGTGTCGCCGTCCCATGTATCACAAATTTGCCTCCGTCATCCGTCGGCTGTAGGTCCTTTATACATGAGTCCATATTTCACGGCTTGCTTTAAATGTGTCCATCAAGGAACTGACCTCCGACTCCTGCTTAGCAGTTAAGCGTCGGTTGCTGGGATGTAACCATGGCTGACCAATTTGAAAAGTATGTGTGTGATGCAAGTTGAAGTTGAAATGCTCGTACTGTTGCCCTATTAAACTGGATGAGAATAACGCAAGGCAGCCGCAATCACGACAGCTGAGAGATCAAGGATTTAGTTTTCCAACATATATATGTAACGTACCGTTTCCCCACTGCTCCTTCGCATGTTGAATGTACGCATCGAACTTGCACATAACTGTACGGAAAGCCTTTGCCGACCTTCTTACCACTTTCCTTCAAATGTTTCCTCGCAGTATCCGTACGATATTTAAAAAACAACTTGCAGTCGCAAACTAAAAGTCTCAAACCGCTTCCTCCACCGCCTGCCGGCTTTTATAAACAGCGCAGACCATACGGAAAAACAGCGGTGTCATCCAACATGGCGCTCGAGAATCTATCAGACCTCCTCCAGTAAACCTCATTTAAAACAGCGCAAAGGTGACCACTCATCAACCTTAACAAATACAATTTACCGTAGATACTTACGTATTAAACGATATATATACCTCCCCGTCATAGCTCATTATGAAAGCATCACTATTTAGCCTGGCGTAAAGGAATACAAAGTCCCACCAGGCCGACTTTTCATGTCAAAACTTAGCCACTCCGCCATTTTCAAGGTTGGTTGAAGCAAAAATACCCAGAACTAACTTTTTGACCTCAGTACCTGGGTACATATCGGTCACCCTTATGCAATGGTTAACAATTGTACGACACACATTGTAGGTATAGTACGCAGAGCATATATATGAAGTATTGCTTTTTACTAAACTGGCGTCCGATTTGGTTGTAATGAGTGGTTACGTAAGGGTACATAATTAGTGATAATATGTAAAGGCTATGAGGTAATGGACATAAAGTTAGCTTGGGAAAGCACAAAAGCATTGGTGAGCATATTTACCCCTTCATGTAGTAAAATGTGTGGTTTTATTGGAATATCAAGAAACAACGATAGAAAGGCAGGAATGTGCAAGCGGAACGCAAGAAGAAGAAAAGCCGTGTATTTCTTGCACATTATGATATTTTGTGCCAAAATAATAATGTACATAAGTAGACAAGTTTACTAGGTGAAGAGAGGTTTTAAAAGTCATTTATTGTAAAAGTAAGCTAGGAACTATAAATAGGCTTGCTGACTTGCTTCGCTATGTGCGTTTTGTTAATAGCAGAGGCCTACTAGTTAGAAGCTTTTGTGTGGGTTAAAATATCTAAAGCTTTCGAGTTAAGCGTTACATAAAGTGCGCAGTTATAAATTCTTATTAATTATCTCCAACGAATCGAGGAATTAGCACTGTTTACCAATGAAGTATGTTGTCGGGTTTGTGAACCAGAAAGCACTCCCTGGAACATAAACGCATTCCTGAGAAAGTAGCTGAAGGAAAATGCAAAACATGCATACTAGTAAATGAAAAAGTCATAAAGGTATACGGAAAACTGAAAATAAAGTGTCGGTAATAAGTCAGCGGAAAATGTTATACAGCTGTTATGGTGTTCCATAGGGGTTACGGAAACATATTACTTGAAAGATAGTTTGAAAGCTGCATACTCACTACATTAACGGTAGGTCGCTCAGCAGCAGCATTAGATGCAATAGAGCTACCGGACTACTCTCTGACACCGGCTGCCACTACTTAAAAAATGTGGTCGGCTCCGGTAGCTGTCGCATAGCACTAATACTAGGTATGATGGAGCTACCGGACTACGCACTGACGCTGATAGTCATTAGGTTGCACCAAAAGGTCCCACAGCTCGCAAGGATAAAAGCAAAGCCTCCATAACGCATTTGTTACTTAGACCCCGCAAAGTACTCCCGGTGATGATAAGAACGTGATTGGTCTGTCGTGTCAACAGAGTGGATTACTGAGATCCGGGCTATATTCCTGTTATATCATTGGGGTGGAAAAACTGAGTATGGTACTAGTTGAACCATGCCATGTTTAGCCTTTCGTACGAACACCTGCAACGGGGTCAAATAAAGTCACATGTATACACTGCGGTGAAAAAGAGGTAAAGCGTGCATGCAAACAATGGTACAAAATTGATCGCCGATTAGCTCTTCCGCCTCATGCAAATTACACAACATATGTAGCAGAAGTATGATTACCATCCGGTCTACACCGGCTAACACTAAAGATAGGGTTTTCATATCAAAACACGTCATCAAAAAAACGTTAATGATTGTTAGTTTAGCTAACTACTGGTTCCCACGCTGTAGGTTGTATACCGTACGTCCCAGCTTTCGGGAAGCTGCGTCAGGAGGGGACACGCTGCAAGGGTAGCAAGGGTGGCCCTAAAAGGGGTCGTTTTATCGTTCTCTAGTGCATATATAATGGAACAATTGTTAAGGGAAACAATTAACTCACCTACGATGAATGTACCTATCGTGCTCCCCATCGCCGTCGTATGCTGCACATAATTGATGAATCCCCTGTTACAGCAAACCACCTACTCAAAGACTTCGCTGCTTGCGCTTGGTCCACCTACCGTGTCCCAAAGGGTGCATAGGTTTTCAATAAGGCAGGTAGGCAGGTAAATCGCTGCGTTGCGCGTTAATTTCTGATAGACTACGCCGCATATATCAACGTGGGGATCCGTCGGAAGTTTAGAGGGTGCGTTTTAGTAGATAGCATTGGTAGGTTTTTAACCCCAGGAGCCAGCGATTGCTCTCTTTAATTGCGTTGGGATTGGCACGGTTTGCTTTGGAGTCCGCCTGTTAGATGTTGTTCGGACGACGGTTTTAGCTAACAACAAGCCTTACCTAGTTAGTATTTTATTCAGGCTACCGTGAAAAACGTACTTTGCTCCAAAGAAAGCAGCTAGACCCAGGCTGGTCATGGCAACGAGTATGTCACCGACCGACCTGCTGGCACTGGACAACTTCTGTTTGCTCGTCTACACCACTGGCGGTGAGGACGATCTGGGTGACATCTGTTGTAGTTCCAGTGCCGGTGTTTCGCAAGTAAGGGTAGGCCTCTGAGTGTACCGCAATAACCAGCGACATGTTTGCATAAACCATGGTACTTGTCACCCGCATGATGTGCGCGTAGGGCCTAACCCACTGACTTCCGGAGGAGTAATCGCACCTCTTTTTGTTACCCAGCACAACCGTATGCATGTGCTTCCCTTTGCATAAAGCTTCATACGTATCACTTTCACCTTTTCTTGATATTACAGTATCCAGGGAACTGTGGCGCAAACACATGCGAGTGGCTTAAGTAGACAAGCAAGTAACCAGCTATTTCATATTCTCTGTGTTTGGAACTGTTCGTGCATTAGACATCGAAAACTAATAACGTCGTGAACCGTGGCGAACTTCCATCAAATGCTCCTCGAGCAACCGCCGCATATTGTAATAATAGGTAGTTCTCTCGCTTAAGCTCACTTTAAATGCCTATTCTTGTCCTCTACGCGGTTTGTTGTGAAGGCACGAAAGATGCGAACGTTGCGCAAATGGTGGTAGGTCCAACACCCTGCGAATGGCAACGATGTTCAGCAGAGGAACATGACAGATACTTTGATTCAAACCTGTATAGCTCTAAGAAGCAGCTTAGGCTACAATCCGATTCCAATGTTCACTAATCTGTGCATTCAAGAAAATTCGGTCAGCCTGTTTGATGTGTGACAGAGACTGCTACCACCATGAAAATTCTTGCGGGGAATAAAACCGGAACCAACGTAACTTGGCCCGTGGATGGATAAACCGAAATGTCTTCATTTGCATTAGGGGACTATCCATCACGATTGTCTTCACCAACTGAGTGCTGCGCAAAATTTCCGACTTGGCTCGAGCAACCGCGTAACTACCAGCCGTTTCCTGGGGCATCAACGCTTAGAACCCGCTGCGACCAACGCAAAAACAATAAAGTAGCATGCAGTTTCACAGTTTAAAACCGCGGTTTAACCGACGCGTGGCATTAGCAGGTAGCACTTCGCCGTATTTCCCTACTACAAAAGTGCCTGAAGAAGGAATGAAAAATAGCAGTCGCGCCTGCGAAACAAGGCTTTCTACGCGCACTGTGTCATCCTTGTGCAACAAATATGCGAATCCATTCACGTCGTTATCCTTAGATATGCCGCCTAAAAGATATCGAATAGAGAACCGGTCCTATGCATCTAATCGTTTGCTATATCTTTCAATATATAATTTTGCAATTCTCCGGTATTACGGAAAGGTTGCCTTAAATAAAATCCCTGAAGCTCTGCTTAGAAAAGAAAGCTCCGCTTATTAACATGTAAACTTGGATTCTTCAGGTGAAATATATGACTGTGCACTATGCTCTGCGTATCTACCACATAGTAAATGCCATTAACGCTGATAGCTATGTTCGCCTTCCAACCCAGGATGATATAACTATACAACATCCAGAACTGTTAAAACCAAATTCACACTAACCGAAGTATACCATTTCTTTTTCTGTTGTCCTGCACACAAAAATATTGCACCCAATTTTACCTTATCCTTTCGAGCGACCGTTGCCCTGGCTTCTTATATGATGAAACCGCTGGGAATCCTTATTTTAAAAACTGGTTGCGGCCTGCGCTTTAAAAACTTCTAAGCCTACTTCCTACTTCTTCAATGCCATAAAAGCCTTGTGAAATTTACCTCGGAACGCAACCGTGTCCTCTACAATAATTGCAGACATTGCAGCGAAACCGAAACAAGCTTTGCGCAGTAAAATAAGCACCCTGCCACACTTTGCACCAAACTGTACCAACGTTTCCTGTTTCCAAGAATAACAGAAATTTAGTAAATCCTTATTAGGCCTTCACCACTTACATCATAACCTTACTTGATAGCGGCTACTCCAGCAAGTAGTTTGCCTCCAACCTACGATCAACTTTTTCGATTAATCCGACGCTCGCACGATTTCCGCATGCTCTTGCTGTGGGTTGTTGCTTATACGTTGACGCTAGCTCTAAGTTTAGGCCATGCAAATTTCGATTCCGACAATTTCGCATTAGGTCGATTTCTAGTATTTCCTACTATACCGCAACTGGCATCGCAGACACACATCTTACCATGGATTTGCACAATCCAGGTAATCTAAATATTATTATTGCAGACGCCACATTCTCGGGAATTACGCGGAACTTTTAGAGTATCGGTGCCTTAAAAATTGTGTAAAGGATGAGAAGGTAGCAGCTCAGTTCCTTACAGCCTAGTGCAGAATTTGGATTTCTTGGCCTGCAGCGATTGTAAATAATTTGCGTATTTTGCATTTTCACATTTACCTATTCCGCCGCAACTCTTGTACAGCTTTGTTCTAATTAACTGTGTATACGCTCTGTTTCGAGCTTGTTTACCGTGGTTCTCCCTTCGTTGCCACTGGATTGTTGTGATTATGCGCATCGTTGCCTGTTCTGTTCACCATCGGACTCTACGTACATGTACACTTTGGCATACCTCGCGAATTACGGTCGTCCGACGCTAAAGTGCATCAGGAAATTATATATGTTATGTAAACCTGACTGACTTGGTATTATCCTATGCCGGTTTCTAAAAATAATTATTGACCTGGCAATTTTATTTTGCATAATTTTCCTTTTTCTTCATAATGTTTGATCAAGCGCCCGCTATTAATGCGTCGGAACATTCCCTTTGACCCGTTTTACCTAAATATGACGCTTCTAACCCACGTGTTTGGTTCGTTCAAGTAGAAGCTGCTTTCCTTTTTTGGAAGAATTTATCCAAGTCCACGGGGTTTTCATTTGTGACTGCTCACTTACCGTCCAGCAGCGCCACTGAGGTCATCGACATTCTTAATCGTATGCCCCTAGCGTCCCTCTATGATAGACTTATGGCAGCCATATTAAGCCGCAATACAGCCTAAGACAAGACAAGCCTTCAGCACATACTCGCTGGCGTTGAGCTTGGAGATGGAAGGCCGTCTCAGTTACTCCGATACATGCGTTCCCTCGTCGGTCCGCCCATACTGGATGATTCCGTTCTCCGCCAATTGTGGCGCACTTGTCTTCCCCGAATACCAGGCTTATTTTACCTGTCCTCGCCGCCGATCTTCCGCTAGACAAACTGGCAGAAGCAGCTGATAAACCTCCTGAAAGCTTCATTAAAACCTCCATATCTCAAGTCACTAGACTAGCCCAGGCAACCTCTCCGGACCAACGCTACTTGATACAAACAACGTGAGACTTTCTAACTCAGAGCTCAACTTTTCCCACCTCAAAAGCGTCAGCATTCCTTTGCGATGATCCATTTCTCGGTTCAGACGTACCAGCAACTCACCTACACAAAAGCCGCACCGCTGTTGTTATTATCACTACAGATTCGGAGACGCAGCGCGTAACTGCCGTCCAGGGTGCGAACACCCTAAAGTCCTTTTAACTCCTACGTCGAGAACTCACATAGCCAGCCAGTAATGGCGGCGGCTGTCGCTGGCCAGGATATTAGTCGCCTGTTGTAGGTATCTGACTCCACAACCGGACTTCACTACTTAGCTGATACTGGTGCAGAAGTCAGCTTTCTCCCCAGTTATCTGAAAAGCCTCCAACCACCAGCTGGTCCAATGCTTACGGCAGCTAACCAGACTAGAATCGAAACCTACGGCCAGAAATTACTTACTTTGAGTCTCGGTCTACGGCGTAACTTCCCTTTTATGTTTATTATCACCAATATGCAAAAGCGCATCATCGGAATGGACTTCCTCGGCAACTTCGGTCTTGTGGTCGACCTACCTTGTAGGAATTTACGGGACGATACTATGTCTATAATCATACCCTGCAAACTTGCTTTGGTCAATTTCCGCGGCCTTCGCATCCTCATACCTGAAGACTCACAGTACTGTTCATTGCTGCCCAAGCTCCGTCCCTAATTTGAGGAAGCAACGATACTACCGACGCTAAACATGATGTGCGTCAACATATCGTTACAACCGGTCCGCCAGTAAGTGATAAAGCTCGAAGCTTTTGCCCTAACAACCTTCAGGCAGCTAAAAAGAAATTCCAACACATGCTTGATCTTGGCATTGTTTGTCCTTCAGACAGCTGCTGGGCATCACCAAACCATCTGGTTTCTAGAAGGACAGGTGATTGGCGACCATGCGGTGACTACCGTGTTCCTAACGTCACTATTCCTGTTAGGTATCTTATCCCCATATCCACCATTGCTCTCACGGACTAGCCGAAAAGTCAAGCTTTACCAAGCTCGAATGAGGCATAGCATACCATCAAATCCCAATGGCGGAGGAAGACATCGCCAACACTGTTGTGGTCACACCAGTTGGCATTTACCAATTTCTTCGTAAGATTTTGGCCGCCGGACGCAGTACAGTCTTTCCAACGCTTTAAGGATCAAGTACTCCGTGGTCCTGCTTACGTCTACGTTCACATTGACGATGTTTTAAACGCAAGCTTCACAGCCGACGAGCAGTTATCACAACACCGAGTGGTTTTCGAACGCTTTGAAACCCACGGTATAACCATCAACCCGGAAAAATCCAAAATTGCTCGGCCCACCGTCGAATTTCTCGGTCAAAACGTCAATGGTGTAGGTATTAAACCTCTCCCAGATAAATCCCAAGCTATCCTAGACTATCCGGTGCCTCAAACTGTCCGAAGCCTATGATGATTTTTAGGTATGATCAACTACTACGGCAGATACATTCCCAACTGTGCTGATTTAATTCAACCGCTTGGGGACTTACTGAAAGAAAACTCAAAGACGTTAGCGATACCCTCAGAAGTTGAAGCCGCCTTCATGGCTGTCACGCAAAAGTTTAGTGAGCTCACTTCTCTATCGATTGAATACCACTGAGAACGCTACACTTGTCCTTAAGACGGATGCTTCAAGTTTTGCTGTTGGTGCAGTTTGCAACAGTCAGTTGATAACGAATTTCAACCGCTGTCCCTTATCTAATGGAAGCTGCAACCTGCTCAGGTCAGGTACAGCGCCTTCGGTCGTGAACTGCTCGCCGTGTACTTGGCTATGAAACATTTCCTTCACCTTCTAGAAGGACGTCGTTTCATACTCTCGCTAGACCACAAGCCACTGGGACACTCCGTTCTGCCTTGGAACGTTACTCACCCCGTGAGATGTGTCCGCTGGACTACCTTTCGCAGTTTTATGTTGATGTTCGTTATATCGACAGTCCTAACAACGCTGTTGTCGATGCATTATCTCGCGCTCATATGAATCAATTGGCATCTACACCCACTGACCTGGAGAGAATAGCGGTCGCTCAAAACAGTGATCCGAAGCTTGTCTAAGTTCGATCAAACCACTCCCTGAAGATCACATGATTGCCCGTACTTAACTCTGACATGAGAGCTTACTGTAACCTTTAACCGGTAAGCCTAGACGCTTTTTCCCACGAACATTTCTTTGAGTCATTTTTGCTCACTTTCACGGTCTTTCACACTCGAGTATCCACTCCACCGTAAAGCTCATTATCAACCGGTTCCTCCCGCACCATATGTTTTCAGACATTATACATTGGGCTAAACATGGTCTTAGTTGCCAACTCAGTATAATTCATCCTCCCAGAGTCACTACCTTGGGTACATTTTCACTCTCGGACGCACGTTTTAGACACGTTCCCGTAGATATTGTTGGCCCTTTACCTCCATTTAACGGTTTCACTCATATTCTGACACGTGTTGACCGTTTTACCCGTTGGCCACAAGCTGTTCCATTACGTGATACATCTACCAAAGCTGTCTCCCCTGCTTTTGTCGAATCTTGGACTTCGCTGTATGGTGTTCCATCTACCATCACTACCGACAGAAGGACTCCGTTCAGTTCCACACTGTTCCGTGTTCTGAGTCGGTTATTAGGCTGTACTCAAATAAGGACCACCGCGTACCACCCTGCTGCCCATGGCCTCGTCGAGCACTTCCAACAACAATTAAAAGCTGCCATCATGGCTAGTTCCTCCCACTCAGGCTGGTCTGAGCGACTATCTGCGATCCTCCTTGGCTTAAACGATACAATCAAAGAGAACATTGAGTGCTGCCCTGCAGAACTCGTGGTCGGCACTACCCTCAGGTTATCTGGTGAGCTGATACTGGACTCCCGCACAACCGGCGAACTAGACCCCTACTCGTATGCTGAACGCCTCAAACAGCACCATTTTCCATTCTACCAACGTCTACGCGGTCTAACATACGTAAACAGTAATTCCACCCCGATTTGCACAAGTGTCCGTTTGTTTTCATCCGAGTCGAAGCCGTCCGAAGAAATTTTAACCCCGTCCTATAAAGGCCCGTACCAGGACTTATCACGGAAACCCGTATATTTCGTGTTGAATAAGAATGGATCAAAAGAATCCGTGAGCATCGACCGACTCAACCCAGCATAAGGTGAACCTACAGTCGATAGTAGGGACCCAGTTTCCTCCTCTCAGAATTCTCTCTCCCCAGACTCACCATCTCCTACGCAGCAACCCACTGACGCCAGTACACTGAGTCCCCTGGTCCTCCGAATACAAGCAGCTCCACACACACGTTCTGGTCGTTTTGTTTCCCTTTCATATAAGCTTGCTCAGTACATTCAGTAGGCAGCTTGTCGAGCCTATCCTTAGTGTACGCTCTACGGATAGTACCGTAGCGATCGTAAATAGTTTGCTTACTTTGCATTTTCACGTTTACCCATTCCGCCGCTAATCTTGTGCAGCTTTGTTTTAATTAACAGTATATACGCTCGGTTTCGAGCCCGTTTACCGTGGTTCTCCCTTCGTTGTCACTGGATTGTTGTGATTTTGCGCATCGCCTCCTGCTCTATTCACCATCGGACTCTACGTGCATGTACCCTGCGGCATTCCTCGCAGTTTACGGTCGTCCGACGCTGAGGCGCATCAGGAAATTATATATGTTATGTAAACCTGACTGACTGATAGTTCTCCTTTATCGGTTCCTCCATTGACCCACCGGTTTCATTACAATTTTAGGCGCTGCAATCGTCACTACTTAAACATGTCCAGCCAGCACATTTTGAAACGGCAGAGAGGGAAATGTTGCAACTTGATGCGCAAAATTACCAAGAAGTTCGCGCTTTTAGTCTCTAACGGAAAACATAAGCGGCACCCTGCAGTTTATGGGACCTGTTGAAGACACAACTTCCTTACCGGTTGATTGCTGGAATTAACTTTCCGAACATGCAGTAGAATCTACTTGTCCTTGAGCCTAGTTTTCATTTGGCGAGAGCCGTTTGTAAACAGTACCAGGACGGGAAGGCGGCAGTGTGGGATAAACCTCACTTTTATACAACACCAACAGCCAGCCCAAACTCTACTTACGCAAAACCGCGGAAATTTTAGACGCCAGCCACAATAACGGATAACAGTAACTAACGTTATCCTTCCGGAAGATAACGTTGTAACAGCTGTAAGTCATGTGATAAGAAATGTTTGTAACCATAAGTGTATTCGTGTGGTTAAATATGTCATCTTTTGTCCGTAGATGGCAGCTTGGAAGCTTGTTTACTTTAAGTAAAGACGGATGAACCAAAGGTATTATTCAAATTCTTTTCAATAACACGCGACTGGTTTTGCCACTTCCTTTTACAAGCCACAGAAATGTTTTGTCCATTTTGGACCTCTGAATTTATTTACTAGTTACGATTTACTACTACTAGTTACTATTATTTGCTACCGCTATTTACTATTTACTATTTACCTAAATTGTTGAGCCTTTTATTATCAATTTGTATTTTGAAAGCTTAACCTCCAAAGTTTCATTGGGACCAAGTTTTTTTCTGTGTACGGGATAGCAGGTCATGTAGGTTTCATTTTTGCCTCATGGTAAATATTTCCGTCAGTGGGCATTTTAATCCCAGCTAACTGTGTATCTTTTGTTATAAAGCATGGCGCTAGCTTTATTTGCCTTAAATCTGTGAAAACTCTGAACGTGTCGTTAGCACTGTTTTTGGCTTCCCTATAATCCAAACTTTGCTCTGTTGTTGTACGGTGTTTTAAAGCCCCGAGTGGCAGGTGTATCGAGCCCATTGATTTTGAGCTCAAATGCACTCGAGTTCAATTAGGGCATAACAATTCCGTTCGAGCATTGGAACCCAGTGTGAAAGTTTATAAGTGACGTGGTTGATATAGGTATTATTATATAGTACAGCTTACCGTTTGGCCTATTTTACTCGTCTCTAACCAAGCGTGACGGTAAAAGGCCCAGCAATTGTAGTGACAATCCAACTACATTGAACATGTGACTTCTACAACGATGTTGCACTAATGCAGAACCTGAGCAGGTACTTCAGCAGTTGAGCAAATCTCTTTCTTCTAATCCAGTGTTGGAAAGCTGATCATATACAGCTACTTCTTGACGAACAATTTAGTGCTCTTACAACTACAAACATGCCATTCGGGTAATTTCTTTTTAACATATTTGCTTGGTATCACTATATTGCCCTTAATTTTTCAGGAGCTAATGAACACCGCAGTATATAAGAACGATGTTCTTTTTCCTGCTCCTTCTAAAGCAAGGAAGAAAATAGTTTGTGGAATTAACTTAGCCATTAATCAGTCAAAATGCATGTTTGGTACATCAAGCTTTCCCTGTCTTAGCTACGTCGTCCTTATAAGCGGCTTTCATTTAGATCATGCTCGTTACCGTCAGTTAGTTTATACCAGCGCTCCAAGAAACTTCAAATAATTGCTTTTTTATGTATGTTTTGCGGCCTTATTCAAGATGTATTCCTAATTTTGCCGCAAACGCTGAAGCTCTATTCAGATTACAGCGTGCAAAAGTTTGGCGCAGTCCAACATTCAAGAAAATGCGTTACGTAATTTGCCCGTACTTTTACAAAAGAATACTGTTTTATGACTCTTTTCAACCAAATTGCCGTCAACTGGTAGCACCGACGAATCACCCAATGGTATAGAAACTGTAGTGGGACAGTATGACCACTCATTTGCTTTGTGTCTCCAGGCGGCTTTTACAGCGGAACGCGGTTACGTTCAAACCAAAAGAGAAGCTATTGCAGTTCACTGGACGGTCCTGCGTCGCTGCAACTATTTGGTTGGCACACCGTTTACCATAGTAACTGATAACGAAGTGTTTAAATGCCTTTCTTATCCTCAGTAATGTTTGGCTTCATCATTTGCTACAACAAAACTGCGCTGTGGCGTTGCACCCGCTTTATTTTGGTGAGGCATCCAACCCCGTAATGCTAAAAGCATTCCACATGCAGATTATTTGTCACAACCTGATAATTCAAAGGAACTAGGGAGATCAGCGTGTCTATCGCTGCAGCAAGTCTAATTAGGCCGTTCCCATTTGAGATGAAATACACGGAAAATTCACATACCTTTCTGTCAGCTTTCCGTAAAAGATGAAATTCTGTCCAGAAGAGACGATGCTGCATTTTAAAAGCTTCGTGGTGAACATTCTCTTACCTTCGATGGAATGCTGTGTATGTAACCACGCACTGTTGTGCTTTCTACGTTGCGGTCTGCTTTGTTATAGGATTTGCATTCTGGTCATCTAAGTTTGGGAAAATGTAGTCTATGGCTAGACCGACATGTTGGTGGCCAGACTTAACGGCCAATATTCTCCTCAAGGCGAAGGAATTGCGGCGGCTGCTCAAGTGTTTTGCAATCTAGGCCATCTAACTGGACCCCGTAGCGCACGAAAAGTGGTGTGGCAAGGCTTTCCTGCAGTTTACTGTGGTCAATTTCTGTACCAATACTATACGCTGATCGTTATTTATACCAAATCTTGATGGCTAGAGGTGTATTTTACGACTTCTGTATAATCAGATATTAACATAATGGCTCTTCGTAAGACTTTTGGTCTCAAAGGCTTACAGTGTGTTTTAGACACAGAAATGGAACTCACTTCAGTGCTAAAAATGTTGACCAGTGGCTTAAAGGAGTGGGTTGCTGTCATCGTAAGGTTACGCAAAGGCATCCACAGTCCATTGGGGATGCTGAGGATTTTGTGAGAGTAATGCACAGCGCAACAACTTTGCTCAATCCAACGACGTCTACTGAGCTCGTTGAAGGAGCTGATAACTTTCTTATTCAGTACTGGGATGCAGCAGCTTCGACTACCGGAGACAGACCTGCTGAACGGTGCAACGGGCGTATGTTTAGGACGAATCACTTGTGCCCGAGTCTGCCGAGTTTGTATACCACCGTAGATATGATCTCCGACCATCTCGTGGAATACTCCGCAGTCATGTTTCCCGATGTCAAATACTTGATCTAACTGATGGGTATGTACACAGAACACTCTTTTAGCAGATTTTGTGTAACAGCTAACAGACCTAAAATTTTCAGTGTACCTAGCCCTGCTTGTCTGAGGTTATTACAGAAATCACGATGCATGTGTAGAAGTGCAGCAACCTCTGCTAGGGCAAGAACGAAGGTCCGTGCGGTTCAAGAACAGAGAATGCCGCAACCACTGCTGCTCAGAACATTATTTTACCTGTGGCGGATTTGATGGTTGTTCTTGCACGACAACTGGTTGTACTTGTTACAACGTACCATAGTACTTCGCTCAAATTCAAATTGTTTAACACGACTATTACATGCGCTTGCTGTGCGTTATTGCTTTCGCGTTGACATCGGCTCTGTGTCTGAGTCAAGCACGCTTTACTTTGGACAATTTCGCACTCGGTCGCGTTTTGTTATTTCTCACACTACCGCTTTAAGTGCCAGAAATGCGGTGGCGTTCTGGGCGGCCATTAACAGTCAGGATGCTAAGCCGTGGTTGCAAGTACTTGGAAAATGTAGGTCAGAGGCACTGTGGCTACTGCTTTACGTCCCGAGTTGTAGGTAAGACCTGTTAGATAGGAGTAATCTGCTAATGCTAGTTTGGGAGTGCGAGTGAGCAGTAGATCTAGTTGCCCTATTAGATCAGCAGGTCAAATGCTTTTCTGTAAAGTGGGTAAATAAGCTTCAGTACCGTGTTCACGAACAGATGCGTCGCGTGAGGATATTAAGTCCAACGGTTGTAAATTGAGGCTACCAGAGACAGTTAAGTAACAGAAATCTGATAGTAAGCTGATCGGCCATTTGCAGCTAAGTTCATAAGATGTGTAAGCAATAATGATGTGTAAGAATAATGCTAACGCCAGTTTAGGCATGATGACCGGTATTATAATTGGATGCTACATTACAACTGTGTGTCGAGGGCTTTGCAGTAAAAGAAAGTAAGTATATGGCAGTAGCTGTGTTGCTGTAGCGCTGCGTCGCGCAGGTCCATAAAGTATAACATGCTTGTGCGTTTAAGGCACCATAAACGTTTAAGTGCTGGAAGGATAATAACAAACCTAGCGCAGTTACATGGTAGAGAGCTGAAGCATTGGAGGCAGATAAGGTCAATGTTACGTGACAGAAATGCCGTTGAGTGCTGAACGGCAATTTATGATCTAATTTTTAAGCCGTGAAAGCGGGTAAATGGAAAGCCTAAAACAAATAAAAGCACACAAAGGCAACTTTACCTACTCACACAACATGTCCCCTTCCAAATACACAGTGAAACATAGTTTTACATCTCAACACACACATAAATTCCCATGCTATTGGTCACAATGTACTAATTTGTGTGATTGCTCCTCATATATGTCTGTACTACCATGATCACGCCCTTGATGGTGTGCCTCGCAGTGACGAGAATAAACTATTTATTTATTTATTTATTACTTCAGTTATATGGCACCGCGTTAAATTGCAACAAATAGGTATCCCCTGGTGAACAGCTTCGGCGTCGTAAGACCGATTGGGTAATGGGGGCGAGTAGTGGATGTAGACGCCCCATCACACCAGAGTGTCGGGGGCATTAGAGTGGAAGCAAGTAATTAAACGTCAGATATGGGTTGATATGGTCCTGCACGGCGCCAGGAGATTAAGTCTAACAATGTTGTGGGTTGAGAGTACCAAAGGCATTTAAAGGATGGACAACCAGTGGCAAACATATTGCAACACTTAGGAAGCATCTTAAGCGGTGGAGCCAGGTAAGTGAAAGTTTCATTAAGAGAAAAAGCGGTAGAAGGCTGCGTGGCCATTTCCTGCAAAGCTAATAAACCGTGGCTGGCTATCCTAACAACTTTCCAGCTGCGTGGTTCGTGTTAATCCCGGTTCAGTTAATAGTTCGGCGGCAGTGTTCAAGGACGTTGTGGTTTCTCCTGGCAATCGTTCGTCCTATAAAAACCACAACCGTTTGCTTAACAACACTGTGACACGGCGGATGTGACTCGTCATTAAGTAAAGCCACTACTTCTATCTATACTGGAGAAACCCATTTCGCGAACCTTAAGCGCTGCAAAGATTTCTTCTGATCCCTTCCTATATTGGCAAAGTCATTTAACAGAAAGTCACGTAACAATATGCATACACATACATGGTTGGTGGCATCCAGTTTCGGATTTGCTTGTCACTGTGGCGAGCCACAGTACGTCAGGAGCTACAGATGTACTATGGGTGGCCGGCGCTGCACCATTCACAGCTCCAACCACACACCACATATCAAGTGTAAACCCGAAGGAATAGCACCGGGAGGCATGTGGGTGGGAGCCACCTTTCATCAACGGGGCCGGCCCACCCTCTTTCACAAGCAAACACAAGCACGCTCTACTTGAAAAATCAAGCGCACACAAGGCGGTGGCTGGACCGTAGTCCGCTCCACGCTGAGTGCATGGAACCACTCTTCGAGCCTAACACGGCCACAAGGACCGTGCACCCCGTCCCCTCCGGCAACGACCAACTGTCTCCTGGAGCCAGTATGGACGACGTAATGGGTAATAGACTGGTGTGCACCTTGTCAACATGCACATCAAGCGCAGCTACACCGGGGATATCAAGCAACAGCCGATCACTTGAAGCAAGTTAAAATAAAACACATCCAATAATGCATACAGATACGGTGGCATAACTCTTCCCTAAATTAGCATATGCTGCAAGTTGGTTAGCAACGATTCCGCCATAAGGAAAGTTGTCCACAAGTTAGTTAAAAATGCCACAAACGCAACAAAGTTACCGAATATAAGCGCACGCCGTGTAAGTAACTTGGTTAGTTAATAAAAGATTAATCAGGAAGGCAGAACAAACCAAATAAAGTGGATTGAAATCTGTCCAGCATAAAAAGGCCTAGTTAAATGTAAGTTGGTTTAGCCCGACCGCGGTGCAGAGGCACCAAGAATGCAACAACAGCTTTAGCATGGAGCACACGTACATACTGCAATATATAAACACTTACATCCAGTAAGTAATAATTAACGTGTAACCTTGCTGAAGTATTACTGATGTTACGCGTTGCTATTACCGTGATCATGTCTTTGTAGTCGTGTCCCGCACCATGGATAATAAATTATTGTTTAATTTATAAACTTAATATTACTTGAACGTCAGTCGCTTTGTTGCGGAATGGGATGGCCAGATGAAGGCCAGGCAGCAAGTAATGTGGTTGGGGCTATATAAACACACGATGGGTATAAATATAACGGGAGTTCAGTGGCAGATAGGGCGCCCTAGGTAAAGGTAGGTAAATGAGTTATTGGTAGCTGCAAGGCTGTTCAGACAGATGCGTTGTCAGTGGTGCACGTTTTAGCATGTTCGCGGACATCCGGGCATCCTGCAAGGAAAAAGTAGGAGACAAGCTAATAAAGTATAAGTAAGTTACGTAAGGCAAAACTATGTGGTTCAAGCCAGCAGAAGCCTGCTGGTCTATGTTCACAAGCAATTAGTTACGAGGTGCTCAGTATCAGCAGCTTGTTAGTAGGTATAAGATTTAAAATCCCGCGTAGCTCTCTACGAAAGACTTTAGGTAATTTGTACCTACAAAGATTGAGTGACAACCTGCTCCCTAACGTCGAATGAACAATCAGGTAGCATGTTCGCGTGCACGGATGTTAGTATTTTCTATCTTTAATATGGTAGCGCTCTCAGATATTGTATGACAACTAGAGTTTGACTGCTGTATCCAGGACATAAATAAATAAATATTTTATTTTCGATTATGCGAGTAATACCATGGAGGCATGATAAGGTATAGGCAACTGTACAGACATTTTATGGCAACCCTAAGAATGGAAAATTTTTCATATGTCCATGCTTGGAACTGTACAATGGTGAACATGCAAAACAAAAGTTGGCTGGCGTGAGAACGGGACCCGTTTGTTAGGACCTACTCGGTCTGCCATATATTGCAGTCCTACCTGGGTTAATAATAGATGGAGAATCCTGAATGTTTCATTGGAAGATTATTGAACAGCACGCTCGAGAGAGACAAGACAATACAGTGACTTCGTGCATGAGTAACACAAAAGTCAAAAGTGATATCGTAGAAAAAGACGACAGTATATACGTGAAACCATAGAAAGAGGAGACGACCGTATGTGCAGATGTAGAAGTTCCAGTGTAACAAACCTATCTAGAATGATGACGCTATTTGACCTGCCAGTGTGCATTATTGGATGTGACTTCATTCGGTGGCGCGTCACATTCGCCACGTTGCAGTGTTGCTAAACCAACATTTGTGGCTTTTTATAGGGAGAACGCTTGCCAGGCAAAAACCCACCACATCCTTAAACACTGCTGCCAATCCATTGAACGTCAAGTTGTGACTGGCTATGTTTCTTGTTGAAAGTTTGTTTGCTCGGTTATTCGCAGTCAAGTTGTGTACCATTTTCTGCTTGCTGATGCGTTAGGAGAGCGTCTATTGCGTTCCTGGGTTCTGTCCTGTTTTGAACGAATGGCTGGGCCCGATTGGTAGATCAGGAACTAAACATACTTTTTGAATATGATGTGCTGATCATCTGCAGATCCACAGGAAGTCTCCGAGGGATATACATATAAATATGTTATATTGGTGTGGATGTCTTGAAGGATAGGATATGTTCTAGAGGAGACAATACCAGCTCCTCGTGGTATGTAGTAAAACTGATTAAAAAGATAGGAAACCACGGCCAACTGAGCGGTCAAAACGGACTGAAGAGCTTAGAATGCCCGATTGTTCTGGCTTTGTATCGGCAGGCGAGTGTGCCTTCCGACGTCAAAAGGAGTTCTCCAGGCAAGAGGTACGTGGAAGAGATAGTGTTAGACAAACTGAACTTAATGGTTTAAGCCTCAAGAAATGGTATCCTCGCAACATAACGAATGACTTGTCCGGTTAGTAAGTTGTAAAAAGCATAGATATTCATCCGCACATGTCCAGGTAAAGGAACTCTGTGTTGTGTATTATTGTCGCAACGATGGACAAATCCTTGGGTACGTGTCGCCATGCCCGTGACAACCTTAGAAAAAAGGCAACAAACAGAGACAGCCACACAGATAGAAAAATGCATGCTTCTGGAATGCAGTCGAACGATTGCGGCAATGACTGAACTATTTTACCAATATACATGTAATTGTTATTTAAATATCGCATATACAAGTGTATTATAAATGGCGAAATACGACGAGAAGCGAGCACAGCACGGATCAGTAGAGTATGAAAGATTGTTCCAACATAGGAATGAAGATGAATCAAAGCGAGTTTGTGGAGTCCTAATGCGCATATGCCCAATCGGTGGGAACCAGAGAGAGGAGGACGAGGTGTGCAGATTATTGGAAAGAATATCACTCGGAAGAAGAGGCAGGGACGCGTTGTCACAGTCTTAAGTTGGTAGGAATGTAAGAACTCAGGGAGGACAAACGCATGTAACTTAGAGTCGAATGAAGAAGGAATGCAACAGGAAGCACAGGAAGGAAAGAAAAGGGCATGTAAAATAGGTTCCATTGTAGAGAAGTGGAAAAGCCGCCGGAGTTCCTCAGATAATGATTCATTCTTGTTAATAAAAAGATGCGCGAATAATGCCCAGTGATGTACTTAAGGTAACGGCGGCAGAGCGTTGCACCGGAATAGGAAAATAGTGTGGCGAGCAAGGTACAAAGGACGTGAGGCGCAGAGTGTTGTGAATACAGAGCCTAAACCGTTTATGTTTGGCTGTCTGGAAGCAATCAAGAAGAAGGCGACTTGGCAGACGGGGATAGATGAGAGCCAAGCCCAAAAGGTTAACCGTCCAATTGAAAAAGGAATGTAAACAGAGAGCGCGAAAAGGAAAGAGTGAGGTATGGAAGGAAAACTATCTAGTTGGAAGGCGTGGAAAAGCGTACAATGGTCTCGAGGTGTTGTGAACAGACAAATGGTTCTGTCGTTGATTTAGCGGTAAGGCTCAGCAGTCAAAAAGGAGACCATTGAGATGAGACTAGGATGTCGGCTTACAGAGAGAAAGCGATCTTATTATTGCCAGAATGTTAACAGAGAGAGTTGGCAGAAACAGACAAGTTAAGCTTGTAAGGAGAATAGTATACAAAAGGTAAATCACCGCCAGTAAAGATCATGAGATGAGAGTCACAGAGCGTTACGTTTGCAGAGCCTGGATCATTTAGATCACAGACGTCCAAGAGGGGACAGCAATCAGGCGGCCGTTTAGACGAGACCGGATAAGTCAGCAAGAGGAAGCTAGACAGCCAAATTAAAGTGGAAATAACAGTAGCGCGTGTCACAAGAAAAAATTGTGGGACGACGGCAGCTATATAACAAGCCAGTTAATATGTCAAACGAAGCACTCAGGCTGAGGGACAGGGTGGGTTGTAACTGCACAGCCTGGAATGCTTGCGTCTCGGATATCTGGAAACAGTCAGAAAGTAGGAGACTGGTCAGCAAGTCTAGAGTAGAGCCAGGCTCGAAGAGTTATCCGTCCAATTGATAAAGGAATGCAAACAGCGAGCGCGAAATGATAGAATGTGATCGGGAAGGAGGAGACTATTAAGGAGAAGTGGCAAAGATTACAAATATCTCGAGGTGTTGCGAACAGACCTTTGGACCTGTTGATGGTTCAAAAGTATGAAGTCAATAGTCGGAAACAGGAGACCATGGAGATGATTGGAGGATATCTGCTCATGGAGAGAAAGCCGTATTATAAACGTCGGAATGCTAACAGAGGGTCAACAATAGAATTTTTAAGGACAAAAAGGATATGCTAAGGATAAATCATGAGCAGCAGTACTTTGGAAGCAGGGGAACCAGAGCGTTGCGTATGCGGGGACTAGAGCATTTAGACCTCAGTAGTCCGCGAGAAGTCGGAAAGAAGGACACCTTACAGACAGAACCAGATAAGTCAACCATAGTGCGAAACAAAGGATCTATAGATGACAAGAAAAGAATAAATGCCAACCATATGCTCCAGGTGATGTGCACAGACCGTTGGGTCTGCCGATTCCTGATCATTAGGGTCAGAGAACTCGGAAGGTAGGAGATCATCGAGACAAGACTAGGATGTCAGCTCATAGCCTGAAAGCCGTATTAAATAAATAAATAAATAAATAGTTTATCCTCAAATTTATAGACACACTAAATCAGGCTTGATCGTGGTTTATAATCAGTTGCGTATCACGACGATACTTCGGGTACAATCGTGTGTACTTGAAACGCTCAGGGCACTATAAGTGCAATGAAACGGTTCTTATAGTCGGAGAGTATCATATTCTTGCATGTGTCGGGAAAAAGTTGATATGAGTATAGTCGACTTGCTAGTATGTAGTTGTAGGCAGTGACTTTATTCGGTGGCGAGTCACATCCGCCACGTAGCAGTATTGTTAAACAGACACTTTGGCTTTTTATAGAGAGAACCATTGCCAGGCAAAAGCCCACCACGTCCTGCAATATCGCTGTAAAGCATTTTGAACATTAAGCTATAACTGGCAAAGCCGCTTGACGACTGATTTCCTATTCGGTTATTCGCAGTCAAATGCCTTCTAATCTCCTCTGTTAGTTGGATAGATAATTTGATCAGGGCCGCCATGATGGTTCAGGCCGGTTGTGGAGATGAACATCGCGAATAGTCGTCTTGTTGTGTGGCCAGCTGAGCCAAAGTTCAAATTTTCTGCTGTCTGGATTGTTCAGATGTATAATTCCTTGGACTTTGAAGAAGTGTCCAGCTCTCTATACTGGACAAGGGTTGTGGTGATTGTAGTTGGGTCCAGTTGGTGTTTGAATGTTGACAGAGAGCCTCAAAAGAAATGGACATGTTAAGAAAGAAAGGGGACATGATAAAAGGTTGAATCCTGACCAGCAGTGCTCTTGCGGTGAGGGTAACAGGCCTTCGTCGGCATAGCCTAGATCATTAGACCTCAGAAGTGTTAGAGAGTTCAGAAAGCAGGAGACCGTTCAGACAAAACCAGATAAGTCAGCATGCTGAAGCTGGGCCGTCAAAGTAAGGTGGGAATAAAGTAAGGTAGGTTATCAGAATAGTAGCAGTTTGGGATAAAAGTGGCTATTTGAAAAGGCAGTTGCATGCCAAGGAAAGGTCTCAGGATAAGGGGCCATAGTACTGGGACAGCAAAGCCTAGATCGTTAACGTTTGGAATGCCTGGAAGTAATCAGAATGCAGGAGGCTGGACAGACGACGGTAAAGTAGTGCCAGGCCCGAAGAGTTACCTGTGCAATTGAAAAAGGAATGCCAGCCAAATGAGAAAGGGGAAAGCTCTATTGAGGAGGAGTGTAAAATCCAACAATATTTCCGAAGTGGTGTGAACAGACCATTGGGTCAGCCGACCCCTGAGGATTAGGGTCACCTAAATCCGAATGTAGGAGATCATTCAGACCAGACCAGAATGTCGGCTCACAGGGAGAAAGTTGCAATAGTAAGCTCTGAAAGTTCACGGAGCGCATCGGCAAATGTACACGTAAAGGAAGAGAGGTGACATGATAATAATGGTGAGTCCTGACCGGCTATGTTCTAGAGGTAAGTGTAGCAGAGCGTTGCGTCGGCAGTGACTAGATCAGTTAGATCTCAGAAGTCCGAGAGAAATCAGAAAATAAGAGACCGTTCAGACAAAACCAGGTAAGTCAGCAAGATGAGACTACGCCGCCAAATATAGGTGATAAAAATGTAATGCGTGTCATCAGAAAAGAAGCAGTTTAGGACGGAAGTAGCTAAATGAGAAGGCAGGTCGCCTCGGGATGATTTGAACAGGCCGGTCGGTCTGTTAATCCCGGATAATTAGGGACACAGTAGTCTGAAGGAAGGATATCATTAAGACGAGAATAGGATGTCAGCTCATAGAAAGAAAGACGTATAATTTAGATCTAAATACTAAAAGAGAGCATCGGCATAAAAAGCCATGTTAAGGATGAACGGGGATAAAATAATAAGGATGAATCATGGCCAACAATGCATTTCAGTTAACGGTTACAGGGCGTTACATCAGCAGAGCCTAGGTCATTTAGATCTCTGGAGTCCTAGGTGGGTCAGAAAGCAGGAGATCTTTCAGACGAGTCCGGATAAGCCAACAAGATGAAGCTAGGCCGCCAACTTAAGGTGTGGATAACACTAATGTGTGTCATAAGAAAAGAAGCTTTTGGGACGAAAGTGGCTATATGAAAAGCCAGTTAGCATGCCAAGTAAAGGTCTCGGGATGAGGGGAACAGAGTGTTTGGAATATAAAGGCTAGAACGATAACCTCTCTGATGTCTGGTAGCAGTCAGAAACAGGAGGCTGGTCAGCCAAGGGAAAATTAGAGCCAGGCCCGAAGAGCTACCCGTCCAATTGAAAAAATAATGCAAATAGAGTGCGAAATGTAAAATGATCTATTGAGGAGAAGTGGAAAAGTCAACCATATCCTCGGGGTGATATGTGGAGACGGTTAAGTCTGCCCATCTCTGATCATTAGGGTCACAGTAGTTGGAAGCAAAAAGACCACTAAGACGAGATTAGAATGTCAGCTCAAAGAGTGAAAGCCGTAGGATTTAGGTCAAAGTACTAAAGTATAGCATCGGCAGAATAGACATGTGCAGGAAGAAAGGGGATAAAGTAATAAGGATGAATCATGGCCAATCATGCATTTCAACTGAGGGTTACCGAACGTTACGTCGGCAGAGCCTAGGTCAGTTAAGGCACATAGGTCCGAGGTGGGTCAGAAAGCAAGAGACCGTTCAGACGAGTCCGGGCAAGGTTTCGCTTTTGTATGTTGAGTAGCGGGTAGCTATCCAACGCCGTGGTGCGATGGTTTGTGTGCCTCAATGATCCATTGAGCTACACTGGGTGGTGCATTTTTGCACCTTCAGTGCCACTCATACCAGATTGGTCAATGGTTGGAGGCCAGACAAACTCAGCCTCTTGGTCCTCCAGGTTTGGGGTTGGAGTGAGGGTGGCTCCTTATTCCTTAAAACGGACTCCCAATGCCAATTCCCCTGCCTTGCGGACAGGTTTTTGAACCAAAGGTTTTGGTTGAGAACCCTAATCGTTCTCGTTGCTAGGCCTGGGCAACCTGACAGTATCCTGACCACGCAATACAATAATCGCACTTCAAACAAATTTCTGATGCTCTGGCCACCGCAGTGGATAATCAACCGTGTCCTACCTGCTACATCGGGCGGGATGGATAGGGGTTTGGATGCTACTGCTCAAGCCTTCCCAATGCTTGTTCCCTTTGCGCTTTTTCACCCTTATCGTCCCGTTCCAACTTCACTTGCATCCCCCTGTTTTTAACCCCCAATACTAGGTCCTCCCCACCTTGCTACAATAGTCCCTTGTTTTTTAGTATCAAATCACGGATGAACGCAGAGCGTCCTTCCCGTCCTGTCAACAAGCCCATGTCCAAGCAAGCAACCCATTCCAGTTCACTGGCTTTCATTTGGAGCCCTTGATCCTCCTTCAGATTGGCATGTCTTAATGTTCGCACATTGCTTCAAATCGGTCAACAGGCAGCACTTGCCCGAACATTAGAGACCCACTCGATCGATATCTGCTGCTTATCGGAGACCTGCCTGCCCGACTCGAGCTCTGTACTCACGCCGCGATCCCCTTCAGGTGACACTAGCAGCACTTTCTCATTGCGCCTATCCGGTGACGATGCAGCATCGAGCACCGGCCAAGCCGGTGTTGTTAGTGCCCTAGGTACCCGAGCTGAAGCTACTCTGGTTGATTGGATTCCGATCAGTATCCAGATGTGTGCGGTCCGATTGGCTGGCTCGTTCAAAGCTTCGAAGTCGCGTGGGACTAATAGGTGTCTATTCGTTATCGCTGCCTATGCACCGACAAACTGTAGCGATGGCTTGGTAAAAGACGACTTCTATCGTCAACTGTGCGGGCTCCTTAGCCACAGAAGTGGCTCGGAAACTGTAGTGCTGGCTGGGGATCTGAACGCCTAATTTGGAAAATTGTCCACTGATGAGCTGCATCTGAGCGGCCAACATGGTATAGGCTCCCGTAATGATAACGGTGAGCGGCTACTTCATTTGTGTGAAGATGCTCGCTTATTTCTTGCGAGCACTAATTTCCGACACTGCACCCGCCGGAGGTTAACTTGGCGCCCACCAGCCTTGAACCAGTTAGGGACGCAAATCGATCACATAGCGATATCGATGGAGAGGCTGCGTCTAGAACTGTCGCTCGATTTGGAGCACAGGTGTGGACACCTAACATGAACTTGGTTGTGTTGACCTGCGGATGTGCCTTGGCGGACGTCCACGACTACTTTGTGAGCGCAATGACACCGGCCAACTGGCGAAGCCAGCCGTTTTGAATGCCTATCAAAGTACGCCGACAAGCGAGTTGGATAAACGCCCACTGGATGCAATTGAAGCTCACTGGTCTCATATTCACCAGGCTTTACTAGCAGCAGGAATATCCTCATGCGGTATATCTAATCGCCAACATGGACATTGAGACTCTTCACAGTCTCTGGAACTTATAGATGCTCGCCTGCATATTCCGGCTGGAAGCGAACAAAATGAAACTCGCAAAGTGCTACGGGCAAAACTCCGTGCTAGCCTGAAGAGAGACCGCGAATCTTGGTTGTCTCATCGTGCAACAGAGATGGAAAAGGCCGCTGCCCTTGGTAACCATCGTAAGTTACTCCATCTGACACGGGAAACTGGCAGCAGGAGAACTCTTGTTAGTGAAACTCTACGTGACGAGAGTGGAAAGCCTATCCACAACTTAGCAAAACACTTAGAGCTTTGGGCTGAGCACTTTAAAAGGCAATTAAGCCGGTCAGAATGGTTAGATTTTTCGCCGGCCACTGATCGCCCTGCTGCCTGTGCTGTCCCTTTGAATCCACCCACTAGCTCAGAAGTCGAATGTGAGATGGCACTGTTGATGTTATATAAAGCCGCGGGACCTGCTGATCTTCCTCCAGCCCTCTTCGTATTCGGGGGACCTCCTCTTTTGGATGATTTACACTAGTTACTAGTCACACCATGGGAGCAGGAAACTGTCCTAACCGACTGGAGCCGCTCCGCCATAGTCCCAATTTTCAAAGCAGACTCACGATTGGAATGCGGCAGCCATAGATGAATCAGTCTTATCTTCCTCGCCTCCAAATTGCTTGCTTCGGTCATCCTTCACAGACTGACTGGCACTCGTGAAAGCCAGATTCGTGAAGAGCAAGCTGGATTTCGTCGAGGTCTTGGCTCCATTGACCACATCTTCCCCTTGCGTCAGTTGTTGAAGCACCGTCACATATATTGGCGGCCCACCCGTGTCGTGTTCCTCGATATCAAACGTGCATTCGATTCGGTGGATAGGCATGCAGTTTGGGATTGTCTACTCAGGAAAGGTGTACCTGAGAAATATGTGAATATTATCCGAGCATTATATGCGCGTAGCTCGGGCGGAGTGAGAACTTACGGCAACTTGTCGTCGCCCCTTAATATCTCCAGCGGCTTGAGACAAGGACGCCCGTTGTCACTTCGCTTTAAATAAATAAATAAATATTTTATTCTCGACTATGCGAGGCACGCCCATGGAGGCATGATCAGATATGTACAAATGTACAAACATTTTATGGCAACTGTAACAGTGACAGTAGAAAATTAAATAAATAAATAAATAGTTTATTCTCGTTTTCATGGAGACACACCAACTCAGGCGTGATCAAGGTTTGAACACAGATGTGTATCACGACGATACATTGGGTTCGATCGTGTGTAGTTGAAACGGTGTCGGGAAGAGTTGATATGTAAGACTAATCGACTTGCCAGTATGTAGTTCTGGGCAGTGACTGTATTCAGTGGCGTCACATCCGCCGCGTCGCAGTGTCTTTAAACAGACATTGGTGGCTTTTTATAAGGAGAACGCTTGCCGAGCAAAAAAACAACCACGTCCTGCAACACTGCCGTAAAACATTTTGAAGGTTAATGTTGAACTGGCATAGCCGCTTGACGACTGGTTTTACCTTCGGTTTTCCGCTGAGAAATGGCTTCTAATTTCCTCCGTTAGTTGGACAAGTAACTTGATCGGGGTCGCCATGATTTTTGAGGTCGGTGGAGGAGAGTGACATCGCGATTTTTCTTCTTGTTGTATGTCCAGGTGAGCAAAAGTTTCAATTTTTCCGCTGTCCAGATTTTTCAGATGTATAATGTATGGGAGTATCAGGATATGTCCAATTCTCCATACTGAACAAGGGTTGTGGTGATTGTAGTTCGGTCCTTTCGGAGTTCTACCGCGCTCCATGTAAATCCTTGTGGGTTGTTACGTCCGTCTTGGGCCAAAACTGTTCGTCAGTCCAATCCCAGATCTCCAAGAAGTCCCGGGCCTCGGAGAAAAGGGAAAGTGAGGGCCAACCGAGGGAAGCCCGCAAGCACAGGCATGGAGTTGGACATTGTTATTGTCTTTTGTTACAACATTTGGGCTTAAGACAAAAGCATGTACACTGTGCAACAATAATTATGCTGAAGATGTCTTTTGAATGTCTTATAGAATCATTAGCCGTATGGGTGGATTGCTAACGCCTGCGCAGCTACAACAGCGTTGTACCAGTAAGTAAAGTACGAAGTGTCCGTTTAGTATGAGCCAATAAATGCGTGGGGAGAAAGAGAGTTAGAATATTGGTAGTGATTGTAAGGTGCATGAACAGCACATAGCTGGCGTAATCCGAGATGGAGCGCAGAATAATTGAAAGTACGTAGGTTGCCGCGAGAGGCCTAGAGGTCAATTGGTGGCAGGGCAGCGGAAAGATTGGATGCAGATATTCTAAAGGAATAAAGGTTATTGAGATGCAAAGTGGCTCCTAACAAGCATTGGATTATCGCATATACATGGGGCCTGTGGCCACTAGCTACTTCTGAACAGAGATGCCGAATTTACGACGACCGACAGATGGTGGAGCTAGGAGAGACTCAGTAGCCAGATGTAGACATTCCAATCAGACGCTTGGTCACTAGTGTATGCCTATATCGTCGCTGAGTGTATCGACAGGCCAGTGAAGGTAAGTGATAGACATTCCAGCGGAATGTATGATGGAGAGACAAGGAGTGTATCCAAGCAAGCTGAAGATCTGCGCAGAAGGGACATGGAGCATACGGCGAATTGCCGTAGTAATGAGGACGATAAAAGGAGCAGCAGATGGTGGCTCTAGGATAAAGAGTATCAGTGGCCAGCAAAGGCATTCGGGTTAAACTTACCGAAAACCAGTGGATACATACTGTGACAGAAGAAGTCAACAAACCAGCGAAGATGTGATGCAAACAATTCAAGTGAGTAAGTGTTAGAGAGATAAGGAGTGACTCCTGGCGCAAAGATCAATGTTACCAACAATGACTCTTTGTAGCTGAAAGTGGTGACATAGGTAATGGGAAGAACTGATACTGGCACTAAGGGAGAGAGCATCAACCGCTGGCAATGGCATTGCGGTGAAGCCTTAAAGTTGCTTGTGGATACCTAAAGTATCTCATAATAAGTCAACAGACTGCAAATGTATGTGACGCACGCAGTCCCAGAGAGGAGTAGAAAAGTGGCTGTTGGATAGCTCCGGATACGCGCAGAGATAGTTGGAGCGTAATAAATAAATAAATATTTTATTCTCGATAAAGCGAGACACGCCTTTTGGGCATGATCAGCATATTGCAATATTGTACATGATAGCAGAATAAGCAGCACCAACAGTGGGAGTATTGCAGTTGGAGACAGTAGTGGGGGACCATGGGGCCTAAAGGTTGTATGAAGTCTATTTACACAGAATGCGAGAGGTAGAGATAGTAATCAGATCAATTATATGGGATGCTGATGATGAACTAGTCCGATGAGGTCCCGTACGCAGTGTAGGTCAGTGAGTGAAGTATGAGGAAACGGCTGAAAAATACTTAAGAATAGTGGCATGTCACTAATCAGATATGTAGGCGTTTTCGTGCGAGGGCAGATATATGCACAGAACTTGTAAATGTGATGTCGGTCAACTTGCCAATGTGTTAGTGGCAGTGATTTTATTGAGTGGCGAGTCACATCCGCCACGTCGCAGTGTTGGTAAACAGACATTTGTGGCTTTTGTAGGGAAAACGTTTGCCAGACGAAGACCCACCACGTCCTGGAACACTGCCGGCTGGTGATATAACATTGGCAAGATTGTATCTGACCGATTACGCTCGCAGATATTCGCAGGCACGTAACGCCAATTTGTTTCCCATGTCTTGTAGTCGCCTTCGGAGTCCAGTGCAAGTGGTTGGAGCTGTTGAAGTTGGACGACAGGTAACTTGTATTGAGTTGCTCAGTTTTCTAGGTTCTTTAGTGTGTCAGGATTATGAAGTGCTGGTTTGTTCTTTCTTTTTTATTGATTCCGTGCCCATGGAAGCCTAGCGGGTACGTCTTTAGCGGTGTTCCGTGCAGGTAATGTTATCCTGTAGAACAAGGGTGAGAAGAATAAGGATGGCTCCTGGTAAACAGAGGAAATCGCGTTCACAGGACACGACTGAGAAGGTGTGGAGCTACACTCAGGTGAAAGACTTCTTGACTTGGAGTATGCTGACGCTACTGCACTAACCTGTGGCAGCTCACAAACGTGCTAAATGGTACTGAACAGATTAGCATAAGCTGTACGTCACTTCGGGCTTTGCTTTGCACCCTCAAGTGCAAAGCATTCCTCCAAGATTAGTCTGGACCGCCTCCTACGCTAACCCTTGGTGGGGATCAGATAGTCGTTCAGAAAATCAACTACCTGGGAAGTTGTATCCGTGCCCGTGGGATTGAAGTTGAGACCAAGAATAGTAAAGCAAAAGCTCGGGGCGCTTTTGCTAACTTTCGCCACTTATGACGTTGATGCGACATCACTCTTGCCCTGAAGGGTAGAGTGTACAATGCAGCAGTACGTTCGACCCTACTGTACGGTTGTGAAACCTGGCCGCTTAGACTAGCGGATCTGAAGAGGCTAGTTACTTTCGACCACTTGTGCTTTCTTGATTTAGCTCACATGTGGTGGAAACACCGCTTGGGCAACGAGCTTGTTCTACTCCTTGTTTATAGCACAGGAGAAGGAAATGAACCGCTCAGCCCCGTTATTTCACGCACCAGGCTCCGATGGCTCGGCCACTTGTTACGCATGCCAGCACACCGACTCCCGCGACGTGTATTGTTTGCGCGCCGGGGGTGTGGATGGAAGAAGAAAAGTAGTGGCCAAGCGATGACTTAGTCCAGTGGAATGAAGGCCCCCACTTCTGATCTGGCCTCGGTTTGAACGTCTATGCTCCCTGGTTGGGGTCCCAGTGACGATGAGCACGTTTGGTTGGACACAGTTGCTGATATGGCTAGGAGCCGACCTCAGTGGCGTTCGTGCTGTGAGTTGCTTTGTCCCACCCCCTCTCTCTTAGCCTCCCCCTCCAACCACGTTCTCATTATTTAGCCTTATACAATTTTGTATAGTATATTTTTTGATGCACAGCAGCCGGCTGGTAGGTTAGCGGAACGATGCTCATTCGTTACGGTTAGCTCAGCCAGCTTGCACCAATTGCATATTTTATCTGCTTTTTTGTATGCATTGCGGCACAGTAGCTGGGGTGTTCCCCACCTCTAGCTACCGTGTATGAACGCATAATGAGAGGGCAGCTATGCAGTTTTATCTTTCTCAGCCATAGGGGGTCAACTTGTAGATTTGCAAATGCTTGCCAAGTAGCGTTGCAAAGTTGGACCCAGTTAGTGTTTTGTAAAAGCTAGTTGCAACCTTTATACTTGGCAGCGATCACCTTTTCTTGCATTACTGTAAATTAGTGTGCAACAGTTTGTCCGTGGACGCGTTAATAGGGTGTATAGAGCTACGATTAAATATTGCCTCAAGGCTGCATTAAAGAGTAAAACTATGCAATGGCCGTCCTTAGCCACTGCATACGTGGTGTGGTCAACGTAGTTCACCAAGGCAGCATAGTGGATGCTTGTCTTTTATCACACTATTGCAGGTTATTGGTTCAGCACAGAAGACAAGAGTCCTGGGGCCATGGTTTAGTTGCTCTCTATTAGTATTCAGACCTAAATAAAGCGATTTTCTATGAGCCGATATTGTAAAGTTGGCTTAGTGATCTCCTAACTTCCGCCTACTGTGACCCTAATGATCCGAGATCGGCAGGCCCAATGGTCTGGTCACATCACCACGAGAATGTCGTTGGCTTCTCCACTTATCCTCAACTACGCCGTTGACTTTTCGGCCTCTGCATTTCTCCTTCAGTTGGACGGATTATTATTGTGGCCTGA
Source organism: Dicrocoelium dendriticum (assembly GCA_944474145.2). Classification (NCBI taxonomy): domain Eukaryota; kingdom Metazoa; phylum Platyhelminthes; class Trematoda; order Plagiorchiida; family Dicrocoeliidae; genus Dicrocoelium; species Dicrocoelium dendriticum. The sequence goes on from OX104066.1 coordinate 108,891,127, forward strand.
CTCTAACCTAGCGTCGTCGGAACAGCCTCCTGCTTTCTGACAATTTTCGGATATCCGGTAGGTTATCGATCTAGGCCCTGAGGTCTCTGCATACTGTTCAGCTCAAGTCGAGATCTTTGCTCTGCGTGCTAACTGTCTTTTTATATAGCCAAGTACGTCACACAGCTTCTTTGCATATGACACTCTTCACGCTTATTCCCACCTAATTTATTGGCCTAGCCTTATCTTACTGACTTACCCGGTCTTGACTGAAGGGTCTCTTGCTTTCTGTCCTCTATCAGGCTTCTGAGACCTACATTATCTTGGCTTTGCCGTCGCAGTATTTTGTTACGTTTGTCTTAAGAGCGTTGCTGATCACGATAGATCCTTATTATTATCTCCTCTTTCTTCCTTGACACGTCTATTCTGCTGACACTCTCTGTTAGTACTCTGACCAAAAGAATACAGCTATCTCTATATAAGCCGAATTCCCAACCTTGTCACCATAATCTTTCTGCCGACTACTGTGACCCTAATGCACAGGGATCGGCAGACCCAATGGTCTGGTCACATCACCACGAGAATGTCGTTGGCTTCTCCACTTCTCTTCAAGTAAGCCTTTTACTTTTCACACTCTGTTTGCAGTTCTCCCTCAGTTGGACAGCTTATTATTGTGATCTGACCCTAATCTAGCGTCATCCGAACAATCTCCTTCTTTCTGACTACTTTCATACATCCGAGGCGTTATGGATCTAGGCTCTGAGGTCCCAAGGTCTCGTTCTTCTCAAGCTGAGATCTTCGCTCGCCGTGCTGCATTTTCCTACACTCACTTTCATCACGTACTGCTTCTTTGCTTATGACACTCGTTACTCTTATTCTCACCTTAAGTTAGCTGCCTAGTCTTGTCTTTCTGACTTATCCGGTCCCGTCGGAAGGGTCTCCTGCTTTTTGACACCATCCGGAATACTGATATCTACATGATCTTGGCTTTGCCGTCGCAAAACTCTGTTAGACCCACCTCAAGGACACTGCTGGTCATGATTGATCCTTATTATTTTATCCTCTTTCTCATCCTCTTTCTCATCCTCTTTCTCATTCTTTCTCATTCTATTCTGACCATGCTGTCTGTCAACATCCCGGCATTAGTATACGGCCTTCTCTCTATGAGCCGACATTCCAGTCTCGCCTCACTAGTCTCCTGCTTTCTGAATACAGAGAACTTATAGATGAATCGTCGACAGACCCAAAGGTCTGTTCACAACACATGGAGGTCCTTTTAGGTTTTTCGATTACTTCTCAGTGTAGTCCTTTCCTTTCCTCCCTCGTGCTTTCCTTTTGCGCTCTGTTTACATTCGTTTTCAACTGGACGGCTAACTTTTCTGGCAAAGCTCTAAGCTAGCCTAGTCTGACCAAACGGTTGCTTTCTGATCTTTTCCGGACATCCGAGAAATGAACCATCTAGGCAATGCTGTCGCAACGCACCCTGTGGCTCAGCCTGAGGGCTTTGCTCGGCACGCTACCAGCCCTTACATATAGCCACTTTCGTAAAGTACTGCTTTTTCTCTGGTGACACTCATTACTTTCGTTCCCACCTTAGTTGGGTGATCTAGCTTCCGCGTGCTGACTTATTCGGTTTTGTTTGACCGCTCTGTTTTCTGACCTCTCACAGACTTCTTTTCTAGCCTAGTCTGACCACGCTCTTGCTTTCTGACCACTTCCAGACCTATGAGACGTAAAGGATTTAGGCCCAACACCTTGTGCCCCCATCCTTAGTGCTTTGCTCTTTATGCTATCTATGTATTGCGGCACCACGCTCTGTTCCCCTTACCTCAGTTACAATGCTGGGCGTTATCCATCTTTCTTTTTATTAACAAGCACGAAGCACCACCTGGAAAATGTAGTTATCTTTTCCACTTCTTTTCCCTATACCCTTATTTACCGACGCCATTCTATCCTTTTCGTGCTCTCTGTTTCATCTTGTCTACATGTGACATAAACTTTCATGTGTTTGTCCTCTCTGACTTCTTATATCCCTACCAATTTAGGACTTAGTCGACGCTTCCCTTAGCTTCCTCTGAGCGGTAGTTTTATCTATAACCCGCACATCTCGTCAGCCTTTGGTGTCCAACAAATTGGGCATGTGCACTTTAGAAGCCCTTAAACCCTCTTTGTCCCACCTTTATTCCTAAGTTGAATAGTCTTACATGCTCTACTGATGCGTGCTATGCTCACCGCTTGTGTTATTTCGTCACTTATGATAAATGTGCATAAGAAACATCCAAATAACAATTACATGATATAGGTACAATAGTTCATTCATTATTGAAATTGCTCGACTGCTTTCCTGATGCACGTCTTCCGTTTGTCTGTGTGGCTGTCTCCGTTTGTTGCCATTTTCCCAAGATTTTTACAAGTACGTTGTCGGCACTCAAAATATCGTTCACAGCTGCAACATTACAACAATGCAAGGCAACGATTAGAAGATTATTCGCCGCTTTTACAACTTACCGACCGGGCAAATTATTTTTTATCTCGCAAGGATAACATTTTCTTGAGGCCTAAACTATTGGGTTCAATTCGTCAAACAATATCTTTTAGCTACTTCTTACCTGGAGCTCTCCTGGTGACTTCGGAGAGCACACTCACCTGCCGTTGCAAGGCCAGAACAATTGGTTGAGGCCAATTTTCGCTACTGGATACTTTCGTCCGAAGCTTTTATCCCGCTTTGCCCGTTTTTGCCATGGATATCTACACTGTCAGCCCATTTTACAACTTATTCCGGGAAGTCCTCCGACTTTTCCTGTAAAATATCCTATCATTCAGTGCTTCAACGTATTACTTTCAATATTCCTTGGTGAGTTTACGCGGTTCTACAGACGAGTAACACATCACATACAAAAAATGTTCAATTCATTACCTACCAATCCTGCCGAGCCACTCAGTCAGGACAGAGCAGGACTCAGGAACGAAAAAGGCTCACGCCTGGCGCATCAGCCAAAGGGAACATGGGACGCAACTTGACTGCGAATAACTGAGCAAATAAAAGCTCAACAAAAAGCATAGCAAGCTACAACTTGCCATTCAATGGATTGGCGGCAGTGTTTCAGGTAGTGGTGGGCTTTCGCCTGGCAAGCCTTTTCCCTCTGAAAAGCAATGGATGTTAGTTTAACCATACTGCAACCTAAAGGTGACTCGCCACCGAATAAACACACAGCCCATAACTTCACACTGGCAGGTCAACTAGCGTCACCACGCTAGATACCTTCGTTACACTGGAACTTCTACTTCTTCATATGCCCTCGTCTCTACTTTATATGATTTCACGCATATAGTCTCATCTCGGTACTCGACGATCTCACCGTTGATCTTTGCGGTACGTACGCACGAACTCAGTATATTGTCACACCTCTCTCGATCTTGCTCTTCAATTATGTTCTATTTGATCATTCAGGCTTCTTATCCTATTATTAGCTGAGGTCCCGATCTCATGTCAGCCCAACTATTTCTTCACCCTTCCAGAATTGTACAGTTACAATCATGAAAGTATAGACAACTTTCGATTGCTGGTACAGTTACCCTAAATCCTCTGTACAGTTGCATCTACTTGATTGTGTCTCCGTGGGCGTTCCTCGCAGTCTAGGATAAATATTTATTTATTTGTAAATAGAATGGCGCTGCACTCTCCGATTGCACTGTACATGTCGCTGCGCGGGACCCACAGCCATTTTACCTTCAGGCAGAGTAGAATTTTGTCTAAGGCTCGGCTGATACCAGCAGTGTTAAATAAGTAGGCCGTTTTAACTTAGTCCGCGAAGCAATATAAGACGCCCTAACGTATTACGTTGACTATGTCGTTTGTATATATCAAAAAGAGTAACAGGCCAAAAACGCTGTCTTGGGCAACTTCACTCAATACTGGACTGGGTTAGACGTTGTGGCCTTTTTGTCTGGCCATGTGACTATTGTTCAAAAAGCACGACCAAATATATGCTAAGATTGGACTAGCAACCGCAACTGAGGCAATATAATCCAGCACTCATTCGTGTGCTACGGGGTCAAACATCCTTTATATGTCAAGAAAATGGCTGCAGGCGACCTTCGCGGTCTAAGGACTGGATCAAATTGTTAACAATAGGTAGATAGTATGACACACAGGTGGGTGGTTTCAGGTATCCATGTCGTGAGTCAATTACCAGACCTCGCGTCTCTAAGCAAATAACCACTTTTGTGGCCATCAGCGGCTCTATGTTTCTACAGATGGTGGACGTGTAGCGGATGGAAGGTAGTTCCTGGTGTCATGGCTGGGTCCTGCTTTCTGACAAGGTACTACAGTAACGGTTTGTTGCAGCGTGTGCACTTTTCCAACTTTTAAAGTGAGCGTTTATAGACTAAGCAAAAGAAGGGAAAAAATAGTCCTCCCCGTTGCAGCACGAAGGACGAAAGTGTGTCAGTTCATTCGTAGTTGGCTTGCCGCATATTCCTCAGCCACTTTCGTACTTCCAGCTGTTAGAATACAATATTCAAGGGCCGTCCAGAACTCATGATGTGTAAGACATTTGTGTACTGGGCGTTAGTTGCACTAAAAGATGAGCAGAATTTGGCGTTTAGCGTCTGTGCTACCGAGGTTGGGTCATGTGGTCAAATCAAGTCAGCTATAAAAGTTAAATCAGGCTAACTTTTAAAGAGATTCTCGGTCCTTACACCGGTAAGTACCTAGGAGTCCCGGTATTTTGAAGTTTGATCAACTTCCTAAGCTGTTGCAAAACTTATATCATAAAAGATAACGTCCTAGGTAGTGTCATGCAGTACAATGTTGCAGCAACATGACGCAAGAAAATTAAAATAAATCATAAACTGCTGACCAGCGCTTACCTAGACCTATTTTAAAGGCCTCTACAGTGTTGCCTTCTAGTAATGCTGGTGCAAGCTTATTCTAGCTATTGACTACATGATTTGCGAAGCGTTGCCCTAAATACCCAACCTAGACCTCAGATGTTTGAGCTTTAGTTGGTGTCCTCGCAGGTCATCGGACCTGGCTAACCCAAACAGTTCCGTATACAGGATGCCACTAAAACACTTGATGGCTTTAAACCTTAACATGAAATCCTTTTTAGGCTGTGCAGTTCTATTGCAAACAGACGCAGGCCGCTTAGGCGTTCAGCTTATGGATTTTTACCCAGACCCCCAAACATTTTAGTCACCAGGTACTGTACCAACTTTGTTGGCGCGACGCATTTCCGTTAGGACGGGGCTTAAGCCAGTGCACAGTATTCTGGATAATGTCTCATCAAAGCTCCGTATAAGATAAAACCACATCCATTGTGCTGCACAATAATTGCTTGAGGCGCACAATGCATATCTCGCTTCGTTGAAGGCATGCTTACATTCCATTGAAGGTTAAAAGTTAGACGATATAAGGATGCCTAAGTCTTCTACTTTAATGGCAACCCTCAAATCTAGAGACCCGACTGATGTGTGCACCGTAACCCTTTTTTCCAAAGGCCAGCAACTGGCACATGCTGGCGCTTTAAGAACGACTTTATACCACTGACTAATCTACTACAATGCAAGGTTACTTCCTTAAATTGCCTCGATTAACACTGCTGACGACCTCTAGGTCTTTAGCAGAATTATAACAGGGGTAAGGGAACGGCGCCAAATTGTTTAATGAACCTAACAGACAATAACGGTCCTAAAACAGAACTTTGGAGAACACCGTTGTGTGCCGTGCCGACGCTCTTACTGGCTTCTCCGGCTCCAAAGCGAAAAGTTTTACTGTAAAGAAACGCTGCAAGCCATCAAAGATTCAGGATGCTGTTCAAACCATTCCAGTTTCACAAGTAGGAATCGTTGGTTTGCCTTCCACGGATTTGCTAAAGTCGAGATAACATCAACTGGGATTCCATCATATAGAAAGCTTGTAAGTTCAGCTAAAGGCACCAAAGGTTATTAAGACATGAGTTCTTATTAACAAAATCATGCTGGTGTCAGCAACTAAGTGCCCACAAATTTCTTTTCGGAAAAGCTTCCCTAAGCATTTGAGTAATACCATGGTTAGACTTACTGGCCTGTAATTGATGGGTAAGGTTGTTGAACCTCCAATATGCATGGCTGAAGCAGCTGCATCCTTCTAGTCCTGTGGTAGTTTACCTTAGTGTAGTGATACACTGAATCTCTCCAAGACAGGGTATTGAAGTATGACAGCCAGCGGTTTGACAGTGGCAAGATAGACATCGTCAGTTCCAGTTGACTGTTGTGGGTCTAGACCAGCCAGTACCCCGTAGGTCTCCGCTGCAGTAAACGGGTATCCAGTATGGCACTATTGCTTTTACAAGTGGAATGTGGTGGTATAGGAAGCTCATCGTCCCTACAATGCACTTCCTGAAAAGCGCATAGCAGCACGTCTGTTTTAGCTACATGTGATATGACTTCTGTTGAGAAAAACACGTTACCGTTTGCGACCACAAAAATTATTTAGAATTGAGTACGTCGCCTAGCCCAAAGTGTATTGCGATGCGCTGCAATGAACTAGAGGTAAATTAGCTATCGCTCAAAGCAACGTAGAATGCGAAACCCAGTGAATTTGAAGTACTTTAGACGTGCCGTCAACAAAGCAAACGGACCATCAAGAGATACAAACAAGGATACAAGCAAATTCCAGAAGATGCTAAAAGCGTCAAGATTTCATGTTCACTACAAGGTTCTCCCCTAGAAAGTTGAATGAGAGAAGCCCTCGACAGCGATGTCAGATGAGAGAACAGATGAGGTTGGTTATGGAAGGTAGTATTTACAGTAGGCACACGCGGACAGAGGTGGCGTGCGCGTAGTTCGTTGGGTTTCAGCTAATTTGTATTTTGCTTTTTATTATTTGGGTGTGGACTGGAGTGCGTCAGCAGTTGGCCTTCGGATCGAGCTGGTCGGACCGTTAAAAAGCGGCTAGTCCAGAGAAAGGGCCAGCAAGGCATCTCCTAGTCCGTCGCACGACGGTGCAATTAGGTGGTTTCACTCCCAAGCGGACTCAGGGTTCACGGTCGTGATGATCCTTGTCCCAAGACAAATTCCGGTCTTCGTCTTTGGTGGCCAGACCGGTGGGTAGCCACCCAGTAGTGAAGTGCCGCGCAAGCTTAGGGCCAGGATTACGGAGCCGGAGACTTCGGGCAGGTGGGACAGGGGGTTCCGCGGTTTCTCGGAGAACTTGTGTTATAGATGGTAAAACCCGGGGCGGGGGAACATCTTCAGGATAAACGGTTTGATGCCATAAAGATAACTAGACAGGTATACGCAACAAAAAGGTGTGTTCTTTTCATTAGCGTTTTTTGTAAGCGGGTTTGCGGTATTTTTGTTTTGCAAGGCAATTGTGGATACTACACAGGCTTACCAAGAAACGTAACGAATAAGCATTCTCAGGTACGTAGTAAACCTTAAAGACATGAAAATCGTTTGTCGGGCTTTTATCCGTCCAGCGTGTTGGTCACTTGCCTGGGTTTAGAGTCGGTTTGGCTGCGTGTCAAGGCTAACAGGAAATTCTAGCGTGCGATTTGCTGAGGACGTAGCTGCTTGTGAGTAATTTTGCGGTTGTACCAGGTAAATTTGGGGCGGAACTTGGAAAAATACCACCGCAAACCAATCAATGGACTCTCTTGTTTGGGAACCATTCCAATCTCTAATTAGGTTCTTAGGCGTTCGTTAGAGAACCCGGCCTTAAAGGAGTAGTGAGGCTGAGTGGGACAACGCTTTGCGGCTGTGCGGATAAACACGTGTTCAGGTAATGAGTATACTGTGCACTTGCTCATCTTTGGTTTGCTCACAAGAAGGGGCCGGGTGCAGCGAATACGTGCGTTGAGCAAAGGATGCAGAGCATTTTTGCAGTGACATGCGCGATGGCGAGTAGTGCCCGTTAAACTACCCCCGCCTCAGCAAGGCACTTTTCCTGTAAAGTACCACTTCTCTGAACTAACTGCTCGGCATTCCATGTTCTTAATCTCTTAATCACGAGCGGATCCTACTAAGTACATACTTCGTACCTTACCGTTGTTCTCTGTGTCCATTTGACTTACCAGCAGCACCGTACAGCTCGACCTTCGAGTTTCTTAATAAGTCAATTTTCATGCCGTTGCCCTAGATTATTCCACATCCGTTGGTTAACAGCATCACTGTCGTTACTACTCTATCCTTGCTTTAATCTAAGACATCTATTCCCGTGAAGTATCGCACGTCTTGACTGACTGCTGGCCATCCGTTTCCATTAATCACTTAAACACGAGTAGACCCTACTAAGTAAAAAGGCCGGCTCCTACCGTATCTTTTCTCTATGTTTATTTGGCTTACCTGGAACACCGTAGTGCATAAACTTCGTGTGGTTCATTTAGGTTCCTCTGGTGCAGCCGCCGCGTTTATTCCACAAATGTAGGTTCAAAGCCAGGCTGACACTTCTACTCTATCCTCGCTACAGCTAAGGCATTTGTTCCAGTTGTTTACCTCTCCTCTTAGCTGACTGCACGGCATTCCATGTCCGCTTATCACTCAAAGATGAGCGCATTTTGCCAAGCAGATACTCCAACTCTGTTCCACTTTGTACTGCGTCCATTGGACTTACTTGCAAAACCGGACAGCTCCAAATTCAAGTGCCTCACTTACTGTATTATAGCGCCGCTGCCTCAACTTATTCCACCTCTGCTGGTGCACAGCAGCGCTGGCTCTACCATTCTATCCCAGTTTCAGCTGAGGTATTTTTACCTGTGATTTACCGCTCCTTCCCGTAAAGGAATGCGCGGCAGTCTATGTCTGCTTAGCTCTCAAACCAAGGCACAGTATACTGCGTAGGAACTCCGGCTCTTTATTTCGCCTCAGGTCTCTGAGTCCATTTATCCAACCTTCAACGCCGTAGAGCTCCAACTCTGAGTGGCTCGCTTAGTCTATTGTAGTGTCTTTGTGCCATTTTATTATACCGTTTGCTCCGCTGCTTTGCTAATAGTGCAATGCTATCTTGGCTGCAGATGCGGCATTTAAGTTTATCACTTACTGCTTTAACTCTGAGCTTGTTACCTTTTATACCTCCTTCCGTGTAGTGCGCCTTCTTTCCTTTTCTGCATTTTAACATATCCTGACACCTATTTGCTGTATGCTGTTTTTCCTTTCTCAAGTTTAATGTTAGCAGGCACCCATTCACACAGGACGCCATAGTTTGTGGATATACCCACAAAAAGAGGTGACGCGTTTTCTAAGGCTCTAATTCGTAAGTTCTGCTTACTCCCTCTTTTAGATGTGGAATCCTTTATTCTTTGAAATTTTCTTGCTTATCCCTCCGCGGGACCTGCATAGATAAGTTAAATATAATTACCTGCATCGCCAACTCCAAATGCAGTTTTGAACTTAATCACCGTACTTCCAGATATAGCTGAAGTTCCCGGACCCTTCCTTGGGCATACTGCTTGCTTGATATATATCATTAAGTGATACGAACAGTTGGGTGCAAATAATTGTTACTTTCGGAACATCACTTCAAAAAACCTACGTTACCCTTCAATTGCTCAAGCTATTTGTTATACCACGGCGTTAGGCTCCGTCCAATTGGCTAGTGGATTATTGCTCCTGGTGTTAATATCTTCATATGCTTGGTGTCAGTATCCGATGGATATATTACCCACGTAGCCAGTGTAGTCTGTCAGCAGTCCTATACCTTCGATGCTTATCTAATATGGGCTGGGTTGGTTCTTTCGGCCTACCTGTATTTTTGAGCACTTTGATCCGTATCCTTTACCGGTTTGAACAATTGGGTTCGAATCCCTATCACCTACGAACCGTCACCGCAAAAGCCTCATCTCTATGCAAGTCTTCACATTGGGATGCTATGGCGTCATGCTCTGGCAAATTTGCCAGTGGCTTATTTCTCCTGGTACCAGCATCCTAGCCTACACGGTGTCATTATAACACAGATACTCCACGTACCTCGCCATTGTGGTATGCAAAACTGTTAATACTTATCGGATGTATATTTTCTGTGGTCGGTGAAACGGCGTTTGGCAATACCTGATTCCAACGACCACAACAAATCCCTCGACGGCATTTTCTACCTACTTGAACAATTAGATTCAACTTTCTTTTAATTTTAAAGCATCTTCTCAAAGGGCTTTATTTCCTTGTAAGCGTCCCACTTACTTGCAATGGCTATACCACTTAGGTCTGCTTGCGACGCCTACCAGGCCTTTGGGTTTTTGCTCGGACAATGTGACTCATATGAAATTACCTGCTTGCTCAACTGCGCAACTCTGCATCTCGCGCTTCAGAGCGTTATCTCCATGCAGGGTCGCCGGCCTTGACCGTCACTAGTGAACCCGGAGGGTGCTTGTACTGAGCCAAAGGAAAATCGGGTGCAAGTTCGCTACGGTTAGCTGTACGGAAACTCAGGCTTACAATGGCTTTGTCAATGCCTCAAAACTATTCAAATTGTGGTCAGTGGCAGTGTTCCAAGAAGTGGTGTGTTTTCTCTACCAAGCATGCTTCCTATAAAATCCACAAATCTCAGTTTAACCACATTGCGACGTGGCGGATGTGACGCGACACCAAAATCAAGTCGCTACCTTCTGCTTCACACGGCGTATCTACTCAATATTCCATAGTTGCAAGCACACCGTGTGTATCAAACATTTCATCGGGTTCCTCTGCCCACGGGTGTTGAAGATCCATCCCCGGAACTCTCCAACCACCAACCCAGCATTTCCATGGCAGAAGCACTTAGCGATTATGCTGCGTTTCGGCGTCACTTTTTCCTGACTGCACTGAACAGGCCTAGCAACCTCGCCTTACTCCTTGACGAAAAGTATTTACCGTTTTTTGAAACATGCGTTTTGCCTACACCTGCTTTTGGTGTTTTGGTGTACTTACGCTTGTAGTGTTTTTGTGCCTCTGTCAACCACTTGATCATGCCGCACTGGTGTGCCACTTTCCTTCGAGAAGATAACTAGTTAGCTAATTGTTTAGGCATTTATTTAGAAATTCCTGGTAGTTTGAGTGTTTTGCCGTAGCGCATCTCTGGTGGTGCGCAATGCACGTCAGATTTGATGCTGCTGTAAATAGTTAGAAGTATTAATGGAAGGTTTTCGCTCAAGTTGGGGTCAGAATTGGCACAGTGAGGTGACTTAAACCGTTGATGAAATCGTCCGACTGGCCATTCGCCGCATTGTGACATACTGTGGTGTAAATACGACGGCAGCCCAAAAAGTTGAAGAACCTAATGATTTTTGAAGATTATTAAGGCGTTCCACTGTCGGTAGTGATGGTAGTTGGGCATCTATAATGTGACACCTAACGGTGCAAACAAACAAAAATAACAGTCCCGCTCGTGCAGTCTGGTAAGGGATGGCTTCTGTTTATCTAGCGATGAGGTCGACACATGCCAGTATGCTATACAGATCAGCGAAAGGGAGACAAGAGCACTACCTATTGTAGACCTAGGTGTAAGCACTGCGTCTTTGGAGCAGGGAATGAACCTAAAGGACTGCAGGTGTGTTGGAGTACCTAGGTGCGCTGGCAATGGATAGAAGCTTGATCCCAGTTAAAAACAGCTCCGTTTACGCTTGGCCAGACAAACTGCTCGGTGCACAATTTCAAAGACGCGCGGATACCTGGGTGAGATACTGAGTGGATGGCGTTGCTGAGGTTGCGTGTGTAATTGGCGAGCCCGATGTGGCTTGGACAACAGGTGAGTAGGCCACAAAGGATATTTCTGTCCGTAAGTCAGACAAGAACAGGTTGCTTAAGCGCTGAATAGGACTGCAAAGTGCTATGTAGGCCTTTGGCTTGGGTCTGTTCAGATGCCCTAGCGGCAAGGTTTACAGTATACAAAAAGTGAAGCGTTAGGTTGGAGCACGTGAAAGCAGCAGAGACTGAGCTGGCGACACTTGAGATATGAGGTATGTCAACAGTAAATTGCGTGACAAAGTCAATAAGCCTGGTTTGCTTTGCTGAGTATATGTCAGATAACGAGTTTAAGGCAAACATGAGAGGCTTGTGAGCGGTGAAGACCGTGGCGGGTTTGACTAGTTACTGAATAAAATCATCGCCCAAAACTACATACTAGCAATTTGACCAGAGCCATATTGCAGCCATTTCTTGACGCGTACAAGAATGATACTCGCCATCTACAAATACCGCCTTCACTGCAACCATAGTGAATCGAGTGTTTGCACTACGCACAATTGAACCCAAGGTATCCTTGCGACACGTAATTGCCTGTAAGTTTAAAGCACACGCGATGTGGAGTGCTACAATAAATTCGAGAATAAACCATTTATTTATATATGAAAGCCCGGCCGATAGCTAACTTCCACATGGAACGTGCTGTAGCAAACTTTCGCTGGTTGAGGGCGTTTGGAGAAGATTCCCAGTTGTTTCCAACGCCTACCAATGTGTTGTTGAACAGCTCCTACCGCAACGTCTGAAGCGATAGTAGCCAGAGAGGAGCAGCTGATTTGGAAGAAGCGAACGGAGGTATGTTTAAGATCGCTTTCTTGAGCTCAGTGAAAGTCGTGTATGCTGTGTTGGGAAAAGCAAACGCTTTTGCTTCCTCTGAGGAGGTCAGTCGGAGGCTGCATGAGTTGTGCGCTTCGGAAGGTGAGAAGTCAATAGTAGTTAACTAGACCATAGCATCAACGTAACTGTTTATATTAAGCCAAGGTTAGAACGTCTTTGGTGAATTGGACCTTGCCTGCAAATACCTTGATGCAAGCTAAGCAGACAAGGTGGTCCAGAAATTTTACCGAGGACGTGCTTAGTTCTCACTTAATCGGATTGACAGAAACGGCGTTTTGAGGCAGCCGCTGGAAGGAAGTATGAAGCTGAGCTAGGTGCTGTAAGTCAAACAAACGGTCCACTAGAATGTCATCAAGGTAGGGCTAGAAGTATAGGCCATGGATGACATCATGGACGAAGCGCCGAAGCGTTTGTGCAGCGTTGCACTACTCGGAAGGCACTCTTAAAAGCTCGCATAAGCCGGAGGAATAATGACGGCCGTTTTAGGTATGTTATTTACCTCAGCATGTGTTTGAGAATAAGCTCTAACAGGATCGATCTTGCTGAAGAGCTTGTCACCTGTAACGCGTGCAGTGAGGTTGCGCATATGTGGGATGAAGCAGGTGTCGGGGAGCGTACGTTGGATTAAGGCCCTGTAATCACCGCAAGGTCGTTAGTCTCTAGATTGCTTTGGAACCATTTAAAGTGAGGAGGACGAAGGGATATATGAAGGGTGAATTATTCCTAGTTCGAGCATTGCTCAAACTCCGATCTAGCTGGCTTTAATTTTTCTAGCAAAATTCGTCGCGAGCGAGATGAAACGTGTAGTCTGTTGGTACGGATATGGTGCGTGCCTCGAGGTGCAACGGCGGGTAGCTTCGTTCAATGGCTACAGGAGCTTAGGGTACCCAGGTTATAGTTGAGTAGCGTTGGTGGAAGTCGCTCGGGAAACGTAGATTATGGTGATAGCAGAAATTTCCACCTTGATGCTAGTGAAGTTGGCGTCGTTGCGGAATCGTCTACCCACTGCTATTGCGTATCGGGCAAGAGGACGATTTGTATGAGGAAGTATATGCCAATAATTGCACACGGGGCTATGACAGTAATGAACACCCAGCGAAAATTTCTGCAGTGACCCAAGTTAAGGGTTAAAAAGCGCCGGCCGTAAGTAGGGGTTAGTGTGCCGTTAGCGGTAGAATGACAGGGGGTGGCCGACTGAGTCACCTCACCGGGTGCGGTGAGGTGAGGTGAGCCGCAATATCGACGAGAAAAACGGTTCCAGATTTGCAGTCGTGAACCTAAAAGAGACTAGACCGTCGGGCGGGCCATTGACGCTCGTCTCAATTAACATCGAGGTTCTGGACTGGTTAAAGTTCTTCATTGTGGTAGTCGCTTATAATAGCCAAGGCTGCATAGAAATCCACACGAATAGGAAGATGTGGCTGACGGTCGTGGCTTGGAACATAAGCTTAGCAGTTGCGCTAGGTTGATGAAATGTGCCATGAATAACAATGTTTTCGGCTATTAAAATTTATTATAGTTTTCAGACCGGAAATGTCTTTCTTACCAAAACGCCCTCCGGTCGCGCACCACATTTGTCGAATTAGTGTTAGCAACTGCAAGGACTGCAACGCAACGTCGCCACAACATACTTGTTGCGTCCAACGCTAATAATGGAACCCCTAAAAGCGCTTCTGACTCTGAAGGCTGTTTTCACCCTAGCCGCCGCCAAACAGTTGAATTAGATTTCTCAGATGACGTGGTTCAAGATGAGATGAAGCAAATGGTGCAAGCATATTGCTCAGCAGCAAAACTAGTAAGTCCGGCGATTACGAAGCTCCCGGACACCAAGGGTCTTTGTGAGGTAAGTAGGTTACTTTCTGTGAAAATCAGGGATTTTTCGCCCAGTTGTATGCTTCTCTCCGGCAGCTAGGGTCACTTCAAAAGGCTAGGAAGGTAAGGCTTTGTAACACCGTCTTTACACAAAACAAACGAAGCCACCTGCAAATTAGCAGCTGAGAAACCTGAACTCAAACGGCGGGAGACTAGCTTATCCCCTGTTCGTCTTCGACAAACGCTAGCTCCACGAAACCAACGGTTTCGTGCATGGATAACCTCACATTGTTCACCGGTTACCGATATGCTCTACATGCCAACGCTGGGAAGAGCCAAGCGGCAGTGTCAATGCATGCTAATTCCTTAGTGAACAAAGAGACGTGGAGCATTATTTTGTTTTTAAATGGTCCTGACGGCACCCGCTAGATGGTGTTCAGCCAAACGGTCGTTGGAGTCAATAGAATCCCAGAAAACTCACTATAGGTTTAGTGACTGAACAAACGAGTTATAAGTTTGCAGAACCAAGCAAGTTAATTGTTAAGGAAAAATCAACTTTACAGAATATTATAACGACTCGCGAATAGCTACGAACTAGAACCCAGCTTTAACTGCTGTATTTTTGGCGACTAATGATAAACCAACGTGGTGGTTCGTTACGCATGGGTTGCAAAATCATGTTGTTTAAACCAATAGCGATCAGCGGGAGCCTACTTTATCCCACTCCAAGGAAGGGCAGACATGTAAACTACAGCACTATACTTAACTTAAAACAACGGTAACTCCCAGAGCCATACGATCCCGCGCAAGGACAATGCCGATTGACTTACACAAAGCAGCTATACAGCCCTCACCCACATCCCTCATTTTGCTTCCGGCTGGTGCAGTTGGTAGTGTAGCACAATGCTGTTTAATCTTTCTGAAAATATTTTGTTAGATGCATTTAATCAAGCCACCCTTTCAGTCCATGTTTTAGTAGCAAACTCGGTGCTGGTGGAAACAACGAATTCGCTGTTCCGATCAACCTGTTTTGAGGATGCTACGAAATTAAACGCCTTCGGGACAATCCGTGACCAATTACGCAACGCTAAGATGATTGCTTACCTTTATCTCATACAGCAAAGGCGCACGATACGGAAACTGGCCCCAGGTAAATCAAAACTAATTCCACCCTCAATCGGAACACATTCTCATCAACAACAACAGTGCTGCAAACTTTAAACTGGCGCTTTGCTGTCATCCAGTGATGATAACTTATGAAATAAAGAATAATGAAAGAATGAGAAGAGGGACGTAACTGAGAAGCTTAGTACCTAAGCAACCATTCAGGGGCAAAACGCCTACATTTTGTGCTACGATATATCAGCACAAACAGCTGACTATCGTGCAAAGCTAATGTGGCATAATTGAGACAGTGTCCTTGCAGCTTTCACTGCCCCGCGTCATAATCAGCATTTAAACAGAAGATAACCTAGCACCAAACACGATTAAAACACTCAATTCGACTAGGAGGCAGCAGTAGACGCGCCACTGGTCTCGCTTACAAGCCTTGTCCATTAAAGTATTGAGCCAAGCAAAAGCCGAGTCACATGGACTCCATCCCGGGAGGCGAGACGTAACAACGGCACCCAGTTTGGTCGTCAGTAACGTTATTTGCCACTGCTAAGTCCGCTTCGGTTAACCTCGAGTCTTGCGTCACCCTGCACTTAGCAACCTAATAAAATGCCTTCCTATATAAGCGATGAACAGGCATACCAGCACGTGCTCAAGAAAATGCAACTTATTCAGTGCTATCTTTTGATAGGATTACCTAGCATGCTTCGCACTACCTAGTGTTGGCCTACACAGACAATCATTGAGTACGCGTTGTTTCCATCGGACACCAGCGATGCTTCGCAAACAATGATGATCAAAGACGAAGGCGCCTCAGATCTTTAGACCGAAGGGGCCATGTCTCACCACCATAGAGCATAACGGTCCTTACTGTGCTCCTGGTTACACGACCTTTCAGAAGAGTGGAAACTCCAAGCTACCGCTAAAGACGCCGCAGCAACAGAGAGTCAGTTCTGGCAGTTGACATGCGTGAAACACCTTCAGGTTTCGTGCGCTTATTGTTGCTGCTGCAGCTGCCAAGTTAAGTGAACCAATCAATCAGGTCAAGTTCCTTGTTACCCAGGATTGAGGGATCAGCAATTAGCTAGTGGTTCTGCAGTAACACTCTGCACGTTGAAGCAGAGAAGCGCAACCCAAATAATAAGACCACTCTAGACAGTTATTCAGGGTTAAGTGTGCCACCGCAGCATTGTCCAAAAATAAGACGTTATAGTCCGAACACGCAAGAACAACTAACCATTCAACCGGAAAAACCGCAACGCCAATATCGTACGATTACCTAAGGGAATACTCCATGACAGTGTCCACGGCGAAGGGGAACAAGAACGAGGAAATGGGACAAATCTGACTAACGTCACTTTTGGTCAGTAAACTGTCCGACAGGCTACCGTAGACCCTGGTGCTTCTTTTAGTGTTCGGGTATAGAGCAGAAGAATGTTCACCTAGTTCGTGAAGATGCCTTTCCGCGCAAGTGTTTTGAACAGGATAATAGGTCGGCTTAATCAAACACACACTTGAAAGCGAAATACAGTTGTGGCAGGTCTGTAGTATGCCTGGAGCTTTCTGTAGCAGTGGCCGCAGTGTGAGTAGTTAGTCTATACAGCCAAGTCTTTAGCGGAATGCTGTCTTTTCTTCCCTAAGCCTAGATTCCGTCCTACATTGAGACGACGAACGCAAATAGAGGCCAGTAATTTTGGCATAACTTGCTTTAGGTTAATTCCCCTGCGGTTAGCACCGTCGGTGAAACTGTTTTCTTGTACATTGCCACTATAATCATCTTGCTCGTTAGCTAGAACACTCTTCCTTCCAGATAGGTTCGAATTGCATGGTCAGTGCCCTGTATAGGACCACACATCCATCCTTAAATAGTGCAGATATAAGGAAATCCGGGCCAGCGGCATGAAAACGATTAAGCGTCGTGATCGCGTTTCGGGTCTGGGCCTCCGACGGAGGCTTAAACTAATCGTCCTTGGCTCATCCTTCACTACGTGAGCAGAAAGAGTGGGGCCAGCGGAAAAGATAAATAGATAAATAAATGCTTTATTTTTGCGCAATGCCAGACGCGCATCTCTAGGCTTGGTCCGGTTTGAATTATAACTTAATGTCGGAGAAGGTATAATAAATGATGCAAGGTAGCCAGTTACATTAAAGTTGTTAGTTCATACGACTATGTGGGAGGGGTGATGTGGAGCTGTTATTCTCGTTTGAATATGTGCCGCTGCAAGTTATGGCGATTGCGTGAATATTGTGAGAAGGGATGTGGGACACCCGTGGTGGAGGTGTGGTTGGTTGGGTAATCAGGAGGCCCTAAATTTATGTGGAGGTGCTTCACATCCGTCTTGTCGCGATGCTGTTAAGTACCATTAATGATTATTTTATAGGGAAAACGTTTCCCAGGCGAAAATCCCATTACTTCTTGCAAGTGTTTCAACCAACCAGCCATGCGGCGCCTCTTATTAGGTGTCCGTGCAACTTCGCTGTCTCTGGTTATCTCACTGACGCCTGGTTTCCTGGGACCCGTGGCGTAGGTTATTTGGAAGAGCTTGCAGTCGTTGTCTACTGCCCCTGCCTCGACCATTTCGTAAGACCTACCGGTCAACTAGGCTTCATTTTTAACATATAAGCTCCGAGATAGTTTGCGCATACAAGTCCTTCTGGTCACCATGTGGTCAGAGCCAGCCGGGAGGATTCTTTTGGATTTCAAAAAGGTTCAGCGACCTCTTAGGTATCCAGTGACTGGTGTAGTGACAATTGATATTGCCCTAAGCAGATGTTCTTGCCTCACGCATGGCGGCTGAGATCCTATTCCACTGAATCCCAGTGTCATTAGAACAAGATAGCCAAGGTGAGGTACGCAGTGCATCTTGATACGGTTGCGTGACCGAGGACTGAATATGAGAAGAAGCTTACTGCGCCTCCCGGGAAAGTTATTGGAGGAACAGCAGCCTACTAATACATGCTCATAGTCGGCGCACATACTCCAGTACAAGCGGCAATTCAGGATGGAACCAAGCAACCTGTAACTTATAGTTATTTGGTCAATTTGAGTCCATCTCTGGCCAGCTACAGGGGGACACCTAATAGCAGTTCGGCGCCCACTGTGTTCAAAAGCAGTGCTACTAAGAAACACCATGTGCTCCGCACACAGTTGCAGCAGACACTCGCAGTTGTCAGTCCGTTCCGAGTTGAGCCCATACCTACTACTTATCCGAGCATCTGCAGAGCTCAGACACACTTCTGGTGTCTTCGTATCCCTGCAAATACCTGAACTAGTATAACATGGAAGAAGCGCGTGCAGTTTGCAATGACGCGTGCCTTGAAAGCATTAGAACAGCCGTCGGTGGGAGCATAAGCGGAAATCACAACAAACAGCGTATTGTACTAGTTTGTGAAGCAACCTTAGCTGCGGTCGTCAACCAGGCTGCACACAAATGGCTGTTCACCGGAAGCCAATCAACCAACGATGGTTCAGCCTCGGAGCTTAGGATGACGCCTACACCAGCTTGATCCGTGAGTGCTGCAGCAACGTCGCCGGATGCGTGTAACAATTAACGAGAGGATAAGCCGGGTGCACTTAATTCAACAAACCCAAGACGCTCTTTGATCCTAGGGTCAGACACTAACACACATCAATAACCAATGTGTCCAACGTGCCTGCAAGTGCAGCCTGTTGATCTATTTGACTTGTAATGCGAAGGTTGCACGCTGCCAGCGGACTAACCAGCGTGAACTTGTAATGGAATGTTGCCAATATGCCGCCAATGGGTGTCGTGGGAAGTTAGCTGCAGCTAGTCCTACTCCAGTGGCACTTTGGTCGCCATCAGTTAGACTGGGAATAATAGAAGGAAGGTCAGTAATGGGTCGGGAGGTGTATTAATAGAAACCGGTGAAAAAGAAAGACAGGAGGCGCCAGTGCTAGTGGGTTTCCGCTTCTGTGCGTTGCTGTTTGCAGCAGATAACGCGACCCTTGGTAATCTGCGCAACGACCATTGTCGAAATTATTTAGTTTTGGGTAATTTTCATAGTTATATGTGGACAGAAATCCTGCCGTGTCGCCTAGACATCGACAGGAGGAGGGTTAGGGTCCTCAACCAAAGCTTTAGCCCAAACGTCTGTCCGCGAGAAAGCGAGGTGGTCATGGTTTGGTTTTTCAGAAATCGACGCCTCACATTTCAAACTACTAACCTAGCGGACCAGGAGAGTTTGTCTGACCACCCACCATTGACTAAACTGATAGGAGCAGTACTAAATAAGCCCGGATGCACCACCCGGTACAGCTCAATGGTTCAAGGAGGTAGGCAACCGTCGCTTCACGTCAAGCACTAGTCTTGTTGCTATTGATTTACAGGCTTGTTGCGACGGGGCACATAGGGCATTTGCGGCTAGCACTTCGCCAAATGTTATTCAGTATACTCCTCGCCAGGGTCACAACATTCCGGATTATCTAACACCCGCCTCACCTCCTAGCTAGATACCTTGGCGCCAAAGCGGTGGGCCAGCAGTTGCCATTCTCCCCCACTACCTCGAACGGTTTTTTGTATTAGGTAGGGATGAGCCGCTACAAGTTCATCCAGCCACCCAACACGTCCTTAACCAACAGCAAGTTCTTACTTCTGCTGACCCAGTTCCTACAACTTTTACAGATGGCGCAGCAGCTCCACGTGACCCCACTGCTTCACGCACATATCTAAGACACAACCACGACACTGTCTCAACCTTACTTATCAACGCCAGGCCACTGAACAACACGGTGCCTATGCTACGCCTCTGACTATCCTAACCGCGCCTGATGCAATACGTATAACTAAAACATCAGTTGGGGCATCTAATTTGGATGGATCCTATTCCCTCTAGGGCTAGCAGCTGTTTACCCAACTTAGTAAGCACAGATGAAATAGAGCAATGCCATTTACCCATATCAACAACACCATGCGGGGAGCGAAATGGTAGATAATGCGAAGAGAGTGAAGTCTGTATGGATAATTTCCGACATCAGTTGATCCACACTAATACTAAGATGCAGGTACAAGGCTCCTGATACATCCCGTGTGAGTTATAAGGCTCCTATGGCAAAACTGTCTGTCTCTTTTAGCCTTCACCGGAGGTGCAATCTTCAGCATTGCCGCGAATCAGCATGGTTGCTGAAGTACTAGAAACCACCTCCGGCTCTTTCTACCTTGGGAGTGCGATGTAGACTAATCAGCAGCTGCATAGCGAGCTGCGTATCCGCGTGTTGAAAACAGCGGCGGCTTTCGGGAAGGTTGAGTACCGAGTGTGGAACAACCATCAGCTTACCAATGGCACGAAGCTGATGGTGTACAAATCCATGGTGCTGTCCATTCTTCTATACGGCAGTTAAACGTTGTTGATGTGCCGGCGGGATGTGCGATATCTCGAGCGGTTCCATCAGCAGTGTCTGCGACGGATTTTGCGCATTGGCTGGGGCGACAGAGTTGCAGACACAGAAGTGTTGCGCCGAAGTGGGATGTATGCAGTGGACTGCATACTTTTGCTGAGACACCTAAGGTAGCTCGGTCATGTGAGCCGTATGGATTCGACGCCGATACCGAAGCAGCTATTATATGAACAGCTGAGTATTGGGAAACGGCACATGGGGAAACCAAAGTTACGTTACCAGGACATGAGTAAATTGAGCCTCACACGTTCTAGTCTTGATTGCAGATCATGGGAATCGAAGGCTGTTGATCAACGTGCATGGCGCGAACTAAGCACGAAGGCATTTGATGAAGTGCTGGAGAAAGACCTCGTGCATGCAGAGAAGAAGCGGGAATTGCGGGAGCGGCAAGCACCGATATTTTGTACTCCATGGACATCGAGCGCATGGTGCTGTAGCACATGCGGTCTGGAGTGCCTGAGTCAGGCAGGCCTAGTGAGCCATGAGCGATGCCACTCGGGACCACTACCGAAGCGACGACGGGTCCTGCAGAGAAGGTAGGCAGAACCGGCGCAGCGATTGTAGGTACGCTGCATTCGATTTACTAACCGCGTGCTTGCATGCTAAGTCCCTTTATTTTAAGTGGTGGGTTTTCAGTTTTGCCTAAATGCTTTTTTCTCATATAACTCTCTACCTGTACTCTATTCCATTACCATGCGCACCTCGCTTGAGCCAATTGTATTCGAAGGATGTTTGTGAGTAATCTAATTGTATTCAATTTCCATAATATTTTTGTGTTCGTGGCATTTCCGTAAGGTATACTTTCTGACCTCGTGAACTTAGCTAGGATTCGTTTGTAAACAAGTTATTTCATATGGTCATTAACTTAGCGTCTACGCCACCGCTTCCTTATGCATTAATCGAGTTACTTTCTTTGTATCTCTCAAGTGATTGGCTGTTGTTTGATATCTCCAGTGTGGCTGCGCTTGATGTGCATGTTGACAAGATGCCTACCTGTCTATCACCCACTGCCTCGTACATACTGCCTCTAGGAGACAGTTGGTCGTTGCTGGAGGGGACGGGGTGCACGATCCTTGTGGCCGTGTTAGGGTCAAAGAGTAGTTCCATGCACTTAGTGTGGAGTGGACTACTGTCCAGCTACCGTTTTGTGTGCTTGATTCCCAAATACAGCGTGCTTGTGTTTGCTGTGAAGGAGTGTGGTCTGGCTTCGTTGATGAAACAGGGCTCCCATCCGCATGAATCCCGATCTTATTCCTTCGGGTTTACACTGGATATGGGGTATGTGGTTAGAGCTGTGGGTGGTGCAGCGTAAGCCATCTATGCTCCCTCTGTAGGCGCAGGCTTCCTGTGGCTTGCCACAGTGACAGGCAAATCCGAAACCGGATGCCGCCCACCATGGCTATTTTGAGCAAGCATCGGGCAATCCATTTGTATGCAACCTTGTTGCGGGGGCGTTTATCCTGCCAGGTCCATCCTAACTCCTGTCTATCGTCTGAAGCCAGTAAAGACACCTGTTTGCCTGCAGCGGTTTGAAAGGTTGAGTGCAACATGTTTGGGCACCGACCGAGTCCAAGCATATATTGGACGGTGTTTACCCTAGATATACCCAGATTATGGGTATCTGTTGGTCAAGCATTCCTGGGGAGCGACTACCGGTTAGTATACAACTCAACACGAGTGACTGTCTCAGCCATCCGTCCTGCTAGAACAGATACCATTGTGGTCTACCTCCCGTTGAACACCATAACCCGGTTCCCGTTTGCCAAGGGTATAATAGCAAATAACTAGGATGAATACTTTCACTCTGTCGCTTTGGAGAGCTCAGGTGCAACCCCTAACTGAGAAATCCACTACTGTTTAACACTCATTGGCCCCATTATTCTGTTTAACTAAAATCTCACCACAAGATTTAAGGTAAGCCAAGCTGCATGTCAGGTTGAGCCAAATACGACGCTCTTACAACAAGCCGTTTAAGTTTGTACATGTTTTAGGGGCCAGCGAGCTTGCGAGTCAGCTACCAGTCAGATCACTACTGATTAAAACTAACCAGGAAGGAAGGGCACTGGTCAGTTTGAACAAAGACAACTAACAGCTGGCTGCTGCTTTTTCGCACTCATCATTTTGAGGCAAAGGTCGCTTCCATAAGTGTTGGTCCCAGTGACGCAAGTAAGGACATACGCATTATACGCTATGTGACCCGCCACTGAATAACGTCACTACCTACAGTTACACTTTGGAATGTCGGCTAAAGTCATTTTTCACTATTTTCCTGAGACGTACAACAAAGATATGTGCAGTCTTTATATACGGTTAGCATTTTTTCTACTGTGCTTATTCTATTTACTCTACCCACATATGAATCCAGTTTATCGTCACCCCATGACAAATTTGCTCCACATGAAGGCTTCGTCTGTTTCTGGAAATTGTATAAATTTTGGTCACAGCCAATTGGGTGCCTTGTGCGGTATCGGTTGCGCAACCTAATTGCTTGTAAATTTTAATCATGCCTGAGTTATTGCGGCTCGATAAACCCAACTAAACTATTTATTTATTTAACTGACTTCAAAGCAGCCTAATGCGTCGAAATGTTTTCCCGTCACTACTGAGCTACACGTATCCACCAACCAATCGCACTGTACGGTGCAATTTGAGCTCCAATGTATTCGTTACGCCATCTCAATCAGCTAGCCATCCACGAACATGGGGCTTGACGGAGTCCACCCATTTTAAATAAGGAGGTTGGCAATGACATTCCATTATTTCTTTTGAAACTTTCCACGCTCGCCAGGGAGAAAGGCCAACAACCTAAGAATTGGAAGCATTCCTTTATTGCACCACACCTCAAATGTGTCTCCGTACAGGAAATCGACAACTACCGACCCACAAAACACACAACGCTTATCTTACAAGTTATGAAAAAAGCAGTTGAGCGGACGCACATGAATTGCTTAATGCAGGAAAACATTTTAGCACGTCACAACATGGAGTTCTAAGCGCTCAACCCGGCGAAACTTGCCAGCATCACTTCCTTAACCTTGTCACAGCGCGATTGCTTTGGAGCTATCAGTAATTACACTATACCTTTATATGCAAACGGGGTTTAATTGGGTCCCACGTACACACCCATTAATATAGATTAAAGATTACGGTGTAGGCAGCCCTCTACACCACTAACTTGAATCCTGCCTAACCCAGCGTACGCAAACTGTAAAGTTGCACTGAGCGAATCCACGCTTCTCACAGATTCTAGTGGTCTCGTACAAGGGAGCGTGCTTGGACCGACCTTGTTTCTGCTTTTGTGAACGGCATTGTAACAGCCTGCGCCTTGGCCGCCCCTTCCTCTTCGTTGACGGTATAAAGGTGGTATACGTCTTTTAGCCAAACGCAAACTGTCTGCAGTTGTTGAAGCCTGCGAAGACTTGTAGTCTTTAAAATCATGGTGTCAGCTGTGGCAACTGAATTTTTGGCTGATAAATCGGGCAAAGTGACCTAAGATGTTCCACACTGGAGGACACGTTTACCTTAAACAGCATACCCATGCAACTCATTACGTTGTCTAAAGGTTTAGGCATACGGTATTCTAGGAGCCACAACATTTTAGAGAATATGCAATATCAAGCAGCAATGGCAAACCAAGTAGTCGCCCAAATAGGTTGCTACATATGGACAGCTGAGGCTCGACTAGAAATTAGGCGAGTGCAAGTTCGCCCACTCCTGAAACATTGCAACTACCTCTGAAGAAATTTGCAAAATTCAGATCGTACACTGCTCGAAAGTGCCCAGCAGCGGCACAGTAGCTGAGGTGTTCCCCACCTCTAGCTAACGTGTATGATGATGATGATGCCCAGCAGCGGTTTACCAAAGTTGTAATCCTATAAAAGCTCGCACTTAGTTACCCGTGGATATGCGGTCCTCTTAAATTTTAGCTTTTATGGTTGCGATGCACAACCTTAAATCTATGCTTTTTACATAAGTTAATACAGCAAGTGGTGCACAGTGACATCTTCAACCCAACATTGAAAAGAGGATCAGAAGTTACCCGCGGAAAAAAGAGCTGCACTTTTACTTTGCTGCTAGCAAGGAAGAAGCCACGCGCACACTTCTTGCTAGTTGCTTATTTAAAGAGCCGGAACAAATTACCATCCCGATCGCGAGCGATTTATAATTTACAGGTTTTCAAGTAAGAGGTACAATGCTTTACGTGTCCGGATAATATAAGGCGCATTTTCAAGTTTTGCGGTTCAGAGAACCATCTCTTTTTGACTGGCCCAGATGCAGCATAGAAGACGCGTCGTTCTGCTCTGGTCCAACTCTACATTACAAACCTTATAGCTCCTTGACATATAAGCGCCTTGAGCTTACAGGTCACTCGCATGCATCGCAATTACTGCAACAATGCGTTAACGGAACATGCTTAGCCTTTTTGGCCGAATGCATGACCGTGCTTATCTACGACTTATTCATAACCAACCACCTGACAAGCCATGGACTAGGGACTCCTCTGCTTCAGAAAATCCGATCGCCCGTATAGCCATCTCGCTACATAATTACATGCTTTTTAATCTTCTCTCTTCATCACTATGTCCTTTACCAAGGTCTTCACATCTACACGTTGGCCTACCTTTGACAGCTATAATACAAACTTTATCATACCCCGTGTCTGACATATTCCTGACCACCAAAATTTTCACCAAGCCTGGACCACTCGCTACAATACCGCTATTTTATCGGTCGCGATAAGCTTAGTTTACCCCTAGCCACTTAAGCAGTCCATACCCACTTAGTTTTTCTATCCATAAATCGTTGACACAGCCCCTTCGGACGCATGCCAACGGATCGACTGCAATTAGGTATAGTTTCCTCACTGATAACCACAAGCTCTCTCTATCCGCTATCATACCATAACCGCCCTCATCATGGTTTATAGGTCATGCGTCTTGAGACCTTAACTTTGTTCGGCCTATCAGCAACGCTTCTGACAGCCCAACTTATGGAGGTCTATTCCACAAACTACTGCGAGCCTCTCGCCCACTGACCTTCCTCTCAGCGTGGCCGCTCCAGACCTGATGAATCACTGCATCGCATAGCCCTCAAACACTCATACCCTGAGTCCGGCTACAATTATGCTAATCTTGCCTTGAATTACCTGTTGACGTCTGGGTGCTTCCGGACCATCGCATTATGTTACCTAGCCTTATTTTACCAGCACGTACCAAGGTTACACTCACCTGGCCTCTAAGTTTAGCGTAATGACGCGAGCCTATATGTTCATAAGTCCTCTTTATCAATCAGTACACCACTTGTTATGCATGAGTTCCCTTGCCTTTAATCGGTTGCCTTAGTTGTTCGATACTACCCAAAGCATTCTAACTGCATGACCCAGAAGCCACTAGCCTAACTCGGGTGCTTCTGACTGCACGCGAAATATCATACGAAAATACACTCTAACTGCTCAAGAAAGTGACCCTATTTGTGCCTTAGATCACAGCTGCAGGCGCGTTGCTTTCCAATTTCTTCTCTTGGCCATATATACATAGTTGTATCTGAGCTATACATATGCCCATCACTATTGGAAACGCTGGTAGACAATCCTCATGTTAATCTAGAGCATTTTTCTTAACCGCTTTTGATGTCAAACATTTATTTTGTAAATTTCATTACGTTGAGACGAAAACTAACCATAGAGCAGAGAGGCAGCTGTCACCCCTGCTAGCTGGACACCCAGTACTTTCCAAACATCACTCCGCATTATTTTGCCCGCCTACGTGTAACTTTATAGGGTTCCCGGTTCCAAAGCCTGGCACGTATTATACGTAGTAGTGAATGCACAACCAGCTCCTAACCTTTTGCCTACTTGTCTACTCTTAAGATATACCATTATCCATTCACGCTACATGATGGACGGAAACAGCGCTCGCAATAATAGGCCAAGTGACAGCTGGAGCGTTATCGTGAGGCTATTGTTACTACAACCCAACACCGTTTTAATTAATGCTATCACAGAAGTGGTGCAGCCTTTCTGCTAAGAAGCCTCCGGGGCAAATGCACATCCACGGTCAATCAAGCCGATGGCGGGTAGTTTCTCACATGGGTTACATTCATATTCCATAGCTATCATAGCTTGAACCACCGTATTGTCCTTAACTTCAATCCATACTTCTGCAAAGCGCAGTCCACTAAGTCGGCTAAAAGATCAGTGGTAGAGCCATAGTCCTTATACCCAGGCATTAAGCAGTCCATTTCCTCTGCTCCTGGGCTCATATTTCTCAGCCTTTTTTCTGTGTTAAAGCTTCAGCAATCAATATTGGTGACACTAGTGGCTCAACAGCACAAAGAACCAGGTTATTTCTTATAGCCGTTTATATCAACGCAATTCCTTACGTTGTACATTCCAGCTGAAGCTGTGGAGTAGCCCGTCACTTTAGCTAGCTGAAGGTCTAGAACCTTTTGATTATCCCTATGCTTTACCTTGGCCAAGTGTGCGCAATCTATCTTTTACCTGTCTCCGAATCCCAATGTGTCATACAGCAATTTGCCTTCAGCGTCCTCTCTTACTATTTGCATAAACGTTACTACTCCTGTTCTAGTTTATTATTGATTCATGTTGTCTGACATACTGGAGCAGCTTCGACCAGCTAAATCGCCAGTGTGAAAGATGATGCGACGACAAATCCGTATGCCATGCCGTTGGTCTGGACTAGTTTAGGAACACTTGCATCAGGTCTCTAAAAAAGTAGAGCTAAGTACCAAAGCGTCCACAGAAGTTAACCAACTTGTGCCCAACATAAGGGGCGCAATAACCCTACGCGTTTTAAAAGCTCTATAACAACCGTAGTTATTGAGATATAACCCATACAAGTTATGGTGAATTGGACGCTTCAGAGCAATCCTACATTTTGATACGCATTGGCCATTTCTTAGCAACAGCTCTCCGTAGTGTATTAGCAAAGATAACGCTACGGCTGTAATTATATAGAAAGCTTACTAACTCATGAATCTTGCAGTATGTAGGTTGGAAATACGCAGCAATTTTAAGCTGTTAGGACGCAGCGGCCTTTTAACGATAAGCGATCGAAGGCTTACTCGATGCAGTTTCCTGGTAAAATCGTTGTAGACACACTTATGTAGATACCATTTTAGTTTCTTTACATTACTTTATTGTTTACTACTTATATTTATACACCAGCTTTATTATTGAAGCTTTATCCTTGAAGCATTATTTGTGACGGCTGACTGGTACGGTCGGTGTACACAAACCGACGTAGTTTCTTTATATTTTTATACCATTTGTACCTCTAATTACCTTGTTTCTTATATATACCATACTTCATCTATTTAACTTTTTGTGTGCTTATATCTACGTTAACTTATTCCTTAGAGATGTACTTAAACGGGTTTTACAAAGTTGTCCTTATAAATAGATACATCACAGCAATGATTGCAAAATGTACCTTTAATCATATTCGATAATCAAAGAATTTACTATACTTTAATAAAGTAAGTTTAAAAAGGCGCTGTAGGTGGTACCCTGAGGCACCACTCAAATTTCGAATTCGCGAGTATCCTTAAGGGGTTTCTCCTCTGATATGGGCTGGCTGAATCATTAGCCTCACTGACTAGTCCATACGGACCTGTCCTTTATAACTCTGCAGCTATTCTTGTAACCCCTAGCGTTATTGAACTTTGTGGGTTGATTTACAGTGTTTTGCAACGCTCAGCATCTTCGCGTAACCTCACGGGGCGGAAATTCGAGCCAGGACTAGTTACACCATATCGGTACCTTACAAGTATCTACAGCATTCTTTGCAAACTTCTGAGATTTTAAGCGCGATTTTCACACATTTTCCTCATTTATTATGGAGTACACGTATAAAATCCGAGTTTCGTCCAAAACACGTCCTATCTAATTAGTGCTAGTAGCCTTGACCCACATAGCTACTTTTGTGCTGCACCCCTCTATTTAGAAGTCATATGGGCTGTACATATTTTGTTTTCTTTATCCTTTTCGCGATGTTTGATGGTGAAACAAAGGCTATTTTGGACTTGGTTAAACAATGGCAAAATACGCTGTCGCCAACTAAGTTGCAAATGACTACAAATACTTCAGTCATATGTATTTTAGCATATCAAGCGCTGAAGGTTTCCCATCTCTAGCACATTCGAGTTCTCATTTTCTATAACTACGCTACAGATTTGGTTTTCCATTTTCTATGTTAGCTCCGTTGGTTAGTCCTCAGGGTCACATAGTAATGGGAAACATCGAAAGCCATTATATCTTACAAATTTTATTAGCTTTTTACTGGCAAAATTATGCCTTATTTGCGTATATTTGCCATGTATGCCTGCAAAGTGTACTTTCGGCTACCGACGAAGTCCCCAGTTGTTGTAGGTTATTACGGGCTAGACAGAGCATTTCTGAATATCCGTGCCTATTTAGAACATATACCGCTGCGCTAATTTTTACCTTTATCTTTTTTCTGCTATCTGCATGCAAAGCAGAAAGCCATTTTTAGCAAAAAATAGTGGCCTTATTCGTAGATCACCATTCGATTGCGAATAACTCGCAAACTACTGCACGATTTGCATTGTGTTTAATTTCAACGTAATCAGCGGTTAAAACTTGTTCTGAGCAGCCTAGGTTTTGCTACTTTACGAATTGTTCTAGCCCTAGAAAATGTTTTTCTTCTCTTCTGAGCTTTATTCAGGTTGAAATTTTGCGCTAGAAAGCCAAATCAGCGCAAGGAAAGTTTGAGTATATTTTTGTTAATTTGTATTTTTCTAGTGAAGCACGCCGCCGCAGTATGTCTTTTAACAAATCCTTGTTATTTTCTGCATTTCTCGAAATAATTGTTTTATCTTTTTGTATTCCTTATAAATCCGCCACTCTCATTTCCTCCATGTGCGCACCAACAACTGTGGCGACTGAGCGGGCCAAGGAATTTTAATGAATTTAAAGTGAAGTTGTGAGGAATTGGATCCTGTTGCAAAGACAAACGGCACAGCTACAGCTCTGCGCAGCTTCACAACAAAACAACAAGGAGCTTAATATCGCCCGAATGAACCAGAAAAATTTCGAGGTGGGCGCCTGCGACCCCATCAGCTGTACACCAAACAATGCCAATGCATTTATAATTGCCAACTAGGAACATATACACGTATTTTGCCTACTTCCATGCAAGAGCATAGGATTAATGTAAAGATTGATCTGAACCCTTAAGGGTGCAGCCTCTAGCCGGTCTGGATCTATACCTATTTATTTATTAAGTTATTTATTTGGGTCCAATTTTCCAGGAATGATTTGACCCTTTTTCTTACTGTCTGTTGAGCGCGTTTTCAGCCTTGTATTCAACCTTATTCCATCGTACTATTTCTTCTTACATTAGCCTGCCATAAATCGGGACCTCTGGATTCATAAGAATATTCTGCTGAAAGTGCAGTAAATACCATCAAAAGATTGGCTAAAGGGCCTTTGTTTGACATATAATGGAAGACATGTAAGTAGGCCTCTGTGTTAATGATTCAGTGGAAACGCGCAACCGCCCGGAAATCCACTGACGAAGGATGCACAAATATCAACGGAACGCCTGAAAATGTTACAACGCAAACATTATGTAACTGTTTTTAAACTCGTGCATTTAGCATGAACATATTCTAATATTTGTTTTATTCGCGCAAGTGCACGAACAGTTGTAAAAATAATCTGGTCCAATGCGGAAACAGCGCCCAGCAGCTTTCAGAAATAGACCTTAAATAAATATATCATTTAAGCTGCCAAACACTTGCAAACGTTATGCCAGAGCTTCAAGAGCCGGGTCCATTTGATACTGTAGGAAACCTTAAGGGTCATTTGCCACGTTTGGGCATGAAAAACGTGCACATTTCTTAGGGAAATATAGCATTTCATTTCTCAAGGCTACTTGAGCAAGAGGCGCCTTTAACTAACCATAAAGGAACGAGTGTCGGAAAATTCAGCAAAATGCTTTAGGACGTGAACTTCATTTGGGGCTGCATTGGTGGAGCATTAACAACCCTGCTCACGGCGTTTGAGCTTGCGCGAACTTGGTGGAATGTTGTGTCCGATACGTAAATACACATTATTGTGCCTCACTGCCAAAGTCGGAACATTTTCGCTACAATTTTATCATCTGAAGCGCGTGCCAACTGTGTTCAGCAAGTTGACAATATTAACTAGGACTGTGGTGTCGCATCGCTCTGGTGGTTTTTGGTGATAGTTCTCACACTCTAAGAAGACAATGCTAACGTGCAGCAAGAGTAAGAAGGTAAGCAAACGTGGTGGAAGTTAGTTGTTTAACCACCACCATGCATAACGCGTGGTAGGCATTAGAGCCAGATAAAAGCTAAAAATGCGCACGGCCGTCGGAGCTAAACATTTTCTGAAAATGCCAGGCGACCCACGGCGACAGGGGATTATCTACCGCTGGTTAGCTTACCTGTCATTGAAATGGAATTTGGATATGCGAATGTTTTGCTAGCCAAAGCGGAGCTGGTGTCAGTGCTGCCTGTCTATTAGTGCTTCCAATAGTGAGCGGTACATGTATAACCCAGCTAAAGCTAAGTAGACGGGGACAAGAGAGCATAAGTGGAGAACAACATACCTTGTTCCTGGGCCTATGGCTTTTATACTAGGCACTTTATCGACTAGACCGAATATATATCAGTTTGCGGTAAGCCTACCGATTAAAATTATAAACGGCGGAGTAAAGTAGCAAATACTTAGGCTTATAGAAAACGCATCAACTAAGGTCAACTAGCAACTAACAGTTTCGAAGAATCATAGTAGTACATTTAAAGCTGTTAATTAGACGAGGTCGGACATTCCTAATAATAACCTTAGGTGCATTATGTGCATGGAAGACAACAGTAGGCATTAACGCCCTACGCAATGTTTAGGTCTGGTATAATGCCTTTACTATTCGTACTTCAACGGTCATAAGCCTAATATTTGTTCATACACCCGTTGGTCTAAGGCTATGGATAGTGATAACGAGGAAAGCTGAGGACAAAAGAACGAACTTGTGGATAAGGGGTAAGGGCTGAACTTTGCCTGCTCGGATGGATTGCTATTACCCTGCGACATCCTACCTCAGGAGTGCTACGGTTTTGCGAAGCTTTTAGTCAGTAGACAAGGCTGTACTACTGGTTGCGCTTTTGCGCATTGACAGCGGTGATTACGGACGGGAACCGGATGGTCCTTGCAGCCTTCTGGCCAAAGTGTCAGCTGCAGAACCGAAGCAAGTCAGAAACTAATCAGAAATGGCAACCTATCATTCATACTTAGATTGCTAGGCTAAGCACCTGTAAGATGCGTGAGATTGACCCAAGTGAGACCTCCTTGGTGTTGTGACCGTGGAAATGGGTAAGATGGAAAGCAAGGGTGGCCATGGTTGGAGACAATTCATTAGGGTTAAGCTAGCCATTAGCCCTTAAAGTTGCATAGCTGGTGGATTCTACTCCTCCCATAGTAAAGCACTTAGGCCAAAGTGTCCGTCGTAGAAGTCAAGGCAGGTCATAAAGAGGTAAGCAATGACGAAAGTCATCTGGTACGCTGACTCCTATTCTTGCAGCCAAAGATTAAATGCTACAAATACTGCTTACTTCTCTAAGGTAACGGTAACCACAATGCATGCAATATATGCAACATATCTTAAACGTCCTCAAACAAACTCGGGGCCAGACCCGAAGTAGTGGTCTTGTAAATCGCAGATATTGAAGATGCGTGGTAGGTTAGCAACACGTAGAAATCTTTATATTTTCTTTCGGAATGCCTGAAAGGTTTGGATTACTCTTAATCTGGAAGGTAACCTGTTCCACAGTTTTATGTGCACAGTCGCAGTCGCTTCTTGGCCCTTAGCGAGGTAATTTAGTGGCTCTTGTTTCAGAGTTTAGGTTCAGATACGCCGCTTAGTTTAAGCCAATTGATAGTACTCTGCAGCAGCAACGCAGGTTAAGAAGGCGCCTTTGCCAAAGGGGCTGGATTTTAATGTGCCTGTAACTTTGTCGATAACTGAGAGCTTGCTGTGTTGGAGTCAAAATCTTCGTAATGCGCCGGTGAGCTTTTGCAAGCAGAACACCTTCAGACAACCTTAAGTCGCTACATATAAAGAAGCAGTAGTTTAGATGTGGGCGGAAGTGGCTCCAATAAATTGCTCGCTCTGCATCTGTGGTGTGTGCGCAACGGCGAATGTAGAAAGATGAGCCCCTTAGGCTTGCCACTTGATAAATAATTTGCATTACAAAATTTGGACTTATGGAGTAGCGCAAGCCGATATTTTTCATTGCATTCTTTTGGATAACGGTGGCATTTAATGTTTGAGCCCCAATAGGTAAAGAAAATTTGTGCGTCAGAATATCAAATTTTTGAGCGGAGACGTCATTTGCCGGTGTTCGCAACACTTTTCATGTGCTTTAACATCCTCACGAAGTTCAGCTATTGCAGGTATTCCATTAACAGGTGAGAGGGGCATAAAAGCTTTTAAGTCATGGGCGAAGTTAAAGGAACGATCATGCTGCAAATTCCTGCAGTGATCATTTGAATAAATCAAAACTAGGGCATGGCCATGAACGCTTCCTTTTCTTAGGCCAATGGAGACGGAGGTAGTGGTTTATACCGTTTACCCAATCATAACAGACTGCGTGCGTCCTATTAGATAGGAACGCAGCCAGTTGGAAAGAGGATCGTCTATCCCGTAAGACTTTACCTTATGCGTCAAGCGAATGCACGGTTCCCTGTCCAACCCCTTTTGTTATCGAGATAAAGAATAACTGCTGGCAGGTTGGTGCCATTTGCATCGGTGGGTAAATTGTAGAACTCAAGCTATCTGCTTCGCAAGGCCGAGCGTTTAGGAATCTTTGCTGTGGTTCATTTATGTGCTCGCCTTTATAAAGGCAAATCATATGGGCTTGTTAATCAACTTCTCCATCACTTGCGAGCTAGTAGAAGTGTGGTTATTTACGTGATAGCTAGCAACAATCTGTAGGCTTTTACTCGTATGCCATGGCATTACGATGGAATGTTTCCAAGCAGTCGTGCGTGGACCTTTCTGCGTGTATATGGTAAATAGTTTTAAAAAAGACTAGCTAAAATGCCTCATCACCAATCTTTATTATAATGAACGGTATTGCGTCTGGGCCAGAGTACGAGGATGACTTGATGGTTGAAAGTGCCGTACGAATACTATGTTTCTCAACCTGTACCGAAGACAGCTGGCTTGCAGTGATCTCACGCTTGACGGCGTCATTAGCACCTGGGGTGGGATATGGTAAAAGCCGTATTTTCGGAGAGAACTACAATTGCCTTAACTAGGTACTATTGCCGAGATTTTTACAAGTTGGTAACCCAGTGCGCAAGGTTCTATTATTGCTTGTTCTCTGTTTCATTGGGGCTGGGAATTTGTTGATTCTTTTAGACATCCTCTCAACTTGTACCATATGTTCCGCCATACAGTTACCTGCAACGATTGTGCCTTTAACTCTCCCGTCGATATGCCATATGGAAGGTTAAAGCCAAGTGCGCTGAGGGCGACTTGGCGCCCACCGGTCTCGAACTAGCTATGGAAGAAAATCGATCACATTGCGGTAAGTTACCGATGGAGAGGCCGCTTCCGGAATTGTGGCCCAAGTTGGAGCGCATGTGTGGTCACCGACCATGCACTTGTAGTGCTGATTTGCGGATGCGCTTTGGTGGACACCCACGACAACGTTGTTACCGCGATAAAACCAGCTAACTGGCGAAGACAGCTATGTTGAATGCCTATCAATGTACGCTGACATGCGACTAAACAAGCGCTCACTGGATGCAATTGAAGCGCACTGGTCTCATATTCACCCGATCTTACCAGCAGCAACATTCTCCACAGGTGGTAGGCCTAATACCTAACGTGGATTTTGGGTCTCTTCGCCATCTCTGGAACTTATCAACGCTAGCCGGCACATTCCGGCTGGAATAGAACGCAATGAAACCCGCAAAGAGCTCCGGGTATCACTCCGTGCTAGCCTGAAGAGAGACAGGGAATCCTAGTGTTCCCATCGTGTTTTAGAGATAAAATTTTCTGCTAACCTTGTTAACCAAAGTAAGTTACTCCGGCTGATATGGGAAACGGGCAGCAGGAGACCTGGTGTTAGTTATAATATACGTGGAGACTAGACAGCCTATCCACTACTTGTCAAAACCCTTGGAAAGGTGGGCTGAACAATTTTAAAAGCCATTTACTTGGTGGAAATTGTTAGATTTCTCGCCCGTCACTGACCGCCCTGCTCCCTGGGATGTCCCTCTGCATCCATCGCTCGCTCAGTCGAACATGAAATCAGAGTGTTGCGGTTAAATAAAGCTACGGGACAAGGTGATTCTCTTCCAGCTCCTTCAAATCAGACGACCTGCTCATGTGGAGGAACTATACGAGTTATTGGTGAAACTCTGGGAGAAGGTAACTGTCGCAACCGACTGAAGCCGCTCCGTCATAGTCCCAGTTTTCAAGGGATGTTTGCGATTAGAATACAGCAGCCATAGAGAAAACAGTCTAATCTCCATCGCCTCTAAGTTGCTTGCCACTGTCATCCTTTACAGACTGACTGACACTTGTGAAATCCATATTCGTGAAGAGCAAGCCGGCTCTCGTCGAGTCCACGGCTGCATTGACCACATCTTCAATTTGCGACAGTTGTTGGAGCACCGCCACATACATATAAATAAATAAATGGTGTATTCTCGACTAAGTAAGGCACGTCTGCGCAGGCATGATCATGTTAAGCATACAAAATGTGATCAGTTAATGTACACTGTAACAATGGGATCGTTGCATATATTTATATATGAATGTATGTAAGTTTGCATGTAGGCGTGTTTAGCTTTGTTTATGGGATTGGTAAATATTTTCTGGCGTTTTGCTTGAATGTGTTTGAAGGTGGCGCCAGTCCTTAATTGATGTTTTCTATCTGTGGACTTGAAGCGATTGTCCGGAGAAGCAATAGGTGACCTTAGTTAATGGCGAGTCACAACCGCTACGTCACAGTGTTGTTAAACGGACTTTTGTGGCTTTTGATAGGGAGAACGCTTGTCAGGCGAAAACACACCACGTCCTGGAACACTGCCGCCGAAACTATTTGCCGGAAGAGAGTAAACCCAAACCACCCAGCTGGCACCAGGAGGAGGTTGTTCGGCCAGCCCACGGTTGTCGTGTTCCTCGATATCAAAGATGCATTTGATTCGGTGGGTAGACGTGAATTTGGGGACTGCCTACTTAGGAAAGTTGTACCTGAGAAATATGTAAATATTACCTGCCCATTATACTTGCATATCTCGGGCAGAGTAAGGGCTTATGGCAAGCTATCGTTGCCATTTAATTTATCCAGTGGTGTGAAACAATGATGCTGCTGTACATTTTCCTCTTCAGCTTCACTGTTGATGAAGTCATGGAAATCGCGTTTACAGGACACGACTTAGTAGATGTGGAACTGATTCCAGGAGAACGACTTCGCCTTAGATTATGCTAATGATAATGCCCTAATCTGTGACAGCTCACAATCTTGCCAAGAGTCACTGGACTGATTAGCACCAGCTGTCCGTTACTCCGGGCATTGTATCCTCTCTCGGAGTGTAAATAGTTCCTTCAAGCTTGGCCTGTACCGCCCTTTAGGCTAAAACTTGGTGGGGATCAGCTAGAAGTATTTCAAAAATTCAACTACCTGGGAAGTTGCATCAGCGTCCGTGGGATTGAACGTGAGATCACAAACCGTATAACAAAGGCTCGAGGCGCTTTTGCTATCCTTTGCCACTTATGGCGCCGGCGCGACATCAATATCGCCCTGAAGGGTAGGATGTACAATGGAGCTGTACGTTCGACCCTATTGTACGTTTGTGAAACCTGGCCCCTTAGAACAACGGATATAAAGAAACGAGTTGCGTTCAACCACCGGTGTCTTCGCAATTTAGCTCAAATCTGGTGCGAACCCAGAGAAAGCAACGAGCGTGTTCAACGCCTTGTTTACGGCACAGGAACAGGAAATGAACAGCTCAGCGCCCTTATTTCACGCGGGTCCGTTCGCCGTCTCCCCTACCTGCTTTGTTTGCGCGCCACGGTGTAAATGGAAAAGGAGGAAAGGTGGCCAAGCCATGACTTGGACTGGAAAAGTAAGGGCCCCCACTTCGCACGTGACTTTGGTCAGAGTGTCTCAGCTCACTGGTTAAGGTCCGTAAGAGGATGAACACGTTTGGCTGGCTACGCTTGCTGATTTATAAATAAATACATAAATACATAAATATTTTATTTTTGACAAAGCGAGGCACGCCTTTTCGGCATGATCAGCATATTGCAATGTTGTACATGATAACATGCTTAGCAGCACCAATAGTGGGAGTAGTAGAGTTGGAGACGGTAGTGTGGGCCCATATGGCCCAAAGGTTGTACGAAGTCTATGTGCAGAGAATGCGAGATGTAAAGATAAGAATCAGATCACTAATGTGGAGTATGTTGAGGAACTAGTCCGACCTCCGTGTCGTTTGTGCTTTGAGTTTCTTTGTCCCACCCCATCCCTCTTAGCCTTCCCTCCAAACACGATCTCATTATTTAGGCTTATAACATGTTGCATTATAATATTTTGCTGCTGCATAATAGCCGGCTGGTAGCTTACCGGAACGATGTCCGTCCGTTACCGGTAGCTGAGCTGGCTTGCACCTGTTGCATATTTTCTCCTTTTTCTGTTATTTATTGCTGTAGAGTAGCTAAGGTGTTTACCACCTCTGGCCAACTTTTATACTGATGAAGATGATGTGAAGGCCATGATCTTCATTGCTGAATGTCTATGTTTTGACCAACCGCGAGCTCGTTTAGCAATAGGCGCCTTGGTTTTCTAGGACACAGCGTTGTCTAATGGTACCTATGTCTCTCGTCGCTATTTTAGGAAGGTGCTAGGCGCTTGGTGACTAAACTTTACTTGCCGTTAAGATTCGTGGCACCCGCAGTTATGCATTGTAGCAGTCGTCCACAATTAAGCTAATACAGCGTTGTTGCGTTGCGAAGTTATTCAACTTCGACTATGAGAGTGGGCATAACTGCCTCATCCTCTACATTTGTTTTGGTGGGGACCACAGCTTTCGTTGTACGGTTGGTTAGCCTTTGAACGTGTGGTGCGTTCTCCGCAATGCCATTAACCGCGGCGATTACACACCTTAATGTGACTACCGATATATGCTCTAGAACTTTGAACAGTAGTGCGCTACACCTTCATTTTCGCACGCAGCTTTATTTGGTGCAAGGACCCCCGCTTTTCCCAGTTGCAAAGTTAGTGTCACTGGCCACAGCGGCTCAGAGGAACCCGGTAGGTTGGTCCATACACTGGGACTTTTAGCTTTTAGCTTTTAGCTCTGGTCACTTGATGGAGGTTACGCTGGGCACGCTTCGACAGCCGTGGAAGTTTCCCACCATGTCGTTGTTAAGTAGGCTATTTAAAAGGTTGGTAGAGTTGCGTCGAGCATTGACGCTTCCGGTATAGCGGGTGGATTTGCATCAGCAGCTGAGCACTTAGTATTACCTGTGCTGTTGCTTGTATTGTTCTCAGGCTTGCTGATATAGCTGGCTGTTGCAGCTTTATGGATAGAAATGCTCCTAGCGTTTGCAAATTTTTCCAAGGAAGCCAGCAATCCAGTATCCATATGAGGTGAGCTATCTAGGTCCACCAGTGAGCCACTTAGGTACACAGCTGTCGGAGAGGCCTGTCTAGGTGTGGGCGCCCTGGCAGTATCTCTACCCACATACTACCATGACATCTTCATATATAAACTTCATCCTGCATCGGCCGTCGCGTAGATTATCAAGGGTCTCCTTATCTACTGCATACAACAGGGCGGATAAGCGAAAACATGCTACTGCTGGCGCCTCCCTGCTTTCTTTTCCACCATTTTCTCTTACGCACATCCCGAGCCCCATTACTAACCATCCTTCCATAATTCCCAGCTTAAGTGGTAGCAACAGAAGTACCACTGGAGTAGTACCATCTGCAGCCACCATTCCACCGCACCTATTGGGCGCCTTTGGCAAAAGTCCCTTATAAGGCCACGCTATCCCGTTTCCGTGGCGACATTCAACGTTCGCACTCTGACAAACAGCTCAACTGGTTGCGCGCGCACGAAGCTTGGACATCCTGGGTATTGACATGTGTTGTGTGTCCGAAACTAGGATCAATGACCCTAACGGGGTTATTGAATTGACTGCACCCGGCTTATCCTCTCGTTATTGGTTGCACGCATCCGAAGACGCCAATGCAGCACTTAAGAGTCAAGCTGGTGTAGGTTTCATTCTAAGCTCCAAGGCTGAGCCATCGTTGGTTGATTAGATTCCGGGTTAACAGCCGTTTATGTGCAGCCCGTTTGACGGCAGCAGCTAAGATAGATTCACGAAGTAGTACAAAACGCTGTTTGTTTGTGATTTCCGCATATGCTCCCACCGAATGCAGTTCAAATGCTGTCAAGGACACATTCTATCATGAACTGAGTGCCCTACTACAAGGCGCTAATAGTTCAGATATTAAAGTACTTGCAGGGGATATGACCGCACAAGCAGGGCGTCTGAGCTATTTAGAAGCTCGGCTAGGTGGTAAATGTGAGCTTAACTCCGAACGGACTGACAACAGCGAGCGTCTGCTGCAACTGTGTGCGGGGCAGTAGTTGTTTTTTAGTAGCACATATTTTTGACATAGTGGGCGCCGAAGTGCCACTTGGCGTCCTCCTGTAGCTGGCCAGCGATGGACTCAAATTGACCACATAATCATAAGTTACAGGTGGCGTGGTTCCATCCTGGATTGCCGCTCATACTGGAGTATCTGTGTCGACTCTGATCATGCCTTGGTACGCTGTCGATTCTCCATGAACTCTACCGGGAGGTGAACCAAGCGTTCACTACAATTGGCAACTAATAAATTGTCTCATTCCTCGGTCAGGTAAGCCTATCAAAAGGCGCTGTATACGGAACTTCCGCTGTCTTGTCCTAATGGCACTGAGCTTCAGTGGAATAGGATCTCGGCCGCTGTGCACGACGCAGGGGCGTCTGCTTGTAGCACTGTCCATCGTCACCGCACCAATCACTGGATATCTGAGAGGTCGGTGAACCTGTTGGAATCTAGAAGCCACCTCCCGGCTGGCTCTGAACACAATGTGACCAGACGGGCTACTAGGCTTGAACCAAAGCAGAGCCTACGTGCTGACAAGGAAGCCTGGCGGACCAGTCGTGCTCAAGAAATGAAGCAGGCAGGAGCAGTAGGCAATTACCGCACGCTCTTCCAGCTTCTCTGCACCAATGGTCCGAGGAAACCAGGCGTCAGTGAGACAATCAAAGGCAAGGCGGGTGCACTGATACACGATAAGGAGCGCCGTATGGCTCATTGGGCGGAACAGTTTTAAGATCAGTTCAGCTGGCCCCTGCTCCCAGGCTTCTTCTTACTCAGGTGATGCAGAACGAGCCATGGACGGTTAGTTTAGAGACTCCGCCGGAGGCCGAGGTCCGAAACGCGATCACGGCCCGCAATCGTTTTCGTGCCGCTCGCCCGGATTCCCTCCCAGCTGCACTACTTAAGGATGGAGGTGAGGTCGTCTGCAAAGTACTGACCGCCTTATTCGAATAAATCAATAAAATAAAATAAAACTTTTATTCTCGACAAGGCGAGGCACACCTTTACAAGCATGATCATTTTGACAAAACAATGCGTGATAAAGAATTTGCAAAAATCCGATGTGTTTGCCATAACAGTGCTTGTTTTTGCAGGGGGAATGTAAGTATGTAATTGTGTGTGCGTTTATGTAGCTGTGTAATTTGCGCTTGTAACTGTGCTGCTCCATTCTTGAATGTTTGCTATCGTCAGCAACGTGCGAGTAGAAGATTGGTGTCCATGGGTAGGAAAGGATTATCCAGATATCCAATGGGTATTGACCTTAGTTTGTGGCGAGCCACGACCGCCACGTCACAGCGTTGTTAAGCAGACATTTGTGGATTTTTATAGAGAAAACGCTTGCCAGGCGAAAACCAACCACGTCCTGGAACACTGCCACCGAACTGTTAGCTGGAACGGATTAAACCCGAACCACCCAGCTGGCACCACGGGGAAGTTGTTCGGCTAGCCAGTGTCCCGGCTAATCTTAGCGAATCGTTTATAGTGGCAATATACAAGAAGGGCAGTCGCACAGACTGTTCTAAGGACAGGGGTATTAGCCTAACATCAGTTGTGACAAAATTACTGACCTCAATTCTCGTTCGTCGACTCACTGCGGAACGGAAACCTCGGAGTAGAAAAGAGCAGGTTGGTTTCCGCCCAGGCCGTGGCTGTATAGACCATATATTCACTTTGCGGCAGGTGCTAGAACAGCGCCACGCATGCCGAAGATCGACAATAGCTGTGTTCCCCGATTTCAAGAGTGCGTTCGATTCACTCGATCGATTGATTCTGTTGGACATACTTGCGCGGAAAGGTGTTCCCACGAAATATGTAAACGTCCTTCGTGCTCTATACTCGAACACTACAGGTCGCTTCAGGGTCTACGGTGGCCTATCGGATAGCATTCCGACCACAAGTGGCCTTGGTCAGGGTTGAACGAATTCCCCAGCTTTGTTCAATTTCGTCGTGGATTCTATCATGGAGTGTTCCTTGGCGGAATCTTACGATGCAGGCGTTGAAGAGTTGGCTGGAGAAGGCTAGTTGATCTAGATTATGTGGACGATATCGTCTTGCTTTTCGACGATATTAGAGCGGCACAATCAATCCTGAATAGACTGTCCAGAGTGGTCCCATTATTTGGTATGCACTTCGCACCTTCAAAGTGTTGCTGCAGGACCACCAGCCACTTGATGACCCCTTGACGCTTGCTAACGAGGAACTCGAGGTGGTTGATCAATTTACTGCATCAGCAGTGTTGGGCGCATAGAAACTGACGTCAGCTCACGCATTGCAAAAGCCGGAGTTGCCTTCTTGAACCTGCGGCATCTTTGGCGACAAAATGGAGTTTCTCTCCGTCTGAACTGCTGGGTATACAAGGCCAAAGTGAGAGCCGCTACGGTCTGAAGATCTGAGGCACCTTCATGTCTTTGCTCATCGTTGTCTGTGATGCATTGCTGGTGTCGGATGGCACCAGCATGTCCGCAACGATGATGTGCGTAGACCATTACTAGGTGGTGATAAGCATTCTAGCCGCTTAGAATAACAGTAGGACTGAATAAGTTGCGTTGACTCGGGCACGTGCTACGTATGCCCGGTCACCGCTTACCCAAGAGAGCCTTGTTTAGTCTGCAAGGTGTAGGGTGGCGCAAGGCTCGAGGTGGTCAAAAGTTGACTTGGCTGCGGGAAATGAAGTCACTGACGACCAAACTGGGTGCCGTTTGTCCGTCTCGCCTTCCGGGCTGGAGTCAATGTGACTCGCCTTGTGCTTGGCTCGAGACTTTACAAGACATGGCTCGCAACCGTAACCAGTGGCATGTCTGCTGCCGTCTTCTAAGCGGAACGCCTGTTTAAAGTGTTTTGGTGCTGAGTTATCTGCGGGGTAGTGACTGAGTATGACGCTTGTCAGTGAAAGCCGCAAGGAAGCTGTCCCGCCGATGCTTTCTTATCTTTGCATGATAGCCAGCTGTTTGTGACGGTATGTTGTCTACACAAGGTGCAGGCGTGTTGACCCTGAATGTTTGCTTGGGGCATTAAGGTCTTCAGGTAAGTCCCCCTTCGCTCCTTCTTATTCTTTATTTCATAGGTCCTCCTTGTTGTATGGCAGCGAAGCATCAGTTTAAATGGCTGATGTATTGCTGTTGATGAGGATGATGAGGTCGGAGAGTTGTCACAGCTCGCCGGAACACAACTAGTCCATGCGGAGCTCACTCTTGTCTATCTTAACGGCGTTGCAACGCTGTCCTTGCTGGCACTGAGTGTGCGGCAACGGAAATAATGTGGGTTCTAACTGCTTTAACGTGGAAGAACCTTGATGGCCGATCACATTATCGAACTTGACTAAAAGTGCGCATTGTGTTTACGTAACCCACTTTTCCGCATGTGCAAATCAGAAAGTTTTACTTTAAGCCAGCCTTTCATCAGCATATTGCTAATGGTATGTAATTTCCGACGGTCAAAAACATTATACACCAGTAACACGTTAAAACATTCTAACCGAGTAATCAGCACGTTGCAACTCGCATGCTTAACCTCCATAAGGTCCTCGGGGTCATTCATAGCTGCTAAGGCTGCCAGGCTATCAGTAGTTGGATCTAATGTCTTGACGATCATTTAGCTTTTTCGCACGCCAGTTTGCAGCTCGGCCATTTGGGAACTCAGAGATAAGAAGTCTAGGGTAACTGTGCGTAGTACAGTTGTGCCAGATGATTTTACTGATAGTTTTATGTACGGCCAGAGTACAGCCTACGGGTCCCACCTTATGATTGTGACGTTGACGACGTTTACAGACAAGGTCACAAGAAAGCAGGTGCGGAAAGAGAAAGTATATAAGCAGCAAAAGGGTGTGATGAACAAGCCGAAGTGAATATCGTGGTATACGTTACACTAGGGCAACGGACGCTTTTGCAAGTCTGAACAAATTGAGAGCAAAACAAAACAGATCTGGTTACCGCATACAGCGACGCAGGTTTGTTTGACACAACACACACATGGCACCGCGGTAGGATTCAACATAAGCAACGCAATCGAAAACGTAGTGTAGCATTTTAACTAATTGTTAAAGTTGTGACTTGTTTCTTTTACTCCCGCAGGTATCGATGGAACAGAAGCAGGTTGCATATCGAATTCATTGTTTTCACGGGTTTCACGGGTTTCACGGGTTTGCGCAGAACGAGTAAGCGTAGCTTCTCGGTGGTTCTGCCACGGGATCTTACGGCAAGGTCCTGATCTCGTCGGTAGGTACCAGATGTTGTGGGGCTCGACGCAGTAGCGGTGTTCA
Source organism: Dicrocoelium dendriticum (assembly GCA_944474145.2). Classification (NCBI taxonomy): domain Eukaryota; kingdom Metazoa; phylum Platyhelminthes; class Trematoda; order Plagiorchiida; family Dicrocoeliidae; genus Dicrocoelium; species Dicrocoelium dendriticum. The sequence continues at coordinate 108,934,914 of OX104066.1, forward strand.
GCACCAGAATTCAGCGAGTTGACTGTGGGAACGTGGATACCTGGAACAAGAGAGTGGTGTAGGTAAATTCGGCAAAGTTGGATAGAAGCAAAATGATAGAAGCGCCGCGTGTTAGCTTGGCAAATGGCCAGATCTTAGCAACGTGGAAGACCAGCGAGGTAAGAGCCAAGCGTCTAGGCGCTGTTTGAAGGCCTCCGTATTGGGCGCTGAGACTACAGCATCGGGGAGGGCGTTCAAGGCGAAGGCAGTACGCACACTGAAACGGTTTCTTCGGCACAGAAGGCGACTGCTACGAGCCATCAGTTTGAGTGAGTGCCCTCGAAGATGGTCTGTACGGGCGCGGACCAGCAATCTTGCGTTTGGTCGTTTAGTCAGGACGGAATAAGCTAAGATAAGGTCGCCACGAAGCCTGCGATATTCCAACGGGAAGAGGTTAAGGGTCGCCAGACGCTCCTCATACGAGAAGTGGGATAGTCCGTCCACTCTCTTAGTGGCTCTGCGCTGTACAGTTTTCAGCATGGCCTCGTCCTTCTTCAGGTACGGCGGCTGGACAAGTATGTTGTACTCCAGCAGCGGACGTACTAAAGTGCTATAGAGACGGACAAATGTCTCTCCAGGGAAAGGCCCTAGTGCATGTCCAAGGAGGGCCAGGCGAACGCTAGCCTTTCGCGTCAGTGTAGCTACATTGGCGCTCGGGCTCAGGTCGGCGGATATTATGGTCCCCAGGTCGCATTCCTGGGATGTGGCTTTAAGATGCACACCGCCGATATTGTACGGATTAGCCACGCCTTGCCCAATGTGCATGACTTTGCACTTGCCGATGTTAAACGGGAGCGAATTTTTCGAGGCCCAAGAACAAGCAGCATCGATATCTGTCTGGAGAAGTGCCTGATAACTTGGCCCGCGGATAGGTCGCCATATCTTAGCGTCGTCCGCATAAAGCAGTATGTGGCTGCTGATACAGGATGGGAGGTTGTTGATGAACAAATTGAACAGCAGGGGCCGGAGGATGGATCCCTGGGGCACCCCGGTCGTTGCAGCCAGAGCGCTGGAGAGTGCGCCGTTTACACGAACTCGGTAGGTGCGGCCAGACAGGTAGGTACTTAGCCAGCAGGTTGTTTGCTGCTCGATCCCCAAACTCGGCAGTTTACTCAACAGCAGTGCGTGATTGACCCGGTCGAATGCTTTTGAGAAATCCACGTAAACCACGTCAGTTGGAGTATGATCGTCTGCCTCTGCAGTCCAGGAATCAAGGGCTGCGAAAAGATTCGTGGTGCACGAGTGAGCCCTACGAAACCCGTGCTGTTCCGGGGCTATTAAGGACAGGCTTTCTAAATGGCAGCGCAAGAAATCGTCTATGATACTCTCCATTACTTTGGAGGCAGTGAAAAGCAGTGCTATCGGGTGGTAATTAGAGGGGTTTGTCCTGTCACCACCTTTGTATATCGGCGTTATGACCCATAGCTTCCGAACGTTCGGGTATTCGGCACTGGTATAGGAACCGCTGTACAGTAAGGCAAGCAGCTCGGCCAATACAGTGGCGCACTCACGTAGAAATATGGGAGGGATCCCATCCAAACCCGGCGATTTGTCTGTACTTAATTTTTTAATTTCTCCAGGACTTTCTCTGATGTAAACTGCACGGGATGTCTGGCAGTGATAGGGGTAAAGTTAGCGCCTTCCATTGCACTGCGTGCGAAGGTGCCGAAAACGGACTCGTACTGAGTCTTCAGCAATTCCGCAGCTTCTTTGTCCGACGTTGTGGTATTGCCTACGGGTCTGAGCAGGCTGCCAACGGCAGCGCGCGATTTAGTGAGAGACGCTATAAGCTTAAAGAAGACCTTGGGGTTATCGGTGAAGCTTTTAGCGAGAGAGAGCTGGTACGCTTTTTTTGTCCTGGCGAACAGATGCTATACAGGAATTTCGCACTCTACAGTATTGTGCTCGCGAATCAGAGTCGCCAAAAAGTAAGAATCTGTCTCCCTGATCAGCCTAAGCGTAGCAGGCTGAAGTTGCCTGTGGCGTTTCGGCGAATAAGCGCGCACTGTGGGGACGTGTTCCCTAAATTGCGTCGTGGATGTGAGCGGCGATGTATTTCCAATGGTCGTCGACTGTGGGGGTTTTTGCTGCCAGGGACCAGTCGACTCGTGAGAGGAAATCTTTGATGGCGTCATAGTCCGCTCGACGAAAGTTAAGCCTGATGGGCAGTGCTTTAGCGTTGGGCGTGACGTTCGCCACCATAAACCGACTTGTTACAGTTTTGTTTATGTTAGCTGTATTGTGACGTTGGACTACCACCTAACCGAAAAATCTTTGCTTCCGCTCGCACGTTCTGCTTTCCGGGCATCGAAGCGTCGCCATTGCCTGACTGTGCCGTTGCAAAAGAAGTGCTGCCGCATGCACTAACCGAAAAGGGTTTTCGATTGCGTGTTTGCTGTGTAATTCATTTCAGCTCGGCGTGTCCGCCGGTGTCTTGAAGCTGCTCGGACGGAATTTTACTTTTTGGCGTCGCGGGCAGTCAGATAAAATGCGCAGATGTAATTGTTCTCGATCCTCTCCTCTAACACCTCTACCCTCCGGATTTTATCCAGCTGAATTTGAGAGCCGCGTATTCGCGTGGATTTTTACCTTTCTGGGACACCAGAGCAGTAGTACGGCCGTTACGTCGTGAGCTACCTGAGTTTAAAAGCCATCGGCTGGCCTAGCTTTACCGGTATCTGACCTGATGCATCGGCAGAGCACGTTTGGAAGGCATTATGCAATGTGTTTCACATGAAAACCCGTTCTACCTTTCTTGACGACTAGTAACTACTGCATTTTTTACCACTCATGGCGAAGTGTGTCTAAATGATCCGCCGTCGGACGACTCTCATCACATAAGAACTGCGTCGGTCCTTCTGAAATCAGCTTTGGACTCGAAAACCGTACAATCGCTATCGAGTGACCACTTTACCTTTAACACTTCACACTTAGTGTCCCTCCATTAATCCCTGCATCCCTGAACAGGAAGCGTTGCACGGTTTGGAGTGTAACGAATCTCGCTTTCTTGATCTGTGTGCCTTTTTCCCTCTGCCACTTACCGTGTTGTGCTAGCGCATCTTTCCCCCAGTATTCGCATAGCTTGCGTTGTACTTGAGCGAGTAATCCCGCATGCGACGAGTCGCATTTTAGCGTCACAAATTTACTCACACAGCCCCGTGCCTGCCACTGTCACCAAATTTAAGCTAGAGTCGCCGGCCGACCATGGTGTAATACCGTCAATCATATTGTCCCACTTCGTCGCAAACCATTCATTTACGGTTGACTTAACACTTCCGACCATGGGTGCTGAATGGAGGAGAGCTTTTATGCGAAAGGATAAAACTACCATAGACCCTGTCACAAACCCTTTCCTTTTGTTCTCCGTTTTCACAACCCAACCCTTGCAACCAATTTGTGCTTTGGTAATTTATCTTATAATGTAAAGCACCGCGTACCACCATAGACCTTGGACCTGGATGAGTTCTATTCAAATTCCTTTACACGGCCCACGAACGCTGTAGCCACTGATGTCGCATGGCTCGAGACCTTGCTTTTCGACCTGGCTGCTCCATTCTATGATCCTTTGTATCTACGCCTAAAGCGACTACGTCTCCTCATTCAGCACGTTCCGGACATTCTCGGTGTTGACACCTTACGAGTCGCTAGCCACTGAGGAAGACGAATGAGCAGAAGGGAGAGGAATCTAACCCACTCGAAACCGTACTGTATCATTTAAACTAATGGTTAAGATTGTGACTTGGTTCTTTTACTCTCGCAGGTAAGGGTGGACCAAACGAAGATGGCATATGGCATTTAGTGTTTTTTGTGGGGTGCAATGGGACTTGTTAAACTTTTATTTATGTAAACTGGATTGTGACTTTGGACTGCTTCCCGGCTGATAAAAGTTTCCACACTTGCTCGCACGCTCCGCTTTCCCCGCATTAGGGCGTAGCCGTTGCATGGCTGTGCGGTGGTTTTGGAAGTGTTACTGCAATTAATAATCCACAAAAGCTATGGTTTGCATGTTCGCTGCGTGGTTCCTTTCAGCTCAGCTCGTCCCCCAGTGTCTCGAACCTGCCCTGCATTGCTGCTCACCTAACTGTGCACTTAGAGTTTGTTTGCAGGATGCTGATTTATAGGTTGCCTTTTTGGTCTGACACAAAGCAAGCGGGGCGCCACGGTTGGATCCAACAAGCCGCACCCTTGCCCAATTCCTCGCACCTTTCACTAGCTAGCTCGCGTAACCCAGTGTCACACTTTTAGTCAATATGCGGGAACAGCTTGAACCGCAATACTGCAGTGCATTCTCTTTCATTACCGGTAACGGTACTCGCCGGCAGTCCATCGCGAATACTACAAGCCTGTTAGCGTGAGACGGCATATCTCGCCACAGCGTAGCGGGTAACCTAAACCCGTTGTTGTTTCAAAATCAAGGGCTTCGTTTATCATTATATACTGTCTGGGTAGTATTTTTACTTTTCTGCCTAACATAAGGCGACAGGGAGCACTTGTATTTGGTCAAATTTTTGCTTTTCAGTCGACTCACTATATCGAAGCAGGTTCTGATGTTACTGTAACACACATCGGCAGCGATCTGGGGAACGGTGTTTAGAAAGTAACTGACACAAGTTAATGTATGTGCGAAACTTAGAAAGTTCGTAGTTGCTGGTATTGTGTTCCCAAGGATTTATCTTCATGCTGTCATAGCCAAAAAAGAAAGCCGAAGGTTTCTCCTCGTTTTTCTTATAGGTGACGGCGAAGTAGGTGGTATTATAAGGGTTGACTAGCATTTTAATTCGTCTTGTGCTACCAGGGTCCAGCTTTTACTTTCGTAACAGTTTATTTGCCTTTAACGCTACTATATTGTAGTTAATATTTACTTTTATTCAGGTCACGTGCGTCGCTGAAACTGCATCCACCGCATATCAGTGCTAGCATCATATTTGAGCAACTGAACTGAACGCAGTTAATTTGAAGTTTCGGTAAGGATCGAAGTACTGGAAGCACCTCCACAAAATCTTTAGAGTTCACCCGTACTCGGACTGTCTATAGGTCAGGTCTGGTCATCGAGGAGGAATAGAAGGGGCCTTCGCCCTACCCTTGTCTCTTCTTTCACGATAGAATGGAAGCCCGGGTACCCGGCACTTACACTTGTTCATAAATGCGGGAACAATGAAGCGTAAGAGCCAATTCTCAAAACTTCATGATACTATCCATGACATACTGGTCAACACGGGCGTTTTGGTAATAGTTGTCACCAACTACTCTCTGTGCAGTTCCGGAAACAAATAGGAGCAATTCATGTTTTGGCCACCTCTAATTGCTTCTATAGTATTACATTCCACCGGTGTATGGTATGGAAATTCCAACAAATTATCACGCGCTTAGGCAAAATTTTCGCCCGTATATTCACTCTGGACCCCTGCTACATGAGCTTTATATGGTGTCCCCGCAGGTGGTCCGAGGTAGCGAGTTCAACGTATACGGCAGACTTACTGCTACTGAGACACTTCAAATGCATAAACGCTTCCATTTGATCTACATTACACACCGAAGTTTCAGTGAGAACAAGGACAAACAACCCGGTTGTTTAACCTGGGAATTTCAACACTGGCCAGTTACCTCATCTGAGTAAACAGCAACCTTTCAGAGATACGCTTCCCAGGTCTGCAGAACATACGCTGCGTACGGCAGGACCATCGCTTTGAACAACCTCAAGTTTACTACGATGAAGATGAAGAGTCTCTGCCGCGCTCTCATAGCAACATGTTGGCACTACGTCAAAGGCGTAAGTCTATCTGTCAGTATGATACTCAAATCCATCGCCTTGCCTACACACTGCAAATTCAGGGGCTAAGTTTATGTTTGCCCCTTGATCCCATGCCTACTTGGCGACAGGATCTGACGTTTGTTTGCATACAGTGGCAAGGGCAATTATTCAGACCAAATTGCCACAGCGTCCAGCTCGTTAGACACTGTTTTCCTATCTTTCCTACTGTCAAGCTGTACAACGTTCGCAAACACGACAGGGGTTCTCGAAGGTTGCAGCTAAAACATTTATAACCATAAGAGACAACAACGGCACTAGCACCAAACCCTAGGGGGCCCTGCAATGAGCAGTGCTTATACTAGATCTTTCCTCGTCAACGGCGACACTGAGCTTTACGCCGCAGAAGAACTACGACAAAGTCACCATTAAATAACCTAATTCAACGGACGTCGCATTATTCATAACAAAGCGCTGATTAACCGAGTTGAATGCTTCATTGTAAATAAATAAATAAATAAATAAGTAGTTTATTCTCGTCACTGCGAGGCACATCATCAAGGGCGTGATCATGGTATTACAGACATGTATGATAAGCAAATGCACAAATTAGTACATTTTGACCAATAGCATGGAAATTCATGTGCGAGTTGAGATGTAAAACTATGTTTAACTGTGTATTTGAAAGGGGACATGTTGTGCGAGTGAGTAACTGTGACTGTGTGTGCTTCTGTTCTTTGTGTTTGACATCAAAGGGGGAATCAATGGAACGCTTTGAATAAGATGACGTCCGTGATGTGTGAATGATCCTCCGGAAAAGGGAAGAGGCAGTGACTTTATTTAGTTGCGAGTCACATCCGCCACGTTACAGTGTTGCTAAACGGATACTTGTGGCATTTTATAGAGAACGCTTGCCAGGCGAAATCCCACCACATCCTGGCACACTGCCGCCGAACCATTTGCTGGAACGGGATTTACCCGAACCACCCAGCTGGCACCACGAGAAGGTTGTTCGGCTAGCCAGCCAGTCTTGTTAGTAGTCTACTTTTGGCACCCAGATATCAAGGCGGCTTGTTATGACGTCCAAGTAACCCAGCATGTTAGTGATGTATGACTTAATTATAATGACGCCACGTAGTTCCGCTCGAATTAATTTGTAAAATATTATTTGTTCAATTCGTTGCCTAATAGGCTTCTCTAGGTGCTTAATAAAACCTCGTGTCACATTAGCAGGACTATAGTTGTGTGGCACCGACACGGAGCCCCTTATCAATTAAACTAGTAATCGCCTATCTTCAGTCCTGTGGTAGGCTTAATTCCCGTAGGTCCAAGATGGGAAACTAGAGAATATAAGCGGGTGGTTTATCAATCACGGGATGAACGCAGTCAGTGCCAGCCGTATTATAAGGGTTTAAACTGGCCACCGCCACGCCATCGCTGATACGGTGGTCACAGTGTCATGCCTTGAATTATGACACGAGCAGTGTGACTAGGTTGCAAAGCCACTCACCGCACGGCGCAATTTCCGAAATAAACGCACTTACGACCCACCTGCCACCAACACTTCAAACCCAAACCTGCAGGGCCAGGAAGCTGCTCTATCGACAGTAGCTGACACCTAATCCCGAAGATTGTCGACGGAATGCTAGTAATTATTAGTTTATTTGCAAAATACTGCTAAAGTAACAAAATAATGCTTTTAGACAACCCTTAATAAATGTTGTACACCTAATTCAGTTAGGTTAGTGGCGGTCTCTGATGGTTTAACAGCGTTACCTATAGCTACCATGTGGTTTTAAGCACGCGCTTTTGTGCTCCTCGTGTTGCCTACTTAGGCCTCTAGGGTTCCTTTGTATGACACCAAAGCGCTTTCCGTCAAATATAGGTTGCTCAAGCTCAAGTGTACCTCGCTTGTTCGTAGTGAGGCTTTGCTGCTTACGAAACTGCATGACAGTCGCCAAACTCTTGGTGTACATCCTTTCTATTATTATAGCGTTTCTTTAGCAAAGTTGGTTCAAGCCAAATCTAGTTTGCAGTTCCGCATAAAGGAGTTATAGGAAATATCATCGCTTTCTCAAGACACTCCTATTAACTCGTCGGGTGGCTTGTGCGAGCCACAAACCTCTGAGCTATTGGAATAATCTGACGCTCAGCTGTCCGAAACCAGTGTCGCATGATTGTCTGTAATAATTAGCTTATTGTGTAAAATTCTGCTGCAGTAATATAATAATGTCCCAAAAGCTCGGTAGCAATGTTGCACACAATGTAGATGGTAATAATGCAAGCGCTAGAAATCAGCGAGTTAGATACACAAATTTAAATTTAAAAGCGCGTATTAAAATATGTTGTTATACTCGCCGGTTCAATAGGTCAGAACGTAAGCAAAGTAAACAAGCTTATGCCGAAATCCCGTGTTTAGACACCTTTAACATAACTGATGCAAGCGGAAGTCTAAGTGTTTTCAAACAATGTTGCAAGCAACATGAAACACAGCTTAGACAAACCGTTGCATAATAAGTTAATTGTAAATAAAATAAATTTTCATATTTGTAGTGAGCTTAACCGTCCTGAATTCCATTACCCTTCAAATTATCCACAAATTCCCGCAGGGTATGCTTACAAACATATTGTTTATCACATACATACAACTACCGTAACGTTTCCTTATGCACCGAAACCTTTCCGAAAATGCGGGTTACCAATGCAAACGAACGGCAATTTTATATACGATGCACAATGTGAAAACTATGTCTGTGACTCATTCACGCAACGACAGCGCTCCACCGAGCAACAGAAGCACAAATAAATACGCGCGAGACGTCCGTTCGCTGCTCGGACCGTGACGCGATTCGGGACAGGATTGCAGGGATGCAACTTAGGTAAGCATTCAAACAGATCGAAGGGAAGCAAAAAGAGTGAATTAACTCGCTCCTATTAATTACAATAATAAAGCAGTCAAAAGACAGTCGTTTGGTAGCAAACTTAAATCGCGTATTTTGCTTTTGCATTTGTTACGACGCATAAAAATGCTTACAATACATCCCCAAAATTTAAATCATAATTTTTCTATTAATTGTAGGCTCTCACTTGTTGCGTTTGCGGATGCATTTGTTCCTTCCCTATGATGACGAAACGCCTACGGTCTATTACTCTTTGATCGAGGTCCAACGTTCGTCATTTGTTTGGTTGGAGAGACGGTTCGTTGCATAGCTGGTTAACCGAACAACGTCCCCGTGGTGCCAGCTGGGTGGTATGGGTATATCCACTTCCAGCAAATAGTTCGGCAGAAGTGTCCCAGGACGTGGTGGGTTTTCTCCTGGCGCGCGTTCTCCCTATAAAAAGCCACAAAAGTCCGTTTAAAAACACTGTGACATGGCGGTTGTGACTCGCCATTAACTAAAGTCCCCCTCGCTTATCCGGACAGCCGCTTTAAGTCCAAAGATAGCAAGCATCCAGTTAGAACTGGCGACACGTGCAACCACATTTAAGCAAAACGACGGGAAACATTTACCAATCCCATAAACAAAGCTAAACATGCCTGCCTGAAAACTTACATACATTCCTATATAAACATATGCGACCATCGCATTGCTCCATTGTAAATTAACTGATCACATTTTGTACTCAACCTGATCAGGCATGCGCAAGCGTGCTTCGCTTTGTCGCGAATACACCATTTATTTATTTATTTAGTGAGCTCAAAGTATATATACTTTCCACTATTATTTGTACCACACAGCACATGGAAGCAAGGAACGCTGTCAATGAGCACAAATGTAGGGGTTTAGGGGTTGTTTAATTCCAAACTCACAAACGGTAAGTCCGCGTTGTTGAAGGCATGATGCATTAACCATATTAGCTACCCTCTTGTTATTGCATTTGTATTTATGTATTACATCATGTGCAGCTAACTTTAATGTGCTCTTTTCGTTTAAGTGAGGTAATGTAGGTGGACATTTGATGCGAGCCACGCTATCTGCTGATTGTCTCATGTTAATCCGCAGGGTAGCAGGTTCAAGAATGACCTTGCGGTTATCCCCAAAGTAAGATCCTTCTTCCTATGGTAGATGGCCATTGATACTTTCTTTCTTCTTTACCTTCACATTTGGTTCGCTATGGCTTACTAGGTGAAGTCTTTAGTGAAGAAAAGCGATTCTATATTGTTTCCGTAGAATCGCGACATATGGTTAGTGCCCATAAACCAGGCAAAGTGCTCCGTTCTTCGAATTGGAGGAGGTTGTCCTCCTGCGAAGTACTTGGTCGGTGGGGTCGAACTCCCCCGTGTATCTAGCCAGCTTGACCTAGGCGTCGTACACTCTTCGGCGTTACACTCCGGCGACAACTGGAAGAAGGCCGCAAGCAGAGGTTTCCGCATGTTGTGGTTAATCTGACGTTCTTTCGGAGTCTTGACGGGCGGCATCTTTACGAGGCTGTTCTCGGCTTTCGTTCGCCCTCATCTGGAATACTGCGTCCAGGCTTGTCCGCCCTGCCTCGTCCGGGACAAAATGGAGCTAGAGAGGGTTTTACGAGTGGGTACTAGGTTAGTCGAGGGATTACAAGGACGGACGTACCCCGAGCGTCTACTTAGTTTGGGAATGCATTCAATGCACTACCGAAGGCTTAGAGGAGACCTAATCCTAACCTACCGTATCTTGACTGGGAAGGTTGTTCCAGATTTGTCTTGGCTATTCAGTCCCGCTAGATTGTCTGTTCTACGCGGTCATTCGTTGAAGCTGGACAAACCGCGGTCCGATCGGATTAGGGCGGAAATCCGGCTGTCACGCCGAGTTATCGACCGCTGGAACATGCTTCCGGAAAGTGTTATCAGGGAATCTACGGTTAAGGGGTTTGAGCGGCAACTTGACGCTCTTGGGTGGCAACACGAAACCTTTCCATTTTCCTGAGTAACTCGCATCTTCGTACTTCGATTTTCTTTTCTCTACTTTTCTTCACGTATTGGTATTATTTTCTTATTTAAGTGCACTTCCCTATTCTGTACCTTTGATTTCTCTTCCTATCCTTTGCTTACTTCACGTGACTGCCACAGCAGGGACTGCTAGGGCAGGAAACGTGGGCATTAAATGGTTGGCCAGGGTGCGATACGGGTGTTTCCGTTTTAGACCCATCAATAACTGAGCACTTCATCAATTCCTGGCTCAACGATCCACTCAAGATGGAACACTCACGGGATTTTCCTATCGTTCCAGTCCCCATCTGAACTGAACTGAACTGAACATCTTCTATGGCGTCCAAATGCTGGCCTTGCGTTAAAGGAGTGACTTCTCGTTCAAAAGCCATACAGTGCTCCGGATGTGACGGCTGGATGCATATTGCTTGCTGTAGCATCGGTCCTGATCAGTATGAAGCGCTACAGCTGATGTCTTCTCCAGCCATTGTTTTCTTTTGTGATGTCTGCCGTACTTCCTTAAACAACAGACGTCTCGTGAATGGGCTGTCCTCGATCAGCCCTTATCCCATTCCAATGACACCCAAGGCTCCCGATACCCTGGTCCCCTCCTCATTCTCCCCCTTCTGCCTCCGCACCAGCCTCTCCCACAGGTAAACGAAGTCGCGGTCGGTCTGATTCTTTCCCCCAGCCGTTCGAATACGTCCATCACAGTGAGCCCAAGACAAAGACATACGCATCGGTTGTAAAGGAAAGTATCACCGCATCTGGGTCGGCCGGTGGCCGAGTGGTCTGCAAGTTTGCTTTGCAACCATAAGGTCACCGGTTCGAATCCGCGTAGGGGTGGGCGTCCTCGCGGTATACTCAGCCCGCGCGCGACTGGTGGTGGTCGCGCGGCAGCGAAGCGCCGTTACGGCGTATAAGCTGACACATTTTCACCGCATCTGGTGATATGTGTAAGACTAAGTCGAAGTCTAAACCCAAGACTTCCACCCCTCAGTCGCAGTTCAAATCTGTCCTTGACAAGATTAACCATTTGGAATCGCTGATCAAAAACAGCGCAAATCCTTCCCAACCGCAAACCACCAGGCGTACCCTACCACTCTCCCGTGACCGGTGTCTCATCATTATGAATGCGTCTGAATCGACCAAAGATGCCCCAGCCGGATGTTAGACGACCAAGTGTTCCTATAACGACTTATCTCTGTGTTATTCGACGAAGGCGAACAGGGAATCAACATTATCTCGGCTTTCCGCTTAGGTAAGAGACAAGAGAATTCCCTCAAGCCTCGCCCCCTAAAGGTTGTGTTCCAAAACGAGGAAGAATGTCGACGCATTCTCCTACGGACCTCGGCTCAAAGGCAAGCCGTTTTATGTGTTGAGAGAACTCTCCCCGGACGATCGGATCAAAATGAAAAAAGCCGTTGATGAGCTGAGGACCCGTCGGGCGAATGGTGAAACGGACCTACATATCGTGGATTATCGCGTAGTTCGGAAAACTCCAAAAACCCGTTGGAGGCCGATTTTTCTCACCCCAGGACAGTAACGCAAAAAAACGGACTGCGTGTGCTGTTCGCTAATGTTCGTAGTCTGCGAAATAAACTTGATGAGATCCAGACGCTTGCCGCAGATGTTTGTCCTGATTTAATGGCCTTCACCGAAACATGCTTATTCCCTGACATCCTTGACTCTGAAGTATCTATCCCTGGATACCACCTTTCTCGGGCCGATCGTCATGGGAGGAAGCCGGGAGGCGGCGTAATACTATACTGGAGAGCGCATCTGAAGTCCCATCTAGTTGAGTTCTCATGTGAAAATGACAGCGATTTTGATGCCTTTTGGTGTCGCATTCATGACGGGTGCAGATCTTCTTTGATTGGTGTCGTCTATAGAGCGCCACGGCGCGGGAGCTCGCTTGTTGGAACTGATCAAAAAGCACGGTGCTAGAAAGGATTGTCTTATTCTGGGAGATTTCAATGCTCCTAATATCGACTGGGACTTCTTTCTTTGCAATCGTCCACCTGATTCCTTTGATGCCGCTTTTCTTGATACCATTCTCGACTGCAGCCTGTATCAACATGTGTCCATGCCTACTCGCATTCTCGCCGGCCAGTGGCCTCATATCCTGGATCTTGTGCTCTCCCCAGCGCAGTCAGACGTTATGGACATAACAGTCTTCCAACCTATTGGTAAAAGCGATCATTGTACTATTTTATTCCAATGGACTCGTCGCTTTACCGTTCACAACTCATGTGCCGTTCGCCGAAATTTCTGGCGTACCGATGCCCTTCGTCTTAAAACGGCTGCAAGCAGTATGGATTGGTATATTCCCGAACATCTCAATGTGGACGGTGCCTGGAATCTTCTGTACTCCAAGCTGACCACTCACTGAGCAGGTTGTCCCCATTTCCAAAAAGCGACCGCTCTCTAGAGGCCCTCTATGGATCGATCGTGAGCTGAGATCCCTAATGAACAGAAGACGTAAGTTGTGGGACCGCTTTAGGATCACGCGGGCAGAGCATGACTACATCAGTTACAAAACGGTTAGGAATACCTGTACCCTGCAAAAACGTGAGAAACGTCAACAGTATGAACTCTCTCTAGCCACACTTTCTAGAAACACTCCTAAGACGCTTTTCTCCTACCTCAAACGGAGCACTAGAGCGGGCAGTGGTATCCCTGCCCTGTGTTCTTCCGAACATGAGGATCCAGTTCACGAAGACACCGACAAAGCCAGCCTCCTGGCTCGGCAATACTCTTCAGTGTATTCAACATCAGTGTCGTTCACTGACAGAACAGTGTGCACTCCCCCTTCTCTGTTAGCGCACGTCGATATAAACACTGACGTCGTGTTGAAACTTCTCTGTGAGTTGGATCCTTACTCATCGCCTGGTCCTGACGACTTGCACCCTTTGTTCCTCAAGACTGTAACTCAGTACATTGCTTCACCTATCACGCAGGTTTTCCGTCGATCGTTTCAGTCCGGACTTCTCCCGACCGCTTGGAAGATGGGCATCATCAAACCCATATACAAAGGAGGGCACCGGCAAGACCCAGCTAGCTACCGGCCCATCTGCCTTACATCGATAGTGTACAAAATCATGGAACGGGTCCTGAAACGGGCGCTCCGACTTCATCTCGAGCGGTTGGATCTGATATCCAGTGCCCAACATGGTTTTCGCATAGCTCGCTCCTGCTCTACCAAATTGCTTATGGCTAGAGAAAAATGGGCAAATTCATTGGATGTTGGCAAACGCATGGATGTTGTGTTCGTGGACTTCAGTAAAGCTTTTGATAAGGTCCCTCATGAACCGCTTCTCTACAAACTCCGAGGAATCGGTATCTCTGGAAACTTTCTCTCCTGGATTTCTGATTTCCTACACACATTCCATGCTGGTGAGAGTGAACGAAACGTATTCCGATCCTGTTCATATGACCAGCGGTGTTCCACAGGGCTCCGTCCTCGGCCCCGAACTCTTCAACATCTTCATCAACGATCTACCGTCGGAGCTTCAATCGGATTGCTTGATTTATGCGGATGATCTAAAGATATGGAAGGAGGTATCTTCTCTAGAGGATGCTGATCGACTACAAGAGACGCTCGATCTCCTGCACACTTGGTCGATTCAGTGGCGCTTACCCATTAATCAAGACAAATGTTCCGTCCTGCCTATCGGCGCTCCTGAACCACTCAGCGCGTACCACATAGGTGGTTTCTTGCTCAAAAATGTTACATCAGAGAGAGATCTGGGCGTGATTGTTTCCCCGGACTTAAGATCCTCTCAGGACATCATGAAGAGGGTTGCCGCTGCCTACAGAATGTTTCATGCCATCCGAAGAGCTTTCTGTCGCTTGACACCGGAACTCTTTAGACTTCTGTTCACCTCGCATGTGCGCCCGATTTTGGAATACGGCGTGGATCGAAGTTTGTCTCCGAATTACGTGACCTGCCGTATCCCCTTCGGCTTCGGCATTTGAGTATGTTTTCTATGGATTACCGCCGTCGGCGTGGGGACTTGATCTTTACCCGTCGTATCCTCAGGGGCGAACTAGGGAGAGTTGAGGAATTCTTCCACCTCAACATCGGGAGTTCGACTAGAGGCAACCAATGGAAAATATTCAAGCCACGGAGGCTCAAAGTACGGTCCATTCTTGCTCTATCCACTCGCGTTGTGAATAATTGGAACCGGTTACCGCCGACAGTCGTTGATGCACAGACAGAGGATTGCTTCAAACGACTACTTGATACACACCTGTTGAATATGCCGGGATCATGTTGCTTCAGCTACGAGTGCCACGGCCTCCGGAGTTCCCGTTGCGCAATGACGAGCATCCCAGCAATGATCGGGAAGAAGCGATGGAGCTGACCAGGGATTTCCCCTCCTGCTCTCTACTACCCCAATGAACCAACCAATGGTTGTGATATGAGCATCCAGCCACCTACGTGGTATACCTTGCATATACCTCGTAATAATTTGCAACTCCCCAGGTATATTACGACCTACGTACGCGCTGGACACGGAAGCCCTCGGAATCCACGACCGGACACTTTCCACCCATTTGTCGACAATGCCAGTTCACGACAGTAGTCCATGAAGCTGGATGGTTGCTCTTGATACGATTATTAATTTTCCTGTGACCACACTGCTTGTCCTGGAATTTCTTGAACTTAGCAAACAGCGCTCCTCACTTGTCTCGAACATCAGCATATCGTCAACCAGACCCATATTGCATATTCATCAATCCTGTCTGCTCCTGAACAGTCCCTGAAGCTGGATTGTTGCCGTTGAGGCTGCCATTGACTCAGGTAACATCTGTCCACACTGATGCATCACGCTCAAAGCGCGCGTTGAAACCGCGAAACAGAAATAGTCGGCCGATCCTCGGAACGGACCGTGTAACAGAGGATAATTAAGTGTAAAATTGATCACGCGTCATCAGGCTACCCCATGGCAAACCTAACTTTTCCTAGCTGTAGGCGCACAGTCATCAGTCTCGGGTTGATGCCAGCTGGTGGACGCACCAGCTAGCCATTTAGGGGATCGGATATAATGCAAATCCGACCCCATGTTCACTTGGTGCTGGGAGCCCTCGCTTACTGACACACGAAACAGGACGCTAGTTAAAGCTTATTTCGTCCCTGGATCCTGTGCTGTCCTGAGAGGGTGTTTCCCACTCAGCAGAACAAATAGCCAGCACCAGCTTCATGCAAATTACCTTGCTCAGGGAGCAGGATCTCGCTGAGCACCGCAACATCAATGTTGTAGAGCGTCAGTTCTATCGCGACCTGTTCAGTGCGTCGCACGGGACGCTTACTCGAGTTCCGGTCCAGTAGTGAGCGCACGTTCCAGCACCCGCTGCTCAGTGCTTTGCGCGCAGGCATACGATTGCATTAGTGGTCAATTGCACGTGTGATGGTAGTTGTGCTTTGAAGATTTGCTTGAGGGACCCCACTCGAAGCCTTTGGCTCGATAGCTTGACCCACAAAGCAGTGGGGAGCAGATCCAGCTCGGTAGTGTAATTGCAGCGACCCCATAGGGATCTGTTTGACTTCCGTCACACACAGCCGTTAAAGATCTGGAACAATTCGTATGTGCTTTGCGACAGTGTTAGGATACGCACCTGCGACCACAGCCAAACGCAGGAGGGTTTTGACGGGTTTGCACCAATTTGACCATGGGCTGCCTGGCTTGATACGGGCGGTAGCAAACCATTGAGCACACAGAGGTGCCATCCAGCCGTCAGAGAAAGTGCGTCGCGCTCGTGCTCTACGCCAAACAAGCTGTGAACTTATAACCCGTGGGCCGGTTGTTTCACGTGGCTAGGTTTTAAGGGAAGTGGGCCATCGACCACTTCCTAACGTCCGAAGTGAATGGGGTCTTGACTAGGATGCTGGCAGGGCGCCCGCATCATCTGTCAGGATCTACCTCAGACTCACCGCACCATAGGCTCTCCTGATATATATATATATATATATATATATATATATATATATATATATATATATATATGGGTGTTGCTTGGAATTTTTAAGTGTGCCACTGCACCCTTGACAGTTTGATCGCGTCGCCAGTATAAAAAGGGATGAGTGAAGTCTGCGGATGGATATGAGCATTCGGATAAGCAAGGGACTGTGACTACTTATTGGCGAGCCATGTCCGCCGCGTCGCAGGGTGATTAAACAGGCATTTGTGGCTTTTCTTAGGAAGAACGGGCAAAGTGAAGGCTAACGACAAACTGTCGCTGCCATTCACTATCTCCGTGGCTGCCAGACAAGGATGCTTGCTGTCATCTTTCCTCTTTAACTTCGCCATTGAGGAAGTCATGTAAGCTGAACTCACTGTGCTCGGCCTGCAAGGCGTGGAGCTGCTCCTAGCTGATCGACTTCTTGACTTGGAGTACGCCGACGGCATTGCTCTCATCTGTGACAGCTTTCAAACGTGCGAAGTAGCACTGGACAAATTAGCATTGACTATCAGTCGTTTCGGGCTACGTCTTTTTCTTTCGGAACGCAACATTTTTCAAGATTGGCAGGGACGCACCTCTGCGCTGACCCTTGGTTGTGATCGGCTAGAAGTCTTCAAGAACTTCAAGTATCCAGGCAGCTATATCAGTTCCAGCGGAATTGAAGATTACAAAGTGCATTGCAAAATCTCGATGTGCTTTCGCCGGTCTCCGCCCACTGTGGCGCCGGCGCGACATCACAATCGCTCTGTAAAGCAGAATTTTTAATACAGCCGTCCAATAAATCTTCCTATACAGTTGCGAATCTTGGCCCACCAAGTCGAGTGACAAAGAGGCTGGTTACGTGACGAGAGTGGACAGCCTATCCACAATTTGTCAAAACGTTTGGAGCGTTAGGCTGAGCATTTTGAAAAGCAATTTAATCGGCTAGAATTATTCGATTCTTCGCCGGCCAGTGATCGCCCTGCTCCGTGGGCTGTCCCTTTAGATCCACCATCTAGCTCAGAAGTCGAACGTGAGATCGGACTGTTGAAGTCGCGGGACCAGATGAGCTTCCCCCAGCCCTCTTCACATTCGGAGGCTCTGCTCTTGTTGATGTTTTACATGAATTACTAGTGCAACTGTGGGAGCAAGAGACTGTCCCAACCGACTGGAGCCGCTCCGTTATTGTTCCCATCTTCAAAGGAGGCTCGCCTTCGGAATGCGGCAACCATAGAGGAATCAGTCTGATCTCCATCGCCTCCAAATTACTTGCCTCCATAATCCTTCACAGACTGACTGGCGCTCGTGAAAGCCAGATTCGTGAGGAGCAAGCCGGGTTTCGTCGGGGTCGTGGCTGCATCGACCACATCTTCACCTTGCGTCAGTAGTTGGAGCACCGTCACACATATTATCGGCTCACCGTAGTTGGTTCCTCGACATCAAAGGTGCTTTCGATTCGGTTGATCGATGTGCCCTTTGGAATTGTCTACTCAGGAAAGGTGTGCCCGAGAAATATGTAAATATTATCCAAGCATTATACGCGCGTAGCATGGGCAGGATGAGGGTTTACGGCAAGCTGTCGCCACCCTTCAGTATCTCCAACGGTGTGAGACAAGGATGCCCGCTGTCACCTTTCCTCTTCAGCTTCGCTGTTGACGAAGTCATTGAGATTGCATTTACAGGACATGACTTGGAAGGTGTGGAGCTACTCCCAGGAGAACGGCTTCTTGACTTGGAGTTTGCAGACAATATTGCCGTCATCTATGACAGCTCCCAGACGTGCCAAGCCGCACTGGACAGATTAGCACTGGCTGTCAGTCGCTTTGGACAAGGCTTACCTCCAAGATTGGTAGGAATCGCCTCCTGCGCTGACCTTTGGTGGGGATCAGCTGGAAGTCGTTCAGAAATTCAACTACCTGGGAAGTTGTATCAGCGCCCTTGGGATGGAAGACGAGATCACGAACCGTATAGCAAAAGCTCGATGTGCTTTTGCTAACGTTCGCCACCTATGGCGGCGGAGCGACATTACTCTCGCCCTGAAGGGTAGAGAGTACAATGCAGCGGTACGTTCGACCCTACTGTACTGTTGCGAAACATGACCCCTAAGATTGGCGGATATGAAGAGGCTAGTTACGTTCGACCATCGGTGCCTTCACAGTTTGGCTCACATCTGGTAGGAACATTGCGTGAGTAACGAGCGTGTTCCACGCCTTGTTTACGGCACAGAAAAAGGAACTGAACCGCTCAGCACCATCATTTAACGCACCAGGCTCCGATGGCTGGGCCACATGTTGAGCATGCCAGCCCACCGGCTTCCACGACGTGCGTTGTTTGCGCGCCGGGGATGTGGATGGTAGAAGAGGAGGGGTGGCCAAGCGATGACTTGGTCGAGAGGAATGCAGGCCCTCATTTCAGAGCTGGGCTCGGTTGGAGGGTTACGGCTCCCTGGTTGAGGTCCAAAAAACGGTGAACACGTTTGTCTGGATACACTTGCTGACATGGCAAGGAGCCGACCTCAGTGGCGTTCGTGGTGTGAGTTTCTTTGTCCCTCTCCATCCCTTTTAGCCTTCCCCTCCACCCACGATCTCATTTCGTAGCGTAACACAATAATTTTTTTTGCTTAGTAGCCGGCTATTAGCTCGGCTGACATGCAACTGTTGTATTTATTTTCCTTTTCCTTTATGTATTGCGGCACAGTAGCTGAGGTGTTTCCCACCTCTAGCTGACGTGTATAATTATGATGATGATGATCCTCGCTGCCTTTGCAGCTCACCTTATGTCTTGTGGGAACACGGTGTAAGCAAAAGCATGTTTGGCGCTGTGTATTTGATGCAGGAAAAGCAAGCGAACCGCTCAGCACGGTTGTTTCGCGCACCACGCTCCGATGGCCGGGCCACGTGTTACGCATGCCACCTCACCAACACCCGCGAGGTGCGTTGTTTACGCGCAAGGGGTGTGGATGGAAGAATAGACAGGGGAGGCCAAACGATGACTTTGTCAAGAGGAATGAAATCCCTCATTTTGAATTTGTTGTCGCTTGGTGTGTCCCGACTGCCTAGTTGGGGTCCGAAAGACGATGAACACGTCTGGTTGCGTACGCTAATTGACATGGTAAGGAGCCGACCTCAGTGGCGTTAGTGTTGTATTTTTTTGTATCTCACATCCAGCTTATCTTCCTCTCCAACCACGACATCTCTCTTGAAGCATAATATGTTACTTAGCACTGTGTTGTCCGTTTTTTGCGGCACAATAGTTGAAGTGTGTCTCTCACCTTCAGCCAAAGTGGAATGATAAGGATGATGATGATAGGAATAACGATTGTCAGGCGAAAACCCACCACGTCCTCGAACACTGTCGCTGAATTATCTGCTGGAACAGGGTAAACCCGAACCGCCCACCTGGTACCATAGGAAGATTGTTCGGAGTATCGTTATCCATCGCGACACGACTGAAAATTGAAGTAGTGTGATGGTTTGCTTACATTCGTAATCTATTGAGCTACGCTAGGTAGCACTTTCCAGGTGCTTCCAGAGCTACTCATACCAGACAGTTCTATGGTTAAAGGTCAGATCAGCTCAGTTTCAGCATCCTTTTGAAGGTTCAGGTAAGGTCGATGACCATCTTTTAAATTTGGCCATTAGAGACAACATGTGATGAGCCGCAAGCTCATTGGTTAATTGCCGTGGAGTAGGAATGCCATGCGTTTTCTCTGACGGTGGGAGAGCATCGCTGCTTTTTCTATAGTTTGCTACCACCTACCCCAAGCCAGACAATCCCTGGTCAAATTGAGACAGAATCGTCAACGTCTATTTGCGTCTGGCCGTGGTCGCAGACGCGTAACATAATAACAGTCGAAAAACTTGTGAATGATTCTACATTTTTGTAGGCTGCGTCTGCCATGCTTCAAGCAGATCCCATTGGGTCTGCAGTTGCCGGTCGGTGGCTGAAGAAATTACGCGTGTACATTATAAGCTAGTCACCGATTTGAATTCACGTAGGTGCGGGTGACCTGGTGCTCCCACCGCACGCGCGACCGGTGGTGGACGCGTGACAGCGGAGCGTCCGTAAAATGTGCCGTCGTACTGTTGATGCCTGTCTTTATCTTTTTTTGAAATCGCACTTAAGAGCTGGACTTGCTTCCCACTATCTTATAACTCAAGCGATTAAATCAAAGGCCTCGGGTGGATACTTCAAACTAACTTCATGGAGACCATTGTATTGTGGGTCAAACTGTTGAGCCTAAGCCTAGAGGTAGGGTACTT
>OX104066.1:108956237-108975240 GCA_944474145.2 Dicrocoelium dendriticum
CACTCGAATGAATCGGGTTCTTAGCCTTCCGGAATTTAAGCTTTTAACAATTATAGGGACGTTGGGTCCACATAACAATTTACAGTTACGGTAAATTTAGAAACACCCCTTATTTACTATTCGTGAGTTAACGGCAGGATTGTCTTGCAGAGCATAAAATACCAAGAAAGGTTTTTCCATTTATTTAGCAAAGTCATCCTGAAAAGGACAATTGCATTTCTGTGCCTATGTTTGCTTCTTTGCTTGTACTACTTTTGCTGGAGCAATGAACAATGAACACGGATTTATCATGGGTTTAAACGCATGTGCTTGTCAAGTCTCTTAGGGTGGTTGGAGTAAAAATTAAAGTCTGCAGGAATATCAAATAAGTAGATCGTCATTTCAAGCGTCCACCGAGTTAAATGCACTATTGCATAACCAAGTTCGAAGTGGGAATGAGATGTGCACAAGCAAAATAGTATAGAGAGTAGTTATAGTTCAGTAAGTGTGTGTGAAAGAAACAGGAAAAGCAAACGCTCACACGTTTGTATCTTTATTTGAGAGATATTGTATGTTAATGCAGTTTAGCTACATCCAGGCCAATCACATGCGCATATCTGCATGTATCCTCACCGCCACCTTGCGGAGAGGGCCGTTAAGCACGTTAAGCAAACGTTGCTTCGACAATCAAGTCGACTGCAGTGTATAGCCATTTAGAACTGATGGGCTCTCAGTTTGGTATTTTGGCTAAGCAGCAACCGATTGCGACATGTGTGAGTTGGGTTCGTTAGAATTAAGTAAACCATTATTAGGTTTACTCACTGACGTCGATATTCAGCACTGGATAATCTCAGAGACTGCAGGCTGTGTTGGTAGGACAGATGAAACAATCCTCCAACGAGTTCTTTCACTCTAGGTTATGGAGCTTTATGTGCATCGACTTCGCGCTTGCTCCAGGGACGCAAGGCCTGGATTGCATGTTTCACGTGAAGCCTCACGTAAGCGTTCAGCATTTGCAAATTGTGGATGACCCGAAATCGCGGAACGCCCTCCATTAGAGTCAAGGATGTTGACTTCCTCTATTTTATGCAACTTTAGCCTGTCTCGAGCAACCAAGTTTGTCCAGCACGATCACCGCAAGGCCGTTTCCTTAGGAAGCACGTTGTAAATATTGGTCGCGAAATCGATATTCATCGATAAGCTGATGACGTATGTTAAGGCTTTGTACTTGGCCACGTTGAATTGGAGCCTGTTGTCGGATGACCACGCATAGACCCAGTCGAGATCGCTCTGCAATGTCGTATGATCATCTGATGTCCTGATGTCATGCCAATTTTTGATATCATCTGCAAATAGTAAGAAGTTTTAATGCAGTACACTGCAAGCTCGTTAACGATTGTGAGGAATAAAATTGACCCCAGTACTGATCCTCGGTGCATGCCACACTGGACGTCTATTGGTTCGGAAAAGGAACTGCGGACTTTCAAATACAGCTGACTTTGAGCGAGGAAGTTGCCGATACAACCGAGTACCGCGTCAACGATTTCATGGCTTCGAGGCTTGTAAAGGTGAATGCGGCAGTCCAAACGATGGAACGCCTTCGAGAAGTCCAGGTAGACAACGTCGACTCTCACTCTGGTATCGGCTGACTATGTCCAGCTTGAACGGGCTGGTAGCAAGTTTGTATTGCAGGATCGATTTCTCCGGAATCCGTGTTGATGTGACAATAGGATGTTGTTGTTCTCAATATATGCCATGAGCGCTGATATATAATACATTCCATTACTTTGGATAAACTGGGATTTGCTTGATTGGACGGTAGTGCGAGGGCTCCGAATAATTACAACCTTTGTAAATAAGAGAACCAAGTGCACCATTCCACATTGTAAGAACCTGCATTCCGTCGAGGCAAAGTTGAAACAACCGAGATAAATGTTCGGCAGGGTTCAAGGCCGCTGCTTTAATGCCTTTGATTTGATGTCGTCCACGCCACATTAGCTGTGCGCGCGCAATGACGTAAGCGTTTCTATCACATTGGCTACCGTGAACGATGCGCGGTTTAAACCTGGTTGCCATGGGACCTGTGTAAAAAGCAGTTGCAATAAGGGTTCACTCCGGAAAATGTGGATGTAGTGTTGAGGAAGCATGTTGGCTGCATGTTGTGCGGTTTGTGCAAAACCATTTGTTGCACGTAAAACCGGGCTCGCGCGCGGCACTCTACGTAGACTGTTGACGTGTCTATACAGCAACTTGGGATTTGTACCGCATTACGCCGCTATGTTCTGTTGGTGCTGGAGTTTGTCTTCGCGGATCAACTTGACGCAGTGGTTTCCTTGAGTTCTGTAAACACCCCAGGTCTGATTACTTGGACAAACTTGGTAAGCCCTCAGGCTGAAGCCCTCAAGGACATGCAGATTCACTACGGCACTTCAGGAAAGAATTCACTTGCTTCGGGCGAAGGACGTTGCTTTCCAAAGCATTTGTCGCCAGCTCATTGAATTAGGTGACGAACAACATCCAAGCGACATCCGCCGGATTCTCGGCTAGTAAGGACCAGTCAGTTTCTTGCACCAAATCAGACAGCATATCGTAAAATGCAGCGACATTGGTTTAACTTTGTGCACGCTTGAACGTGTCGAAGAATCGTTCAACCTGACCGTTCGATTGCGGGTGAAAGGGGGTTTGCGAATGAGTGCCACCCCGTTGGAACGACAAAAGGTTGCGAATTCTTCGCTAGTAATTGGGGGCCATTATCGCTGACTAATGTCTCCGGCATTCCGAATCGGCAGAATATTTGACGCAACTGTCTAATTGTTGCGACTGCAGTGGTCGCCGGCATTGTTACAACTTCTGGCCATTTACTATGTGCGTCGATCACGATGAGATAAGATTTACCATCTAATGGGCCGGCGAAATCTACATGTACTCTTGACCACGGCGTGGTCGCTGCTGGCCATTGCACAGGGGCCACTTTGTTTGGTGATTTTTGCGTGATCGCACAGTTTTCACACCGCATACACAGGTGTTAGATTTCATCATCCATCATCGGCCAATACACGCAACTTCTAACTAATGCTTTGGTGCGGTTGATTCCTTGATGGCCTTTGTGAAGTTGGGTGAGAATGATCCGTTGTAAAGCTGAGGGAACAACCACACGTTCAGCGAAAAGCAAACCTGAGTCAACGATTGATAAGCTGTTTTGGCACCGGTGATAGGGGATGAGTTCTGCATCTGATACCCTCGATGGCCAAGCTTTCACGTGCTTCATCACCTTACGTCGTACGACATCCTGCGATATGTGCTGCTGGATGGATTTTAGGGAGACTGGTAGGGATTTCGCGGTGTGGAGAATTACCCGATTGATCTCCTGATCCAATTTAACACTAGCAATCACTGTCTCGTTGTTGTCTGCTGGATGATCCGCAAGTAACCGAGACAACACATCGCCTTGCCCAAACTTTGTGGTTGATTGGTAATGGATGCTAAAGTCGTAGGCCCTTAAGGATAGAGCTTATCTCTGTAGACGGCTAGCTGTAGTTGCCGGGATGCCTTTATGTAAACCAAATATGGTCAGCAACGGTTTGTGACCCGTCAGTAACTCGAAACGTCTACCATATAGCATTTTGTGAAATTTAATGACAGCAAATAGGATGGCCAGGCCTTCCTTTTCAACCTGGGAATAATTTTTCTCTGCTGATGTTAACGACCGTGCCACGTGGATAACTGCTTTCTCAGAAACGTCTGGGAAAGTGTAGGACAACACAGCTCCGATGACATAGTTGCTTGCATCGGCAGCTACCACGATTGGAAGTTTGGGATCGTATTGCATGAGAAGGAGGTCGGAAGTCAGCATATTTTTAATCCGATCTACCGCTGCTTAACACTCTGCTGACCAAGTAAACTTGACCTCTTTCATGAGTAATGCGTTTAGAGGCGCTCGCAGTTGATGCAGTTAGGGGAGAAAATTAGAATAGTGGCTAACCATGCCGAGAAAAGTGCGTAGCGTACTGACGTCTGTTGGTGCCGGCATGTTAACAATAGCTGAAATATTGGCTGGGTCGGGAGGACGTCCATTCTGATCAATAATGAATCCCAGATATTTAAGTCGTGGCAAAAGTAAGCTGCATTTTTCTGGTCGCAAGCGCAATCCGTACTCTTTTAAACGATTCAAAACTTGGTCGAGCCTCACTGCTAGCTCTTCTAGACTTGTTGCGACCACTAAGATATCATATAAGTAAGCTGCAACGCCGTCAATGCCCGTGAGCATGATATCAATAAGCTGCTGTAAAATAGCTGGTGCTGTTTTAACCCCGAATGGCAATCGGTTAAACTGAAACAATCCACGGCGTGTGTTAATTGTCAACAATTCCTTTGACTCATCTCCAATGGCGACTTGTAGATATGCGTCAGCTTGTTCAAGTTTGGCAAAAAGTCTACCGCCTGAAAGTTTGGCAAACATGTCTTCTGGGACTGGTAGTGAACAACTGTGTGTCTGACGGGCGTCATTGAGACCTGTTGAAAAATCCGCACACACACGAATTAAGCCATTGGCCTTTCGTACTACTAAGATTGGAGCAGCCCAGTTCAAATAATCGACTGGTTGTATGACATCTGCTAGCTGTAGGCGATCCAGCTCCAGCTCTACACTGGTTAATGCAGAATAAGGTACCGGACGTTTAGGACGTAAAACGGGTTTAGCATCTGCTCTCAACTGCAATTGAGCCTTCATTTTGCTACAAAGCCCAGGTCCTTCATGGAAAACTAGTGCATATCGCTGAAATAACCGTTGTGGAATGGATTGCTGCAGCCCTGCATCGATTATTACGGGAGGAATGCTGATGCCCAATGTCAGTTTGCAGACTTTATCAAACGGAATACTCCAAGGATTGAAATTATCTAACCAGTCAATGCCGAGAATATTCAATCCGGGTTGGTTAGTGTGGTAGCATATAGACTCAAATGTTTGACCATTGTAAAATACCAAGCAACATAACTCTCGAACCAAACCGAGAGTTGTTCCGGATGCACTGAGTGCTGTCTGTTGAGTGGGCATAACTGGAGGACGTCCGATGGATTCCCAAATCGTTGGCGAAATAATCGTGATGTCCGATCCCCTGTCTACCTGGAGAGCTGCGGGATACCCGTTTACACTCACTGTTAGATAGCGTCTTCGCGATGTCGCTTTGACTTGATAGCTAACAACAATGCTGCGACTAGCCTTCTGCGGTGGTTTCGGAAACCGTTTGTTGAAATTGTCAGATTTAGTTGAGTATCATGGCTTGCAGAAACAACCTTTGTGACCAGAGCGTTAGCACTGATTGCACCGATGTCGGCGAAAAGTGTACTTTGAGTCGTAGTGCCATGCGACACTGTTCCAACATGCTGTTGATGGCTTTTGGACTCCCGTTTGTGTGCTCTGACCGGTCTGACACCTACCATGTTGATCTGCTGCCGTTCCACCATACGGGATTCGTGCTTCAAATTGATCAGGCGCCGACATTCCTCAGCAATTTTCTGCAACGTCATGTCTGGGTCTTGCCCCAGTCTGGTGAGAAGAAGCGTGCTGATGTCCGCGTCTGACATAGATAGTAGACCACAAATAAACATGAAACACTTGAACTGTGTCTCGGTCATGGATGCAAGTTTAAAACGCTCACACTCGCGGTTAACCATACCTGCGTAGGTAATTTAGTCGTCCATGGAGTGCTTGACGAGTTTAAAGCAATGATAACGTGTGCTGAATAGCGAGGAACGTTCGCCAAAAATCTGTGTGAGGCACTGAACCCTGTCATCCAAAGAAAGTTCGTGTGGGTTTTTGGGCAAAATATAGGTTACGAAACGATCATGCTCCGTGATCCCTAACTTACGAAGCAGTGTTCGTGATCGCCATGAATTCTCCTTCCCACCGAACTCAACACGAAAAATGTCCTCATAGCGCTTGAACCAGGACTCAAAAGTAACACCCGATGCAACGTCATGCTGGAAAATCTGAATTGTGGAAACAATTGATTCAATGTTGGTCTGTTCATCCTGCGGTGCCTTGTCCTTGGAAACCAGGGAGAGGTTACGCGTTAGAGTATCGAGTAAACGGAGCTGAGCGGTCTCGAACTGCGACTGCTGTTGTTGAAGAATTGCACGGAGATCGTCTGCTAAAATTGCCATTTTAATTACCAATTTCGTCGCCAGTTGATATAATTCGAACTGTTCTAGTGGGTGGATAGAATACTAGATCGTGGAAATGACCGGTGGTATTGATACAGCGGATCAAGAGATACGGACAAGCAGAGTTTGCAGTCAACAGGAAGTTCACGTGTTTACCAGACTCACTGGGGTATATCGGTTGGGTTTGTTCCAGCTTAGTGGTGATTGGCTCGACAGTTGTATGGTCTGATTGGATGAGAGCACTCCATGTTGGGTTGTGTCCCGTATACGACATAAATCACATAGAAACAATTCACCATCAACCTAAGATTGCTATTTTAAGGTCAGATATTACTTTTTATAGGAAATAAAATTTAGAAAACGGTTTATACTCTCTGCATTGAGACTGTTCAGACCATGTATTCACATTGCGGAAGGAGTTCGAAAAGCGTGGCGCATACGGCAGAATGACAAAGCCTGTGTATCTACATTCCAAGAGTGCATGCGACTCAGTCGATGTACGTATGCTGTTCATAATATTTAAATGGCTGCCTACAGAATCTACAATGACTTAGAAATTATACTTCTTAAAACAAGTGGAACCTACCTAGGTTGCCTAATTAGCCCATTTTTGTTCAAATTTGCCTTGGAATGCATCATGTTGTTTATCTTGCGCAATCTCTTGAGACAGGGGTTTGCTCGCTACTGGCATAAATATTACTTACGTTTATATAAACAATTTTGTCTTGAAGCTTAGCGAAAATGGGGTTAAAATTAGCCCGGTATTATCATCTAGGGTGGTCCCAAACATTGCATACGCTTCGAACATTCAAACTGTAAGGCGTTAGATCTGGCTTAGCATGCGCTTTTATGTGATGCAGTAGGCGAAACAATGTATTACCTGCCAGAATTGCAAGATGCTTCGCTACACAATTACTTTGCCTTAAAACATTTCTCTGTTTGACGCTAGATTGAAGGGTTTCCATATCGACGTCGAAGGACATCCTGTGCAATCCAACGGTTTTATTTAAGTGCCGACATGTGCTGATCTCATAACTTGTTGGCCAAATGACGTGCCGCTGCGAAATGTTTTAACCGAGTTGGTGACATGAATTTTCATCGAAACTTGGATATCCCTTTTTGGCACTTCCGCCACTACCACCTCGTATAGAGGACCCCAATGTAATTCTGCACTGATTCGCGACCATTACCGCATCCTTGACTCTCCGCATTTACCCACATCAGCATATCATTTGACTGCCAATGGTTTAGTTGAGCGTTTTTACCGCCAAAACAAGGCAGCACTTCCTGCGACGCTATCGAATGTCTAGTGTTCGGAGCGTTTACCGAGCATTCGCCTTAGTAGCAGCAACACTATGAATGATGATGTCGGTTATTTTCCCACAGAAGTATTCTTCGATAGAACTCGGGGACATCCTAGAGTACTAGTACAAGATTCTAGGATAACCGGTGAATTAGATCCTACGACATATGCTACACGACTGAGACAATGTTTTGGCGCCATTCGCCTAAAGCCACCGCGATTCCGTTTTGAAAACTTAAGCAATAATCCTGAATTGCATAAGTGTTCCTTCGTTTACGTACGCCTTGATGAAGTTTGCAAGCACTTGAAACCGCCTTACGAAAGCTCTTTCAAAGTCATCGCTCGCAAAGGTACGTAGTTCGTATTGAACAGAACTGGTTCTAGATACTGCCAGTATTGATCGTCTGAAACCGGCGTACGTCGAATTCCAGTCACCGCAACAGACTATGTACACCGACACTGTAGCAACTTCGCCAAAGATTACTACACCCACCCAACAGATGTGCAACTCTAGTGCTCCATCTCTACCATTACCCAGTAATTTTCACAAAGTTAGTCACCTTAAAGCGTACATGTTTCGGACGTGCACTTGTTATTTTACTAACGTCAGATTGTACACATCGAGCCTCCGACATTTTGACGCAAGCTCTAGAATGATGTTCTTTAGTCGTAACGGGTTTCCTCAAAGTAATATGAAAACGAAACTGCAGAGACTTTACAGTAAAGCACGCAAAGTCGTATGCGATCACTAGGAGCTAACGAGTGCCCCACGTCACTAGAAAAACTTATTCATAGTGCCACCATTCAAATGCGACAAAAATGACAGCAGGCACCGATACCGCTTCTGTCAATCTGTGGAGGTTATTACGCCGCTGTGCTTATGCATTTGCACCAAGGTAACAAGTTGCTGATTAAATCCGACCTGGACAGGCCAAACGCTTGTGTTACCGACGCAATCACTTACCGGTTTCACTATACTTGCGGTAGAGACTTTTCTACTTGAACTGAGCGTGCACTGTCCACAGGGATTTCATAGAATCTTCCGAAAAACTCAATAGCTAATAGTCAAACCCTGCCTGCCGGTAGGATCGCCCGACACATACTTGAATGCTTCATGCGTAAAGACTCTCGGGAATCATTTAGAATAATCAACCAACAGAGCGTTGCCGGTCTGCTTCAGTTCATGGAGACTTCAGCAAATAGGCAACTGAAACCTCTTTTGTGTAAACGGACTGAGTTTGTCGCCAATCTTCCTATGACTTAGCGAGGCTAGTGGCCACATTCCTCTAGGTGGAGTTCTGGCTAACATCAGATAAACTTTGATCATAGCCCATTTTCATAACGGAACTCTCAGTCGGGGATATGTATTGTTCGTATTGCAAATCACCGACGCCTAGGTTAAACAGTAGCAACGACATACGCCAGGGAACTTACAAAATTTGGCTCAAGTAAGTTAGAACAGCGTGTGGCAAGTCTTTGCAATATCGCCAGCTTTAAATGTACTACATAACGACCGGTAAACAACACGTGGTCTATCATTGCAGCGAGAAACCAAAGTAATCCTATTTTAGAATAGCTATCGTTATCTCCGTGTGTATCTCCGCAGAGCCAGAGGTTATTCCAGATGAATGTCAAGACTTACCCAACTGATGAGGTCCCCACTTTGCTTTTAAATAAATACAGCAGCGATCGCTGACAAGAAATATTCAGTGGTGTTGAACGGGTTAAAGCTCGATCAGATGCAAGGAACGTGTACAGTAACTTCGTAAGGGGTACACAGTTTATTGAAAATTGTGCAGCGGCACGAAGGAACATGCTTCTGCAACAACCTGCTCCAACAACTGCAACTTGCTTAGTACGCCATCCGGATCCCCTCGGGATATTTCGGATAATCGCCGCTGCATGCTTTGTTTAACATAGGCTTTAAATACATTTTAAATACCTTCAATTAGGTCAAGTCGCGGAGAGTAGGGAATCAGTAGAAGAAGTCTTCCTGACGTATAAGCCTCTTCTCGAAATAAATGCTCCAGCTCGAGGTGACAGGGTGCGTAATAACAAATAACGAGTAATCTTTCGGCAAAATGCTTGCCATTGATATCAAGCAATAGCCGTAACCAACGCGCAGTTTTTCTTTATTATAACTGCCGCTCAGGATGGAATTTCACAGCAATCCGTTCTCGGTTATCCCGCTAATTAGGTGCAGATTTCATCGCTAATTCTTGGCACCGTACAGTGAGAAAGGTTGACAGTTGCTGGACATAGATTTGTGCAACCGCAGAACTAATTAAATTTCGTCTCGCCAATGCCATAATGCTCGCCGTCCTTCTATTTTGAAGCTCATCAAATTCAACACGTAGGACATACTTAGCCTTTTGCTATCCATCATATGCAGAGATTCCGGTATTTCATGTAGGTTTTACTTTGTTCTGAACCGACCGTCTATGTAGCGAGTGAATTTGCTGACTCTCACGTACACCTTTTACTCCACCTGCAGCAGTAAACAAAGAGCTTCCAAAGTAACTGTAGGTTCCGATTCCACCCATTCCACCAAGTATTCTACGTGAGTAGCTGACTTATACCTTAGACGCGACAGGCTACGATCACTTTTCGGCTCATTCAATGCTACCTTTCTGTTCCAGCTTCCATATGTCTTCACGTTTACCTGAATCAAAGATGTAATATCATTCCAGTCGTTGGCCACTGCATATTTCTTCAACATATGAGCTTTTACATCGGGCGGGTGACGGGCGTACGCTCCTTTACATCATATCACACACTGTGTGATTTTAAGGGTTAAAAACCATATAGACCAAATCATTGACAAACGTGGTAGTTGAACTATAATGAATGATGTATTTTCGCTTTGATTGCTGATTGCGGTTCTGTGCAACCAAATTAGGAAAAGCAGGAGTGACAACTCCGCGGATGAGAGACGGTCTATCATAATTATATAGAATTTTCCAATTATAAGTCAGGCGCGTGAATTCGCCTTGAGGTTTCGAAACAAAATATTCGCCCCCCTCCCTTATGCCAAGCGCGTGTGATTTTTGACGTTTTACTGGCACCTTATCCCGCTTAGGCCATTGGGCATAATGACCCCAAAATAATTGCTCCGCTCGCACAAACCACGCGCACGCGTATGTAATGTCGCTCATGCGAGTCCCACGGCGGAAGCCCCAGTGAGATCTGGATTTAATCTAGATGAGTAGTGGATTAAACGGATTACTTTATGGACGAAACCTGATAAGTAACGCATTAAATAGTTTGCGTTAAGGCTTAAATTTTTGGGGAAGTAGTGCTGGTTTCATATAGCTTTAACAGTTTTACACCCATATCAACCTGAAACGGTAATTAACTAGCAAATTTTTTTGTCATGCGTTGCGTGTTTGGATAAGGATTCATGCATAGTATTAACGTCCCATAACGTATTGGAATTATGTCTAGTGACAACAGATTGCTCTTTCTAGCTAATACTTGCGTGAATGCGCAAAGGTACAGAAGGTATATTCTGCTTAGTGTAAAAAATGTGGATATACAAATAAGCCTTTCAGTTTATCCCAGTTAATGTTATTCGAGCATTTTTCCATCCACTACTAAGGCCTTATAGCATACGTGCATCTGGAAATAGCTAGTATTTTTCAACGCTGTAAATAGGTTGTCACCACTAAATTCCCTGTCTATTGTTAATGGTAAGTTACATTATCTTTTTTAGTTAACTGTAGATCTTGAATCTATGTAGATTGCCAAGATAATGATTTCAATTTCTATGTTAGGTTTTATAATTTAGGATGGCATGGTATGCCGTAATTTACAAGCAAACTAAACAAAACAAACAGAATTCTATTAGTGGCTAAATATATATCGCTGAAGTATACTTAGAGAAAACATCAATAAATACCTCAACTGTGTTTGTTTTTTCAATCCTAGTTGATATGAATTAACAAATTTGGCGTGCTTAAAGCTTTGCAGATTAAACCAGGGCAGAGTAAAGAAGCAACTTGTCATCTGCCAGTTTACATACACGTTAAGTTCAATTTTTTGAACGTGGTAAATTCGACAACGCTAGCAATGCATTTCCATTTGTATTTGTGCGCTGGTATTAATATGAATAAAACAGCTGTACCACAGCGGCTCACAATTTCTAGTTTATATTGCTGTCCCAAACACTGAATGTTAACTGAGGGGATAGTTAGCTTAATTTTCTAGCGCAATTATTAAGTATATAGCAGGGTATTTACTGTGACTAAAACGAAAGGTGTTATGTCGACGCAAGCATAGGCATTTTGATGGAATTTCGTTAGAAGTATGTTTATAACAAAGGGCACTGGTGCGCACCCTCCACTGGGTTGGTTGTTTCTATATTAGCGGTAATTAAGAAATATTCATTCTTAGCACTATTCCGATTGTCACATCCTATGATCCTTTCGTCCTGCTCATTCATCATTTCGTGGTGTTTCCCAAAAATTGATATCCGAAATTTATGTTTCTGCAATTTACACGTTACTCTGGGTTTACATCTCATTCATTGTAACATTAAACATGTTAACATATGCTCTGAAACTTTTGCTGCGCCACATTGATTTTCAATTGCTTGTGCTATGATCTTGTTTAAATTTATGTGAAAGTTTTTCTCTATCTATCTCCGTTACCGCCATAGTATTATCGGTTCTGTTGGCGGTCCAACATCGTACATGGCTGCCACCTTAACAAGGCGACGTTTCGTTCATGATATTTACATCACACAGCTCGCTTTATCACATTTTGTAACTTTGAAGTGGGTGGAGGAGGACTTGAAAAGCTCATTGTTCACCCAATTAATTACGTTTTCTGCAGGGCTGTTTAGTCACTACACAAGCGACAAATATAAACACAACCACGATTCCGTGATACTTCAAATTGTTTTCATCTGCAAAATGTTTTGCCGTTGGTTCGTACAGCTGTCTTTCGGGGACCAATTAGATCGTAATTTAGAGCGCGTTTACGTAAATGCGCAAGCCCTTGCTTTTGATATAGTATTGGCTTATTGTATTTTGTTAATACGTTGATACTTATTTCAAAGTAACGTTTTGATTCGTCCTCCGAGCTAAATAATTTAAATCACTCAGCTCGGAGAATAATTCAAAACGTTAACTACCAACCCGAGCTACAGGTATTCCGAATCATTGCATACCTCAAAGTAAATATTTATATGATGGATATGCGTCTGTACACCGTTGAGTTAATTTTTGCATTTGTTACTCTACTCCGTTATAAAAAGCAACCTACTCATCTCTAACCTTGTTTTTGCAATTGATCCCGGCATGTTTACTACTCGCTTAAAATGAAGACCGAATTGTCCATTAACAGTGCACGCATGATTAATTTTCTACCGGAGCTTGTACACTGTCGTCAAGATGAAGGTCGACAAGGAAGAAAGCTAGGATTATTGACGAAGTTCGGCAAGTTAAAACCTTTACTGTTGCTACAGACGATTTTGCTTCACGCTCTAGTTTGCCAGTTAGTCGCAGTGCTCGAGATGGTAGTAGATTTATTCTTGGTTCTAATGTCTTGAATATTGCATTGAAACCGTAAGAGCTGAGAAAGAAACAGTTGCTAGCCAAAGTCATGTGTCTCGTTGTCGACGTTAGTTGTTTGAGAAAACAGGGCGTTTTTAACAAGTTGCAAGTGGTTTGCGATAACGTTAAGGAAAGGTGTGAAAGACAGAGTAATGCAGCTGATGAGCTTAACCTTCTAACGAGCATAAACCCTAGCCTATTTTCGTTGATAAGACCATTGGTGACAGTTCACAACTGGATTTGCCTGAGTTTGAACTCGAATACTTTGATGGTAATCCTCCCACCTACTGTAAGTTCATGAAATAATGTGAGTAGTTTTTTGGGATGAGGGTTCACGATAGCTGCAACGACCACATATTTGTTCTAATATTGTCAAAGCAGGGCGAGAAAAGCTACTAGAGTTGAATTGTGTTGCGTGCTGAGCAGTTCTACGTTCTAGCTAGAACGATCTTAAATGATGTATTTTTTGCAAACTCACGTGGTAGCCAGATAACTTAGTGATGGATGTTCAACTAATCGAAATCCATTTGCGCATGGTTCCATAGTCTTCAATATTCCTTGTTTAAATAAGTAAAAGTGTCACGTCGCGTTGACCCAGATGGGGCTTCTATCTGAATTCCATAGATTGTAACGATTGATAGAATTGTGCGATACCTGTCTGCAAGTATGAAAACTAGATGGCGCGCACATTGGATGATATTTTCAAGAATGGAGAGAAATCAATTTTAAAAAGTTATCTGAGCTTGTCTCTTTTAAAACCCACATTATGTTTAGTTGGTTTGGACAGATAGCATCGTTGTTTGAGACGGTAACCACTGGTTTTCAAGCTCCGTCTATCCCAGCAGGTATAATAATTGATACAACCATCAACCACTGTGCAAACACCATAGCAGAACCGAAACCAACTTGCTTAGTTTGTGGTGGACAGCATGATACTGTGGTAGGTCCAGGTTTTTAGCTTCAAGTGTGTCTCATAGCTAATAATTAATGCAACAGGATAAAGGATGTTTCGAAAGTCTCAGTAACGGTCAGTTGACAACCTTTTGCACACCGCATGGCGCGTGTATCCAGTCGGGGTGTAGTGGTCACCATCACACACAATTACATTTTGGGCGTAAAGAGGACCCGCAGCAACAAACGAGGATCTGTTTTAACGCTTCCGGTTAAAGACAAGATGTATGAGTGGGCATAATGCCCGTACGCCTGCAAGGGACCCTTGGTTGTATAGATACTGACGCATTGCTGCACAGTTGGCAATATATAACATTGACACAGGAAGGTTTGCTACGTGATGCTGGAAAAGTGTCGTTCACCGAGTCGATGGAATTCGGGATGCTAACTGGTACATCCTCGATTGACGCACCTTTTATTTTATTTCACTGAGTGATGATGATGTGGCTCACATGCCTATTGCGTTGAGATATTAAATTTGCAAGCAGTCAGATTTCATATCTTACCAGTAGCTACTCGATGGCCGCACATTAAGAGTGTTCAGTTTATTAAGTTCTGACCGATTAGTCCACCTCGTCAGTGCCACAATATAGTGGTTCCGCGTCGAAGACACCTCGCCCTGGATATCAGCCGGCTAGAATTAATAAACAAATGCATTCGATTGCTTTCGGATGCTTCTCAGACGAAAGTTTGCAAACGGTATGAAACAGTTAGTTACGTAGGGAGTAGAACTAGAAAGTTGCTGCCAGTGCGGAACGTAGTGTGTCGAGAGGATAGACTATCCTCAACACCAGAAACCTGGAATAACTAGTTAGCTAAACGAAGCCACTGCACTCAACTGCTCAGAGAGGACAAAGACGCGCATCAGCAGAACACGACGTAACATTCAGCGCCAGATATAAACTGCTGTATAATCACGTCTATCTTCTACTGAAGGTAAGGCAAGACGTTCTGTCACTCATGACAACAGGTGGCCCAATACGAACGGATATGGAATCATCAAACACATTGCGGATGCAAAATGCCTCCAACATCTGGAGGGTATTATCAACACTGAATCCTCCAACTTTTGTCCGCCCGGCGTTAAGACTCACTTACATCTTTGGGACAAAAGCTGTCTTGAGGAATCTGACCAACCTACTCAAGTACAAATCCACGTGTTGAGTACTAAATTTCTTTTGGCGGTAGGAGCAGCAGCAAGAAAACTGTCGGAGCCACTGGCGGAGCCACTGACTAGAGCTGATCAGACGGGAGCCAACTTCTTTCTATCTGGATGCATAGAATAATAACACTGATTCACAAAGGCCGAAGCAGAACGGAGGATTCCTACTACCGCCCAGAATAGCTACTCCCTATATGTCCAAAAGTGGTGGAATCCATCATAGCCGATGAGCTGGTGAGCTATTTGGAAAAGTCAAACATTATAATTTGTGAGCAACACGGCTTCCGTCGAAACCAATCGTGCACGTAGTAGCTGGAACCAGTCAGCTGATGCTGAAGAGGGTGTTGATGTGATCTACCTGGGTATCCCAAAAGCACATCTTCGTCTAGATAACCGGATACTCCTTTCCAAGCTACACCTTTACGGGATCGGTGAGCCTCTTCTAAGTTGGACCGCCAAC
Organism: Dicrocoelium dendriticum; assembly: GCA_944474145.2. Classification (NCBI taxonomy): domain Eukaryota; kingdom Metazoa; phylum Platyhelminthes; class Trematoda; order Plagiorchiida; family Dicrocoeliidae; genus Dicrocoelium; species Dicrocoelium dendriticum. The sequence goes on from OX104066.1 coordinate 108,971,810, forward strand.
TACCTCCATCAATGACACTGGGTGGTCAGAGTTCGGAGCACTTTATCTGTCCACATAAACATTGAATGTGGTGTGTCTCAAGGCTCGGTGCTAGGTCTCTGTTTGAGTTCGTATTTATCAATAACCGCCCAAAAGCGATTAAACACTTCCTGCTCTGTACCGATGACGTCATGATTTGGCTCAAGTTTCCAAGCGATACGAACAAGTAACTGCTCCAAAGTGATCTAGACACGGTAAATCAGTGTTCCCTCCAAATTTCACTGCATTTCAATATCAGTACATTCAAGTTGCTCTCCATAAGACACCAGCGCAACCATTGTCGAAAGCTATGTACGTACTTGTAGAGTTGAGTTGCCACCGAACACGATTTGCACTTACTGGTTCAGCATGATCTGTGTTGTTCCAGACAATCCGCTAAAGCCTCCAAAACTGGCAACCAACAGGTTGACATTCACGGCGGGAATTCTGATAAATAGATCGCTTAATTTTCCGGCAGATACTTAATGCGGATGTTCGTTCTCATGTAAAATATGTGCTTCTTGCCGCACACCCATAGCTAAAACATGACCTTAGTACATTGGAGCAGCCCGATGTCGAGAATCAAAGTACATTATTAGAATTAACCACCTTCCATCCTAAGTGAGGTTTGAACGATTGGGAATATTCAGCGGACCTTACCTCGGAGTACGAGGTGAGTTGATGATGGTATACTTAATTATGCACGATCTACATCATGTGTGCCGCTCCTTACTGCAACTTTGCAGTAATATCAACATGAGTGAACACTCACTAAAATTGGCAGAAAGGTACAGCCGCTTGATTGTCACAGGAATTTTTTTTTCCGTCCGCGTGTGTCACTTGTGGAAATCTTTTCCAGAATGGGTCATTTATGCACCACCACTATCCATATATAAAACTTTTGGATGACTCACTTACTAAGCTACGCTTTGTTACTTAGTACTATCTCTCCTTCTTACTCATGAAATATACTTTGGATCATTTTAATGTTTCATGTTTTTGCTTTGAAAGTACATGGATCGCAAGATTACAGCTCAAGTAATTATAAGTCCATCATTTAAACATCATTAACGCACTGCATTTTTATTTGTGGATAACCTTGCAAAACCACGAAACGGGACGTGTAAAGCATTGCCTCTTTATCCTTAATAAATTCATTCTTACTTGTTCAATGTTCATAACCGCTAGCAAATGAGAATGAGAGCGGATGTATTTGCAGCCCATTGGCACATAGAGCAGCTCCCCGCTGGAGGTATCCTCCATTTGCTGTAAGCTGTCCACGTAGGTGGATATTGATTGGAACAGTGGCATTAGGAACCGAGTTATTCACCTCGGTTAACCATGTCCGAAGCAGCCAGCAATCTGTGGAAGAGCAGATAAAACTAATATATGACAGTGAGTTCGTCGGCTTTGCAGATGAGGATCGGCATCAAGCCGTCGAAGACTCAGCGACATTGTGCATAACACGAAACTCAGTAACTTTAGTAGATCGTCACTTTGAGATAGCACTTTTATGACGGGTCGAGGAAACAGATATGTGATAACTAGGAAATGGCATGGCAACGGTCCAGAGTTTGCGAAAATGATTAAGAGATAACCACGCTCTTTACAGAAGGCATAATACCGTGATTGAGATTATGCATATTTCCTCCAGGAACAGCAACCCAAGCCCAATTTTACGCCTCGCCGGTATCTAATACATCATGCCTTAATAACCTTCAAGAAGCATGATAATCTACAAGTGGTTTTAGATTGTGTTGCAAAGTATGATGGCTTCTCATTAAACGACCGTTTGTTGCAATTTCCCGGTTTCATCTCCAGTTATAAAGGAATTCAGTTGCGTTTCATGAACGAGAAGGTGGACATTGCAGTAGATATAAAGGAAATGCTTTTGCAAGTAAAATTACCATAGAAAGATAAAAATGCATTACGTGTACTATGGTGTCGAAATTGGGAGGTTGACGCGTGCTGTTGAGTATAAAATGACCGTTCATCACTTTGATGCCAATACAGCCCTATTTTGTGCCACTTGTGCATTACGCCGAATAGTTGAAGTTTGGGGTGATCAATACAGTCAAGTGGCGAGAGACGTTATCTACAGGACGTTTTATCTCGATGGTTGCGTGATTTCGTTCCTGTACTCGCAAACAGCCATACAGTTTGTTTCATAAATATGAGAAATGCTAAGCCGTGGTGAGTTCACGCTGCGAAAGTTGGTTTTAAAATGTGCTGGGATGTAAATTTGAAACCGCTTTCGAAGATAGCAGAAAGGATCAGAATAATTAACCTATCAGGTGGCTTAATAATATGAACACTGGGTCTGCAGTCTAATTTCATTAAATGTTTATTCCAATTTCCGTTTACTCTGAAAGAAGAGCCTAGAAATAGGAGAGTATTCTTGCACATTTTTTCATCTCTGTACGACTTGCTGAGAGTCATAAGGCCTTTGATTTTACCGGCATAGTTACTGTTACAGAAACATTAGGTGACAAACGCGCATGGGACGAAGATGTCGGCTGGGGAGACGCAGATACGTTGCAAAAATGTTGATCAGGTTTGAAATAAATAAATGAAGTTAAAATCCCCAGGTCTATAACAAGGAGTCACACCTGTAAACAATCGCCGCAGTTAATTGTACTTTGTGTTATGTGTCTGAAAAGCGATACGGCGCATTCGCCTTTGCACGATTTTGTGAAACGGAACTACGTTTAAACCAAACACAATCCAGCCTATTTGCTTTCTAGAAGTTTGTCAAATTTTGGGCGCTTAGGATAATTATTAGATTGTCCGACATTCCTGCAGATGTGCCATGTCAACTGGCCAAGATTTTCATGTGTACTTACAGCCCTAGAACTCGTAATGTTACAACGTCTAGAAATTTACAATGATAATAAGAAAGCGTAGATGACTGCAGTTATTTTTGATGGTTGGGTTAACTGGGTTGGACAAACACACGCAGCAAGTAAAGCGTAACTTTATTTTGTTCCTTGACCATACCACTGGCAAGAAAAACTGTTCCTACCAACAAACACCGCTGCGCTAGTTGCATGTGAGCTGAGGTACCAGCAACGGATAGGCCTCGTTCATTAAAGCTTCAAGCCGGCTATTAGGAAACAGATAGATATTATGTAAAATTGTATTATGCCGCGCAATTAGATCGTCTTGAAAAGAGAGGCCAAATGAAATGCGGATAGACAAAAAAGCTCACAGCAGGTACGCCAATGAGTTCGGCTACTAGGCTTGTAAACAAGTATATTTAGCCAAACTAGTTAGTCGTATTTTGGTCCCCAACCACGGAGCCGTAAATCTCCAACCGAGGCCAGCCCCCAAGTAAGGGCCCTCATTCTTCTCGACCAAGTCATCGCTTGGTCACTTTACCTCCTCTTCCATCCGCACACAAGACGAGCAAGCAA
>OX104066.1:108975736-109055611 GCA_944474145.2 Dicrocoelium dendriticum
ACAGCAAACCAGCTGAGCTGTGAAAAAACTATACCAGGAGAATAGACAATCTACAGAAGGACTGACGCCTAGCAAGCTAAGGAGTATTCCCAAAGTTGAATAGAGCATACAGCAAACAGCTGCCGCAGAGCAGAGATAGTGGCTAAAGGAATGGAGGTATCAGTGGCTGATTCAACCATATCATTAAGACTTTTGACCACATGTCAAGTAAACGCGAGTAAGACAGACGACGGATAACGGCGCGCTAGGAGAGATGAATGGCCAGCAATAAAGTTCGAAATAAGGCTTCAGCTACCTGCGGGTCCTACGGTGGCACAGAATAGGTCAACAAACAGCTGAGCTGTGACGCAAACAATCAAAGAGATGAACATGGTAAGAACGGAGCGAGCTCCGGGTATCCGCAAAGTTAAATGGAACCTATGGCGACTAGCTGCTGCTAAGCAGAGATAGTGGCTCAAGAAAAGTATGTATCAGAGGCTGGTGTAGCCATAAGATTAGGAAGTTTGACCAGTACTGGATGACTACAGTTTCAGTGAATAAAGCAACAGACGAGCGCAGAATAAGGAGACAGACTTCAAAAGAAAATGAACGCTGGAGTGTCAAGAAGTTGCTCCTTCCAGGCTACATGAGGCCAACAACGACTAGCTACTGCCAAAGAAAATTGCACGAGAGTAAGACGAAAAACGGATAACTGCGCGCTAGGAGAGAGGTGAATGGCCAGCCACAGAATTCGGATTAAGGTATCAGTTACCAGTGGATCCTACTGTGGCACAGAATAGGTCAACAAACAACTGAGCTGTGACGCAAACAATCAAAGAGAATGAACATTCGCAGTTACTGATTGGTTTCCGTCCACTATCGCTGTAACGTAGATTTAAGTAAACGCACCATTCTGCCAATGTCATTGGCTGCTTGTGACCACTGTTTACGCCTTTTGATCGGGACTGCCAAAGTCGCCTTCGGCGTGATTTTAAGTAAGGGCTTACGTCTGTGGTAGTGTTCCACCGACCTGTAGTTTAAAGAAACATAAAATTGACTGTTAAATAACTCCATGGTGTAAAAACAAATAAAACTGAAAGTAAGCATATGGACAACAGCATTTTGCGCTGTTTCCTTCGAATCCCCAAACTTACTTTAAGTTTGTTTAGATGAACGTGCTCCAATTTTCCATGAAAGGGATTGAATTATTTTCGGTCATGCTTGCTTATCGCTGGCCTTGGAGGCGCCGCATATTTGCCTATTGAATGCTATTCAGACGTAAGCTCTCCACTTATCATGCCGAAATTGCTCACCCACTAAAAGGGTTTAACTTTTCGATTTCGCATTCCTTAAAACAGAGCGCTTATGTACGTTCACGCATCAGGGTGTTCTTTTACTTATATGTGTATTGTGCCATTTTAAAAGCTTAGATTCCCCTAAAAGGAACTAAATATTCATTGAAAGATTGGAAGGTCAAAACGTATTAAAGCAGAATTATTTCCTTAGACTTTATTTGATGTTGCACTTTTTTGCTTCACATTTGTGGTACGCTAACGCTGTCCGTCTAGACATCTGATCGTGTCGACTAGATATATTTATAGTTACGAGGTATTATTTTTAAAGTTAAATGGTTTGCTTAATAGGGCTCTAAACACATCAGTGGCGGTGTTATATGGTTATTGCAGTAACCGGTTAAATTTGAAATATGTAATAACAAGTTAACAAGTAGACAAATAATGGAAACTAAGTACTAGGTGTCCGTAGAAGCAAAGCTGTGAGATCAAAGGTACTGTCCCAACGAATGGTTCGATGGCAGCGTTGCTAGATGCGGAGGGCATCCGCCTGAGAAGCGTAATCAATTGCAAAGGGGCACAAATATATACCTAAGATTAATGTAACGTGACGGAACTGCCGAATATAACCCAAAGCACGAACGTCATCAATATTGTAAGCAGCTTTAAGCTTACCGATGTTGAGGAACTTGGGAAAAAATTGCAACTGCACATTAAAAGTTGCACCATGAGAAAGTGCACATGCATATACATACACGCAACCAAACCCATAAATTTGGTTAGTTTAACAAGTGTAAAAACACCAATCATACGATTATGTGTTACAAGGAACGGGCCGGTCTACGGGCGCCTCGCAATAACTAACAAAATAAATAGCATATTTCCAGAATGGCCGAGACACGAAGCTAAACAGCTTCCAGCGCAAAGCTGCACAAGCTGAGACTAAAGCAGCCAATCATTTAATTATAAAATTAACAACTTAACTTAGATGTAAATGTTTAGATACCGCTCAGAGCAATCCTATCCATGTATGTGATGTTGAAGTTTCGGCTACCACGCAAATGCAACCCATTATACTTTTGCTTGGCCTTTCATGTAAACGGATACGCGCTCTTACCCTATGGGTTTCCTAAATCTAGGGCGTTTATCCCATTAAATACGATGTTCCAATATCGCAATATGCTTAAATAGCGTTTAGCCTTCCTGGAAATGTGTGGTAGTTACGGTGGTTATTAAAGCCAGGCGTGGCCTGATGAGCACGCCGAAGGGAAGGTACAAGAGTTGTGTGAATGTGTAAGTTTCGTTAAGAACACTTATCAGAAGGCGTATATGTGAGTTTGTTAGTAAACAAAGTAAATAAATAAATCGTATATTTACCTAGCTACGGTATACGACACCATAAGCGCTGGCGTTCAATGGTACAGTGCACAGATTTCATGGGTTAGTTTATACTAGTAAAACAAATTTAAAGCGGTATTTTTCCGATCACTAATTTTCATTGGGTTTTAGACACAATTACCTAATTTGTAGACTTACTGATTTTGTGTTACTGTTTTCCTGTTCGTAAGGCTTAGAGGTAAATGTCGATAGAAAGGGGATAATCGATTACACGGACACAGGATTTGCTTTTTTGATAGTGATAAAGGGTGGTCATGTGGTCTGTAGGTAATTAACTGCTCATGTGTTCCTTAAGCTGGACTGTCAATATTACTCTCGTTTGTTGTGAGCCAGAGATCAAAAACACAGTTACTATAGCGAGGAACGTCTGCACGGAGTTTCAACCTGTGACAGAGATTGCACTCAAGCATATTTGTAGGGTAGTATGTTTCACAATTCTGTGTAACTTATTAAGGAGAAATTCGATCGAGTTTTGTGACATGCAAGCTTTGTGGGTAGCAAGTGGGCACCATTTCATGTAGAGTAGACCGCAGTCTTCCGTAGCTCAAATGTGGCGCTGTTTGCCTAACTTCGTTGGTTAATAAATTGTAGACGGTAAAGTAGTTCTCTAAACGTTGCGGCCAAAGCAGAAAAATTTGGGATTTTTGACAGCAAACTAATAATCCAGGTTTAAGCAATGCGCCCTGAACAGCTCGCTAAATGCGCGTTGGACGTTATCCAGAGCCGTTCTGTCTTTGTTTCGCATTTGGCTTTGAACGAAATTAAAAATTTTCAGAGTCGGTTGCGCGACTTTCCCGAATAGCACAAGTCGTGGTTCAGGCAGGTAGTAAGTTTAGATTATATAACCGCATAGCTGTCTTGCGTTTGCAATTTTATCCAGCACCTGTTCGTCGAAATTGAAGTAATGATATTACCTAAATCCTAGGTCCTGAACTGTAACAGACGTTAGGGTCACTTTTCCGACAAGGGTAATAGAACCTGCTGGAATGATTTTTTACATACTATGAAGGAGACCATGCTGTAATATTTTTATAATTTGTGCAGTTTAACGAGATTCGTGCGAAATATATTTTGAAACAAGATAAAGTAGACTATTACTTTACCAAAAGTCAGATGCTGCAGGCTCGTTAAAATGCATGAATTGAAATGTGTGAACGTCTACGGATGCTATATGAGCAAACGTTTAGCTAGAATTTTAGCTTGCAATGTATGGAATAATGATTGGCAACTGTTAGCAAACGCTAACCAATGACAACGGCTATCTCCTCCGCCATACATCATAGATGTAGATGTGAAAGCAGACGCTGTCTAATGGTGGCCAAACTAAAGCGCGTTTACGATAAACAAGCAGACAAGGCGCCTGCGTGAGCTGAAAAGTGTTAAAGCGTGGACACAGCAACACGATTGAAGGCTCTAAGGAGAGTCGTCGTCTTCCCTGAAAATACAACGTACGAAAGCAAAAGACAGGCTTGAAGTTGCAAATGCGACTCCTTAACAGTGTTGCGCGTAGTGCCGACGGACGAAGGTCTACCCCCTCATCAAAATTGCATTCATACGGGTAACGTCCTCCGTAACAGCGTACATCCGTACACTTTTATTAGCATTTAGCGCTGCCCACTGCTTCAAAATAGATAGGTGCTACTTAACTAGCACTGGAACGTGACAAGCCGGGTAAAGCGCTCACTCAAGCTTTCCTTCGCCCTGGGTAGAGCACCGCAAAATGCGTGCACCTTTGTTGCACACCAGTACGTAGTCAGCTTTTGAGCATAGTTAGCCCTAGGCATAAACTCCGGCATACCGCTGACCACGGTTGGAGAGCTATTCTCCGGCTAACTGGGCGACAAAACGTAGAAAAACTCATACTAACCCCGCTGACCTCTTCAAACACACAATGCCAAAATACATAACTGCGGTCGTTTATCTGATGTGCGGAATCCGCCTATGTCACTACCCAGTGAGAGCTCACCAAATCCAGCATGCAGAAAGAACGGAAATGTAAGTAACCGACCTCATCCTCCTCACGTAAGAGTTAGGGCACACAATTGCTCCGCAGTGTCAGGATCACCTCCTCCGCCTTCATTGTACCGACATCGCCATGAAATGCCAAACAACGCTACCTCTTTAAGCAAATATAATCGTGCAAGCAAATAAATGCGCGCATCTCCTGCGTCCGCCGATGCGTCTTTATTAATCTCAATACTATCGTTTTCTGTTCACTAGCCAACTAACAAAATTTGTGCAAGAACTACGAATTTCTTCCAGGAAAGCTGTGCAAACGCCGTGGGCAGCGTATTCAAACTAGTACTAGCTTCACTTCAAGTCCACAGAGAAGCGTGCCAAGCAATCCTAACCACGGTAGCTGTAAAGACGTGGTTGTACGGATCAACCTGAGTTGGCGTGTCTTGACAAATTTTAAAATATGATATTTATTTGTTTATTTAATTAGCGCTTCCAAGGAGTCTTAGCTCGGTTTCTTTGCGCGCTTGAATTTAAAGTATTGGTGGAGTAGCCCTCTTTACACCCCTGACCAGTTTCTCTTGTAACCTACAGCGATTACCGCACGTTGACGACAAAATAAAGTCGCCGTCTCTTTACAACGCTGCCGTGAAGTTCCGATATGGTCTATATAAGAGAAGACGAAACGATTTGAAATCGTCCACTATGACTGCTGTAACGGGATTCAAACTAATAATTCGAAACGGTAACCCAATTAAACTAGAGTGTTTACCAATTTTTTAATTGCTGCCACCATAGGCATAATCACATTATGTAAAAATAAACCTGTTTGTGCACTTGAATGCGCACAGGTTTTAATCATACTCTAATGTCCCTCGTGTACCATATCTATACAATCTCTGTCCCATTGTGTGCTGGAGGCGAATCCTTATAGACCATCCATCACATGTTATGGCAGAGAAGTGTTTAACGGCTAGTGTTCTTAAAACAGCACAGTAGCAAAAATTAGTGCAAGAGTAATGCAGCTATATAATAGATATAAACTTTCATTAAAGTTGTAGTTAAAACAAAGGAAACGCTTAAACAAGTAATAACAGTAAAACTAAATCTATATCGAATTTAAAAGTTGAAGGACGTACTATGGGAAAACGAAAGGTAAATATGAAAATAGGGTGGTGCTAATTTCGTGCAAGCATTCATCGCTTGTTATTTACGTTTCTTCGTGATTATTTACGACGGCTGGTAAATAGTGTAAAATAAACAAATAAATATTTCATTCTCAAAAAGACGCTTACTTTGGATAGGAATAGAATATTGCAATGTTGAACAGGATAACATAATAAGCAGGCGAAAGAGCATGTGTCCAAAAGATTAAATAATCTTAATCCTCGCAGAGTGAGAGATGAAAGAAAAGGATTGGAGGTCAGTGAAGCAGGATATGTTGCTAAGGGACTGGTCCGATAACAATGTGTACAGATTGCAAGTCAGTGAGTGAAGCATGAAAAAAGCTGTGATAAGGTTTTCAGCAAAGAGACTTGCCACTGATCCCAAACGTAGCCGTAGTCGAGGGAGAGCAGACAAAAGCACCGAAATTGAGTATGGTGGTATTGGTAAAAATGCCAAAGTGGGGTTGAAGCAGTGAGGTTCATGATTGGCTAGCTACAACTGCCAAGTCGCAGCCTGGTTAAAAATGCATCTGCAGCCATTTGTAGGGAGAACGCTTGCCTGATCAAAACGCATTAGCTCCGGAAACATTGCCGACCGGTGAAATGACATGGACAAGGTTTCATCCGACCGATTGTCCTTGCGGTTATACGCACTCAAGTTTCGACATTCAGTTTCCATTGGCTGGTTAGTTTGATTATTTCTAGTCGACCGTAAGTGCTTGAAGCAGGTAGTGAACAATTGTTCTACCCGCTGGCAACAAATTAAGCACACACTCGATAACTGAACGTTCAACTCGTAATAAGCTTGTTTAGAAACCGATGGAAACGAATGATAAGATGCTGAAGTGGAAATTTTGTACAATGTTTGTTTGCATGGACGAATTTTCGATCCGTATAGAAGGGTGCAGGCCATGGTTTCCCGCCATTCCTGCATGCGCTATGGACGCTACGTTCTTCACGATCGATGCAATCGTTTTGGATGCGCCTTGCAACTGCAATGACTTAACTTCAGCGATAAAACGACCGGTGCATGATGATCAGTTATACAGGAAGCTAAGGATAGTTAGATATGGGACAACTGAGCCGTTCAGAAATTATTTATTAGCATTTCAACATCAAGCCTGCACGTAACACTTTGTGTACAATTGTGAACCAGCCGGCCAAGGCCGCCATAACTGTGGTACCATGATTTCAAAAGGACTAGCATATTTGTACTTGAAGTACGTATGTGTACATGCCTACCAGAAATGCGGGGAAGGCGGTCGGTATGTTGATGCGTTTATTCTCATAAAGCTGCACATTTAGTTACAGACTGCAACTGTGCCGCACATCTAACGTGGCGCTTTGTCGACGTTTCCGTTGGGATGTTAATAAACGGAGGAAATCTCCAAATGTTTTGAAACTATAAAATTGCAAAACGTTATGAAATTCAGGAGAAATTTAAAGGGTTTGAAAACCTAAATATGATTATCACTCTCCGTATTTGAACAAATAAATAAGTAAATAACTATTCACTTCAATGCAAGGCACACAATTACAGGCATGATAAAGTTAAGCTAACACAGCGTGATGGATTATGTAAAAAGTTACATATTTAGCATAACATTAAATGTATGTGTATGGGTGTGTATATGAGTGATGTTGCATTCATGATGCTTTTTCACCGCGGTTGAGCTAAACCAACTTACACTCAATCTAGGTTTCTTTAAAAGCTGGATAAATTTCGTTCCACTTCATTTCATTTGTTCTGCTTACCGGAATAATCTTCTATTAAATTTCCACATTGCTTACGGAAGCTGTGCTTAGTTTCGTTAATCTTATTGTGGTTGTAGCATTTTCTGAGTCAATTCTGGACATTTTTTACTTATCGCGGATTCGTTGCTAAACAACTTACTTCATATGCTAATTTAGGGAAGGTTTATGTCTGCATAGTGGTATTCTTGAACAGATACATTTTATTTGTTACTGTTATTTCAAGTTGTTGGCTGTTGTTTGACTTTTTCGGTGCCGTTGCGCTTGATGTGCATGTTGACAAGGTGTCTACCTGTCTATTACACAGTAGCTTGTCCATACTGTCTCTAAGGGATAGTTGGCCGTTGCTGGAGGGGACGAGGTGCATCGTCCTTGTGGTCGCTCTGGGCTCAAAGAGTGGTTCCATGCAATCAGTGTGGAGCAAACTACGGTCCAGCCACTGCATTGTGTGCGCTTGATTCCCCAAATACAGCGGGCTTCTGTTTGCTTGTGAAGGAGTGTGGACCGGCTCCGTTGCCAAAACATGGCTTTCATCCGCATGCCTCGCGGTCTTATTCCTTCGGTTTGCACTGGATATGTGCAGTTGGTTGGAACTGTGAGTAGAGCAGCGCAAGCCGCACAGGATCCCACTATAGGCGCAGACGTCCTGTGGCTGGCCACGATGACAGACAAATCCGAAACCGTTTGAAGCCAACCACTTGCGTACACAAGCAGCAATGCAGCTTGTGTTTATAAGGTGCAGCCAAATATGTCAAATATGTAACTTTTTACATAATTCATCACGCTGTGTTAGCTTAACTTTATCATGCCTGTAATTGTGTGCCTTGCATTGAAGTGAATAATAATTTAGTTATTTATTTGTTAAAATACGGAGAGTGATAATCATATTTAGGTTTTTAAACCCTTTAAATTTCTCCTGAATTTCAAAACGTTTTGCAATTTTATAGTTTCAAAACATTTGGAGAGTTCCTCCGTTTATTAACATCCCAACGGAAACGTCGACAAAGCGCCACGTTAGATGTGCGGCACAGTTGCAGTCTGTAACTAAACGTGCAGCTTTATGAGAATAAACGCATCAACATACCGACCGCCTTCCCCGCATTTCTGGTAGGCATGTACACATACGTACTTCAAGTACAAATATGCTAGTCCTTTTGAAATCATGGTACCACAGTTATGGCGGCCTTGGCCGGCTGGTTCACAATTGTACACAAAGTGTTACGCGCAGGCTTGATGTTGAAATGCTAAGAAATAATTTCTGAACGGCTCAGTTGTCCCATATCTAACTATCCTTAGCTTTCTGCATAACTGATCACCATGCACCGGTCGTTTTATCGCTGAAGTTAAGTCATTGCAGTTGCAAGACGCATCCAAAACGATTGCATCGATCGTGAAGAACGTAGCGTCCATAGCGCATGCAGGTATGGCGGGAAACCATGGCCCGCACCCTGTTATACGGATCGAAAATTCGTCCATGCAAACAAACATTGTACAAAATTTCCACTTCAGCATCTTATCATTCGTTTCCATCGGTTTCTAAACAAGCTTATTACGAGTTGAACGTTCAGTTATCGAGTGTGTGCTTAATTTGTTGCCAGCGGGTAGAACAATTGTTCACTACCTGCTTCAAGCACTTACGGTTGACTAGAAATAATCAAACTAACCAGCCAATGGAAACTGAATGTCGAAACTTGAGTGCGTATAACCGCAAGGACAATCGGTCGGATGAAACCTTGTCCATCTCATTTCACCGATCGGCAATGTTTCCGGAGCTAATGCGTTTTTATCAGGCAAGCGTTCTCCCTACAAATGGCTGCAGATGCATTTTTAACCAGGCTCCGACTTGGCAGGTGGTGCTGTCTTACTCAAGTAGATTTGGGTATACCATGGGATGAGCGAAAATTGCTGTTGTCCAAATGCTTACTATCAGTTTTATTTGTTTTTACATCATGGGGTTATTTAACAGTCAATTTTTATGTTTCTTTAAACTACAGGTCGGTGGAACACTACCACAGACGTAAGCCCTTACTTAAAATCACGCCGATGGCGACTTTGGCAGTTCCGATCAAAAGGCGTAAACAGTGGTCACAAGCAGCCAATGACATTTGCAGAATGGTGCGTTTACTTAAATCTACGTTACAGCGATAGTGGACGGAAACCAATCAGTAACTGCAAATGTTTTCCAAAACTTGTTGAACCAATAAGTCCCCCAACCATAAGCTTGACATTAATACATAAGTGTTGCATAGCTTTTCTAACGGTGCTTCTCTTGAGAACGCTTTACAAATTTTCTTTTGTCTTTGGGCTGCGCCGCACCTCATTATCCGTTCATTCTAGAGGTTGAATTTCTAGACTTGAAGAAGACCTAGATGTACCATTGTCCAGCAGCTCATTGACATCTAATGCCTTGGCATTCTGAACGGTTGCACGCCGCATACCGTGGGCATAGTTGTTGCCCTTGGCGTCTCCATAACTGCGTATCCACTTGAATGGCACACTTTGCTATGCCTCGTAGCCCAACGACTCTACCTGTCGTCCAACTGGTCTGACATCCCTGCTTAGAGACTGCAAATACGCGTTTGGTTTCTTTGAAAGTTCTTCACCAAAGCCCGTACCTGCTGTTGTATTTTTGTCCCATGACTGAATTCCTTAGTGACACAGTTAGATATTTAGTGTTCGCAGCTCTAAGGTGGTCCTTATTCTGCGTTCCATAAAATGCTTCAGCTGGTGACTTCTTACCTGGCGTATTGAGATTCAGATCAGCTTAGTAATTTGATTGAAACCGTTCCAATATTGCGTCCAACCTTCCTACCTTGTTGAGTTCAGCAACGCGCGTTACAGCATAACATAAATCTAATTCGACCGGTCCTACAAGATACACGTGTGTCCGCAACCAAGTTGTTTTGGTGTTTGACTAACGTTGTAGCGTCGCAATTGCATATACCTTGGGGCACTGCAGTAGATAGAAAACGGCCGATGAATGTCTGTAATCTGGTTATCCATCGTTCCAGACCACATTGTTGAGCGCAAGCATCTTCATGCCAACAATCCTTGGATGGACATTGGGCAGTTGCCTTAGCACGCGTCATCTGAGTACTCCAGGAACGACGATAAGCTCAGCTTAAAGCAGACAGGAATTAACTTCAGGCATGGAGACGTGCCTTGTAAAAGATTGCGTCAGTACTTCTTTCGGTCACATTGGCTAGCTTTGCCTTGTACAGGTTAATGCTACCTGCAGTAACGCGTTCCGTTGCTTTGCTTGCTTGAGCACTATCCTATTTACTGGTAAGTTAGGACACCATGTACCATGTAGCAGACAAACGTTTGGCTGCGATTGAAGCAATGACTTTACGCTCCGGCTCACACCTACCAGCGTTGCTTAACATGGACAGGACGTTTGCGTGCCAAATGGAATAAGTTACCAAATACCACATGTTGAGAGCAGATTCCAAAGGCAGGGTCGCCCATCACTGAAGTTGTCAAGCTTTATACACCAAAATAACCTTTATAAATTTAAAATTTGCTATGAGCGGTTTTTGATCCGTCACAAGTGCGCACCGTCGATCGTGTACCATCTTGTTAAATTTCTTAACGTCAAAAATCATAGCCAACACTACTTTTTCATTCTGCCTGTAGTTCTTCCCCGATGCGGTCAGCGCTTTTGCATCGTGTGCCCCTGCAATTTAGGTTTTGCCCGGAAAGCGGTGTGAAACGACAGCTATAATTCCATAGCTTGAAGCATCGGTAGCCGCGATAATAAACAGCTTCAGCTTGTAATGAGTTGTCAGTAGATTCAACTTCAGCAGAGTTCCGTTTCTCTAACGCTAATTGACACCGTCTGGACAGTTTCGGTTAGACGCCTTTCATCAGCAACTGATTTAGGGGATGACTAACCGCTGTGCGTATAGTAGAAAGTTACTGTTGTAGCCCACCGTCCTAAGGAACGATCTTAGGGTTGTGCCATTCGTTGGTGTCGGTAGTCGCTTTAGCACCTCTATGTTTTTGGGATCGGGTGTCCGGCCGCGCACGTTAATCACAAAATCAAGAAACGATAATATCGCTTTTAGAAAAGTTTTCATTTTCCAGCTCGTAACTAAAATCCAAACTTCTTATTTCCAGTCAACATGTCATCCAAACTTTGAAATAATGCATCTTGTGATCTGCTCATCATAGACATGTCGTTTTAGTAGACTACAGCTCTTGGTACACTGGCCAACATTGACAATGTGACGTGCGAATAAAGTGCAGGTGCGGTTTTGACTCCAACTAAATATATGCCTGTTATTTTTGAATGCATTGCATCACGGCAACTCAGGCATAATCCAGACGATGCAGCCGAGTGTGTGTCGCAACAGACACATTGCTTTGCATAAAATAGGCTGAGGAGAAACTATGGGGAACCCTCTAAAATGATAGATGTACTGGCAGGGAACAGAATCGAAAGTAATGTGGCAAAAGCCTGAGTTCAGGTGTATGATGTAAGTCAGCAGTTAAAGCGTAATATATGGGTAATGACGGGTAGTAAAACAAGGAAGTATTTGTTAGTCTGCACAGCAAAAATTGTAATGTGTGGCAATATCGGTCCGGTTAACTTGATAGCGTAAATTTGTAGGCAGGGACTTTATTTAATTCTGAGTCACCTCCGCCACGTCACAGTGTGGTTAAACGGACATTTGTGGCGCTTTATAAAGAGAACTCTGGCCAGGTAGTAACCCATTACGTCCTGCAACACTTCCGTCGATCCGCTTGAATGGTACTGTATACCTGGCAACGTGTCTTACGGCCCAAGTTTAAGCTCAGCTATCCTCACTTATATGATGTACGAAGTTCTACGTTGGCTAGCCGAATTGCTTAGTCAAGGTCTGTCCACAGTCATCGAGTTCAGTAGAAAGGTGGACTGTCCAGGAGCGTCGGGCGGAGAATTGTGCAGGTGAGTTCGGACTTCAAAGTAATGGGGCTTGGCTTTTTTCTTGTAGTATACCGGATCAGATGTAATTATTTCGTTTACAGTTATCCGCACTGAATACGTCAGGTGGTGATTGAAGGTTACCCTTAGAGTTAACTTCGTCTCACTTCAGGCTAAAATGTACTCACTATTCCATAGCAAGATTCACGTAATTTCTCATTAATTCATTTTAGAGCATGAGTAGAGTTCGAAAAGTAATAAGGCCAAACCCCGGTGTTCGGAACACGTAAAGGATTGCTTGTCCACGTTTCTTCAGACAACGGCGACGCGATTAATCACATTCGAAATACCAGCAACACGTTCTCGAACACGACCAACACACACCTGCATACCAACTTTTTGTATCCGATATATGAAATCATATTAAACTATTTCGCATTTCGTGTTCAGTCGTTGTACTATTAAAATGATAACGTTTTTACTGGCGTGCCAAACATAGCTGGGAATAATTAATTATTTATTTATATGATGTCTTCACATCCAAGTAACAGCGCTGGTATGCCATCAAAAACTCCATGTAAGTAGAATAACAATTATTTATGTGTAAGGGCAGGTGCTGAACCCACTTATTCAAACTACTGAAAAAAGAAGCAAAGCTGTCCATGTCAATGTGAGATAAGCATAACAGAAGTAGCTGTCATGCATAGTGGAACAAGTAATCCATAAAAAGGCAAGTCCGGGTGAGTATTTCGTGAAAATGTGATAACAAGGCGAGCTTAACCCATATGTTTGGACACATGCAAGCGGCAACCGCGACATGACTTGAAGGTAAGCAATTTAGAACAAAAGTGGAATCGTCCGAGGTGCAAGTTGCTCTTAAATTCCAATGTCGGGACGACAACTTGGTTTGGTACGCTTTAGGCTAAATGTAACTGCAGAATTTGTACAAGCTAGCACTTTGCCTACTACAGCGGCTTTCAGTCTACGCTGATATAATTCATCATGCTGACCAATCTGTTTTGCCGCAGCCCTATTTTGACTACGATTTTTCGTCACTCTTTTCTTTAGTAGTATTCTTCACTTAGGCGTGACTCGAATTCTTGCCTCAACCTGACCGAGGTAAAGGAAGCTAAATCGACTTACCGTGGTGTAAATTAAACAGGCAAAATAGTGGGTAAACCGCGAATGCCACGACTGTGCCATAGTTCATTAAGATTCTAAGCTTATTTTCTTCTATGCGATTTGAAAGAGCAAAACGGCAAGAAGGGTTATCGAAGGTGCAAATAACCGTTAACGCCTTACAGCCATTCTCCGAATGTTTAGTGGCAATTTCAAGCCTGGTTCAACCCGGAAACGTAGTAGGTGTTACGTATGCCGAGATTGCCGGGTGGTTCCTTAATGAAGGTGGTACCAAGGACCTGAGACGGATAGAATGCTTAACTAAGATAGCTGCTTATAAAGTATCAGGTAGATTTAAAGCCCACACTATTAGGAAGATATTGCTGAACAGATGCGGCCTGAAGCATAAGCTAGTAAGTTGCATCTAACTACAAAGAAGGGCCATTAAAATCGCATGTCCTCTGCTATTCAAAGTTGCTAGAGAGAGATCGGCCCTCAGAGTCCTCTTGCCAAAACGATACCCAGTCGAACGCGATGTTTGTGGAATTAAACTTAGCGACTGCAAAGCCGGACATCGTGTGCACGACAAACTGGCGCGACCGGTGCTACTTATAAGGAGCCCCCAGAAATACTTTTGACACTCTGCAGTCTGTACTCACCCCGACCGCCTCCAGCACCATTGGTTTAGATACCACAGATGATGGTGGTCATGAGGAGATCAAGCAACGGGTGCAGCAACCTCGCTCGAAGAAAGAGGCTTGACCTGGCTTCCACGAAGCCCCAGGACGCCAAAAGTTTAAGGTTGGACAAGTAGCTTTCTCGATGAAAAATCGGGGCCTGTACGCTAACCCCTAACTACCTAACCGGTTATACAGACAGTCTCACTGTGCTAGGACGACAAGTTGTAGCCACACCGCCTTTGCAAACAGCAAACGCAAGTCGCCGCACACTGACAACCTAGGTACCCAAACTCGGCCAAAATAGACTAGCTTGTCCCCTGCCCTGAGTCGACACCCTCGGGCTCCGCCGAATAAACCACCTCGCAAGTGGATTACACCACATTGCTCTAATGGTGCGAAAACACCCTCCTTACCAACGACAGAACTAACCAAGTTGAAACCGTTACTGCCTGCGTATTCCGTACAGAACGTGACGTTTAGTACCATTGTGTTCAATGGTCCTCATGATACCTCCTTGGGAGCGTTCAGCTAAGCGATTAATGTGGTAAACGGAATTGCAAGGAAATCGCTATAAATTGAACTATTTAGCAGGCGAATACGTAAATTCGTGTTACTAAGCAGAGTACATACTTACTAAGGTTCAACTCTGCGCACTATTTTGACAAATCGTGAAGTGCTGTGAAATACTACCATAGTGGGCAAGTTAAACTTCTGGACAATGAAACGAAGTAGATTACGAAAGCCCTTAATACTTGGGACGCCTCACTGGACCAACGAAAATAATTTTAACTTGGAGTGGTCCACGATACATATTTTCAGGAAAAGGTGCTACGTAGCCACAAACATTTATGCGTATAATTATACAATGACACCTTAAGCAAAACGTCCCCGCCAACGGACCACGCCGTGAAGCTTACCCGAAATGATTGTGTTGCCTGCCTCTAATTTGAAAACACTAAGATCGGCTGCCACCAGGAAAGACACATTGCCGCCGGGTTCCGGCAAGGCAACGGGATGTGCTGCATTCTTATCTTTAATATGCTTGTTAGAACGTTACTGGATGCATTGAAGCGCGCGACACCAAATACACTGAGTACTGATGACGGAACATTTTTGCGCTTAGTAGAATCAAATTGCAAACAACTGCGGGCTGCATCCAAGCTAAAGCAATTGCGTTTTAGACCGCTAAAGCATAATAAAAAACCAGCCCCGACTATTGGCAAAATGACCTCAGGTAACCGCCCTTCAGGTAGCACGCTCGAGACGAGAACTCCTTGTAGTAATAGCCTAGCTGCCTGTTCTCAAGTTTGGGCACGTCAAAACTGCATCGAGTCTAATCTAATAGGCAGGTCAATAGAACCAATTTCTGGTTGGTGCGAAGACGGGTACTGCACTTTGGTGTTAAACGTTCCAGATGCCACCTCGATGGATAATTTAGACGAGAATTAATCGCAATCAACGGTTTTGAGACTCTCTAGTGGCTGGGAGAATCACCAAAGCTTTCATTAAATTTCCGGCTTCAATTTAAGTCACTGTGTAGGAGGAAGCTGGTCCGAACGGACCTGGGGCAAACTGTGAGCAACTCCGCAACGCAACCACGTTTAACTAGCTGCAACTAAACCTGCTAAAACGCGACACGTTACATAATGCCTTGACTAATGGGGAAGCGATCAGGCGCACACCGAATGCAAACAATGCACCCAAGGTTAGCACCCTGCTCGGTAGCGCTTCATGGGAACCTCAACAGGACCGCATAACTTCAGTCTTCAGTACAGTGCATCCATCCTGCGATAGAATGCAAAGGGATCAGACGTTTAAACCAAACGCTTCAATTGGTACAACCCACCAGCAAGCGCCCTTTTTATATCAGGTTGGACAATACTTCCCGACGCCAAACAAGTCCTTACTGTGAGAGCGCTCATAAGTTCACTCACCCAGTTTCTGCATCTTCACCAAATGGCTTAGTGGCAGCAGTGATTTCTTCGCGTCATCTGTAAAACAAGGAGAGTCCAACAGTTTCTTCACACTAATATTCATCAACACCAAGTCACTTAATGATATAATGCACGTTCTACGTCCATTAGCCGCTCGTACCGCACCGGAAGTAATTTTATCAGTGAAACCTAGTTAACACAATGCAAGGTTGATTGTTCCCACAAGCTTAATGGATATCGGGCGTATATGCAATCTTGCTTAGACAAACGTAATAGAGGAAGTGCTACCGCCCTAAACCAAGTTTGTCCAGCAGAAACGGAAAGCATTAGCACCGCAGTGACCATGGACTCCCTATGGATAATAGCCGATAACCTGAAATCCACAACCTTATTAGGATACGATAATAGAACCTCTGACGCATTGCAAGTGAGTGATAATTCGCTAATGGCAACTTTCGAGCATGCCTCGAGCCATCCCTTTGACCACAAAATTGTCGCAGGCCATTTCAATTTGCTTGATCTGGAATGGTATCTACCTACTGCTTCTACGAAGCACGCGTTTACGAACTTGTATCAATCTGGGCGGTGGAAAGCAACATGTTTCTGCCCCTGCCAGCGGAAAGCATGCATTGAACTTGGTTCGGCTGACTCAGCGACACGATTTCATCTCACGTCAATAAACCTTCCCCATCCTGACCCTAACTTTTATCATCGCACTCTGTTTTCATTTCTTCTGCGTTCGGAGTGTGTGATCTTACTGCTCTGAGGTGATCTAGTCCCACTGACTAGCCTCTTCCTCTGAATGCTCTTTTTCTACGCTGACTTAAGTGGTATACGCTATGCAGACTTAACGCTCTTTTTCCCCTACCCTCAGAATCTGCTTGTCTCACTCACACTCTGTGGTTGCGGACCTTTTCCTGATGTTATTTTTACTTGCCATTTCTACGCGCCGACTAATCCAGTCTTGACAGATCGGCCACTTGTTTTCCAGTTTTACTCAGCGTTATTCCACATTACAAACTTTGGTTCGGCTGGCACAGCGTCTTGTTTACATCACCTGCCAATCCTCGTGGGCCTCTTCACTGCTTATCAGTAATCCTTTCTCATACCGACCCTAACCTTTTCTTATCTCGCTTTCTGTTTTCAGTCCCCTTTTTAATCGGTTGGCCAACTTTGCTGCCTTACCGTGATTTAGCCGCACTTGACCTGTCTGTATCTCTAACTACTCTTTTGTTACTGAGACTTCAGCGGTACAGTCTTTGCAGACTCAGCTATAGGTTTTCCCTGCCTATATGGCCTGCTAGCATTTTTCACTTTATATTTAGTGGTTATGACTTAGAAGGTGTGGAGCTACTCCCAGGAGAGCGACTTCTTGTATTGGAGTATGCAGACAATACGGCCCTCATACGTGACAGAAACCTGACGTGCCAAACTACCCTAGATATATTGGCACTGACTATCTGCCGCATCGGCCTATCTTTGCACCATCAAATTGCAACGCTTTCCAACAACGTTGGCAGGGATCACCTCCTGCGCTGCCCCTTGATGGGGAGCAGCTATAAGTCACCAGACTTTCATTAGACCACCTTGGAAGTAGTATCGGCGCCCTTTGGATTGAACATTAGATCACGAAAATTATAGCGAAAGGTCGAAGTGCTTTTGCTAGACTTCGTCCCCTAAAGTTTGGGGTGTATAAGGCAGCGATACGTTCGACCTTATTGCACCGCTGCGAAAGCTGGACCTTTAGATAAACAGAAATAAAGAGTCTAGATATATTCGACCACCGGTGCCTTCGCAGTTTCGCTTACATCTAGTGGGAACCCCGAGTATATAACGCGCTTGTTCGATGTCTTCTTTACGGCGCTGGAAAAGGACATGAACCGCTCAGCACTGTTATTTCACGCACAAAGCTCCGATGGCTCGGCCACGTATTACGCATACCAGCACACTAAATCCCGCGACGTGCGTTGCTTGCTCTCCTTGTGTGTGGATGGATGAAGAGGTAAAGTGGCCAAGCGATGACTTGGTCGAGAAGAAAAAGGGCCCTTAATTGGGGGCTGGCCCCGGTTGGAGATACACGGCTCTGTGGTTAGGGACCAAAATACGACTAACAAGTATGGCTAAATATACTTGTGTACAAGGCTAGTAGCCAAACTCATTGGCGTACCTGCTGTGATCTTTTTATCTATCTCCATTCCTTTTGGTCTCTTCATCCCAAAACGATCTAATTACGCGGCATAATACAATTTTACTTAATATATTTTTGTTTCCTAATAGCCGGCTTGAAGCTTTAATGAACGAGGCCTATCCGTAGCTGGTATGTCAGCTCACCTGCAACTAGCGCAGCTGTCTTTGTTGATAGGAACAGTTTATCTTGCAATTGGTATTGTCAAGGAACAAAACAAAGTTACGCTTTACTTGCTGCGTGCGTTTGTCCAACCCAGATAACCTAACCATCAAAAATAACTGCAGTCATCTACGCCTCCTTATTATCCTTGTAAATTTCCAAACGTTGTTACATTAAGAGTTCTACGGTTGTAAGCATATATGCTTATTTTGGTCAGTTAACATCGCATATCCGCAGGAGTGTCGGACAATCTAATAATTCTCCTATGCACTCAAAATATGATAAACTTCTAGAAAGCAAATAGGCTGGATTGTGTTTGGTTTAAACGTAGTTCCATCGCATCGGCGTGTACAACTCAGGAACAGTTGACAAACGGTTTAGGGACAAATATGCCTGAACACCTTGATGTATATTTTATATAGTAAATCCGAATCTGTCCCAGTAGTGTTCTTTCAAATATCACGCGCGTTTCTTTAAGCACCAAGAGCAGTATGCACACTTTTCCGTTTCACAAAAGTCCCCATAGGCGAATGCGCCGTATCGCGTTTCAGACGCATCACACAAAGTAAAATTAACTGCAGCGTTTGTTTACAGGTGTGATTCCTTGTTTTATACCTGGAGATTGTAACTTCATTTATCTCTTTCAATCCTGGTCAACATTGTTGCAACGTATCTGCGTCTCCTCAGCCGTCTTCTGCGTCCCATGCGCGTTTGTCACCTAAAGTTTCTGTAACAGTAACTAGGCCGGTAAAATCAATGGCCTTAAAACTCTCAACAAGTCGTACAGAGAAGATAAAATGGGAAAAAATGCTCTCCTATTTCTACGCTCATCCTTCAGAGTAAACTGAAATTGGAATAAACCTTTAATGGAATTAGACTGCAGACGCAGTGTTCGCATTATTAAGCCACCTGATATGTTAATCAATCTGATCCATTATGCTATCTTCGAAATCGGTATCGCATTTACACCTCAGCACATGTTGAAACCAACATTAGCAGCGTGAACTCCCCACGGCTTAGCATTTATCAAATTTATGAAACAAACTGTATAGCACTTTGCGGGTACGGGAACGAAAGCAAGCAACCGTCGAGATAAAACGATGTAGATAGATATGGATAGATAACCTCTCTCGCCACTTTGACTGTATTTATCACCTCACAATTAAACTATTCGGCGTAATGCACTAGTAGCACAAAAATGCGCTGAATTGGCATCAAAGGAATGAAAGGTCGTTTTATACTCCATAGCAAGCGTCAAGCTCCCACTTTCGCCACCATTGTACACGTAATGCATTTTTATCCTTCTCTGGTAATTATACTTGCAAAAGCATTTCCTTTATATTAATTGCAATGTCCACCTTCTCGTTCCTGAAACGCAACTGGATTCCTTTATGACTGGAGATGAAACCTGGAACTTGCAACAAACGGTCGTTTAATGAGAAGCCATCATACTTTTCAACGCAATCTAAAATCACTTGTAGATTATCAAGCTTCTTGAAGTTTATTAAAGCATGATGTATTAGATACCGGCGAGACGTAAAATTGGGCTTGGTTTGCTATTCCGGGAGGAAATATGCATATTCTCAATCACGGTATTATGCATTCTGTAAAGAGCGTGGTTACCTCTTAATCATTTTCGAAACTCTGTACCGTTGCCATGCCATTTCCTAGTTATCACATATCCTCATCATAAAAGTGCATTCTCAAATTGAGCACCTACTAAAGCTACTCTGTTTTGTGTGATGCACAATGTCGCTCGGTCTTCGCCGGCTTGATGTCGATCCGCATTTGCAAAGCCGACGAACTTACTGTCATATATTAGTTTAATTTGCTCTTCCACAGATTGCTGGCTGCTTCGGACATGGTTAACCGAGGTGAATAACGCGGTTCCTAATTCCACTGTTCCAATAATTATCCACCGGTGGACAGCTTACAGCAAATGGAGAATGCCTCCAGCAAGGAGCTGCTCGGTGTGCCAATGGGCTGCAAATACATCCGCTCCCAATTGCTAGCGGTTATGAACACTGAACAGGGAAGAATGAATTTATTAGGGATAAAGAGGCAATGCTTTACATGTCCCGTTGCGTAGTTTTGCAAGTTTATGCAAAAACAAAAATGCAGTGCGTTAATAATTTTTAAATGATAGACTTATCATTATTTGCGCTGTAGTCCTGTGATCCTTGTACTTTCAAAGCAAAAAACATAAATCATTAAAATAATCCAAAGTATATTTCATGAGTGAGTTGGAGAGGTAGTAAGGTAACAAAGCGTAGCTTAGTAAGTGAGTCATCCAGATGTTTTAAATATGGATAGTGGTGGTGCATAAATGACAGAATCAGGAAGAGTTTTCCACAGGTGACACACGCGGACAAAAAAGTAATTCCTGTGACAATCAAGCGGCTGTACTATGCTGCCAATTTTAGTGAGTGTTCATTCATGTGGGTATTACTGCTAATTTGCAATAAGAAGCGGCACACATGATGTGGATCGTGGAGAATTAAGTACACCACCATCAAGTCACCTCGTACGCGAGGTAAGGTCCGCAGCATATTTCCAATCGTTCAAACCTCACTTAGTTTGGAAGATGGTTAATTCCAATAATGTACTTTGATTCTCGACGTCGAGCTGCTCCAATGTACTAAGGTCATGTTTTAGCTATGGGTGTGCGGCAAGAAGCCCATATTTAAAATGAGGACGAACATCCGCATTAAGTATCTGCAGGAAAATAAAGCCATCCATTTAACAGAATTCCCGCCGTGAATGTCAAGCTGTTGGTTGCCAGCTTTGGAGGCTTTAGCGGATTGTCTGGAACAACACAGATCCTGCTGAACCAGTAAGCCCAAATCGTGTTCGGTGGCAACTCAACTCTACAAGTGCGTACCGAGCTTTCGACAATGGTCGCGCTGGTATCTTATGGAAAGCAACTTGTATGTACTGATATTGAAACGCAGTGAAATTTGGATCACTTTGGAGCAGTTATTGTGGGAATTGCTTGGAAACTTGCGCCAAGTCATGACGTCATCCGTACACAGCAGGAAATATTTTAATCGCTTTTGGGCGGCTATTGATAATTACCAACACAAACAGAGTCCTAGCACCGAGCCTTTAGACAAACCATGTTCAATTTGTATGTAAACAGAGAAAGTGCTCCGAACTTTGACCATCCATTGTCAATGAAGTATTTGCGGTCCAACTCAGAGGAGGCTCAATGATCCCCTAACGATGTTGCTTGGAAAGGAGTATCCGGTTATTTAGACGAAGATGTGCTTTTGGGATACCCAGGTAGATCACATCAACACTCTCTTCAGCATCAGCTGACTGGTTCCAGCTAAAACGTGAATGATTGGTTTAGACGGAAACCGTGTTGCTCACAAATTATAATGTTGGACTTTTCCAAATAGCTCAGCAGCTCATCGGCTATGATATATTCCACCACCTTGGACATATAGGGAGTAGGTATTCTGGGCGGTCATTGGATTCCTCGGTTCTGCTTTCGCCTTTGTGAATCA
This sequence comes from Dicrocoelium dendriticum, assembly GCA_944474145.2. Lineage (NCBI taxonomy): Eukaryota > Metazoa > Platyhelminthes > Trematoda > Plagiorchiida > Dicrocoeliidae > Dicrocoelium > Dicrocoelium dendriticum. Next base: position 108,997,775 of record OX104066.1, read on the forward strand.
GTGTTATTATTCTATGCTTCCAGATAGAAGGAAGTTGGCTCCGGTCTGATCAGCGTTGGAAGATTTAAGCCAATGGCTCCGCCAGTTACCTTGCTGCTTCTCCTACTGCCAATGGAAAGATAGTACTCAACCCGTGAATTTAGACATGAGTAGGTTGGACAGATTCCTCAAGACAGCTTTGGTCCCAAAGGAGATGTAAGTAAGTCTCAACGCCGGGTGCAGAAAAGTTGTAGGATTCTCCGTTGATAATACCCTACAGAAGGTGGAGGCAGTTTGCATCCGCAAAATGTTTTGATGCTCCCATATCCGTTCATGTTGGGCCACCTGTTGTCGTGAGTGACAGAACGCCTTGTCTCACCTTCAGTAGACGATAGGCGTGATTATACAGCAGTTTATGTCTGGCGCTGAAGGTTATGTCATGTTCTGCTGATGCGCTGCTTTGTCCTCCCTGAGCAGTTAAGTGCAGTGGCGTCGTTTACTTAACTAGTTATTCCAGGTTTCTGGTGTTCAGGATAGTATATACTCTTGACACACCACGTTCCGCGCTGGAAACAGTTTTCGAGTTCTGCTCCATACATAACTAACTGTTCCATACCGTTTGCAAAAGTTCGTCTGTGAGGCATCCGAAAGCAATCGATTGCATCTGTCTATGAATTCTAGCAAGGTGATATCCAGGGCGGGGGTCTTCGACGCGGAACCAACATGTTGTGGCACAGACAAGGTGGGCTGATCGGTCAGAACTTACTAAATTGTACACTATAAAAGTGCGGCCATAGAGTACCTCCTGGCAAGATACACCATCTTACTGCCTGCAAATTTAAAATCTTAACGCAATAGACATGTAGGCTACACCATCACCACTTAATGAAATAAACTAAAAGGTGCGTCAATCGAGGGTGTACTAGTTAGCATCCCGAATTCCATCGACTCGGAGAACGACACTTTTCCAGCACTACGTCGTAAACCTTCCTGTGTCAATGTTATATATTACCAACTGTGCAGCAATGCAAGCACGGGTTCCTTGCAGGCGTACCTCTTGTCTTGAACCGGAGGCGTTAAAACAGATGCTCGTTTGTTGCTGCGGGTCCTCTTTACGCCCCAAATTTAATTGTGTGTGATGGCGACCACTACACCCCGACGGAGTACACGTGCTATACGGTGTGCAAAAGGTTGTCAACTGACCGTTACTGAGACATTCGAAAGAACCTTTATCCTGTTGCATAAATTCTTAGCTATGTGACACACTTGAAGGTAAAAACCTGGACCTACCACAGTACCATGCTGCTCACCACAAACTAAGCAAGCTTGTTTCGGTTCTGCTATGGGGTTTGCACAGTGGTTGATGGTTGTATCAAGTCTTATACCTGCTGGGATAGACCGAGCTTGAAAACCAGTGATTACCGTCTCAAACAACGGTGCTATCTGTCCAAACCAATTGTGCAGAATGTGGGTATAAAAAGACAAACTCAGATAAGTTTTTAAAATTGATTTCTCTCCATTCTTGCAAAATATTATCCAATTTGCGCGCCATCTATTTTTCATACGTGCAGACAAGTACCGCACAATTCTATCAATCGTTACAATCACTGGAATTCAGATAGAAGTCCCATCTGGGTCAACGCGATGCGAAACATTTACTTCTTTAAAGAAAGGTTATTGATGGCTATGGAACCTTGCGCAACTGGCTTTAGATTAGTCGACCATCCAGCACTAGGTTATGTGGCTACCACGTGAATTTGCAAACAATACATCATTTAAGATGCTTCTAGTTAGAACGTAGAACAGCTCAGCACGCAACACAATGCACTCTCTAGTAGCTTCTTTCACCCTGCTTTGACAATAATAGAACAAATGTTTAGTCGTTGCCGCTATCGTGTACTTTTATCCCAACAAACTACCCACATTTTTTCATGAACTTCCACTAGGCGGCAGGATTACCATCAAATGATTCGAGTTCAAAGTGTGGAAAATCCAGTTGTGAACTGTCACTAGTGGTCTTATCGACGACAGTAGGCTAGTTTATGCTCGTTAGAAGGTTAAGTTCATCAGCTTCATTACTCTGTCTTTCACACCTTTCCCTAAAGTTATCACAAACCACTTGCAACTTGTTAAAACGCCCTGTTTTCTTAAACGACTAACGTCGACAACGAGACACATGACTATGGCTAGCAACTGTTTCTTCTCGGCTCTTCCCGTTTAAATGCAATATGCAAGACATTAGAACCAAGGATAAATCTACTACCATCTCAAGCACAACGAGCGAGAAGCAGCATCGTCTGTGGAAACGCAAAGGTCTTGATTTGCCGCACTTAATCAATAATTCCAGATTTCTTCCTTGTCGACCTTTATCTTGACGACAGTATTCAAGCTCCGGTAGATAAATAATCATGGGTGCACAGTAAACGGACAATTCTGTCTACATTTTAATGAATAGTAAACATGCCGGGATCAATTGCAAAAACAAGGTTAGGGATGAGTAGGTTGATTTTTGCAAAGGAGTCGGGTAGCAAATGGAAAACGCAACTAAACGGTGTACAGACGCATATCCATCATATCAAGAAATACTTTGAGGTAAGTATCAACGTATTAACAAAATACAATGAGCCAATACTATCGCAAAAGCAATGGCTTGCGCTTTTTGCATAAACGCGCTCTAAAATACCATATAATTGGGCCCCGAAAGACACACCTGTACGAACCAACGGCAAAACATTTCGCAGATGAAAAGCAATTTGAAGTATCACGGAATCATGGTTGTGTTTGTATTTAGCGGTTGTGTAGTGACTAAACAGCACTGCAGAAAACATAATCAATTGCGTGAACCATGAGCTTTTCAAGTCCACTTCCACCCATTTCAAAGTTACTAAATGTGATAAAGCGAGCTGTGTGACGTAAGTATCATGAAGGAAACGTCGTCTTGTTAAGGTGGCAGCCATGGACGACTTTGGACCGCCAACAGAACCGATAATACTATGGTGTTAACAGAGATAGCTAGAGTAAAACTTTCACATAATTTTAAACAATACCATAGCATAAGCAATTGAAACTCAGTGTGATGCGGCAAATTCTCATAGCACATGTTACTTTGCTTAATGTTACTATGAATGATAATTAAACCCAGAGTAACGTGTAATTTTGCACAAACATAAATTTCGGATATCAATTTGTAGGTAAGACCACGAAAAGAGGATTTAGCAGGACGAGAGGATCACAGGATGAGGCAATCGGAATTTTGCTAAGAATGACTATTTCTTAATCACCGCAAATCTAGAAACAATTAACCCAGCGGGCTGCGGATAGTTCACAGACTGCGGATAGCGTCCTCCGGTCGGTTATTTTTTGCTGTGTTGACAAGATCACTTTGTGTTAGCTTTCTGCGTTCATTGGAAGTATTTCGTGGAAATTGAGCTACATTTCCGTTTCATTGCCTATTCTGAAATTTCCGACCAGAAATACTTGTATTTTATCGCTTGGTTTCGGCGATCTTGCTATCGCCACTTTCTTCGTCAATTGGCCGCCATCTTGTTTTCGGATTATTCGCAATGCCGAAGCGGTCATCCTGTGCTACTTGCGCCAAACTAGTCGGATACCGTACAAATGCCCTCACGTGTGCATTTTGCCAAGTTAAATACCATATTTCATGTGTTGGATTATCAGTTGAGCCTTTTCACCGTCTTCGCGAGATTTAACACGATTTCGTCCAAACTATATGTGAAAATTGCCAAAATCAGATACAGCCAGAAAGAGTAAAGCCGACGTGTAGTCCTCAGCGTTTCGTTGCGAACAGCTCCCTGTGTTTGGCCCAACAACCTAGCGCGAAGAGCCTTCAGGTTTCGGCTCGGTCGTCCTCCTCTACCCGTGCAAACTCACTGACACGAAGTCCAACCGTTGTGAGAAGCCCAGTTGCACCTGGGCTAAATTGTTTACCTTTGTTGTGTCCACCGGACACTGATGTCCCAGCAGGTGAAAGTCTGAGTGCTGAAGACCAGTGGAAGGATCAGAGGACGAAATTACGAATGAACGTTGGGCGTTTACGTTCTGTAAGTCAAAAGTTAGCCAAACCACTTGAGGCTGGTAGTATACTTCGCCCTGCAAGGCCAACCTCGTCCGACCAGAGGCGTTATAATCTCGTGATCTTTCACGCACCGGAGTCCAGTGATCCATCATTCCAAGTGCGCTACGATCACGATATCGAGTTTTTACAGAGTCTAATTTACAGACGCCTCGACACTGCTGAGGACTCAGTAAAAGTGATTCAAATTACCCGTTTTGGAAAGCAAAATGATCAACAAAATCGGCCTATGAGAATCACTTTTGTGGACGAAGCCAGTCCAAGACTTATCATGTCTCGCCTAAGTAGGCTGAAAGGTTTGAAGATCCATGTTCGTCCCGACCTGGACCCAGTAGACAGAGAGCGGCTCAAGTCTGCCATCATTAAGTTGAAAAGAAGCACTGGTGAGGGGGAAACAAATCTTCGTATCGTAAATTTTCGGGTGGTTTCCAACAATCCGCGAATCAGGATAAAGAGGCTGCTCACACTTCAAGCACGCCCGGTGGCTCCTGCTGCGGCCTGCGAGTAGCCTTCACAAACATTTGCAGTATTATGAATAAGCGCGATCAGCTTTGTTGTTTCTTTGCGTCTGGGCGGCTAGACGTAGTGGGACTCGCAGAGACATGGCTGCATGCAGAGTTATACACCCAAGAACTTGAACTCAACGGTTACTCGTGTTTCCGATGCGATAGACTAAAGAATGCCCACGGTGGTGTCTTGCTTTACATCCGGTCTTCCCTGCGTGGGAGACTTGTGAGCACCTACCGAAGTGACGATGGCCTGTGTGAGCTACTGTGGTGCTCCATCCGCCTTAGGCGCGGAGAACTGCTTGTGGGTGCAGTTTATCGCAGTCCCCTGAGTCGTTGTTTGGATTGGCTGCCCCATCTTCGGACCCACATGAGTCGTCCACACTTTCTGCTTATGGGCGATTTTATCTGTCCTCGAATACGATGGCCTGACGTGCATTTGATGCCTGGACATAGTGAGGTTGAGGCAAAGTTCGTGCATTTGGTACTTGAAACTGGTGCATCGCAACACATATGCCAGCCAACACGCATTTCAACACGTTCAACCTCGTCCTGTCTCGACCTGATGTTAACGAGCTACGAACAATGAGCGCGTGACGATAGGATCAAGGAGCCCCTGGCTACGAGCGACCACTCATTACTGATAGCTGATATGGAATTATCCTTGCAATATTCACATCCGCTGCAACCAGCTCCCAACTACTGGAAAACGGACTTCGATGGTCTTGCTCGAGCCGCGAGCAAACTGGATTGGTCTCTGTCACAAACTGCATCTGTGGAAGATTGTTGGATATTTATAAAAGAGAGATTGACATCATTGTGTTCCAAATTTGTGCCATTGAATGTCGAAAGGTTGGACCGATTAAGCCTCATTGGTTTGATAAGGATTATGGAAACCTGGCTCGGAGGCGGCGCAGACTGTGGGACTAATTCCTTCTCTCTGGCTCTGCCAATGATTACGAAGGTTATAAATGTCGGCGGAATCTCTGCAACAGTGCAAACAAAATAAACGCCGACACTTTGAAGAGCAGCTCACATTAGCCGCGAAGATCGCGCCTAAGAGAATCTTTGCATACGTGGCGACGCCTGAAGCTGTCAGGTGATGTGCCAGTGCTGGATGGCCGTGATGAACAGCCGCTAACCTCCAGCACTGAGCGTGCATCCGCGTTGGCGGCGCACTTCGCTTCTGTATTTGCGAATAACCAGGTGCCTGTTCCGAGTTCGACGTGTGCCGCTTTTACTGAACTCTATAGTCTGCATTGCGGCGTCGAAGAGGTTGCTCAATTACTCGCCAACCTTGACGGCACCGAACCTGCCGGACCTGATGGGCTTCACCCACTGGTTCTCAAGTCACTTTCAACCATCCTCTCTCCTATCGTGACTGACCTTTTCAACAGGTCGCTCTCCGAAGGTTTGTTGCCGGTTGACTGGAAATGTGCGGTGGTGAAGCCTATTCCGAAAGGCGGCGTCCCCAGCAAAGTAGACAATTACAGGCCAATTTGTCTGACACCTATATTGGCAAAGGTTGCTGAGAAAATCGTGAAGAAGAGATTGCTGCAGTTGCTACAATCAAACGAGGTCCTGACGCCAGCACAGCACGGTTTTATGCAAGGTCGCTCTTGCATTACGAACCTGCTTGTGACGAGGCATGAGTGGTTAAAGGCAATAAACAAGGGGAAGTCCGTCGACGTGATATTCATCGATTTAAGTAAAGCGTTCGACAAGGTCAGTCATGAGGTTCTCCTTCACAAACTCAGCATGTGTGGCGTCGGTGGCTCACTGCACCGGTGGATCAGCGACTTTCTTGTTGGACGAAAGTGGAGGGTAAAGGTCGACGACCATCTAACTGACTGGTACCCCTCTACAAGTGGCGTGCCTCAAGGCACTGTGCTGGGGCCCACTCTGTTCTTGATCCACATCAACGAGCTACCGCAGCTTCTCCGGTCGCCGTGTGCCTTGTTTGCGGACGACATGAAGATTTGGAGAGAAATCGACGCTCCCGACGACTGTGGCCTACTTCAGCAAGATCTCAACCGCTTATCCACATGGTCTGCAGAAGTTCTTCTCCCGGTCAACCTAGCCAAGTCGGTATTTATGGGCCTGGGGAAGGGTGCAGACGGCCGAAACTACACCCTTGACGGCCAAACGCTATATCCCACACCCTCCGTGAAGGACCTAGGTGTACTCTCACGCTACGATTTGAAGTCCGTGGACAACACGAACATGGTATATCGTAACGGACTGCGCATGCTTTGGGCGCTCAAACGTAGCTTCTGCACATGATCTGAAGCGGTTGCCACTCGCCTGTTCTCTTCTATCATTAGACCAATGCTAGAGTACGGTTCGTCCGCCTACTTTCCGATTACCCGAGGCGAGGCACAAAAGACCGAACGGGTCCAACACGTTGCTACCAGGCTGATCCCGAGTTTACGTGGCTTTGGGTATGAAGGCCGGTGCGAGAAACTAGGACTCTACACCTTGTCCTACCGTCGAGTACGAGTCGACCTCATTATGACCTACCGAATTCTACATCTCGGTGAGTTCCCCATGTTAAGGCCAACGCTGCACTTACGAGGGCCATGCAGCACACGCGGACACAGATACAAACTTGTTGTGCCGGATAGGAAACGCGATCCACACCCACTGTGCTTCGAACGGAGAGTGGTAAATATTTGGAATAGTTTGCCCGAACATGTGATTGAGGCAACATTTGTGCAACCGTTCAAAACGTTGTTAGATTTGTATTTTGCCCCTATTCGATTCAGAGAACGACTGAACACTTACGATGACATATCACATTTGTGAATCCTGAAATATCATAAGTCGATTATTTTAAATAATTACATGAGAACGACAAGGATATTCACGGTTGACAACTATTATAATGTTTTTCACAATATTTCGAAAGAGTTGTACAGAATCCATTTCTACTTGCTCTATAATACAGTATTCCGTATTCAGTATTCAGATTGTGCGCACCAGTGCCCTTTGTGGTACAGCTTATTGGTGGTGGGACTAGAGATAAACATCCTTCTAACGAAATTCCATCAAAACGCCTATGCTTCCGTAGACATAACACCTTCAGTTTAAGTCACAGTAATTACCCAGCTTCATACTTAAGATTTGCGCTAGAAAAGTTAGCTAAATATTTCCTTAGTTAACATATAATTTTTGGGACAGCAAAACGAACTAGAAAATATGATCTGCTATTGTACAGCTGTTTTATTCATATTAATACTAGCGCACAAAAGCAAATGGAAATGCATTGCTAGCGTAGTCGAATTTACCACGTTCAAAAAAGTGCACTTTGTTTGTATGTAAACTGGCAGATGACAAGCTGCTTCTTTACTCTGCTCTGGTTTCTTTTGTAAAAATTTAGGCACGCCACATTTACTAGCATTGAAAACAACAAATACAGTTGATGTATATGTTGATGTTTTATCTAATTATGCTTCAGTCATATATATTTAGCCACTAATAGAATTCGCTTTTTTTAGTTCAGTTTGCTTTTACAGCACCGCATACCATGCCATCTTAAATCAGAAATCCTAAGATAGAAATGGAAATCATTTTCTTGGCAATTTACAAGGATTCAAGATCTACCGTTAACTAAGAAAATAATGTAATTTACCATTAACAATATTCAGGGAACTTACTGGTAGAAACATATTTACAGAGTTGTAAAATACTAGGTATCTCCCGATGCACCGTTGCAATACGGTCGTGGTAGTGGATGAAAACATGCTTGTTTAAAAATTACCGGGATAGAATTAAAGGGATAGTTGCATATCCACATTTTTTAAACTAAGCAGAATATGCCTTAGGTACCGTTGCGCATTCACGCAAGTAATATCTAGAAAGAGCACTCTGTTGCCACTTATAATGAAGGCAAATGTGCGCGTGGGATCTGGCTACTCCTTTATATCAATGGCAAGCATTTCGCCGAAAGATTACTCGTTATTTGTGATTACATACCCTGTCACATCGAGCTGATGCATTTCTTTGAGAAGAGGTTTTTACGTCAGGAATACTTCTTCTACTGATTCCGTACTCTCCTAATCAAAGGTAAGTAATGTGTAATTAAGGCCTATGTTAAACAAACCATGCGGCGGCGATTGTCCGAAATATTCCGAGGGGATCCGGATGACGTACTTAGCAAGATGCAGTTGTTGGGGCAGGTTGTTGCAGAAGCATGTTTCTGCGTGCCACTGCACTATTTTCAGTAAACTGTGTACCATTTACGAAGTTACTACATACGATCCTTGCATCTGCTCGAGCTGTAACCCGTTCCACACCACTGAATATTTCTTGTCAAAGATCGCTGCAGTTTTTCTTTAAAAGCAAAGTGGGGACCTCACTAGTTGGGTAAGCCATGACATTCATCAGGAATAACCTCTGGATCTGCGGAGGTACACACGGAGATAACGATCTTTACTCTAAAATACGATTACTTTGGTTTCTCGCTGCAATGTTAGATCACGTGTTGATTACCGGTCGTTATGTGGTACATTGAAAGATATCTATATTTCGAAGACTTGCCACACGCTGTTCTAACTTACTTGGGCCAAATTTTATAAGTTCCCTGACGTATGTCGTTGCTACTGTTTAACCTAGGCGTCGGTGATTTGCAATACGAACAATGAAACCTTCTCGACCGAGAGTTCCTTCATAAAAATGGTCTATGATCAAAGTTTATCTGATGCTAGCCAGCACTCCATCTAGAGCAATGTCGCCATTAGTCTCACAATGTCATAGCAACACTGGCGATAAACTCAGTCCGTTTACACAAAAGAGGTTTCAGTTGCCTATTTGCCGAAGTCACCGTGAACTAAAGCAGACTAGCGACGCTCTGTTGGTTGAATACTCTAATTTATTCCCGAGAGTCTTTACACATGAAGCAGTCAAGTATGTGTCCGGCGATCCTACCGGCAGGCAGGGTTTGACTATTCGCTATCAAATTTTGCGGAATATTCTCTGAAATCCCTGTGGACAGTGTTCGCTCAGTTCAGGTAGCGAAGTCGCTACCGCAAGTATAGTGAAACCGGTAAGTGATTGAGTCGGTAACACGAGCGTCTAGCCTGTCCAGGTCGGATTTAATCAGCAACTTGTTACCTTGGTGCAAATGCATAAGCACAGCGGCGTAATAACCCTCATAGATGGACAGAAGCGGTATCGGTGCCTGCTGTCATTTTTGTAGCATTTTGAATGGTGGCACTATGAACAAGTATTCCTAGTGACGTGGGGCACTCGTTAGTTCCTAGTTATCGCATACGCCTTTGCGTGCCTTGCTGTAAATTGTCTGCATTTTCATTTTCATATAATGTTAAGAAAACCCGTTGGGACTAAAGAACATCCTTTTATAGCTTGCGTCAAAAGTCGGAGGCTCGATATGTACTACCTGACGTTAGTAAAATAACGAGTGCATGTCCAAAGCTTGTACGATTTAATGTGACTAACTTTATGACAGATAGTGGGTAATGGTTGAGAGGAAGCACTGGAGCCGCACATCTGTTGGGTGGGTGTAGTAATCTTTAGCGTAGTTGCTACAGTGTCGGTGTCCATAGTCTGTTTCGGTGACAGGAATTCGACGTAGACCGGTTTCCGACGATCAATACTGGCAGTATTTAGAGCCAGTGCTGTCCGATACGAACTACGTACCTTTGCGAGCGATGAATTTGAAACAGCTTTCTTAATGCGGTTTCAAATGTTTGCCAACTTCATCAGAGCGTACGTAAACGAAGGGACACTTATGCAATTCAGGAATATTGCTTAAGTTTTCAGAACGGAATCCCGGTGGCTTTAGGCGAATGGCACCAAATCATTGTGTCAAGCCTGTAAATATTGTCGCAAGATCTACTTCATCGGTTATCCTAGAATATATTACTTGCACTCTAGGATGTCCATGAGTTCTAGCGAAGAATAATTCTACGGGACAACAACCGACATCAACATTCAGAGTTTTGCTGATACTGAGGCGAATGCTCGGTAAACGCTCCGAACACTTGACATTCGATAGCATCGCAGCAAGTGCTGCCTTGTTTTGGTGGTGAAAACGCTTAACTAAATAATTGGCAGTCGAATGATATGCTGCTGTGGGTAAATGCGGACAGTCAAGGATACGGTAATGTTCGCGAAACGGCGCTGAATTACATTGGGGTCCTCTATAACTGGTGGTAGTAGCAGGAGTGCAAAAAAGTGATATCCAAGTTTCGATGAAAAGTCCTGTCACCGTCTCGGCTAAGACAGTTTGCAGCGGCACGTCATGTGGACAACATGTTATGAGATCGACACATGTCGGCAATTAAACAAAACCGTTGGATAGCACGGGATGTCCATCGACGTCGATAGGGAAATGCTGGAATCGAGCGTCTGACAGAGAAATGTTTTAAGGCAAAGTAATTATGTAGCGAAGTATCTTGCAATTCTGGCAAGTAATACATTGTTTCGCCTACTGCATCCCATAAGAGCGCATGCTAAGCCAGATTTGGCGCCTTGCGGTTTGAATGTCCGAAGCGTAAGCCAAGATTGGGACCATCCTAGGGGATAATACCGGGTTAAGTTTCAACCCCATTTTCGCTAAGCATCAAGACAAAATTGATCGTATAAACGCAAGTAAAAGTTCGGCCAACAGCAAGCTAACCTCTGCCTCAAGAGATCGCGCAAGAGAAACTACGTGATGCATTCCACGGCAAACTTGAACAAAGTTGGGTTTATTAGGCAACCTTGGTAGGTGCCACTTGTTTTAGGAAATATCTTTACTAAGTCTTTGTAGATTTTTGTAGGAACCCATTTAAATATTATGAGCAGCCTACGTACATCAACTGAGTCGAACGCACTCTTGGAATAGAGATACACAGGCATTGTCTATCTGCCGTACGCGCCCAGCTTTTCGAACAGCTTCGCAATGTGGAAAAATGGTCTAAACAGTCTCAATGCAGAGAGTATAAACCGATTTCTAAATTTCATTTCCCATATATAAATAAATCTGACCTTAAATTAGCAAACTTAGGTTGATGATGAATTGTTTCCCTGTGATTTAAGCCAAGAGTGGCAGCGCATTTCATGCTGACTGTTGGTGAATTTGCTTGGGCCAACATCCAATTAAAGTGGAATCCAGCAAAGTTGGACTAGTCAAATTTTCAGTTTTATAAAACAATCTTGTACATGAAGTAAGCTATTTATGGTACCAGAGGGCATAGACCCTCACCAGAAAGGAGCTTTCACAAACACGCTTCTGACCAGCGAGTCCCTCACCTGCTTGTATACAAATGCACAACAATTTCTCAGCAAGCTAACCGAACTTCATATACGTTAGGTCTCCGAATTTGGGACCTAGTTATGGTCACCGAAACATGGCCGAAAACGAAGATAACAGATGCTGTGATTGCACTACGCGGCTTGACTTCCATACGAAAACATCGACGTAGTACAGGAAGCTAAGTGCGCCCGTATTATCCATCCGACCAGTATGTTGATATTATTAAGGATGCAGAAACAAAAGTCGTCGGTTTTCTTTGGTGCACTTTGCACCTAGGAAGTGGTGAGGTCTGTTTACTAGAAATGGTTCACCGCCCTCCGATGTTCACCTTGGCAATGGATCATTGCCTAGCTTTTGCAAAGAAACGAGTCCTGGAACGACCATAATTCACGTCCTTCTTATGCGGGAATTCAACGTGCATGCAATCAAAGCTGCAGCATCGCGCCGCAAACAATTCTAGACGGGTTTGCAAAAGATGATCTCCGTTGTACCTCTGTACAAACATATCACCTTACCAACGCGATTCAGAAACGATGACGCACCCTCTGTTTTGGACCTTTTGCTCTCTAAGGAGGAAGTGATGGTCCACACCGTGACAATAGATGCTCCACTTGGACGTAGTGATCATGTGATTTTGCTCTTTCGTTACATATGGTACTCGGATAACTATAGTGAAAACAAAGTGGAAGTCTATGTAGCTGCACATTACGACATGCTATCCGATTTGGTGCGAGAAACAAACTGGTCCTTCCTGGCCGAGAATCCGTCTGATGTCGCTTAGATGTTGTTCGTCACCCAATGCATTCAGCTGGTGACATACGCTTGAGAAAGCAACGTCCTTCGCCCGAAGCAAATGAATTCGTTCCTGATGAGCAGTACTGAAACGGCATATCCTTGAGGTCTTCAGCCAAAGGGCTTACAAAGTCTGTCCAAGTAATCACACCTCGGGTGCTTTAAGAACTCAAGGAAACCACTGCGTCAATTTGATCCGCGAAGATAAACTCCAGCACCAACTGAACTTAGAGGCGCAATTCAGTACAAATCCCGAGTTGCTGTATAGACACGTCAACAAGCTACGTAGAGTGCCTCGCGCTAGCCCGGTTTTACGTGCAACAAATGGGCTTGCACAAACCGCACAAGATGCAGCCAACGTGCTTTCTCAAATCTTCATCCATAATTTCCGGAGTGAACCGTTATTTCATCTGCTCTTTACACTAGTTCCATCGCAACCAGGTTTAAAACGCGCCTCGTTCACGGTAGCTAATGTAATGGAAACGCTTACGTCATTGCGCGTGCAGAGCTAACCCGGCATGGACGACATCAAATAGAAGGCATTATAGCAGCGGCCTTAAACCCTGACGAACATTTATCTCTGTTGTTTCAACGTTGTCTCTACGGAATGCAGGTTCGGACAATGTAGAAATGTGGACATGTTCCTCCAATTTACAAAAGTTGTAATTGTTCGAAGCCCTCGAACTGCTGTCCAAGCACGCTATTCACCATTTTATCCAAAGTAATGGAGTGCATGGAATGCATGTAGCTCTGGAGAGCCAACATGGCAGTGGCCTGTTCCCATCTCATCTTAACAGACTTCCCATTGGATTGCTGTGCCGCATTGCTTACAAGCATTTGAGTTGCCGACATTTTGACCCCTCCACCACATGCCTGAGGTTTTTATGCTTCTGCATACTTATCATTATCTCCCTCCGGATTGTGAATGATTTTAGCCGCTGCTTCTCAGCTCTATCCGGTTATCTCTAGTATGACACTTTAGCTTCGGGTAGCCACCTAGACCGAGGTTCAGTCCCATTTCAGCTTTGCGGGCTGCCTGTTCTAGGCAACAAATTGGTTTTAGCTCTCACTGCTCCACCACAACTACACCTAAAACACGTAATGCTGCGCAATAGCCATGCAGATTCTGATCTTCTATTTACTTCGGTCCTAGGCTTATTAGCTTGGCCGTAAATGGCCGCTACAATTTCGACCAACATGCTCCAAAGCTGGAGAATGGCAGCTCAGTCTGCTACGGTTTTCCTCTAACTGAACTTCGCTTGACTCTACCGTCTCTTGTCTTAGCCTTAGGTTGGTGCTCCGCTTGCTAATTGCTCCCAATTAATTCCACGCGGGGCACTAGCCGCGTAGCTACTGACGCTCGCTATATGTTTACCCGAAGCCACGACCCAGCTTGCAATTGGCCGTCCGTCACTTATCTTGCCTGCTACTAACAACTCGCAACGATGTTAGAATTAACCATCTCGCGCAAAGCAGTAACATAGCAGTAAATAGCTGTAGACGGGCCATAAAGCCCACCTCGAAGCACCATGTTTGCCCGTCCATTATCCACATGTACAACAAGTTTATATGACATATACCGACAACCCCACAGTATGCATAGCGTTTCACGTCACAGCGTGTTGTTGCATTCCATTTGTTTCTTCGTAAGCATTTTCATTGCATTTCTCCTTGGCTTGCTTTTGTCCGTTGAGTAGCTTTCCAAGTTTCCAACAGATACTTCCACTAGGCTGGATCAATTCTCTAACGACTGGGTGTTCCATAATTAGCAACTCCGATAATTACACTTGCGTAGCACAAATGGCGTAAATGAAAAGGCTTGAAACTCAACGCCGTCACAGGAGAACGCACCATAAGCTTGAGGATGTAAAGTGGACAACAACTGACTGCGAGTAACAGGGAAAGCGACCTGCTTCAGACCAGGACATTTACTTGGAACAAATTCCAGTATCACATTACGTGACTATCAACCTTTTCACCTTTGCTTTAAAGACCAGTTTCAACTGTGAGGTCCAACAGTTATCATTTCTTACCACTTTTAATGTCAAGACCAAAGTTGATCACGATTGATCGTCGCAGAGTTGATTGTATATGTTTGATCATGTCTTGTTAGCGTGTCTCGTTTAACAACGCGACTATAAAATTTAGTTATTTATTCATTTAGTTAAACGTTGGCCATATCGACAGGCACAATGTCTCCACAAAGGCGTCTGTTCCTTCGTCAACAACCTGCAATCCGAACAGTTCAACGTCGTCTAGAGCACCGAGAACGACTAAGTCGGGCAAACAGGTGTGTTGCTCTTGGTGTTACGCATATACAATGCATTTTTTGCTTATATCACCTTTACCATCTTTGAAACTAGCAAAATGATTATCATCCACCAAAAAGTAAAACTGGTTGACAACCCCAAGATATCTCATTAGGTTATATTTAGTTTACCACGTATTGTTGTCATGCACTTTGTCACTGCAATTATTGTTTGCTTTCAATGTACCCTTGACAACTTGGTCGCACGTTCACGATGGAGTCTTACGTTTCAAATTGTGCACTGAACATTTCACGTCGGACTGGTACCTCACTACTAACCAGTTTACGAACACCTTTTTTCGTTTCGAAACAGTTGTATAGGACATGCGTGGGGGCCCGCTAGGACCCGTTTGCCCAGGTCTCTCCAGGAGGTGCATCAGGTCTCATCATCTGGCTTCACAGAAGGCTGGCCAGCGATAGAAAACCCTCATTTTGATCGAAGGACTGTTTAAGCAGTTCCTTCTGGAGGATGGCTGCGTAACATGCTGGAATATCCCGATTGGCTTGCTTATGTTGTGTAAAATACTACATAAAATTACCTTCTTGTTGTACACCTAAAATTTATTTTTAATATGCCGATACGGTTGGCTGCAACACGCAGCTCCATGGCTCCATCAAGCGCGTGGGCGGCGAAAACTCAAAATAGGGGTGCTCAGCACTATAGAACGTCGGATAATTCAAAAACAACTGCTCGTAATTTGACGGCTATAATGCTTGCTGTACTGGCTGCCAACAAGGAAGGTTGTGAAGTACGTTTGAAGGCTTGCTAAGATTTAATTAACTCTATATTAGTTTAGGAAAAAACGAAATGTAGGTATAGTTTTTGACGATTTAGGGAAGGTGTTTATTTTAGTGTGCTGGTGTCGCTGCGGTTTCGCTGCAGTAGCTTCAATGCGTAGCTCGTCAGCATGTAGCTGCAACAAGTCAAAAGTTAACTTGTCATCGAGTGTAGCGTATATAGTGTTTGTCGTTTTTACTTCTCTTTACCTTCCCCTTTCGTCTTCAGTATTGTTAGAGCCACCATCTCTCATGGGCTTGTTTAGGCCATTCATCTAGTTGCCTCGCGCTCGGTCCTCTTTCTGCAGTTGTGGCAGTACGGCTTAGCTAGCCACGAGATGTTACACAGGCACACAGTTCATCAAGCTTCGACACTTACTAGGTGGTTGGCCAGCCGCATACGAAGTGTCTGATTTTGCAGCCAGCCCCTCAGCCTAGTGTGACCCCGGATAAAGAAGCCCTCTGATCCATCGACCAGGCGCATATTAGGCTATAGCTGCGGATGACACTGCTGCGTTCCGCGCTATTTTTCCAGATATAATAAGCCATTTGAAGAATTCCATGACGATTTGTAGAATTTTCGATTGCACACAACAACCAGTTTTTGCAAAAAGGACTTCTTAACTGCTGCCTCATATAAGAAGAGGTCAGGTCAATAGCCACCCGATGGGATAAGGTACAAATGGGTAAATATCATTATGCGCATTGCAACCGGGAAGGAAAAGGTAACGGTCGGTAAGTGCGAATGTTGGTTCACGTGTCATACATGTTATATAGTTATGTCAGCCTGGGTTGTGAGGCCAGCATACCCAGCAGTTCTAAGGGAATTTATTATAAGCTAGGTAGGCATGGTCTGGTGCGCAATCATACGTCGGGAATGCAAGTTTATATATTAGCATTGGGCGCCTGACAAGCGAAAAGGAGAGGCAGGTGTTTGATTTGATGCGATCCTTCCGTAATACTACAGAACTGCCTGGCCGTGTACTGAAAAGTGGTAACAAACGGGTAAATTAACAAGCGCTTATATATCCGGCAAAGTTTAGGTGGCACATCTAGGTGAACTAAACTGAACGCGGTTGCAGATTTGTTACACAAGAACGGTGCCGTGCATGTAGGTAGGAATGGGTCGCAGGTGCTATTCCCATTTTCTGTTCCTGCATCGGTTACCTCCGTAGTAGCAAAATGCTGGAACGTGCTTCTGGCAAATGCGACGCATCCATTGAACTGTGGTGGTTATAATCTTTAGCACTGCTTGGTAACTAACGGTTTCGGCCTTGGCCGCAGCGTGTTCTACGCGTTGATGCCCAATAAAACGGCAGGTAGTTAGCTGGTGGTTGCTCGGGCGATGTCGGAAAAGTTGCCAAGCGCTCACTCGTTGAAGACAATAGCGATGGATATGTGCCTGGCGCAAATGAAGACCTTTAAGTTGCTCAGTGCACGGACCATTGTAGCATTATGCCGGTTTCCTTTTGTTGAGACATTTCATGCGGGTGTCAGTCTCTGTCAAATGTCAAAAATGCTGATAGCATTTCCTTGAAACATTGGCTGCAACAGTTTATGATGCTACTTAGAGCTATACGGGTTGGAAGTAAAGAGCCTTTCAGGTACTACTGTCGGACTTAGTTGTCCTTCACGGAGTGTTTGGCGTACAATAGATTGCGCAACGTGCGCATGCTGTGTGCGTTCATCACCAACCGATTGGAGAACAAGAATAAGCATCTAAATGTAGGCATGAACGGGAGCCCATCCCTATTATAACTAGTTGAGGCCGTTGTTTGGATAGCACGTGATGCAGCTTCGCGTTGGACCACCTCGCTAGCCAAGGTGTTGATGTCGAATGCAGAAACGTTTCCGGGCACAGGTAATGGGAAAGAGTTGGTTTCTTGCTTGTCTTCTTATCCTACTGGCATATTTATGTGACACACTTCCTCGGAGACGGTGATGTCAGCACGACGTGAAGGCACTAGGTAAGGGGGACTGCAAGCTTACCGCTGTGCTTGGTAATGAAATGAGATGTGATGATTCCTTCGTAAGTCAGTGGGATCTGCCAGGCGCGCACGTTGTGCAGGTAGCTGGGATGCTAACCGCGGACGTAATCCCGCTTATGTACCAAAGCCGGTGATCAATGCAAGACGCTCAGCTTCCTATCCCTGCTTTAGGAACGTCCTTGCTGGGCTTCAAACAATGCCATCCACATCAGCCGTCCCGCCTGTTGTACTGACGTGCGAGGAAAAGTTTTCCCGTGTCAACAGGTTGTTTGTTGAGATGTTGGTTGCCATGACGAGTCTAAGTGCAGCCGGTTTAAGTTATGTGAAGCACTTCTTCCGCTGTAGTCTGCATACAACACTATGTCGGCAGAGCTAGGTGTCAGTTGGAACCTGCCTTTTTATTAACCTCGAACAGCCAGACACCATACCACGGAGTGACCGACCTGAGGCAACAAAAAGAAAGCGGTCACTATCGCCTAGGCTGAGGCATCTACCACTTCGATCCACCAAAACGCACCGCTGAACTACTGACGCATCGCTATTGTGACTTCTGCAGCGTGCAAGACTGCGAATAACCGCGCAAGCGTAGCGAATACCCAAAATAACTTCAAGAGCGAAAACGTACGCATCGTTTGCGCCCCGGAAGGTGGACTAAGTGCCAGCCTATAAATCGCCGATTTGCTTATGTGATCTGACTGCAACGGTGGGCTTCCTAACGTATGTGCTGCATACGACTGCAGAGTAGAGCACTACAGTGCATATTTTAGGTGAGGTCATTTTCCCCTAACCATTTTTCTTTTAGACATGTACTTGAGAATGCTATACAGGCCCTTTTAGAGCAACCCTGTTCTGCCGTTGCTGCATGTTTCCACCCGATGACAATGCTTGCTTCCCGAAAGCTGGTGAGTGGATATTGGAGTATAAATAAATAAATAGTTTATTCTAGACAGCATCGCGATACGCGTTCTCACGCATGAGTAAAGTTTTCCAGACAAAGTTTCGCAATAGGCACATTGCGTTGCATGTATTTATAGGGAAGTACATGTGAGTACATGTGTGTAAAACATCAAGCATATAGTGGCATTCGTTTGCGCCCATGTGGATGTAGCGTAGTGTGGTAATCCCTAGGCTGTGCTTTTATTCAGTGGCGGGTCACGTCCGCTAAGTAACAACGTTGTTAAACGGACAGTTGTGGCTTTTTAATGGGAGAAGATTCGCCAAGCGAAAACCTACCACGTCCTGGAACACTGCCCCGATAGTAAATAAATCTGGTCACCCTTGCTGTGCATGCCACCAAAAGCTGGATAATGTGGGTGCAAGACGTACAATACTTTGGTTCAAGGTTAAACAAGGTTTGAATTCAGGTAAATATGGGCATATGCCAGCAGAATGGTAGCTTGACTGAGGCAAGCAAAAATAATATCCTTCATTTGTTTTCTTCGGACAATATGTAGCAGTTGTGTGATTCAGTCCAATATATGGGTTGTATCGTGATAGTAGAACGACAATCCCTTGAAGAGGGACTTTTCTCAATGAATGCAAGCTTGTTTAACTCTTGTTATTGTTCGTGGCTGAGAAACTTCTATTAGTGGCAGTCAGCAAGCCCTAATTTTGTTTACTAGTTTGAAGCTGCTGGCTGGATCCGGAGGCACCGATCGGCAAGCATCAAATATTTTCACTCTGACGAGGTAGTCGCGTTGAACTTTTCTTTGTAATCTTTTAAAATGGTATTTGAACCACAGTGTAAAAATTCTCATCTTGTTCGTTGGAAATAATTTACTGGCCAGGTGGACGGTACAGAACGCCATGGCGGAATCCATTGGTGAGGTGAATGAAGTATGCTTGGTAGGTTAACGCTAGATATTCACTTTCTGTTGCAAGGCAAATAAACGGTACTGAACCCAGTTGTTCAGACTCCAATGATAAATGGTTCTACGTGGTACATTAAATAGTGTATGAGCTGGCAGCGACATTTTTTGACAGGCAGGACGATAGCCTACAGCACTCGGCGGAGGATAGTCCGAGTAAGACCGATTATTCCGTTTACGTTGAGGCCTAGCAAATTGCTTAGGACCAAAAAGCCGACGAAGCGTAGGCCACCTCGAGCAGCGGAGAAAGCGTAATGGGCTCCTACAGTGCTGCTAATATTGATACGTTTTATTCATTTTATATGAATATATAGCACATAGCACCTTCCACTGGCCTTCGAAGTATGGACGTTTTATAGGAAATAGCTGTACGACGGGTACCCGGTTGTGGGTAGGGTAAGACAATGTTGCGTGCGGCAGGCAGGCAGGAAGAACGATGTATGAAAGAGTATGGCTTGTAGTATGCACAGAACCAATGTATCGGTTGCAAAATATTTATGGTCAACTGCGCCTAGTAGGAAAAGTATTACAGATAACGGTGTCTAAAAGGGGGAAGGATATAGGTGGGCAGCATAGCCAGGTACTTGAGGTCCTACGCTCAAAAGAGCCAGGTCACAATGTCAAAGGTGAGTAGTTGGGCCGCGGAGGTAGGGGTGTCTACTAGGAACTAAAAGCCAAACTAAGAAAATAGGAGAGGGAAAGGCCTAACCAGGAGATACAGAGCGTGGTGAGGAGAGTCTATGTAGTATTGCTGCGTTTCAAATAAGAACCATTACCCGACATGCCAAACCATGTCTGCTTAGGAAAATAGATATAAGTGGGTGACATAGCCAAATACTTGAGGACTTTCGCAAAGAAGTGTGGAGCTATAGTTAAAAGGCAAGTCGTCGGAGCAACGGAAGTGGGTGGTGCGTATGAAAATATGACAGCCCGAACCAACGAGACAAGCGAAGAAGTAGGACTGGGCATAGGAAGAGAAGCGAGGTTAAGGGGGACTATATAGTGTTGCTAAGGTTAAATAGAGGAACAATTATTAGGGATAACGATGTCAGCTCGGGGGTAAGGATATAGCTGGGTTGCATAGTCAAATACTTGAGGTCCTGCGCAAAAAACACGGAGCTACCTTGTAAAAGGTAAGTCATAGGAACAGCGGAGGTAGTGGTACGCACGACTGAATGAAAGCCAGAGCCATAGTGGTAAGCAGAGTAAGATAATGCAAGTGAAGCGAAGCAAAGTCAAAAGGGATTACGCAGTGTTGGCAAGGTTTAATAGAGGAATCATTATTAGCAATAACGAGGTCAACCGGGCGGTAAGAGTATAGGTGGTTCTACCAACGACCATTATGACGTAATATTGACGGCGTTGACAAGAACCTCATCCATAGAGTTACTCGGCGTAGACCGGATGGCATGCCTACGTCCGTTATCCATGCGTGCTTAATTTCATGGTGTGAAACAGCTATTCGTCAGTCATTTTTGTACCGTCGATGCGTATGCACACTCCACTTTATTTTCACCTCATTGTATGCACGTGTCTTCCTGTGGCCACTTTGCAAGTGTCCGTATGCAACGCCCATAATGGTGGGTTCAACAGGTAGGTTTTTCATTTATTTCATACTGCTATGACATCATCTGGAATATAGCCCGGACCTCAGTGATTCACCGTGTTGACTGGACAAACCAACCATGCCCTCAGTATATTCGTGCACTCTTTGCTTGAGCCTGAACAACACTTCCAGTACGTTAGATACGCTGTTGTTCTGGTATTAAATTGAAGGAGCTGCACCTTTTATTTGCCGGTGATCAGTGTAAGTGAGTAGTCCAGTGGTCCTATTGCATCCAGCAGTAGTGCTGTGTTATCTAACCAATAGCCGGCAACCTTCTTTAACTTTTGGCAAGCAGCGTGAGTAAGCAGTCCGGTAGCTCCATTGCGTGTAATGGTGAAGTTGTGCGACCCAAAAATGGAGTCGGCTACAACTTCTAACTAGTAACGATCAACGTAAGTGAGTAGTCCGGTAGCTCTATTGCATCTAGTGGTATTGATGTGAAACCTTAAATGAAGCAGACCACGTCTTTTAACTAGTGGCGGTCAAACTAAGTGGGCAGCCCGGTAGCTCTATTGCATCTGGTAGTGTTGCTGTGCGACCTTAAATTGAGCCGGCCACTTCGTTTAGCTAATGGCGGTAAGCGTCAGTGAGTTGCCCTGTAGCTCTGTGTCACCCAGTGGTGTTGCTGCGTGACCTTACTTTAATGCAGCCGTTATGCAGCTTTCATAATCTCGTTCAAGTAACATGTTTCCGCCATCTATATGGAACACCAAAACAGCTGCATAGCAGTTCCCGCTGAGTTATTACAGTCAACTTATTTATATTTTTCTATGGACCTTTATGGCTTTTCATTTACTAGTATGAACTTTATAAGTTTTCATTCAGGTACCTTCTACGGATTTTTTTAATTTTAAATTTAAGGGAGTACCTCCTGTTCCGCAAAACCGACACCTTAGTTCAATGTGAAACGGTGCCCGTTTAAACGATTAGTTGGGGAATATATCCAAGAAATTATTACTACTGCACCTCTTATGTAACGCTCAAATCATCAGTGTTACATCTATAGAACCCCATAAATACTGCTTTAACGCTTAACCGTCCAACAATCATAAATCAAAAAAGTTATACGAGTAAGTGAATCTATTTGTTGTCTACCGCTTATTTATTTACTAAATTAATTTTGAAAGCTCATTCAGTTTGGTACAATAGACTACGTAGGCCTATCTTTATTTACAGCACCAAATATCACTTCCAAACTCCAGAAATTCACGGATATTCTCCATTCCATGTAACACATGCGTATTCATGGTTTTACAACATTGTCTTCTACTATGCCAATGGAACAGCACCTTTTCGGTGTAGATATGCGCACAATTAAGTCTGTCACTTCCCCTGCTAACGTTGTGCCCATTGTAACATGCCTCCAGTCGTGGGTTCCGAGGTTTTCTCTTTCCCGGGCGTGCTTGACTCGTAGTAGAGCGAGGATCTGAAAGAAAAAGTAGAGACTTCGTGTGCGGCTGGAAAGCCACCTAATATGTGTTGGAGATGGATGGATGGTTTGCCAGTGGTACATCTCGTAGCGAGCTGGGTGGTATTGTCACAGCTGTCGAAAGAGGACGGAGGGCGAGACGACCGTACGGAGGGCGTGGAAGCGTACGACGTTTGGCTTATACAACAACACCGAAGGCAAAATGGGAACGCAAAGAGAAGTGGAAACGACGACAACTTGCCTGTTGATCAGCTTTAGCGACACCGACGCGCTACACCGAGTACAGCATGCATATTTTATAGTTACACTCACTATTTGCTTTTACATAACCACTTATTAAAACCAAGACCTATGCCATATTAAAACTAAGAAAATCTTTGCAAAACGCATAGACCCTGTCAGCAACATCGGTCACTCGAGCGCACGGGTCGAGGCACCCATCGGATGTTCATGATATACGCTTATTTATAGAAATGCGCGGTGGCGTAGTATATTAAAATTGGCCGTCCTCACATTGTTTTAATTATTTTGCTCCATAACGATTGCTAATTCATCTGCCACACTATGTTTAAATGCATCATATTATTACTTTGCTGCTGGCGCGTAATTAGCGTTTCGCGTTTGTGTCTCGCGGAAAGGGCTAATTTCTATATTGGCAGGAATGGGTTTCGCTTTCATTGTCCTCGGTGACATCCAAGATAGTTTAAGTGGCTGCAGAGTATATTCCTAATTTTTGTGGTATTAAGGTGTGGGAAAAGGAAAATAATGTTATATGGATTTGCTTCGTGAAACCGGTTATGATAAATTAAAGTTATGACTACAGGTGTAGTTGAAGTTCACGGCATAATCGAAAGCAGGCAAATGGTAAATACTAGTAAAGTGTGAACGGCTGTTTTATGCAGCAAATAAGTGTTAATGCAATTGTTTCATGTATGTAAAGGTTGTGCTTGCAGTAACTGGCCGGCTGCCGAGGCCAGCTCACCTCTCGCAGATACAGGCGCCTAAACTGCTCAGGGTCATTCTTTTCACTCCTGAGATGCGCCAGACTTTACTACAACGGTGGTACGAGCTAGGTGGAAACTTCCCGTACGAAGTCAGGATGCATCCAGACAAACCGCTGGAGGAGCGCAGGCAAATTCAGGGACGTAATTCCACGCCATTCAGCCGAGCCACGCCATCACTACCTATTACGCGATTTGTGGATATACCAAAAAACGAATAGGCACCGGCCCCTGTGGGGTCGGCGTAAACCACACTGGAACTACCCTACCATCTATGCCTTCAAGCCACTGCCCGCCAGCAGTTCATGTTAGCACGTGGAACTGCTTGTACACCAACGCTTTACCGCTACGGAACAAGGTGTCCGAAATCTCTTCCCTTGCGCTGGACAGGCAAGCTAAAGTTACATGTATAATCGAAGCCTGGTTCTGCCCAGACGTTGTGGACGCCGAGGTAGCTATCCCGGGATACGTGCTCTTTC
The DNA here is from genome assembly GCA_944474145.2 of Dicrocoelium dendriticum. Classification (NCBI taxonomy): domain Eukaryota; kingdom Metazoa; phylum Platyhelminthes; class Trematoda; order Plagiorchiida; family Dicrocoeliidae; genus Dicrocoelium; species Dicrocoelium dendriticum. Next base: position 109,021,859 of record OX104066.1, read on the forward strand.
GAAACGATCGTGAAAGCGGCAAAGACGGAGGCGTAGCTGTGTATGTATCAGACCGCCTCACATGCGTCCCTCTCAAATCTCCGGAACTACTATCTCTTCCCGAATCCCTCTGGATTCGCGTCCGCGGCTCTGGTTCCACCAGTCTCACCCTTGGAGTGGTTTATTGCCCACCCTCAGCTGCGCCAGAATGGCTGCAGTGCTGGAACGCTGCCCTTCCAGCAGCTGCTTCTGATTTGGGTGCCCCCTACTCGTCGCAGGTGACTTTAATTTCCCGGAGATAGACTTTACCTCTGGCCAAGCTCGTAGTCAGCACAGCCTTGAGTTTCTTGCCAGTGTTCTGGAACATGGCCTAACCGAACACGTACAGCAGTACACTCGGTGGCGAGACGGTCAAAACCCGTCGAAACTCGACTTGCTGCTCACCAACGAGCCACATCTAATTCACAACATTAATTTGAGCGCCCCAGTTGGTGCACGTGATCATGCAGTTATCAGTTTTCGTGTGGTGGCGAACGTCACGCTCAACGCTAAGGCACTGCCCATCAGGCCTAACTTTCGTCGAGCGGACTATGACGCGATCAAAGGTTTCCTCTCACGAGTCGACTGGTCCCTGGCAGCACAAACCCCACAGTCGACGACCATCGGAACTACATCGCCGCTCACATCCACGACGCAATTAAGGCACACGTCCCCACAGTGTGCGCTTATGCGCCGAAACGCCACAGGCAACTTCAGCCTGCTACGCTTAGGCTGATCAGGGAGAAGAAGGCCCTCTGGGGCAGACTCTTACTTTTCGGCGACTCTGATTCGCGAGCACAATACTGTAGAGTGCGAAATTCCTGTATAGCAGCTGTTCGCCGGGACAGAAAAGCGTACCAGCTCTCTCTCGCTAAAAGCTTCGCCGAAAATCCCAAGGTCTTCTTTAAGCATATAGCGTCTCTCACTAAATCGCGCGCTGCCGTTGGCAGCCTGCTCAGACCCGTAGGCAATACCACAACGTCGGACAAAGAAGCTGCGGAATTGCTGAAGACTCAGTACGAGTCCGTTTTCGGCCCCTTCGCACGCAGTACAATGGAAGGCGCTAATTTTACCCCTATCGCTGCCAGACATCCCGTGCAGTTTACGTCAGAGAAAGTCCTGGAGAAATTGAAAAAAAATTAAGGACAGACAAATCGCCGGGTTTGGATGGGATCCCTCCAATTTTTCTACGTGAGTGCGCTACGGTACTGGCCGAACCGCTTGCCTTACTGTACAGCCGCTCCTACACCAGTGCCGAATACCCGAATGCTTGGAAGCAAGGGGTCATAACGCCGATATACAAGGGTGGTGACAGGACAAACTCCTCTAATTATCGCCCGATAGCACTGCTTCCCACTGCCTCCAAAGTAATGGAGAGTATCATAGACGATTTCTTGCGCTGCCATTTAGAAAGTCTGTCCTTAATAGCCCCGGAACAGCACGGGTTCCGCAGGGCTCACTCGTGCACCATGAATCTTCCCGCAGCCCTTGATTCCTGGACTGCAGAGGCAGACAATCATACTCCAACTGACGTGGTTTACGTGGATTTCTCAAAAGCATTCGACCGGGTCAGTCACGCACTGCTGTTGAGTAAACTGCCGAGTTTGGGGATCGACCAGCAAACAATCTGCTGGCTAAGTACCTACCTGTCTGGCTGCACCTACCGAGTTCGTGTAAACGGCGCACTCTCCAGCGCTCTGGCTGCAACGACCGGGGTGCCCCAGGGATCCATCCTCGGGCCCCTGCTGTTCAATTTGTTCATCAACGACCTCTCATCATGTATCAGCAGCCACATACTGCTTTATGCGGACGACGCTAAGATATGGAGACCTATCCGCAGGCCAAGTGATCAGGCACTTCTCCAGACAGATATCGATGCTGCTTGTTCTTGGGCCTCGAAAACTTCGCTCCCGTTTAACATCGGCATGTGCAGAGTCATGCACATTGGGCAAGGTGTGGCTAATCCGTACAATATCGGCGGTGTGCACCTCAAAGCCACATCCCAGGAACGCGACCTGGGGACCATAATATCCGCCGACCTGAGCCCGAGCGCCAATGTAGCTACACTGGCGCGAAAGGCTAGCGTTCGCCTGGCCCTCCTTGGACGTGCACTAGGGTCTTTCCCTAGAGAGAAATTTGTCCGTCTCTATAGCACTTTAGTACGTCCGCTGCTGGAGTACAACATACTTGTCCAGCCACCGTACCTGAAGAAGGACGAGGCCATGCTGGAAACTGTACAGCGCAGAGCCACTAAGAGAGTGGACGGACTATCCCACTTCTCGTATGAGGAGCGTCTGACCGCCCTTAACCTCTTCCCGTTGAAATATCGTAGGCTTCGTGGCGACCTTATCTTAGCTTATTCCGTCCTGACTAATAACAGGCACCCAAACGAAGGATTGCTGGTCCGCGCCCGCACAGATCATCTTCGTGGGCATTCACTCAAACTGATGACTCGTAGCAGTCGCCTTCTGTGCCGAAGAAACAGTTTCAGTGTGCGTATTGCCTTCGCTTGGAACGCCCTCCCCGAAGTTGTTGTCTCAGCGCCCAATACGGAGGCCTTCAAACAGCGCCTAGACGCTTGACTCTTACCTCGCTGGTCTTCCACGTTGCTAAGATCTGGCCATTTACCAAGCTAACACGCGGCGCTTCTATCATTTTGCTTCTATCCAACTTTGCCGAATTTACCTACACCACTCTCTTGTTCCAGGCATCCATGTTCCCACAGTCAACAGTTTGACATTGGCAAGGTCACGGCGTGCTTGTCGTGTTTCATCGCTCGGGATTTTCTTTACTGAAGTCCTTGTTTGATAACATTTTCTTGTACTCTGAAAGTACTTGGAAGTGCCAATATACTCGGGATCCATTGTGTGCCTTCCTTTGTCACGACGCAGTCTCCGTGGAGTCTCCGGTCGACTTACGGCTTCCTACTCCCTGCATACGCTGAATACTCCTTTAACTGCACGAAACCGCGTGTGGTCACTGTGCTGCTGGAAAAAGTGCATCATCTTATCATATTGAGTTCAAATCAGTGCGTACGTTTTACTTGCGGTATTATCCGATTTTGCCCTCGCTGTCTGCATTGTAGGCCTTCGCAAGCCGGTCCTCATCTTTTCGTTGTTCTTACCTTTTCTTCATTGCTGTCAAGATGGTTAGAAAAGTTGTGGGTGTGCCTTCGGGTCTTAAAACAGCTGATTCAGTTTACCTATGCGGCTTAGAGAGATGCTGTATACCTGTAACCGACTTGTCGGGTGGTATGCAATGCGATCTTTGCGGTAGATGGTTCCATGAGGCATGCACCGGTTTGCCTGCTGATCAGTATGCTCTCCTGGCAAGCAATGAGAGGTTCCTTTATAGCTGTGAAGATTGTTTTAAGCTGAAAGCTGAGCGCTTTGTAACCACGAAAGACTGCTTCGATTCGCTCGTTTCCAGACTGACAAATATGGAACGAGTGTTTTCTTTGCTGCTGACAACTTTGGATGGGAAAGTTGAAGGTTTACTAGATCGTCTGACACCATCCGTTGTTCACGCCCAGGTGAAATTAGCGGATAGTAACACGCAAACGGATTCAGTCGACTTAACACCCTATCCAGCAACTGATTGTGAGCTAGTTGGCGCTAAACAGTTGGAAAGAACCTTGCCAGCGAAACGTAAGCCGAGCAAGAAGAAGAAAACTGTAAACTTGCAAAATGCGGTAGTCTCGGAGTGTACAGTGGATCAGGTAAGCACGTCACTTGCAGAGCCTTCAGTACTGAGTCCTTCGGTGTCTCCTCCCAAAGACTCTTCGTACGCAGCTAGTGCATCCAAGCAACCAGCCACCCAGCCGCATGATTCTATGACTGTGGCGCGTGGAGTAGGCACCCCCCGCCGCAGTGACTCCTACACTGATAGCAGTGTCATCTTTAGGAATGTCACGGAGTCCACCGCAGCTCTTCCAAAGGAGCGAATGCTTGCGGACCTGCAATGGTTTAAGATTTGCATTTCTAAACTGCTACCGCCCGGGTTTCCTGGCGTAACTGTACGGAAACTCATTAGGCTTGGGTCTGTGCCGGTCGATGCTTCGGGCGTCAAACCCCGTTTACTGAGAGTGGTTCTTTCAACACCGGACGAGCGTAATACGCTTCTGCGTTTCGCTTTTAAACTCAAGGGTTCTGGGGTCAGTATTCAACCTGACCTCCCATTGACTGATAGGTTGAAATTGAAGGCCGCCATAAAGGACCTCAAAGCCCGTCGCGAGGCGGGTGAAACTGGTCTTCGATTGGTGGGTTTTCGGGTGGTGAGCCGGAGGTCTACTTCCGCCCTTTCAGAGCCCGTTCTGGTGGCACCCGATCCCCGGCTCACGATCCCAATTTGCTTAAAGTAGTCCTCAGCAACGTGCGTAGTCTGAGGAACAAGATGTGCGAGATTGGCACTCTTGTAGAAAGTTCCCGGCCAGACGTACTCGCTTTCACTGAGACGTGGCTGTTCTCCGATATCCTGGACAGTGAAATGTGTTTGCCTGGTTATACCCTTCTGCGAGCTGATCGCGCCTCATGCTGTCGCGGAGGTGGAGTTGCTTTGTACGTCAAATCCACCTTGACTATTTCACGAACATATTCTTTCAGTTCCCCTGATGTAACTGCCGAGGCGCTTGCGGTAGATGTTTGCGCTTCTTTCACGCAATTCAAAATTGTGTTAGTATACAGAAGCCCCGAAAGTACGTCAAGCAGGCTCATTGATTTCATTCGTACTCATACGACAAATAGATGTCTTGTTATGGGTGATTTTAATGTTCCTGAGGTGGATTGGCGCAATTTCTGCACTGCGGCGACTGGACGTTTTTCTAATGATCTCCTTGACCTATCCTTACAAGCATCCCTTCATCAGTTTGTACAAAGCCCAACTAGGTTCATGGAGGGCCAAAAGCCTTCCATTTTAGACCTCATCTTTGCGAAATCGCTGGACTTTGTACGAGATGTAGTGTATGCTGCTCCCTTGGGCTCTAGTGATCACGTCTGCCTCTTATTCAAATGCGCCTTAAGTCGGGGACGTGAAGAGTGTATGGTCAGAAGGCCAAATATCTGGCGCGCTGATTTTCAAGCCATCAGGGACAAGGCTGCAAATCAACCCTGTATCATGTCAGAGGATGACACCGTCCAGGTTGCTTGGGACAAGTTCAAGTCCTTTCTTTGCGAGATTTCCCTCCCCCACATTCCAATCTCAGCGAGGAATAAAGTAGGGGCAAAGCCCCCTTGGTTTGACTCTGAGGCGCGCAGGATGCTCAGTAGGCGATCCAGGTGTTGGAGGACTTACGTATCAGCTCCCTCAGAAAGTACCCATCATCGCTACCGAAGCGTGCGAAATGCATGTAAACAACATCTGCGGGCCGCACGCTTGAGATATGAACTAGCGCTAGCTCGATCTGCATCAACAAACCCGAAACGGTTCTTTGGCTATGTCAAACGGAGATGCAATGCAAATCCGCCTATCCCTGTGCTCTTTGGACCTGACGGCACTGAAGTATCAACCGATCAGGCCAAGGCCTGCTTACTTGCAGAACAGTATGCTAGGTCGTTTGTTCATGAATCTCCATTGCCTAATATCCAATTGCAAGCAAAGATACCCTTAGACTCCTTTCTGATGGACCTTTCCATCTCGGAAGCTCAGGTACTCAAGCTCCTGCGTGACCTAAATCCCACAAAAGCTGCCGGGATAGATGCCCTCCATCCCAAACTTTTGTACGAGCTGGCTGGGTTGCTGTGTAAACCGATTAAGTGTATCTTTGAGAAGTCTCTTCGTAGCTGCTCCCTACCTGCTGACTGGAGAGATGCTATCGTGTGCCCTATTTTCAAAAAGGGTGATAGGCACTTACCTGAAAATTATAGACCGGTTAGCCTAACAAGCGTACTGGTGAAAGTATTAGAGAAGCTTGTAAGAGATGCTCTGGAAAAGCACTTAGCTAAGTTCAGTTTGCTCAACCCGTCTCAACATGGTTTCCGCAGAGGCCACTCCTGTTTGACTAACATGTTGGTAGCCCGAGAGTGCTGGGCTGAGGCTGTGGACCAAGGACAGGCAGCGGATGTGTTGTTCATCGACTTTTCTAAAGCCTTTGACACCGTACCGCATTGCCGTCTTTTGTTTAAACTAGAATCCTACGGCGTTTCAGGCCAAGTATTGAAGTGGATTTCGGCTTTCCTGGAAGGAAGGCAGATGAGCGTCCGAGTGGGTTCCGGGCTGTCTTTCAGACAAGCCGTTCTGAGTGGTGTTCCTCAGGGGTCGGTTCTCGGACCTCTACTGTTTACATTGTATGTCAATGACCTCCCTGAGAAGCTTAAGGTACCATCCCTTATGTTTGCGGATGACTTAAAATTTTGGAATACAGTGAGCGATTCTGTTGGGCCCACGGCTTTACAGACAGCTCTGGACAAGCTTTGGGAGTGGTCAGAATTGTGGCAGCTGCCAGTCAATCTTGCAAAGTGTTCGGTCCTGCGCATAGGATCAAGCACTCCCACAACTTCTTACGTACTTGGCGGAAATGTATTGCGTCAAGTGACTGAACAAACTGACTTGGGTATCTCTTTATCCTCTGACTTCAAATCCAGCGAGAACTGGACAAATGCTACCCGTAAGGGTTTCCGAATGCTGTGGATGATCCGCAGGTCATTCGGCATTATAACAAATGAAATGTTCGTTATATTGTTCTCAGCCTTCGTCAGGCCATACTTGGAGTACTGCGTGCAGGCCTGTCCTCCATGCTTGGTACGCGATAAGATGACACTTGAACGAGTTCTGAGGGTTGGTACGAAAATGGTACAAGGATTGAGGCATCTCTCATATCCCGATAGGCTGCTCAGGTTGCAGATGTTTTCGCTGCACTATAGGCGCCTTCGGGGAGACCTGATTCTTACGTACCGTATATTGACCAACAAGATTGGGCCTGATCTAACTGGACTGTTCCAGCCGGCTCAGATGTCATCTCTTCGTGGTCACCCTCTGAAGTTGCATAAGCCTAGATCTGATCACGTTAGAGCTGACGTTCGGTTGTCACGCAGGGTCATCGACTCATGGAACGCACTACCCAGCGAAGTAGTGTTAGCACCAACGGTGAAGGAGTTTGAACATCGACTCGACGCCCTTGGGTTACAGTTTCAGACCTTTCCGTTTAGTTCTTAACTTCTACATCTATTTCCTTGGCTTCTCACATCTATTACTATTATTGTCTTAACCACACATTCTCTCCTGTACTACAATTACCATTATTTTGTTTTTGTTGGTTCCCTTCTCTTAACCTTTATTCTATTCACGTGGCCGGTACAGTGGGGACTGCTAGTGCAGGCCGCGTGGGCATTGATTGGTTGACCGTTATGTGATTCGTGTGTATTGATTTGGCTCCTCTCGGCTCCAAACCGCTCCCGCGAACTCCATCCTGGTTCAACGACGCATTGAAGAAGGAACACACATGGGAATTCTCCTACCGTTCCTGTCCAAATTGAACTTGAACTTGAACTTGCACTCGCTGAATACTTGTGCTGAACACCACTAGTGCGTCGAGACCTACAACACCTGTTACCTACCGACAAGATCAGGACCTTGCCGTAAGATCCCGAGGCAGAACCACCGAAACGCTACGCTTACTCGTTCTGCGCAAACCCGTGAAACCTACTTGCTTGGATAAGGGGTACACATATCACTAGTCCGCTTATTGTATTTTTGTATTCTTGAAATCGCCATGAATGAAGGCGAAATGTACAACTAATAAATCTTACCAACTACCTTTTTTGTACATACTTAAGCACAAAGTGACCTATACACATCTTTCAAATCCAGTTATGAAAGCACCACCATTTAGCCTGGTGTACCGGAACACAAAGTCCCTCCAGGCCGATTTTTCATGTCAAAATTAGCCACTCCCGTGCCGAGTTTGCTAGTCCATTTTCCGCTATGGATAAGAAGCCTGTGAACGTCTTTTCAAGTTGCTCTACCACAAGTATTTATCGTAGAATACAGCGAGTTGAAGATGACATACAGAGAGAAGTGCAAGGAGTTTTGTCATTACAAGGTATGGGTTTTTTCGCGGGAACCGAGCTTGCTAACATCAGCCGCATTACCATCTAGCGACGCAACGATTCCATTTCTGCGATGGGGAAAGCGAAAAATGTATGTTGTAGCTAGATAGTATATTATCCCAGCACTGTAAAAACCTTTCCTGACTGTGAGTCACCGCCATCCGCAACGCGTGGTACTGTTGAAGTCGTGAACTTGGATTTATCACCACCTCCAAAGCTGCATTTGGAGGCGGAATTAAGCGACGATTCTGATAAAGAAAACGAACACGTATTAGCCTATCCCCATACATCCAGGTAAACAATGTATTTGTTTTATACGTTTAGTCCGATTCACCAAGACTTTTATCAGCGTTTAGCTGTTAGCGGAACATCCTGTGACAGCGCACTGCTGTTGGAAATGAATGGTTGGTTCACAGCGTCTCCGTAACGTTTACTTGCAGCCACATTGTGAAACGTAAATCGCGAAGTGATGAAAGTGCGCGAACGAATGACAGGGGTAGAGTTGTCCTTGAACGCGCTGCATGCACTGCAGGTGCCGAGTTCCAGCAACGCGTGTCCATTTCCATTACCAATGGACACAATAGCGCAACTGTCATTTTTAAATAATGCACTGGAGAACGCTGAGTTCATGAACAGCATGGTAAGTCTCATGGAAGTTTACTTATTCGTAGGTGCACTATTTATCCAACGTAAGTGGCCGGACAATCTCAGAAAGTGTGCGGAACGTCATGCTTACTTGCATAACTAACAACTTGGTCAGACAAGTGAACTGGCGTGGTGTGCATGAGAAGTATAAGATAGCGAACACCATTCGCGCGAGCGGTCCTTGGTATGTTACCTTTTAAACAACATTAATGTCCTCAACAGATTCCATTATGTGAAAAGACATACCAGGATGTACAGAGCCTGATATCGTTGACAAGTTGCGACGCTGGATACAAAGAATAAAAGAGCAGAAATCCTGGATACGGAAGGAAACAGAACGGTTATCACTGCAATCTTCCGCTTTGTAAATTATGAGATCCATATTACCTTATATTTTCGCGAACTGTGTTGTGTTCATGGCATGCAATGTGTACGATCGCATTAACGTGCTTGCAGTGGTATGGGAAGGGAGGATAATGCGGCTAGACTTTACCCATTACGGCTGGGAATCGTGGAATTGTGAGCGTGCGCAGGGAGGCGCCACGTTATTTTTCTCTGCGAGCGCCCGATGAGTGACAATTTTTTGCCACTCGGGCGCTCGATCGGTCACCCAACGGGCGTTCATCGGACACTGGTGCTGAGTGGGGATTAGTAGACATTTTCCAAATTGTCGTTAAACCTGTTTACCATTACATGACCGTGAAGATGATGTACTGAGGTTCAGCGGCCAGAAAGTTAAACTCACTCGTTATATTGACGCAACCTTCCCAGTTCTGATGCGTTAACGTAATAGACTTATACGTCGGCGACTTGTGTATGCTTAGAATCGCGTCATACTGATCGGTTCATAATCCCGGATAGGGATGAATTAAATCTGCAGAGTTGGATGGGTACACCTTAGCTGAGAAATAGAGGATACATAAGCGCACAGCACATGACATGGATTAGGACGGGCTTGCATGCTTTCTTCTAGACGAAAATGAAAAGATGCAGACGTGCTAACAATGGCGCACTGTATACGCCCAATGTATGCTGTCAAGCATTTCTACTTTCGTGGTTTAAGAATTCTGCGCCACCATGTGGCATAAATAGTACGAAGGTGCACGGGGGATTACTGTCGCCATATGCAAGAATGACTGCTACGGTAGTGTCAGATTCAGATGGACTGGAACGATAGGAAAATCCCTTGAGTGTTCCTTCTTGAGCAAATCGTTGAGCCAGGAAATGATATGGTGCTAGTTCTTGATAGATCTAAAACGAAACACACCATGATCAACCAATTACTGCCCACGTTCCCTGCACTAGCAGTCCGCGCTGTGTAAATAAATAAATAAACTTTTATTCTCGACAATGCGAGACACACCTTTACAGGCATGACCATGTTTAGCTAACAGTGTGATCAAAAATGTACAAAAGTACATATTTGGCATAACAGCGTATGTAAGTGTATGGGTGTATATACGTATGTAATTGTGTATGAATGTAGCTTGTGTCTTTAATTGTGCCGCAGCATTTTTGACTGTTGGTTATCGTCAGGAATGTGAGCATAAGCGATTGATGTCCTTGGGTTGGATAGCACTTTCCGGATATCCGCGGGCCAGTGACTTTATTTTGTGGCGAGTCACATCCGCCACGTCGCAGTGTTGATAAGCAGACGTTTGTGGCTTTTTATAGGGAGAACGCTTGCCAGGCGAAAACCCACCACGTCCTGGAACACTGCCGCCGAACTATTTGCTGGAACGGGTTAGACCCGAACCACCCAGCTGGCACCACGAGGAGGTTGTTCGGCTAAGTAGGTAAGTAGGTAAATGGAAGATAAAGGGGAATGAAAGTCATTAAAATGAAGGATAACACCAATGCGTGAAGAGAATGACAGATTAAGCACTAAAAGTTGGAAGATGGATATGGTCAGGAGAAGGGAAAGGTTTCGTGTTGCCACCCAAGCGCGTCTAACTGACGTTCGAAACCCTTAACCGTAGATTCACTGACTACACTTTCTGGAAACGAGTTCCAGCGCTCGATAACTACTCGATAACCGAGTTTCCGCCCTGATCCGGTCAGAACGCGGCTTGTGTAGCTTCATGGGATGACCGCGAAGACAAGACAACCTAGCCGGACTAAATAGCCAGCTCAAGTCCGGTCCAACCTTCCCTGTTAAAATGCGGTAAGTAAGGATTAGGTCTCCTCGAAGCCGTCGGTAGTGCATTGAATACATACCCAACCTAAGTAGACGCTCGGGGTACGATTGCCCCTGTAACCCCTCGACCAATTTGGTACCTACTCTCAAAACCCACTCAAGCTCCATCTTGTCCTGAACAAGGCAGGGCGGGCAAGCCTGGACGCAGTATTCCAGATGGGGCCGGACGAAAGCTGAGAACAGCTTCATAAATATGTCGGCATTTAAGACCCCGAAAGAACGGCGTATTAACCACAACGTGGCTGTTTGACAACTGAAAAGGTAGAATCACATGGACCTGGTTGACGTAGCTGTACACAGCGTATCTCCGTAACCGCTAATGAGCATGGTTCATGCAAGACAGAAGTCTAATAGAGGCCATAATGATGTATGATTGGGGCAAACTTCTATACAGAATAAAACATTGCTCCCTGACACTTTACAACGAGCAGTGGCACTGGTCAAAGCTATGGCCTTCACAGTGACATGATGATAACAATGCTTGTTGACTACCGAGATAAAAGCACAACGACACAACAACAAAAGCAGCTGCACATAACGCATTTGAACTGATGCTTCCCTGCCATCCAACCATCATGAGCTGTGTGATGAAGCACAGTAATACGGGGAAGGGGCGAATTACCGGAAAACCTTAATGCCCAAAGTGGAACTTCAGATGAAAGGCGGAAACGCCTTCTTAAGAATGTGCAGTCCTAAACAGCTTCCCATCCAGAAAGCATAATAATTCGACGGCGATGCAGCATCCTTGCGGCTCTCAGTGCCCTACGTCATCATCAGCCATAACCCCGCAGATAGGTATAGACCGTACATGCTTTAAACAGACAGAACGACGTCACTAAGTGTGGTCGTCCGTGGCTGCAGCCGAGGTGACGAAGTGAACTATTACACACCCTACGAAGGTTATTCAAGGATGACCGCGCTGCCCTCGCAGCATGAAACGGCGCTAAAACATCGTCGGCATAATTAAGATTCAATAGCATTTCACTAGGCAGCACTGCGTTATGCAGTGAACGACGAGGTTCCACAAAAATGGGGAAATTGTGCGAACCTGAGGAAGGGCACTTGTTGTCGGAAAAACATCTGAGAAATCACCCTAGGCCCATATGCTGCGTAAAGTGTGCCAGTACAGTGTGTATAAAATGTTCACAGATCTCGTGAAACCACCTTCTGTGTAAGTATTTCTTACGCAATGGAAAGACCGACTGAATCGGATGCACTGTGGAAGTGGCTGGCAAGTCGAACAACCACATTGTAGTGGCAGCTAGGTGGTTTCCATTAATCACATTCCAGAAATTGGTGGGGCGGCAGTGTTCCAGGAGGTGGTGTGTTTCCGCCTGGCAAGCCTTCTCCCTATAAACCACCACAACTATCTGCCCAACAATACTGCGACTTTGCGGATGTGACTCGCCACTAAATACACTAATTACTATTTGCCTATTCTGAGGCTCTTGCACACATCACGTAGTCATGCAATTGGAAGTTTTCCCTTGATCTTTCTTCGATGGAGAACCCGGCGAGAAAAACCACAAATGCGGAGTCAGAGTAACCAACTCATTGAACATGACTACTTGCAGATGCACACAAACAACTAGATGAATACATACACATCTGTTACTTGTTATCTGTATTTCTTTTGTGCAATTACTGATCATACGTGTTAGTCCCATCATGCTCATGTCTTTACCGGCGTGCAACTTGCTGCCGAGAATCAAGTATTCCTTTTTTTGTAAATTGACCATCTATGGGTCTTTCTGCATCACCTGAGTAGGATGACGCCTGGGAGTGGGGAGCCCACTGAAATGATTACGAAAGTAGTCAGCCCAGCGAGCCAGAAGCCGTTCCTTATTATGTATCAGTGCACCCGCGTCGCCTGATTGTTAAAATAACGCATACTTTCCTGGGTCCAGTGGTGGTGACCATATGGAAGACACAGCGGTAATAAAATAGTAAGTATTTCTTTATTCTCGATTATGACAGGCATGCCCACGGAGGCATGATCAAATAAGTAGTAGTGCACAGACGTTTCATGACGACTGTAACATGGATCATCGGAGATTGTTCAGACGTTCATGGTTAAAACTTTACAGGTGGGACACAAGTAAAAATGAAGAAATACCATGGTCATGAGTTAGGGCATGTTCGTAGGGGCATACCCAATCTGCCATAAATGGCAGTAAGAATTCAGCCACGAATAGATCAAGCACCAGAGCTGATCAATTAAAAAAGAACTGGTGGAGCACAAGACCAACAGTGATTACATGATACCCTGTGTACATGTGAGTGTAGCGTAGGGATCAACAGTGAATGCGCAGAAAAAGATGTGGCGACAAACTATGCATATAGGAGTGTCAGGGTGTATCAAGGATGATGATATGTGGTGCTAACCAACTTGTCAGTTTAAAGTAAATGGTTGTGATTTTATTCGGTGACGAGTCACCACCGCCAAGCCCAGTGTTGTTAGGCAGATAGTTGCAGCTATTTATAGGGAGAACGCTTGCCAGACGGAAGCACATCACGTGCTGGAGCACTGCCATCGCTCCATTCGAACGAAAACTGTAACTGGCAATGCTTCTAATTGTTTGATTTTTGGTTCTGTTGGTCGCACTCAGGATACCTTCATAATTTCCGCTGGCTGATGCATGATGAGCTAGGGAGTGTTTCGTCCATGGGTCTTGTCACGTCATGACGGAATGGCTCGGCCCGTTTGGGGGTAAACCATGAGTTGAACATTGTTGGAATGTTATGTATTCGTCGTCTGTATAACCGAGTAATGTCTTCGGGGAGTATCCCAAATCATTTGGTGTTGAAGTAGTTTTGGAGCAGGGAAGAAGCCGAACCCAATTGTTCAGGCCCAAAAGTGTAGCAAGTTATCCGGAATAACGAATTGGAATGCCTCCCGGGGTAAGTAGTATTGATTGGAAACGCCGGCATCCATTGCCAACTGGACGGTAAAACTAGACTGAACTGCTACAGGTGTGTGGTAAGTGAAATGTATTTGTCCAGTAATGTAAGTGATCTAGCCCATTTGTTCTGGCCATAGTGAAATCTAGCATTGTGTTGGGGCCTTTCCAAGTTAAGCGCATAGCATTGGCAGGAAAATCTGCCCACCGAAGTCAGGTGAAATGTCCGAGTTGACATTAAATGTTAACGGGAGAGCTCCGGGTAAGAGGTAGGAGACGAAGAGGCGATATGAACCCAATTGTTCAGTCATCAGTATAATGGCATCCACTCAATATGACGAATAATTAATTAGTCCACCCGGTAAGTAATGAAACGAAATAAGTATCTATCCATTTCCAGATAAAGGAATCTTGCGCTTCGTTTAAGTGTGGAGGTCAAAGCGATGGATCTTTCCTCCGTTGCTGGCCACCGACTCCGTGGAAATCTCGGCGAAAAAAAGCAATTTACAAAAGCAGCCAGACAAATAACAACGATACATCCGGAACTCAGTAAAAATTAAGATCAGTTACATGCATGCTTGAACTACAGAATCTCACATAAAAGGTATCATGCTTAATGAAATATTTTAAGTACATGTGTTCCATAAAAAACCACTGGGTTAGCCGAACCGTGATCGATGACGTCTCAGTGAACTAAGCGAAGGCAGGAAGCCGAAGACCGAACCGACGTGACTGGATTAGTCGGCGGATTAAGACTAAGTCATGCATTTAATTTGGGAAGACGAATGGAAAGGCGCAGCAGTGATGGACAGGTTAGGGAGGCAAGAAGCTATGCTAATAAAGCGTCTCGGTAGTATGGATGTAGTCAGGAAGCATCAGAATAATCAAATGAGACTAGATCAAGGCAGCGCACACTTGGCTGTCCAGATAGGGAAATGCAGAGACCGTTTAAAGATAGGACAGGGTAGGGGTGGGAAAGTCTTTATTGAAAAAGAGTGGAAAAGTTAACGAGGCCTTCGAGGTAATTTGAACAATCTATTAGGTCAGCCGAACCAAATGAGTTAACGTCTCAGAAGTATGAGTGAATTCGGACAGCAGGAGGCCGATCAGGCAAGATTGGATTAGTCGACGCGTTGGGACTAGAACGTACAATAAAGGTGGGGGAAATAGGCTATAACAATAAAGGGTGAACAAGTCTAGCAGGCTCTTGAGGTAAAGGAAACATAGCGTTAAGTCCGTAGAGCCTATATCGCTTAAGTCTCGGTAGCATAGGAGCAGTCAACAAGAAACAGACTGGTCAGGTGAGACTAGATCACGGCAGCCGGGTGGGAGCTGGTCGTCCGATTGAAAAATGGATGAAAACAGAGAGCGCGATAAGAAAAGGTTAGCGTCAAGATAAGAAAGTTTCATTGATGAAGTGTGGAAAAGCCCACGATGATCATCTGGTAATGTAAGCAGATTTGTGAGTCGGCCGAACCAAGAGATGTAACGTCTCAGAAGTCTGAGAAAATTCGGAGAGTAGGAGGTCGCTTATGCGCGATTGAATTAGTCGGCGCGTTGGGATTATGACGTATAATAAAGGTAGGAAAATGGCTTCCTGCTCTGCCCACACTGGTCACTTGGATCTAGATGCCCCTATCCTAGGGACTGGAACAGCCATCGCCTGCCTAAAAAAAGCCGTCAAAATAAATGATTGGCACAATATACCTGAATCAATCCATAAATACCTAACTTGTAATCCTGACTGTCAAGCGTCCAGTCATTCACTTATGGCTTGTCAGCAGTCTTAGGCTGCTTAATTGACAACATAAATATGACTTCCCCGTGGTACCAGCTGGATGGTACGGGTTTACCCCGTTCAAGCAAATGTTTGGTGACAGTGCTCCAGGACGTGGTGGGTTTTCGCCTGGCAAACATGGTTGGCGGCATCCGGTTTCGGATTTGCCTGTCACTGTGGCCAGCCACAGAACGCCTGCGCCTACAGAGGGACCATAGGTGGCTTGCGCTGCACCACTCACAGCTCCAACCACACACCCTATATCTAGTATAAATCCGAAGGAATAAGACCGGGAGGCATGTGGATAGGAGCCAGGTTTCATCAACGGAGTCGGCCCACACTCCTTCACAGGCAAACACAAGCACGCTGTATTTGGGGAATCAAGCGCACACAAGGCGGTGGCTGAACCGTAGTCCGCTCCACACTGAGTGCATGGAACCGCTCTTCGAGCCTAGCACAGCCACAAGGACCGTTGTAGCGCCCATAAAGATAACTCTTATCTTTCGTGTACAATTTACTTGTTGACCGATTGTACATTACTCCTTCTTGTTTTAATCTTACAACCGGCTCGACACACAACTGCCTTGTAAGTCCCCGCGCTCACGTGTACGCTCTTGCCTCGCTTCATCCGTCCGCTTATTGTTGTAGCCCATCGAATACAGTCCGCTGTGTCCGACTCCAATTGCCTTCTGATATCCGCGCTTAATTCCGCGCATCGTCTCGGACTAGTATTAACTAGTCCTACAAATTGGTGACCCCGATTCGCACGCGCGAATTTAACATTTTTTCTCGTTTGTATTGTTTGGTGAGTTCGTCCCTTTTTCTCGATTATATACCTATATTCATTTGTTTCTTGCGTAATTTTGGTACTTTTATCGTATTTTGTTCGTTCTTTATCTTTCGAATCACATTTCGAGAGTTGCATCTGAGTCGTTTCACAGCGTAACCATGCTTCCTTTGGCTGTTCCAAGTTTCATGGAACACAGTCCAGAAGTTTGGTTTAAGATATTCGAGATCGAACTAGAAAATAAGGGCATAACGGCGGACCGTCCAAGGTACAATCAGCTCGTCCCACGCCTTCCTCCGTCGGTAGTGACGCTGATTGAGGACATTCTACTCTGCCCATCGAATGAGGCAAAGTATGAAACGATGAAGCAAGCGATATTGAAAGAGTTACGACCCAGCGCACGAACACGATTTGAGCAGCTCAATGGTCTCAAGCTTAGAGATCGCAAGCCGTCAGCATTGCTCCGCGAACTTCAGCGCATCGCTGGTCCCTTATTCTTGAGCGAAGAAGGGATAAAGGAGCTGTGGTTTGCACGTCTCCCAGAACCATTGCCGGTAATGCTGTCCATGTTTATAGATGCATCCCTGAAAGACTTAGCTACTAAGGCAGACGCTGCGTTCGAACGTTTTCCGCAGCAGGCGACCAGTAACTCCGGTGACGTATTCTCACCGATGAAATCGAATCCCATATTTGTTTCCAGTCGCTAGACCGATCTGACTCTAAAGACGAGGAAATTGCGCTACTTCGCAGCAGGATAGCGGCAATGAAGGCTTCGAAGCAGCGTGTGCCACGGTCAAATGCTGACCACGTTTTGGCTACCGTTCATTGCGGCTCGTCTGTGCCTGCACCGAGTACGTTACGTTCGGCACGAAAGCGCAACATTTTCCTTACAAGTTCTGAGTCAGATAATGTCAAGCCCGTCGAAGAAGTATGTTAGTATCACCGCCAATACGGTGGAAGAGCTAGACGTTGTCGGGCTCCCTGCATTAGGCACGACCCAGGGAAAACTATTAGCCCACATACTAGCACTACTAACGTATCACTCAATAACCAAGCAAACCGACTGTTTTACGTTAAGGATCGACGTTCTTCCAGCACCTTCCTCATCGACACAGGAGCGGAAGTCAGCGTCATCCCAGCGACCGCTAGCGACAAGCACTCGAAGCCTACGTACAATTTGCGTGCGGCCAACGGTTCTCCGATAGCTTCATTCGGTCAGCGCATGATGAACCTAGACCTCAATCTTCGCCGAGATTTTCAGTGGGCCTTCATGGTTGCGTCTGTACCCTTCGCAATTATCGGTATCGACTTCCTCCGACATTTCGGGTTGCTTGTTGATGCTGGTCGCCACAGACTTTTAGACGACTGTACGAAAATAGGTGTTGATGGTGTCCTTTCAGATGCCCCGGTAATCAGCCCTGTATTTCGGATGGCAGACGCACCGTCCGACTACTTGAGCCTCCTCTCCGAATACCCGCGACTGGTTCGACCGGTTGCAGAGCTTCCACCAGTCACGACAGAGGTCGCTCACCACATAGTTACGCGCGGTCAACCAGTTAGCGCACGACCAAGACGGCTTGCTCCAGACAAACTACGGGCAGCACGAGTCGAATTTGACCACATGCTTCAACTTGGTATCGTCAGACCGTCCAACAGCCCATGGGCGTCGCCTCTTCACATGGTCCCGAAGAAGGTTGTGGGGGGCTGGCGTCCTTGTGGCGACTATCGATCCTTGAATACGGTAACCACGCCTGATCGCTATCCGATCCCACACATAGTGGATCTCACAGCCAGTCTGGCGGGGAAAAATATCTTCAGCAAAATCGACTTGGTACGCGCATACAACCAAATTCCGGTAGCCGAGGCGGACATCGCTAAAACTGCCGTGACGACTCCATTTGGTTTGTTCGTGTTTCTGCGCATGCCATTTGGCCTAAAGAACGCCGCGCAAACTTTTCAGCGTTTCATCGACCAAGTGTGTCGCGGTTTAGACTTCGCATACGTGTATCTTGACGACATTTTAATCGCAAGCTCTTCACGAGAAGAGCACATACGCCACGTACGAACACTTTTTGATCGTTTATCTCAACACGGGATGACGATCAACGCAGAAAAGTGTTCGTTTGGTGTCGAGGCAGTCAATTTCCTGGGACATCGTATCTCTTCTGCAGGCGTTGTGCCACTGCAGGATAAAATTAGAGCCATCATCGACTACCCCGAGCCTCATTCTTTCAAACAGCTCAGGCGTTTTGATGGCCTTGTCAACTTTTACCGACGATTTATACCCAACTGCGCCTCGCTGATGCAACCCCTCACGGACCTTCTCCGAGGGAAACTCAAGACGTTCGAATTTCCTACCGCAGCACGCGCTGCTTTTAAGTCGCTGAAAGAGGCTATCGCCAACATAGCTTCCATAGCGCATCACCATCCGACCGCCCCACTGTCCCTTAGTACTGACGCCTCGGACGTGGCAGTCGGCGCTGTTTTGCAGCAACGCGTAGCCGACACGTGGCAGCCCTTAGCGTTTTTCTCCAAACGCCTACAACCTACCGAATCTCGCTACAGCACGTTCGGTAGAGAACCACTAGCCGTATATCTAGCGATACGTCACTTTCGACATGTCCTAGAAGGCCGCTCCTTTGTCGTCTTCACCGACCACAAACCCCTGACTTACGTGCTCGGCTCGACTACCGACCGATACTCTCCTAGAGAGTCGCGCCACCTTGACTATATCGCTCAGTTTACGACCGATATACGGCATGTCTCAGGTGTGCACAACGCCGTCGCCGATGCACTTTCCCGCATCCAAGCTATCTCCGCTGACGCCGGCACTGCTATCGACTTGGCAGCCATGGCCACAGCGCAACTCAACGACCCTGAGGTTGATCTACTACGCAGGTCTCCCTCATTGGACATACGACCTGTTCCGCTGACATCATCAGACGGCACTATACTCTGCGATTTATCTCTGGGCACGCCGCGCCCAGTCGTCCCACGCGAGTTTCGGCAGGCCGTGTTCGACGCTTTGCACGGCTTGTCTCATTCAGGCGTTCGTGCATCGGTTAAACTCGTAACCGCACGATTCGTTTGGCGCAATGTTAATCGGGACGTCCGTACCTGGGCAGCTGCTTGCCTTCCGTGTCAACGCGCGATGGTGCACAAGCACACGAGAAGTCCTGACGCCGGAAGGCCGACCGCTGTCATCTGCATGGCAGGTGCCTGCATGGCAGTGGAGGATGCGTCGGGCTATATCGCATTTAGCTAACAATTCACGATAGTTAGATACCGTCCTCCATGGCGCAGTTGCATAAGCTGCGGGCTAGTTGGCAAGAGCCACTAGCAGTCATGGATTCGATCCTCCGCAGAGGACCGAAGGATGCGCACCACTGATGAGCCCCAATAGGGCGAAACGGCCGTCTGGTGCTTTTCCGGACAGCTGGTCGACATATCTGAATTGTCGGCTGATTGCGACGAACAAAATACTCACCAAAATCCTTCCATTCATAAGTAATACCAATTCACCCGTATGGATTCCACAAAATGCTATGTCGACTCATAGCTGCCGTAACCGGGAAGTCCTGACGCCGGAAGGCCGACCGCTGTCATCTGCATGGCAGGTGCCTGCATGGCAGTGGAGGATGCGTCGGGCTATATCGCATTTAGCTAACAATTCACGATAGTTAGATACCGTCCTCCATGGCGCAGTTGCATAAGCTGCGGGCTAGTTGGCAAGAGCCACTAGCAGTCATGGATTCGATCCTCCGCAGAGGACCGAAGGATGCGCACCACTGATGAGCACCAATAGGGCGAAACGGCCGTCTGGTGCTTTTCCGGACCGCTGGTCGACATATCTGAATTGTCGGCTGATTGCGACGAACAAAATACACGAGAAACCCATTAGGCACTTTCCCGACGCCAGACGCACGCTTTCATCACGTGCATGTCGACCTCGTAGGTCCTTTGCCGCCTTCCAAAGGCTCGGTATATCTACTAACCTGCATCGATCGATTTACTAGATGGCCTGAGGCCGTCCCCATCCCAAATTGCTCCTCGGAAACGGTAGCGAAAGCTTTTATGGAGCGCTAGGTAGCTCAATACGGCTGTCCCGCCATCGTGACCACTGATCGAGGGTCACATTTCTCGTCGACCTATGCTACGTTGCGTAAGGATTTAGGTTGTCGCCACGTCCAGACGACGGCGTATCATCCGGCCGCTAACGGCATGGTGGAGCGTTTTCACCGCCAGTTGAAGGCAGCGCTACGTGCGCACGCAGATCCTTCATGGTCTGAAACGCTTCCCCTCGTTCTCCTATGCTTAAGAAACACGGTTAAGACTGACTTCGACGCCACACCAGCGCAGCTAGTCTACGGTTGCACGCTGCGCTTGCCCGGACAGCTGGTAGCACCAGCCCCATGTACTTCCACTTTTGACTACGGAAGTTACACTGATCGATTGGCTCACCAGATGCGTGAGTTACGTCCACCCGTTCCACGATCGCAGAAGACACCAGTGTACGTGCCCGAGAAGCTGTCTACTTGTTCACACGTCCTTCTTCGCGCAGACAGTGTTCCACAGCCTCTTCAGTCGCCGTACATAGGACCCTTCAAGGTGCTGCATCGTGCGAGTAAGGCGTACACTATTGACCGCGGTGGTCGACACGAAGTCGTCACCATCGACCGTCTGAAACCCGCCTTTATGGAAGAAACTACCTCGCCTACTTCTAGTAGTGCCTCGTGCGACGTCACAACTCACCGTACCAATTTTCCGCATGCTAGTGAAGTCCAACCAGACCACGATCACGGTCTGCAAGCTTCAGCAATCCCGACATCACCCGAACCTAGTCCGCCGCCTCCCACGACCAATCGCCGTGGTCGGGAGGTACGTAAGCCCGTTCGCTTCTCCGACTATGTACAGTGTAAATACTTTTAACTTTGTAGATATTGTATATATTTGCCTCATTTTTGGTCGATTAACGTTTTGAAAACAAACAAAAATATCAAAAACCCTCGAAAAACCTTTTTTGAAAAAATATTTAAAAACCAAAAAATATTTAAACATGCAGCTCATTCTTTTTTTGGCGTTTTCTGCGCGTGTTTTTCTATTTTCTCGTCTTTACATGCCCTAACCCTCCCCTTCGATCGACTGGCCCACACGAGGAATGTTTTCGCGGACCTTGACGCGAACACTGGTCGCTTCTCCGCGGGATGAGGATCGCTTCTCCGCGAGACGAGGGTCGCTTCTCCGCGGGACGAGGATCGCTTCTTCGCGGGACGAGGATCGCTTCTCCGCGAGACGAGGGTCGCTTCTCCGCGGGACGAGGATCGCTTCTCCGCGAGACGAGGGTCGATTTTCCGTGGGACCATGGTCGTTTTCTTCGTGGGACGAGGGTCGTTTTGGCGCGGGGCGGGGTGCGGCGGGGGGAGAGACCACTCCCAAGCGCACCGTTTGGCAGCAGCGGAGGTTGAGGTCCTGTCGGCCTTTTTCTGGGCTAGCCAGTTTTTTTGTAGTCCGACAAGCCCGCTCCAACGGCTCGCCGAAATGCACCCTGCCCTGCATTCAATAAATAACAAATCATAAACGGCACAGCGGACTCCGACTTCCGACGAACCCCCATTTACACGAACGCACACCCATTTTTACTCGGCACGATTTCGCCTTACGAACCTGGTTTCAACATCCCTTTTCGATTTCGAAGGCTTTCTATGTTCAGCCTTCTAGGAGGGGAGCTCTGTAGCGCCCAAAAAGATAACTCTTATCTTTCGTGTACAATTTACTTGTTGACCGATTGTACATTACTCCTTCTTGTTTTAATCTTACAACCGGCTCGACACACAACTGCCTTGTAAGTCCCCGCGCTCACGTGTACGCTCTTGCCTCGCTTCATCCGTCCGCTTATTGTTGTAGCCCATCGAATACAGTCCGCTGTGTCCGACTCCAATTGCCTTCTGATATCCGCGCTTAATTCCGCGCATCGTCTCGGACTAGTATTAACTAGTCCTACACCGTGCACCCCGTCCCCTCCAGCAACGACCAACTGTCTCCTGGAGCCAGTAAGGGCGAGGTAGTAGGTAATAGACAGGTAGGCACCATGTCAACATGCACATCAAGCGCAGCCACACCGGGGATATCAAGCAACAGCCAATCACTTGAAACGACAAGATGAAATAAAACAAGTCCAATAATGCATACACACACGGCGGCATAACTCTTCGCCAAATAAGCAGATGAGGTAATTTGGTTAGCAACGAATCCGCGATAAGGAAAAGATGTCCACAAGTTACTTAAAAATGCAACGACCGCAACAAAGTTACAGAAGATAAGCGCAATTAGTGTAAGCAACGTGGCCAGTTAATAGAAGATTATTCAGGTAGGCAGAACAAACCGAATAAAGTGGAATGAAATTTAGCCAGCTTAAAAATACCTAGTTTAAGTGTAAGTTGGTTTAGCCCAACTGCGGTGAAGAAGCATCAAGAATGCAACATTAGCCTCAGAATGGGGCGCAACCTGGCAAACATAATCCCTATAAAACACCCCTACTGTCTTTCTAATAGCACTGCTACGAGGCGGATGTGACCCGCCTCCAACTAAAGTCACGGCCCCGTGATTACCAAACTACACTTCCACCACGGACGTCACTCATCCCTTCTCACACTATCCACGCAATCAATCACCATTACAGCGGCACATATTCAAACTCAAATAACAGCTACACACATGCACTCCCACATACATGTATGAACTCACTGCTCCAATGTTCATGGCTAACTTGCACCACTTTTGTATCTTCCCCGACGTTTGGTTGTATCTTAGACATGATCATGCCTACATAGGCGTGTCTCGCATTGTCCGAGCATCAATAATTTATTTATTTGTTTAGTTACTTTCCACTTTGAGGTGGACCATTAAAACCCATACCTATGCGGACTGTGACAAGACGGGTGTACTGATTGAGCACTTATTATTTAACGGGATTTGCCGTGGTGGAAATACAAGTCCGTTCGCTGCTTCAAGAACAGAGCCATCCTAAAGCTGCTAGGCCTGAGTGAATTCACCCAAAGCTTCTGCATTAGCTGGCAGCGGAACTAAGTGGACCGCTGACGATGGTGTTTCAGAATTCACTCGACAGTTGTACATCAGCTTCTGAATGAAAAGCGGTTGCCTACCCTCCCATCTTCAAAAATGGCGACAGAAGTCTGTAAGCTAATTATAGGCCATTTAATCTGACTAACCTCGGGGTCCAACTGCTTGTAAAGCTAGTGAGAGTTTTGTTAGAAAGTCACCGTAATAGATTTACTGCATACAAGAATAAAAAACCCAAGCGATTTTTCTATGGTTCCAGTCTTGTCTGAATTGGCTTCCCACATGGAAACAAATTGGCTCAAAGGTCGGTACGCACCTAACGTCATTTGTATGTACCTACAGCTACTACCGACCCCCATTAACTAACCTTCCTTCTATGAATCCCAACTTCCTTGACAGCAAGTGAAGTGCCACTGGGGTAGAACTATCTGCAGCCACCTTTCCACAGCACCCATCGGACGACTATCGGCAACAGTCCCTTATATGGCCACGCTGCCCCGTTTCCCTGGCGGCGTCCAACATTCGTCAGATAGTTTTCCGACAACAAGTGGCGTTCGTCGGGGTTGTCCGAATTCCCCGTTTTTGTTCAATTTCATCTTGGACTCCGTCACGCAGTGTTCCTTCACGGAACCTCACGATGTAGTCCTGTAGTTCTTGCCTAGTGAAAAGCCCGCTGATCATGTTTATGCTAACGATTTCGTCTTGCTTTTCGACGATGTTGCGGCTACACATGCAACCATGAATTGCCTGTCTAGATTGGTCCCATTATTCGGCATGCGCTTCATACCTTCAAAATGCAAAGTGTTCCTGCAAGACCACCGGCTACTTGATGACCTCTTGACGCATGTTAAGGAGGAATTCGAGATAGTTGACCAATTCGCCTAGCTTGGCAGCTGCATCAGCAAAGATGGGGTGTATAGCTACTAAGGTCATTTCATGTATTGCAAAAGGTAGGACTGCCTATTTGAATCTGCAACATCTTTGGAGACAGAAGGGAGTATTCTTCCGTCTGAAAGTCCGTGAATACAAGACCACGGTGAGGACCGTTCTGTGCTATGGCAGTGAGACTTGGCCCCTTCGGTCTGAAGATCTGAGGCGCCATCAAGTCTTTGAGCACCGTTGTCTGCGAATTATTGCTGGTGTCTGATGGAACCAGCGTGTCCGCAACGATAATATGCGTAGGTGTGTACTAGGTAGTGATAATCATGCTAGTTCCCTAGAACAACAGATAACACTGAATAAGTTGTATTGACTTGGCCACGTCATACGTATGCCTGATCACCGGTATAAACTTATCGTACCGAAGTTGAAGCGGGTCGCTCACCAACTCTGTTTCGAACGCAGAGTGGTGAATGTCTGGAACGACCTGCCGCAGCAGGTAGTAGAGGCGAACTCAGAGTCCGAATTTAAGAAGCTCCTAGATAAACACTTTGCAGAGGCAAAATATAGAGAGCGGAACGATAAATAAAGCGCACATGTTCAAGAGCGACGAAGGATGCAGCTACACAGAGAAATCTCTATTTGTTGCTTCGAACCAGTATTCAGTATTCACCGCTTACCTAAGAGGGTCTGGTTTATTCTGCCAGGTGTATGGTGGCGCAAGGCTCGAGGTGGACAGAAGTTGACCTAGGAGCCTGAAATGAAGTCACTGACGACCGACTCGCCTTCCAGGCTGGAGGCCTGGTCACTTGCCTTGAGCTTGACTCGATAATTTTCAGCACGTGGCTCGCAACCGACACCAGTGACGCGTCCGTTGCCGTCTCCTAACCAGATTGCCTGTTTAAAGTTTGTCTGGTGCTGTGTTATCTACTGGGTAATGGCTGATTTTGACGCGGGAAAGTGAAATTCGCAAGGAAGCCATATCGCCGATGCCGCCTTATCTTTGCAAGATAGCCAGATGTTAGTGACGATATGTTGTATACACAAAGTCTGGGCGCCTTGTCCGTAAATGTTTGCTAAGGGCATTAAGGTTTTCAGGTAAGTCCCCCTTCTCTCGTTCTTATTATTCTTTATTCCGTAGGTCCTCATGTTTGTATGGGGGCGAAACATCGGTGCAAATGGCTGATGTACTGCTGTTGCTTAGGAGGATGATGACTAAGATGTGACGTATGCAGACGTAAATCTACGACAAAGGCATAATGCAGCTACAGTTACATATCATGTAAGCAAGGAAGTACTTACCGTAAGGCTTCCTTCTGTACCAGGCGTTGCGATCCAAGGTCGTAACATCAGCCTAGGAGGGTAACCATACGTTGCTCTAAATGTGAACGTATCGAAAAGTGTACCACATCTTACCAAGCACAAAAAGCACAAAATACGTGCGCTCTCCTCGGCAACCGGCACATATTTGTTGAAACTATTTGTTGCAAAAAAGGCACATCACTCATTGAATGAAAGAGTCCTCGCATTCCCCATCCTCTTCTTGCAAACATACAGCGCAAAGGCTGTTATTCGGATGCACCGCGTTGGTTGACGTGCGACCGCTCGGCCTTTGCTGTATGGGATGTGGAGCCGAGGTGGTGGTAGTCAACTTTCGGAACTTCCTCTCTGTGAGGCCGCTACAGCCTGGAGGGAACTCCGTGTGCCCCAGTTTCAATAGTGACTTACATTTCGAGGATACATGACGAATCTTCAGGTTCTCTTTTGCAGGAATAACTGCGCTCGTGGAAGATATGGCACTCGCAGGTGAATCAACTTATGTGGGTTCTGAAGACACCACAGACACAGGGACGCTATCCATTGCCTCCTCGGTTGTCCGGGATGAAGTGTAGACCAGGCGAGAGACGTTGGTTCCGGGTAATGGGAGCACCACAGGACACCGTGACGTCCGGCAAAATAGATCCATATCGCAGTCCATGGCCATAACATCACGTAGCTTGCGCATCGCATTCAGCGTCTTTGCAAACCGCTCCGACCCGTAACCATGCATCTGTACCACCATATCCCCAAATACCTTCTCTAGCGCACGCAATTTACCTGCCCAGTCAAGCACGTGTATCCTCGTGGCACGTACCTCCTGCACTTTGACAGCAGTGACCTCCTCCTTCCCAATTTCCATCACTTCATCCTCAGGACTCCGCAATATTCACCTACATTCATGCAATAAATCATTCGCACCGACATTTCGCATCACATGGAAAATGTGCCCGCAGGGCATGCCTCATTGACGGTGGAATGAACAAGTACATGTACCGCTGATCTGAATTGATACCCTGTAGATCCTACCTTCATCGGAAGCCACCAGCCCATATCCGCAGTCGAAATTGACGCTGTGTACAGTGAGACACCTATAATGGACACCGAAGCCGCGCCGTGCGTAGCCACTTAACTTCAGCATAATAGTTGCGTACGCAGAAAATTCCGGGGGCAGTGAAGCAGACCGCATGAAATCCTTCCCCAGAAATTATGTATTTAGGTCAACAACCGCCGCAATGCATTCCAGAACCATCTGAAGCAGGGTCAATATGTAAGAAGGTTCGCTCAGCTGCTCTTTAGATGCAGGTTCTCATTCTCCACTCTGTTTGTCGTGTGGCAGCCAGACAACACAACATCATGCAGCTTATGCGCAGCACGGGAGCTAGCCCAGTCAAGCCAAGTACTTTGTAAATACTGATACGATTCTATGTTCTTATGCTTTATGATGTCCAGGAGACAATGCAACTGCGCCGATTCTCTGATATAGTCCAAAGCTCGCATCCGTTGTCGAAGCGTTACCTTGTCAAGCGCATGCACATCGCTTAAACGCGAACATTTCCTGCTCATATCATGGATGATATGAAACTGGAAATATACCAGGGCTGCATCTGGGTAAACGACATGAAATGCGCTGACTTCCGCCATGCATTTGTCCATGAGTACTGTGCGCACATTCGCAGTTTCCAGCACCATTTTACGCATCGCCTGCACCGCATGACGGTAACTATAGGCGGTTTTGTTGGAGAGTAATACATAAAAAGTTACATGGAACTACCAGTCACATCAACGAACATGTAGTGCCACAAAATGTAACCGTCGCAGTTAATCTGATGAGTTGCGTCCACCAAAATCTCACTATAACGTGCCCCCAATTACGCCCTCTCGGAAGGCACAAAATAAAAATACCTCAACTCCATACACTCCCGTACAACTGTGCATATGCTTTTTCTTT
The DNA here is from genome assembly GCA_944474145.2 of Dicrocoelium dendriticum. NCBI lineage: Eukaryota > Metazoa > Platyhelminthes > Trematoda > Plagiorchiida > Dicrocoeliidae > Dicrocoelium > Dicrocoelium dendriticum. The sequence goes on from OX104066.1 coordinate 109,049,452, forward strand.
CTAAAGGCTCCACAACTTGCTCGATTTCGTTTCCGTTCCCCTGACGCCCGCGCCGTCTGGTGCCAAACAAATCTTTACGGTTTAAACGCGAATCATAAGTACGCATTGCAAAACGCCGCATTTCCTGCGTGTTCCGGAAAGCTACAATTAGTCGCTTGATATAATCCCCCTGCGCAGGAATTACCACGTGAAACACATGAGAGTGCTTCATGAAGCAAAGACCGAGTTCATAACGCGAACCTTGTTTTATGACCGAGAACCTTGCCTTGCAGTGATATCCGCACATTATAAATGATGATCTAACAACGTATTTCCATGCTTACTGACTTCCGCGAGCATGGGATCGCCGACTATGAACGCATCGATAATAAACCGACTTGTACTTGAAGCCTTCTGGAAGATCTTTCCCCCTTTACGCATGTAATTTGCAGCCAAGAACACGTTTCATGCAGTTAAAACGTTTACAACAGTAAGGAATAATGCCTATGTACCGTTCGCATAAAAAGAAAGGGTATCAGCAGTACGCCGGTATACAGTACCGATGCTTCGCTATCGCGCAATCACCGCCAGTCGCTCGTGGGCTAAGGATACGGTGAGCTTCGCCCGATCGTCCACGTTGGCTCGAACCCGCAGGCTTGTGATACTTAAGGCCATTGGGTCTGCAATCGCATTCATTACTTTTTGTGTCCACAAACATCACACATTTGCTGGTCCACTCAGTATGTGATGACCCAGGAACGGTAACTGTTCATTACCGCGTGTTTGTCATGGCGCACGAGTTGCCATGAGTATGGAGACGTTTCTCTGTTTTCAGGTTTGCTCCCCTTACTCGGCGATGCTAAGTAGTATGTTTTATTACCTCTTATTGGGGAGTGCTACTTATACGTCGGCATTTCACCTCGACTCTTCGGGGCCACACGACCAGTGCCAGTTGGATGCTGCGAGGTCGCCCACACTTGCGCACGCTCCAACCGGTGACCATTGGATTTAAACGCAGCCACCTGAACTACTTGGTCCCCGGTCTTGGGCTGCTTATATTGCTACTAAGAGAAACCTGTTCTGAAGCTGAGTCTTGAGAGCGCATTTTGTTCACCTTCACATATCCACTACGGCCCGTGAAAAGCGCAGACAGAACCTTCCATCATTTATGAACCCTTCGGTAATGTAATACTTTTGCCATATAAGCCAGCTTTAGTAATTACGTGCTCCCATGCACCATCGTAGAGCTCTGTCGGCCGGGAGCCGAAAGAGTTGTGCGCTTCCGCTGTAATCCTGAAGGGTCGCTCGTTCGACTCCGCGTAGTGACAGGCGATATTCTTAGCCCTTGTGCGACCGGTGGTGGTCTCCTGGCAGCGAAGCGCCGACACGGTGTCGGCCTACAGCTGATGACTTCTTTTTCTTCCTTTCATTTTCCCATTTATTCGCGGAACCGGAGGGTTGAGCTCATGGCACCCCATAAAAGTCAGCTTGTCCAAATAGTGAGTGTGTCGCACTATTTTCTATTTAAAATCGTGATTGGGTTACGTTTTTTCATATTTGAAGTATTTTAAAATATTTCGCACTAAAACGGTCCATCAAACTTTTCTGCAATCTCTTAGTGTCTCTACATTCTACAAGGCAGTTGAATCCAAATAGTATGCCTTTCTTCTTTTTTGTCCAACACATCCACGCAAATCACTAAGGATCGCTCATTGCCTCTCCAGCGTACTTTTTTCACGAACTTTTCAATACCTTTTGTCTTAGTTCCTTTGGTTTTCGCTGCTATTCCCCGATGCTAACCTTTTGTTGTATCGCAGCCCGTTCATTTAATGTTGGAGGAGCTGCCTAAATTTCTGTTTGTGGTCTACATCTGATGTTATCACTGTCTTTACAACCCTTATTAAGCAGTCGTCTTTTTAGTCTAGGCAAACTTTAAAGGTTCCAGTGAACTCTGAAAGGTCTGATCGATATCACTTCCCGTCTCTTGCTTTCAAGCTTGAGGTACGTAAGTGATGTGTTATCCTAACAACTATCGGCAGCCTGTTTTTGTCTCTTTAACAACAAGACACAGCTTATTCATTATTTTCACATCGTTTCATTGCTACACTCACATGCAGTGTGAGCGTAGCTGTAGTCGGACAAAGCATCCATTGCTCTTCGTACCTCACAGCCGGGTCTTATTGTGTACTTATCCCGCTATAATGAATCAATCTTTATCGCCGCTGCTCGGCCCCATCTGAAGTACCACTCGGTTTGGGGAATATAGTGTAATGCGAAAGAGTATGCTCGTATTTATCAATATCGAAGATTCCGGAACCCCTGGCTCCATTCATTTTTAATCAGAATGGCTTTCATCTGTCGTTTCAGTTAACTCTTCCTCGTAACTTGTGAAGCTGTGGTTTTTGTTCCCATTATCATTAAGTCCCTAGCCCTAGCATTTGGACGGGGGCATTTCTTATCTCCACCTGTCTGTTAGCTCAATGTACTAGAGCTCGTCTTCTTCGTTATCGGTGTTGGAACGCCCGACAGTTTTGCACTAAAGTAATCAGGACTTCTCCAGACGGTCACATCCACGGGCATTGTGAAATCCTGCGAACTTTGATCTCTAGAGGTTAAGCTTTGGAAGTGGATATTGGATATCCGTGAATGGTTGTGAACAACGCACAACACTGCTATGGGCTCCACGCCGGTCGGCACCATTGTCAATCTTGTAATCATTCTTTCTATCATTACCATGTCTATCTATATTGATTTTATGCATATTCCTCACTTTCTCAATATTCCCTCTAACCGTTTCAATCTGGCGAGAAAATCCAGGTAACTCACCTACATTCGTGTCTACCAGGGGTGTCTTCACAGAGGCGACACTGTGATAAACACGAGAAACGGCCGTCGTATCCGCATCGCCCGACTGGGCAGTGTGCAAGTCACCAGTTTTAAAGAGTTGGAGGTCGTATACGCCTGTGATATAGCGACCTTTTTCGGAGTTGATTGACTCTCGGGTGATACTCTTGTGGATACGAAAATGGGCAAGTCGTTGTCAATGGCAAGTTCAAACACGTTTTATGCGAACATTTATCCTCCAAATCCTTTTCACATCCACACTAGAATCAGCACTGGATGCACCTTCTGTGCCCCTATCTACAGTTGTCGTTAAATCATTATGCAGCATCGGTAGTCTGGGGTTTACCCAACTAGTGAGCCTTGGTCGAGTCCTCTATACTGGTCACAATCCCCACTGGCTAACTAACATCCGTTGTGAATTCTCTGTGTTCGCAAAGATACAATTCTAACCTACAGTTTCTGATCAAGTAGAATGGATATAACGGTCAGACATTGACGTTCTTCAGCCCCTTCACTTGTTGATTTATATGCCGCGGGTGTGCGACACGTCGATCCAGATAGAGTAGATTATTTCTGGCGCAAGACTCATTTGCTTGCAATTTATGACGGTCTGCCACCATCTTTCCTAGCCCAATAACCTAAGTTGCTGGCTAGTTTGCGCATTCTGCTTGTGATCATGGAATCGGTTTCCTGTAGGCGAGCGAGGAAATGCATGTCACTGACGAGCCACACTAGAGCGAAGCGGCCGTGTGGTGCTTTTTTGGACTGTTGCTTATACTATCGTGGTTGTGAGCTACTGAGGATAATCTCTGCGTTTTCATTCAGATTCCCTCATTCTAAGAAACCTGAAAACTAAAGTTACGCTTCATTCGCTACCTGTCACTGTCTAAGCTTAGACTGCTTCACACGTTATCTTTCATCCGCAGCTCCAAGTTTCATTTTCCACATTGGAAACGGTACATTTACTTGCACAGGCAACAACTACTGCAAATGCGATCCGACATCTACACTTGTGAATATATGTCTGATTTGGTAATTCCGATGCGGAAAAGATCGATGCGCTCAATGATTTCCTAAGAACCTTAATTTTGCGAAGTGAGGTAACTCCCCTTCCGACGTTTACTGCTTGTGTTCCCGGTTCGAGTCTCATTCTTTTCCTGGGTTTGAATACCCACCAGCATCCTAACTCACAGTCCGCTTCTTTTTCTTGTTTGGCAATGAGTCACCAATGGATACTACTCGGGTGTTGCCGACACGCTTTTGGAAATAAATAAATAACATTACTTCTCGATTTTCACAAGATATGTCGATCATACCTTGATAGGATGCGCTTAAAATATCGTGCATACTCGTTTATCCACTAACCTGATAACAAGTTGATACTGATGGTGTGTAAGCGGCCAGATTGGGTAAATTCGCAGAAGTCCGTTTAGCTCAAAAATAATACACCCATTTGATCCTGTGTGGAGTAAGTAACAGTAACAGCATAGTGGTAGGTGAGGGTTAACACAGCAGGATTGAATATGTAAAAATGTGCTTCGAAAACCGAAGTGGATGTCGGGCGATCAATTGTGCTTCCTATCAAGAAATACATGGGCCGGGTCTGCAGAAAAGTAGTGCAATTTGAGTGGGCGTGTCGTATTGGGAATTGCTGGTACCTCGATTGCAGTGGAGATCCTGGTGGAGTAGATCCTTCTACTGATTAGTCGTCTAAATCGTTCCTTATGTCATGCATGACGTGAGGAAAGTGGAGGAATTATTGCTGATTTCGTGCATGAGACTGAGCGATTCTGATATCCTACTCTTGTTCACACAGCGTCGATGGGTACGGGTCGCTGGCATCGATTTTATGGTCAGATGTTCCTTACATCAGATTATTCCTTACATCAACAATGCAGCTTCGCCCAAAATGTTGCAGCCGTCAAAATCGAATCTTTATACTGTTATTACATTTACGTGTTGACTGGTAATTGTTGGTACCCCACAGAGCAAAAACAGTAAGAAGATGCACACAGGGTGGACCACGAGAACGAATAAACTTGCAAGTTTCGCTGACGTTCCATAGTGGCCGTGTATAGCATAGAATAGAAATAAATACATGTGTGTAAATAGATCCATGTGCACTTATATACCGTCATCCACTTCTGAATCATACGGATTATATATATATATATATATATATATATATATATATATATATGACGGGAGAGCCTATGGTGCGCTGATGCTAGTGGTGGCTATATCCTGACAGATGGTCTACCAACTGACGCTACTGTTGTGTCATTCGCTTATGTCCTGGGCGCCTACTCGTGGCGACCGCTGGGTGGAAGCTGGGTTACCCCCTTCTCCTTGCTAACATTCAGGACATCAATCCGCATGAGTCAGTGAACTGACCATGTGCTAGACCCGCTGTCTTTCGGGTGTTCATCTAATCGAAGGCTTTGGCTGATGACCCGAGTCGTTCTCTTGTCAGGAGTGGGCGCTTTGCCAGTATCCTAGTCCATCCTCTTCGGAGGTTAGGAAGTGGTCGATGACCCACTTCACGTAAAACCTAGCCATGGGAGTGAACAGGTCTACGTGTTCTAAGTTCACAGCTCGATTGGCATAGAGCACGAGCGCCACGCATTGTCTTTGCTGGTGGGAGGGCACCTCCGGGCGTTCAATGGTTTGTTAATGCCCGCCTCTAGCCAGGCAGCCCCTGGTCAAATTGGAGCAAACTCGCTAAAACCCACATGCGTCTGGCCGTGGTCGCAGGTGCGTATCCTACTACGGTCGCAAAATATATAAATCGTTCTAGTGCCTCAAAGGCTGTGTGTGACGGCCGCAACGCGGATCCCAATCTGTCTCTGCAATCACATTCCCGAGCTGGATCTGCTCGCCACTGCCTTATGGGTCAGGCTATTGAGCGAAAGGCTCCGGGTGGAGTTCCTCAAGCTAACCGCCGAAGCACAACCGCCACCTCGCGTGCTATTGCCCACCAGTGCAATCGTATGCCTGCACCCAAAGAACTCAGCATCGGGTGTTGGGACGTGCGCACACTACTGGACCGGAACTCCAGTGAGCGCCTCGAGCGACGCACTGCACTGGTCGCGATGAAACTGGCGTGCTACAACATGGATATTTCGGCGCTCAGTGAAACCCGGCTCGCTGAGCAAGGCAAGTTGCATGAAGCAGGTGCTGGCTAAACATTCTACTGGGTGGGCAACGCCGCCTCAGGACCACGTGAACCTGGGGTCGGATATGCAATATCCGATCGCCTGAATGGTCAGCTGGTGGGTGAACCAGCAGGCATCAGCGCGCAACTGATGATTGTTCGCCTACGACTCGGAAGAGGTAA
>OX104066.1:109055882-109168864 GCA_944474145.2 Dicrocoelium dendriticum
TGACCGATTCCGGTTCATCACTATACCTCGGTTAGCTGTGCGATAAATCTGGGGTCCTATCCTGTGATCGTCAGTTTCAATCATTTTTGTGTCGTGCTTTAAATTAATCAGTCGCTGGCATTCGGCTGTAATCTCTTGCAACATCAACTGTCGTTCTTGTTCGAGCTTGTGGAGAATTCGGGTTCGAATATCGGCATCTGCGTGAGACTGGAGACTGCACACGAAAATAAGATTCTTGAATTGAGCAGGTGTCATCATGCCCAGTTTGAATCGTTCAACTTCGCCATTTACGACCCGGGCATGTGTGACAAAATCAACTGCATCGCGTTTGACTAACTTCAAGCAATTGTAGCGAACACTGAACAGAGAGGCTTGCTCACCGAATATCTACGTCAGCGTTTTCATCGCCTCATCGAAGCTGAAGTCTCTTGCATTCTTCGGCGAAACGAAATTTGTGTGACGTTCATGCTCGACTCCGCCAAGTTTCCTCAACAACAAACGAACTTTCTAGGCATCGTCATGGTCTGCAAGTTCCACTCGAAGAATATCTTCATACTTTAAGAACCAGGATTCAAGTGTCAATCCGTTCAATCCATCGAAAACAAATTCTGTAATTGAAGCCGCAAGGGCGTCCACAGATGGCCGTGCGGTTGTCGTCGGGGATTCGCTTTTGATGTTCAGCTTCTGAGATAACAATTGATCAACTGTCGTTGAGATTTTTCAACCTGGAGTTGTTGCTGTTGCAGCAGCGTCTGCATTTGTTCGAACGAAATCGACATGATTACCGGAGCCTCCGTCGCCAGAAAGTCTACTGTGTCGCTACTGACGCCTTCACCCCACGACCGCAAGAAGAACTCCAAGACGAGCCAGAAGGAGACTTGTATACATGAAATCACAGTTGTTTATATAGTTATGAGGGCAAAATGAAGGGAAGCTACTAAAGTACACTTGAGCCAACCAACAGAAGGAAATACGCCAAATGCAACGGCGAATAATCAACCGTGTACTCAAGAGCGAATCGCGCATGTCCTAAAAAATAGCATCATGGGACTCCAAGCGTAAAGCAGCGTATCTGCAAGCTAAACGCTTGAACAGACAACATACATCTTGTTTTTGTAGATTTACCCCGACCATCTTACTGGAATTATTATGCGGCTGCTTTTTTATCCGGCAATAAGCGTTGTTCACTGTTTGTTGTTCTGTTTACACTGACCTTAGATTATGCAATCAGTATGTCAGACAGCAATGCACAATAGAGGTTATAACGTTGCGCAGCGGCCGCTCATAAGCCGTAAATGTAGTCACTACCACAATTATTGCAGCATGTGGTGAGTGTCGTTAGTGGACGACAACATGATATTAAATGCCTCAATCTCCACTGTAATTCCATTACGAACTGCTACGCGGATGGTATAATTGCTACTCCGTATTTCATAAAAATGAATTCGTAGCCCCATAAACTAATGTGTCGCTGCGCGTAATGCATCCGAATACATCAGGTGAAGGTTGCAACAATTGTGATTAATCCCATGATGCATGAAAGCTCCACCTCCTTTCAGCTTCAAAGAACAACGAGCAGTGCTTAATGCAGAGTATTAGTGCAATCACATGGCAAGTCCAGCAGGATTGTCGCGGTAAGTCTACAAAATCAAATGATCTGTTCTTCGTGGCTGAGCAAAAGGCCAAGTATCGATGGCTTGTTAGCAGTTTGAAATCTGGTGGGAGAGGTAACGTGCTTGTACATAAGGTATCAGTAAATTACTTTTTGTCAGCAGGCATTAAATGGCATGCATCCGGTCGCCGCTATTTCCAGGTCCTTAACATTAAACTCGTCTGTGGTGAGAATGTGACGGTATGTCATGCTCAAAACACCCTGAATAAGGTGGTTAAGTTTGGAGTCCAGTCCACACTTAGAGTTTTTTGGAAGGCAAATCACGGCTATAAGACATGTGTCTATGTTCCTCAGCAATATCCGGCCCCAAAGCGAAACAAGTGCAGGCATTTATGGGTGGTTAGCCTTGTAATATAGAATTACGCCACTATCACTTCCAGCTCTGTGATTCCGAAGCAGCGACATATCAGGTAAACTGACCTAAGAATCTGGAATCCCAGGGCTTAACCAGGTCTCCGTAATTATAATGGGATCTCACGGTTGTGACGTTTGCCGCTATCTAAATTCGGCCAACGTACTAAGAAGACTTTAAGCTTTAGTGTACAAATATTATAGTGTTTTTGATGGTAGAAGTGTGTGTGTGGAAAAAAGTTGGTGTTTAGTTTTAAGCCGACCGTTTCGTCGTTTGTAAACAATTTATTTCCTATGCTCATTAACTTAAGGTTTATGTCATCATTTCCTTATGCATTAATCGAGTTATTTTCTTTGTTCTCTCTCTCTCTCTCTCAAGTGATTGGCTTGTTTGATATCCCCGGTGTGGCTGCGCTTGATGTGTATGTTGACAAGGTGCCTACCTGTCTATTACCCGCTACCTCGTCCATACTGACTCCAGGAGACAGTTGGTCGTTGCTGGAGGGGACGGGGTGCACGGTCCTTGTGGCCGTGTTAGGTTCGAAGAGTGGTTCCATGCACTCAGTATGGAGCGGACTACGGTCCAGCCACCGCCTTGTGTGCGCTTGATTCCCCAAATACAGCGTGCTTGTATTTGCCTGTGAAGGAGTGTGGGCCGGCTCCGTTGATGAAACGTGGCTCCCATCCGCATGCCTCCCGGTCTTATTCCTTCGGGTTTACACTGGATATGGAGTGTGTGGTTGGAGCTGTTGGTGTTGCAGCGCATGCCACCCATGGTTCCTCTGTAGGCGCAGGCGTTCTGTAGCTTGCCACAGTGTCAGGCAAATCTGGAACATTATCAAAGATTCATCGTGAACACCAGTCTGGGGCAAACAACTTTTTTCAGTGATTCATCTGCGGACCGGTACAATCATATATGGTTAAAATACAAAGGGATGGATAATGATTGTTTTGGGGGTTTGTTCTGAACTGACTCAATGGTTAGACAGCGAATAGTTCGCCGCTGTCTCATTCACACAGATCGATTGAGGGTTACGTACTCACAATACCTGACCTGATGTCAGAGTGACGGCTAGGCTGATGGCTGTTCGGCCAGGGCAGGTATAGAGATTGAACAAACTGTTTCTGCGAGCGCAGCGGCGGTTGGAATATGCGGATCGCAATGGCCTCTGCAGCGGCGAGCATCCTTAACCGGTTACCTTTCGATTTGTTCCTTGGAACCTGACAAATTACAGTAAAGAAATTTGGGAGGTTAATCTGGTGACCTGATTCGAACAGATGAGACAAAATACCGCTTGTAGGCACTCCGGTGCCCCCGTTCAACAACCATTTAGAGCTATGTGCCTTAATGCGACGTGCCAGCTGACGAGCCGTCCGACCAATGTATGTTGCCCGACAACTGCACTCACATTGGTAGATAACGTAAGAAGAAGTCAGCTTCGGCAGTCTGTCCTTGTTGCACACAGGAATTAGCTGGTTCGTGGCGAAGATGTATCGCAACTCCGCAGTCGGAAATGTGTTCCTTATCGATTGCGTCAGTTTCTTTGTCAAAAGCTCACTAACTGTATCACCTTTAAAACCAAGGCGGATGAAGGGGTCTTTTGCGCGACTACGTCCTTAACGACCGGTGTTATTTTGGGTTGCACTTTGCGCTGAATGAATCTTTCTGGATAACCATTTTCACGCAAAGTGTTTTGGATGGATTTCCTCTCATCCTCCAGAGCGTCCTCTGAGCATATCTTTCTTGCTCTTGAATTGAGACAATGTACTAAGTTACGCTTGTATTTAAGCGGTACAAAACTAGTGAAATTTGTATAGTGAACGGTCCATGTCTTCTTTCTGTTGGTCTTCCTTAATATGGAACCGTCAGTTCTTCTACTAAGGTGTACATCCAGAAATGAGAGTTGACCATCTTGTTCAAGTTCGTAGGTGAACTTAATCGCCGGGTGCGCACCGTTAAACTCTGCCAATATATCCTGCAGAGAGATATCTTTATGGATCACAAAAAAGATGTCATCCATATAATGATATATATATATATATGCAACGGTCTACGAATAGACATAAAATCATCAGAAACCATAGGATACAGAAATAGTAAAAGAAAACACAACATAAAACATCAAACTCCATGGTTTCGTCAGAGGGCGAGATACTATCCGGTTGCCCAAGCCGAAGTAGGGTGTTGGCTTAGGGGACACCATTGCGAGCCTTTGGCTGAATAGCCTGCCCACAAGCCAGCGGAGCGAAGGCAGGGCATTGCGCCCATTGGGAGCCGATGACTGATTGTTCAGTTCATACGCCTTTCCTTTGTTCCTTTGTCAAACAAGGACCCATGGCGCCCTGGAATTACAGCATAAATTTGCTGGAATGCAATGCTTCGCCAGGATGAAGTAAGGGACAGTGACTTTATGTAGTGGTGAGTCACGTTCGCTACGTCATAGTGTTGTTAAACGGACATATGTGGCTTTTTATAGGGAGAAAGCTTGCCAGGCGAAAACACGCCACATCCTGGAACACTTTTGCCGAACCATTTGCTGGAACGGGAAAATCTCGAACTACCCAGCTGGCACCACGAGGAGGTTGTTCAGCAAGTGGCCCTAATGATTCAGTTTCTAGTTTGGCTAGAAAAATATTTGTCAACACTGGTCCGAATGTGGACCCCATTGCAACCCCAGCATTCTGCCGATAAGATATGCCGTCAAAAAGAAACTGAAAGTTGTAGGTGCATCTCAGAAGAAAGTTTTCAGGCTTGGTAAGGGTATAGTTAAGTGAATGCTGTTCTTGTGCACATAGTTGCATAGGTATTCTATTGTCTCTAGTAGCTGGACATTCGTGAATAAAGAAGCTACATCAAATGAGAGCATCTTGTTCTCCTTCAAGTTCCCATCTCCAATGTGCTCTACGAATGTAAAACTATCCCGAACACTGCATTGGGCAATTCCTTTTCTTATTGGCTCCAGCAATCCTGTCAACCACTGGGCTGTTGGATGATATGCGGGGTTTGTCATGGACAATATTGGGCGGAGAGATACACCATATTGTGAACTTTTGGCCGTCCATACATTCTCGGGATAGATGCTCCAACTGGTCTCAGACTTTCAAACAGACTACTAAATATAAAACCGCGAGTGCGTAGATCCTTCAGGCAATTCGTCAGGTTGTGTTCCGTTTTGGCTGTTTAATCCTTCTCACCTACATTTATACAAAAGTTCGTTCCGTCTCGTAGAATCTGGTTTCGTTTCGAGATGTAATCACTTCTATCCATTAGGACCATACCACTTCCCTTATCTGGCTTGCAGATGACTATTTATTTGTTGTTTTCTAATTCGCTCAGGGAGTTCAAATGTTTGCGAGTAATCAGGCCGTGTTGATTTACCTGGTAATTTCGACAGCAATTGACCAACGAGGGCTTGAAACATTCTGGAGCATCGGTTGATAGCGCGACAAAATCTTTCGGTTGTGGTAACAGGTTTTCAAATTATGTCTTAGTATCTAGCTGACGTTCGTTACTTTTATGATATATGTATATATATATATATATATATATATATATATATATATATATATATATATATATATATGCCACCGCAGGTTGTAACAGTCTCACCGTCACCACTCCCCAAGAGGGACGGTTTTATGTACTTTTTTCGTTGTCGACCATTAGGCAGTACCAATCTTGGGTGTGGATGCCATTCAGAGGATGGGCTTCGTCAACACCAATCTTGCTGTTTTTGTTCACAAACTGACAAAAGAAGTTGTCTTTCTCCGGTATTCCAATTTTTGTGATTTGTCGGTGGGTCACATTTCCGGTACCGTCATCCTATATATTGCACATATTGATCGCAAGCAGTGGTACAGGTGTTGTACTATCAGCATCATGGCGGAATAAGAAAATAGGATAGGAATTGGAAGAAAAAGAACATGTGACATTTTCCAGTAGTTTTTCGCTCCCGTCTTTGAGCTTTTAAGTTTTTCTTTTATTGGGGGTGGGAAATCAGCGCAGCACGCAGATGTACAGGTCCTTCATTGACCTCGGTCCTGAACCATGATTTTTAGGGTCTCTCACCAGCAACGCACTGTATCTCTGAAATCCCAACCAGGGAGTCGAGTACAACCAACCGAGGTCAACTGTATCGTTAGCATTTTCATGTGGCTTCTTCATGTTGTAGGTTGTCCACCGTGCCGTCTCCTCCAGTCGAGTCCAGCAACCGCGAAGAACACCCGACTTGGAAGATGATGAGCGGGCATGCGCAGTACGTGTCCAAGCCACTGTAGCTGACGTAGTGGGGCGAGCTCCTCTACTAAGTGGCTGCCTCCACCCACGCTGTCTAACTTCCGCGCTGGTTACGCGGCTTAGCCACCACATATGGGCAATGGATCGCAAACAACGGTGCTCAAAGGCGGCGGTCAAGAGTCAGAGCAAACCAAGTCTCGTAACCGTAAAACAGTACAGCGCAGACAGCCGCACAATTAACCCACCCTTTGATGGATAGACGACTGTCATGACGCTGCCAGTGGTGCCTCAGCATAGATAAAGCGAGACGAGTTCTTGGGATACGCATCGAAATCTCGTCTCCAACGGTTCCACTGACTGTGTTGCAACTTTCCATGTAGACAAAACTCTCCCTAACCTCCAGTGCCTCCCCAACAAGAATGAGTGCAGGTTCAGGCGTCTGAAAGTTTTGAAAAAGAGCTTTGCACATGGGTGTGGAACACGCCATCTCATACTTTGACGCTTCAATTGCCACGAGGTTGCGTGCAAGTTGGACAGCCTGTGGACCCTCACTCAGCAAGACGATATCATCAGCGTAGTCCAAGTCAACAACTCGGCTGTCTGGGAAGAGCTCAACGTCAGCGCTCAACGAATTTTACAGTGCCTATGCGAGGGCATCCTCAATGGCAAAACTGAGAAGGAATGGGGAGATAAGGCATCGTTTTGAATTTCAATGATGACAACAAAGGAAGGCGAAGGTTTGCCTTAAGCCCTAGCTCTACCCCCAGTCAGACTGTACTTAGCACGCAGTGCGGAAAGGAATTTCTCAGGAACGCTATGCGGGTCTGTCGACAGAATCGAAGGCAGCGTGGATGTCAAGGAACACAATCATCGTTGGTTTTTGGTTGCGTTGATGAAGCTGGCGGATCTGACCCAATGTGAAGATTTGACCGATGCAGCCGCGGTGAGGGCACAACCCAGCCTGTTCTACCTGCAGTAGGGCTTCGCGCATTACAAGTAGCCTTCGAAGTATGATGAACATCGGAACCTTAAAAACGACCGGAACCAAACTGATACCTCTTTAGTTGGAACACATTATGCTCAGGCCCTTTCATGAAGATGGGGACGACTATTGACTCACCCCAAGATGACGGAACCTCCACTTTCAGCCAGACTTCTGAGAACAAAGCAGTAAGTTCTCGAACTAGCTAATAGCCGCCATCTGTAAACAGGGCGGGAGCTAAGCTATCAGGGCCCAGTGCTTTATAGCCGTGCAAGAGACTGAGTTCTTCGCAAATTTCCTGGTGAGGAGGATCTGTGGGAACAGATTTCTCAGCAGCGGTGAGCACTCCAGGACAAGCAGATGGAACTGGTGTCCAGCAAAACTATGAGCCAAAGTGTTCAGTCCATCGTTCCAACCGTTGTTTAAGGTTAGTGCTTAGTAAGTCATCCTCTTCGCATAACGTTTCGCTTACACCAGATCGGAAACTTTCGGTGACACTGATATGATGAAAAATTTTTCTGGTATTACCAGAAAGGCTAGCACGTTCACACGACAAAGTTTCACGGTACTTCTGCAGACTCCTGCGCACTTCTCGATCTACGCATCGTCGTTCTTCACTACAGCCGGGACCGAGCGGCGTCCGTCCATCAGCGACAAGGAGACAGCAGTGATCCAGCTTTTCGGTCGGTCGTTGGTGACTCCGCAACTATCAATACTGGCAGAAACTAAGGCATTTTGCATTCGCATTCACTGTGAATACAGACCATTATCAGAAGCTGGGGTAAGAAGTCTTGACAGGGAGGTCTGGTATGTGGCTAACGTCGCAGGGTTTTGCAGGTTTTCCACGCTCGGTCGGTAGTGCGTACGCCTAGGCGGTCCTCCGAAACACATGCATAACTTAGCGCGAATCAATGAGTGATCGGCGTTCGGACAAGTTGACCAGTACGAACAGCTGTGTGATACGCTTCCTCGTCATTGATACCTTATCGACAAGTGGTCAAATTGGGACCACTGTTGCGTTTGGGAAGACGGGCGCCAGGTAGCCGTCTATTTTTTCGAGTGTCGAAAACTGGTGCTCGAGAAGAACAATCGATGATCAGAACAAGGAGTCAGTAGCCCATGTCCATTGTCTGATCGACTGGTACCGAAACCAAAAGTACCCCAAGATGGTGCTCGCTTGGTGGCAGGCGGCGCACTTGTGTGGTAAAATCCGGCATGAATGACAATGTCGGGCTATTTTGTGGAAAGCATAAGGCCACGTTGCTGTTGGTAAAAGCGATCCCTGACTTCATTCGGGCTGCAGTTTGTAGGAGCATAAGCAGAGACGACAAATAAAGCGCGCGAAAGACCTTGATGTTTACTTGGCTTACTTGAACCTCGTAGTCTGACGGCACATAGCCGACTGTTGACTGGGACCCAGTCAAGCAGAGCGGACTCAGCCTTGTCACTTAGAGTGACTCCAACACCAATGGAGATTTCTTGCGGTATCATTGATGGAGAAACGCGACAGCCGTGTAGACGCGGACATTTCAAAGAAATCATTCAAACGTGGGTATGATGCATGGCTATAGAGAAATGGCATGTGAGTAAAGACGTAATCGAGTCGTGCAAACGGGGGCAGATTAAGGATAGAGAGTAGCTCGAAAGGAGTCGGGGACCCTAGTGCTGCGCCTAGGCCAAAGAGTGCGTGGCGCATGTACCAGTGAGAGCATATTGGTTGGAATGGGTTGAGACAAACCTTGCGAACTCTTGTAGCGCTTGTGTACCACTAGCACATTCTAGCTCGTTGGTTGGAAGAGGTCGCGAAATGAGGGGCAGAGACCCAAAAGATTGGTGTCCATATATCTCTAAGGTGGCGAATGCAGTGTGTCAACATATATATGTAACGTATCACAGGAGGAATTGTCGTTGCTTCCGTGCCATTCAGCGACAATTAACTGCATGTGGCACCGTACTTAGGTTTCTTTGTGCTAGTTGACCGCTAATGCGATGAAAGTATACCAGTCACTCGAGTTCCAGCAATGACAGCACACATCGCGGTCAGGCTCAAAACCGCAGCGCAGTAGGTTCACCAACGGTGGCTCAAATGTTACCTTTAGTCAATGTGTTGTTATGGGATCTAAGCTGCAAAATACAGCAGCGAACTACATTATTAGATTTATTGTCACGACGCAGTTACGAACGGTCTGGAACTCGCTCCCATAGCTCGTTTTCAGACGAGTATAGGCAAGGAAATTCCAAAATAGTGATTGCAGTGAGAACTATATATATGAACGTTCCATATTACGCAACCATTGCGATAGATCTTATCGCCATTAGTAAGCTTTTCCATACAAACGCGTATCTGTACAGAAGGAAGTTAAGAGGGCATTCCAGTGCGAACCTTCGGTAGGATTCACGAATCCGGTCTGATTTTTGATGGGTACCGCTTATCAGTGTTCTGCTTAACAAAGAAAGTTGTATTCTTATTCGAGTTGTTCAGCATCTGGGTTAAGTTTGAGATTGTGGAGCCACAATAAATCCAGATAAAGCGGTTTACATCTGACGAGCTAGCTAAGCCTTGATGATTCCGGTAGGCACTTAGCAAGGGAGGTTTGCAATATTCATTGCAGTATTCTCGAATCGGTCGAGCGCAGTCTTGATTCTCTAAGCGTCGTAGATTTACGAATGTAGTGGATCACTGCTCTGACCTTAGCTGCGCTTTCCTGCGTGTTCGAGGACTTCAATAAGGTCAATTAGTGTGCTTCTTTACCACTTACTGTAAAGCATTTTGCAAGCAATGACCCGTTTGTTTTCAGAGCATTTTCTTTAGACCACATCAATATGAGGTGATATTGCTTTTAAGTGAGGTTCTTCGCAGTCAGTTTCCAAATCAGATAGTCGTCCACATGCCCGGTTCAAGCCGCTGGTGGTTATGGGTTCGAATCCTGGTGGATCCGATGGATGCGCACTACTGACGATGCCCAACAGGCTGAAACTGCAGTTTAGTGCTTTTCCGGGCATGTGAACGACTATCTGGTTTGGAAACTGGCTATGAAGAAACTCACTAAATTACATCAAAAATCCCCTACTCATGAGTACATCAAGATATTGCTTTTTGCCGACCAAATCTCCACTTTTCATTGGTGGCGCCAACGATGCGAAGACAGCTCTGATATCAGTCGCCTGTAGGTGAAGCAATGGAACTCGTTGTTAGCATACAGATGGACTGGTAGTGGCCTAGAACGCTTTTCTGAAAAACCACTATCTTTAGACCTCCGCTTCACAGTCCTACCGATTGTACTTGCTCTGCCAAGTATGAGTTAGATCATGACAGTAGCAGTAGTGTTCGGTGAAAAAATTCCTCTATATTAGAGAATACTATAACAAGCGCATGGCCAGAGACTTTTCCTAGGGGTACAAAATCTAGAAACACAAATTGACATGTTTGGTAGAACTAGGTTGGTAAAAATCCATGTCGGAGCTTGTTACTTAGGCTGCACGACAACAGAAAGTCTAGGATTTGCTATTTGAATAATCTCTACGTCACTCTTGATGCATTGTGTTTATGGTTGATTGGGCGGTATTTTTCACTGTTCCGGCGGGAGCCACTTGTGCTTTGGTTGAACCACTGCGTGCCTCCGGGTTGCCACGAGAGGTGCTGCTTCTCACTGAAAGTGTGAAAAGACTATGCATGAGACGTCCGGAATGCTGGTATCAGCCATACTGAGAACAACTCATCAGGACCGAGGTAGAAGGACAGTTTAATCGAACTTCCAGTGAACAATTCAAAGTCAATACTGGATAGCTCATCTATAAGTCTAGGTACATAACTCGGAAGTATCATATTGAGGTTAGTGAAAGAATCGCAGAAATGTCCGTACAGAATGTCACATAAATCTACTTGGTCAGTAATCACTGTTTTATTCGCTCGCACTAATGTGTTAGTGGACATCACATCACGAGTATTCCTGCGTTTCAGAAAAGCAGTAATTGTTTTAGACTAATTTGCGCTTGTAAAACTAACTTGCTCTTGTAGCAAATTTGCTGGAAGTCTTGTGTTTCTCCACTCTGGCGTGATAACGTTAATGCGTTTAAGAAGTTGAAATACCTCAGTTTTAGTACCCTTGGACCGCATTTGTTGAGTCTGGAAGACAATTTTTGGGTAGAGCCTAGGTTGTTTGTAAATTCAGTTTGTGTCCGTACTACATTGGTGTGACTAAGCCCAGGCAGCGTTCAATTTGTTGTATAGTTCGTTTAGCACAACACTAATATCAGCTGCCTAGAAGAATCCGTTTCAAAGCATCGATCAGCTGAACATGGAGAAGTTAGCCCACTTAATGCATCGCTCTGGTCGATCATAAGATATCAATCTCACAACGTGTCCCTCGATCTAGTTAATTCAGAGGAAAATGTTACTACTTTATAGTCGCTACATTAAGATGTCGTCCAACACACTCACGAATGAGCGGGAGACGTTAATTGTGAGAACTAATTTGACAATGTTATCTTCTGTAGTTTGCATATATATGCTGAGTGCAAGCACATACCGTAATAGAGCCATGCATTTTGGTGGTGCTGTCAGACAGTGCCAGGCGCTGTGTGGAAAATCAAGGTCACTAACTTCTTTCTCGTGAATGAAGGACACTTGGGATACACAGATGCAGAGCTTATCAAGTACTTCAGCACGTTCTTTAATTGTGCGTGTGGGGGGTCATATACGCAGCCAATCAGAGGTTAGGCTGTCTCCCGGTGTTCTTTACCTGGATGCAACCTTCAAGACTAAAAATTAGCAGATGTAAACGTGGACGTTTTCATGGATATAACTGCGGGATCCACCACCTCGGCTATTGCCGTCTCCAGTGCAGAATATTCTGTAACTCGGAATGTGAAGAATGGTATCAAGTGCACTGGTTGGGTGACACGTTGCAGTAGCGAGCAGCATCTGAGGACTTGATAGCAAGACGAACGGGCTTACTTGGTGTATCATGTGTTTAGTTGGCTTTGTTGAGAAGCGCATTGTTGAGCACGCAGCGATTTGAATGTCTTTGTTCTACTGAAATATGGGTACCAAATCCAACACTGTCATGTGTATCGGCACTCACTGAATTTCTGGCTCGGACCGCAGGGCTCCGCGCACACCTTTGCAGTTGGCACCTATATGCTTCCTGTCATTTCATCTTGTCCTACCAGTTTAAGCAAACTGCAAACTGCAGCTCGCACGTCATTTCTCACAATGTGGGTCTAAGCATTCTTGTTGTCTTTCTAAACGCATGCTTGTCTTAGTTTGTCCATCCTACCATGTCGATTTAATGATCACCACTTATTTCTGTGTCGCCGAAGCGCCGACATTCACTTTCCGCTGTCTATTAATCGAGACACGTGTGACAGCTTCCTGGTAACCGATACCATCTTTCTACATTTGATTTGCATTGGGTGCCTAATCCTCCTATGAGTGAAAGTTATTCTTCATTCTAAGATTCTTCTCGCAAGGGAACTGATCCATAGTTGACACTTTGTTTTGTTTACGTTGAGCTACTGGTTGGCATCTTCCTAGTATGTCCGAGCTACTCATACTACAATGGTCATTGATTGATGAGTTCTTGCTAGTATTGTTTGCGAATGGAACCGACGATGAACTAGTGGGCAGAAGGTGGATAATATACCACCAACACTTGGGTTAGAAGATGAATACAAGATTGCAGGGGTTTGACATGAGAAACGCTCGACGTGGCCCCAGACAAGACGGGTGTGTGTTGAACAGAGCCCAGCGAGTCATCTGATCCTACTGTTTAGGCGATTGGACGAAGACCCGGGCCGAGTCCTCATACTCACCTTAATCTACCCCACTCCCTTGTGGACAAATTTCTTAGACAAACCAATTTCTTTGGAACAAGCACAAAAATCACCTCACGAGATGAGTATGGTGGATTTTCACCCTCCTACGGAATTCCATCACTCCTTTTCCTACATCTCTCATCCTCTAATTGACTCTTCTCTACTGTTTAGTAAGAGGACTCTCCCGGTTTCGAAATTATTTTAACAGTGCACCACAGTCGTCTTGATAACTGGTAGTCTCGTTTCACTTCGTGTCATTTGGCGTCCCCTATCTGTGTCAGCTCGTTGGGCAGACAACTCACACTTATCGTAGTCTAACCTGTTTGACGCATGTTGTGTCGCGAAACACGGATGCGAGACAGCTGCGTCTTAGCACAGTTTCATGAGACCGGTTAAGATTCCGGTGAGGACAGCCACACTCTTCGCGTCCCTGGTTTTTCAAACTGGTAATCGCTTTGCTTGGGTGTGAGTTGCACATGACAAACTGACCATGGGCTGCCGGGATCGGTGAACACTATACGCCTTCATTGTTCTGACACATTGGCTGTCCCACATGGGGTCTGTTGTTTCCAGCTGTTGGTTTTCCCACTTAAAGCTTACAACTTTATGTAATCCATTTTCCATTAAACCTATCGCCATGCTTGTAGTTTCTTCCTAATTCATCGCTATCATTTTTTTGTCACAGTTATGTGGCTGATGGCAGTTGGTTCTACTCACTTTGCTGCTCAAATCTAGTTAATTTGCCGAGCTGCGCTTGCAGTTTACTTCAGCTGTTGTACCGAACTTTGGCACTTTGTAATTGTTTGTTTTACCCCACACTATACTGGTGTCTCAGAGCTGCGCTTTAAAGCTTACTTGTGCTATTTCGACTACCAGCTGGGGAGGAGGGAGTAGAAGACTCAGCCGCATACTTGAAATCCATCTGAGAGGTTTGGGACCTTTATGGTATAGAAAATAAGGTCTGCCACTTTTTGCCCAATAAACCATCCTGATCACCAGTACTGTCGGTTGTTTCTGACAGTAAAAAGCTTGTCGCCTTGTTTGGTAGCTTTCTATCTCCCGATCTCGGCACAAATTTACCTCATCAGACATGTCATAGTCGAGTAGCACGCGCTACTTCGAGGAACCTGGCACTTAAACAGGGCTTACATGGCTCTTACTTGACCACTGGAATGTCTAATGTAAAATGCAAATCGAACGGACGATAGAGTTGTGGTTTCCTTTTTCACAACAACGCATGCGTCACTTTTGGGAAGCCGTGGGATGATTTGCGGACATTTTGAGATGATTCGTCCCGTCTACAAACAGCCACCGTATCTCCGGAAAAGCGTTGAGCATTCAATTCATCGTTTTATTATAAATTGTCAACAGCGCATCTCCATCGGATCCCACAGGATTGGAATTCGCTACTAAATTCCAACGAAGCAGTGTCTTAAGCCTCCGAGCTATGGTTGACGGATGCATGATTGCCCCCACCGGCGCTGCAGTTGTTTGTGATCTACCATGTGTGTGTGTTGCCTGAATCTAACCGTGATGGATCCTACCAAGCAATGTGTCGGTCCGCAGCCCTAAAAATAACAAGCTTCTCTTGTAATCTGACGATGTAGGTTCGAGCCTGATTAGGTGCAGGGCGACGCACGCAGTATCCTTAGCCCGCGTGTGACCGGTAGTGGTTGCGCGGTAGCTAAGCCTCGGTACGCTGCATCGACGTACTGTTAGTGTCTTTCTTCCTTTTTTGTGCCACGTCGAAATTACTTCACTTTCTCAAACTCACTAACCCTACGCTACCACACTCGTATGCGCTGAATGACGTATTAAACTAGTAAGCTACATTATCATACGTACTACTTTTCCGCATTTTACCGATTTATCTTTCATTTTTCACATGTAGCAGTCAATGTTTCATGTGCTGTGCTTATTTGCATTCTTCCGAATCTGATAAACTTCTGAGAATTTCGCTATTTCCTTCAGTGAGCAACTTGATCTTGTAAATCGTTAACAGGCCTTCATGGAGCTCTTAACGTCAGTTTTCGTTGTCACAGCGTCAATTTAACAGATAGGTTGGAACAGATAACAAGTTTGTTGCCACGGTATTTCCCACATCTGAAATACTCGAGTGTGTGCAGTCCTACCGGTCGCACTCATGCGCATCTCATTGTCCACGCCCATACAGCTGTTCTATACATCTGATGTTACTGCCAGTAAAAAATGTCGACCCCAACAAGCATGTTGCAGAAACCTGTTCACCACAATCTCTGTTGAACTGCACTCCACCCACTCAGGTTCCAACTCTTATATTTCCGCACAGCGTTCGTATATTCCTTCCAGGAGGCAATGTTTGTCCCGGATCCCGTTTTGTCCATGACAATCAGAACAACTGACAAAAAACTGACCGATTCATTTAGCAATGGCATCAGACGGTTTACCAGAGAAGACCCCACCATCCGTATAACGCAGAACCTTGAAAGCGCGAAAATGATTGAATCTGGAATGGGTGAACTTCGTTTGCAGATCTACGCTGAGCCCTTGGCAGGAGAATACAACTCTCTCTGTGAATTGGGGATACACCACATCGCATTTCGCGAAACATTGCACAACCGTTCAAGAATTTATTCTGCATGTTTTGCTTAATCATTGCGTACTTACCAATTTAATCTTCCTTCTTGGCTGTTTCCTCCATACGTTCATGAATGAATTACCCTTCTAACCGCAACAGGGTCACCTTAAGTCTCGAATTTCCGAAGTTTCATAGTCCAAGCAGGGCTTCCAGGAAAATTAGTTTTTTTTAAAATGTTATCCCAGTCGAACATTTCTGTTTACCTTTTTATTCACATTGGCCGATTGATCCCAAATTAGTTGTCGTCTGAAGTCTATCTCACAATGACATATGACATTCCAGAATAATTAAGTCTTGGTTTTATGCGATATCATAATTGGATACTGTTCGGGTCTGGTATTGAAGCAAGCTGCAGCATCGAATTGAACACTCAAATCTCTTTAACCATGTGGTTCATTCATTGCACTTTAGAATCCCATCTAGCTTGTGCGATACTTTCTTTCCGCTCAAAATAATCGCTGTTATCTTTCACCGTGTTTCCATCGAATGCTCGTTGTTCGCTTCAATACATCGAATTTTGTGCTTTAAAACAAACCGGCACCTAGAGCAGTTCGAATGAGCTTACTGCAGTGCAGTTTCAAGGTCATCCTCACACACGCGTGACGTGCGTGCTCCTGGTTCATTTGGATTATTCCCCTCTACCCTCTCTCCATCTTCTTGCAGCGCTGTCACTGTACACTCATTCGAACCGGATTTACCAGCTCTACACAATGATCCATCATACGTGGAAATATCTTCTATGATTAGAAGCTTTGCCGTCACTAACCGTTTTCACTGGCATCTGTGATTAAGCGCCAGCGTTTAATTCAGTCATATTGAGCCGATTGCCTTTCTGTGTGACACCATTCTATACAGGATTCTCGAGGCAGGCCGAAAAGCCTAATCTTATTCTTATCCAGTGTTTCTCAACACAGCTGTGAAAGAATCTGATCTGTCAATCTGTGTTCAGTGCTCTGTTCAGGTTCCAGTCACTCGCCATTCCTTCTGACCTTGTCAGCCAGTGCGGCTGCATAATCCATCACATGGACCGCGCGACCAGTGATCTACCATGTGCGTGTGTTGCCTGAATCTGGTCGGGACGGATCTCACAAAACCATGAGCCTCGTCGAAATTGCTTCACTTGTGCAAACATATTAACCCTACGCTGCTACACTCGTATGCTCTAAGTGACGTAATTAAATAGTAATCTACATTACCATAGACATTCTTTTTGCATTTTACCGATTTTCTTGCATTTGTCACATGTGGCAGTCAAGGTTTCATGTGCTGTGCTTACTTGCATTCTTCTGAATCTGATAGACTTCTGTGATTTTCTTTATTTTCTCCAGCGAGCAAGTTTATCTGGTAAATCGTTGACGGGCCTTCGTAGAGCTCTCAACATCCGTTTTCGCTGTCAGCGTCGATTTAACAGATAGGTTGGAAACAGTCAGCAATTTTCTTGCCGCAGTGTGCGCAGTCCTACCGGTCGCACTCATGCGCATTACATTGTCCACTCCCATACATGCATCTGGGGTTACTGCCGGTAAACAATGGCCCCGACAAGCACGTTGCATAAACCTGTTCACCACAGTCTCTTTTGAATTGCACTCCACCCACTTAAGTTCCAACCCTTATTTTTCCGCCCAACGGTTGTATGTTCCTTGCAGGAGTCAATGTTCGTCCCGGATCCCGTTGTCTCCATGGCAATCAGACCAATTGACAAAAAGGTGACCGATTCATTTAGCAAGGGCATCAGACGGTTTACCAGAGAAGACCCCACCTTCCGTATAGTACAGGACCTTGAAAGCGGGGAAATGATTGCATCTGGAATGGGTGAACTTCATTTGGAGATCTACGCTCAGCGGTTGGCTAGAGAATACAACTCTCCTTGTGAATTGGGGAAACCCCGCGTCGCATTTCGCGAAACCCTCGCACAACCGTTCGAGTAAGTTTTTATTCTGCATGTTTTTGTTTAATCATTGCGTACTTACTGATGTAAGCTTCCTTCTTGGCTGCTTTTTCCATACGTTCATGTATGAATTACCCTTTCAACCGCAACAGGCTCACCTTAAGCCTCGAATTTCCGCAGTTTTATAGTTCAAGCGAGGCTTCCGGCAAACGTGCTTTTCTTTTAAATTTATCGCGGTCGAACATTCGTGTTTGCCTTTCTTTCATATTGGCCGATTGATCGCAACATAGTTGTCGTCTGGATTTCAGTTCGCAGTGACATTGGACATTCCAGAAAAATTAGGGCTTGGTTTTATACAATATCAAAATTGGATACCATGCGGGTCTGTTATTGGAGCAGGCCGCAGCAGTGAACTGAACACAAATCTCTTTAACCCCGTTTTCCATTTATTGCACTTTAGAACCCCATCTATCTTGTGCGATACCTTCTTTCCGCCCAAAATAATCGCTGTTATCTTTCACCGTGTTTTCATCGAATGCTCGTTGTTCGCTTCAAGACATAGAATGTTTTGCTTTAAAACAAACCGGCACCTCGAGCAGTTCGAATGAGCTTACTGCAATGCAGTTTCAACAGATAATCCCCAGCAGCCACATTGCTGAAACCCTTTCTCGCATTTACAGTCTATCCTGGCAACTGGTGTACTTAGAACCCTCGCCTTGTGAGCGATACTGCAGCAATAAGTGCGTTGTTGCTGCGAATCAATGCATAGAAGGCTTATCCTTACTCTCATCTACCCAAATTTTCTCATTTTTATTTTAATCAGTGACTAGTGTATCATACTACTTATTGGCTGATATCCTGCTTCTGATCTGATTAAAAACTACTTGACCCTAAACTTAAACATCGTTGGACATGTCATTCCTTCCATAGTACATCGATTACCACGGATGTTGCACAAATCGATTTCAAATCAACATCCCGCTTGACTTGAAGTCGTATCTTGTTCTACTCAATAATAATCTTTGTCGATCACTTGTATGGAGTGTACCAAACGCTCCTAAGCGCCCGTGTGACGCTTTTTATCGCGTCGAACCGATGACCCACCGAGGCCTCTTTCATATCCCACACCCACCTTACAGTGACATCGAGCGATGTTGGGACCGCTTTGTCATGCTCTCCCTATGGACAACAGCCGCTTAATTGGGACTGGAGAGAGGATGCACTGCGACCAGTTTTGCCTGTCAGATGAATTTTATGGATTGAATCATGACAAACTGGTATGCAGTACTCGTCCTGAGGTTTCCCTCAGCGCGCCCTGCTTCGACGGATGCGGATACGCCGAGGTGACCTGAAACTGTCCTACTGGATGTCTTACGACAACCCATCTGATGTTGGTATACTGGTTTCCCAACCATGCATTTATTTAAAATGGATAGACGATCGCACTAAAATTGCTACCATTGTTTCAAATAATAAATAAGGCGAGATTTCACTATCACGACCACCGAAGCTTGTGTCTTCCGCAGGAAGCACGGGTTGGGAATGTGCTCACACCGTTATTCACGTTGTTGACAGTGTTAACACGGGATATCTGTGATTTGTACTGCCTTTACGGAATTCGAGTTCAGCGCCGATTTTTACAGACAATTCAGCTTCTGCGAGCCCACACAGTGTTGCATCGTTACCCGATACGCAGCCCGCGCTTAGCGCTGCACGCTTCAGCATGTGCGGACACGCCACTGGTTCTAACTGTCACCCAACAGCCACTGGAAGTGGTCTATCGCTTCACTTATTTTGGTAGTTGTCACCTCTGGTAGTCACACCAGCGAGGAGGTTATGTCATCATGTATAAGCACAGCTCGTGTGAACTTTCAGCTGCTTCGCGATCTGTGAATGCTGCTGGATATCATCCAGTCAGTCATGGGTGCAGTATATAACGCTACGACAGGAAGGGTTACTGTATGGATTAGAGATCTGGCCATTTTGCACTGAACGCATTAAACGACTGACCGTCTTTGAGCACCGATGCTTTCAGTATTGCTCATACCTGGAGGAACACCGGATGAGCAATGCTGAGGTCCTCCAGTTAGTTTTTGGCAGAAAACCTGCTTCATCACTCGAGTGTTTGCTATATGCTGACGGCTTATAGTGGCTCGGCATGTTCTCCATCTGCCCTTCGATCACCTTCCTCAGCCCACATTATACGCCGTGGCTTCACCAAATTGGGCGAAACCGCTAGGTGGCGAGTCGATGACCTGGCACAATGGCATGAAGAAATTGTCTGAGGGACTTGATCTGGCTGATACTTGTGGTCTTCGTGGATGAGAGCTTTGAGATGGCCCAGACCTGTGGTTGTAGACTCTGTCGGACATGGCGTGGCTGCGCAGTCAGTGGTGTTGCTGCATTCGATTCCTCGCATCTGGTTTGTATGTCGGCCTGTCAACTGCACTGCCGGGGTTCGAATCTTGGGCGCGTCACGCTTTTGTGACCCGTAGCCAAGGGGGAGAGATTTCGGCTACTATTCCAATGGTCTCGGGTTCGAGGCCTGTTATCCCTACCTTACGAGATCAAATATCGGAACGCGTTGTCCCCCGTCGCTCAATAGTTTCTACCACAGGCTGGCAGCAGTCGAGTTGTGGGTTCGAGCCATACCAGCGCCAGCTAGAATGCGCACTGCTGACGCTTCCCGAAAGAATGAAACGGCCCTACAATGCTTTTCCGGGCGTGTGCTGGCTGCCTGTATGAGTCTAGATGTGATGAATTTTGTCCCCCATGGCTCAGTGACATAAGCTGCTGGCTAGTGGTGCAAGTCACTAACGCTCATGGGTTCGATCCGCAGCAGAGGACCGAAGGAATGCGCACCACTGACGATTCCCAGTAGGACGAGACGACTGATTGAACCATAAGGTCCTCTTCAACAATCTGAGGAGCTGCGGTCTTTTTGGCTCACTGCACAAGTGGATCAGTGACTTCCTTATTAAACGGAAATTGAGGATACAGGTGGATGACCATCTAACAGACTGTTGTCCCTCCACTAGTGAAGTACCCCAAAGCACAGAGAGTACTGAGACCCATTTTATTCCTGATCCACATCAACGAAATGCCTCAGCTTTTGCGGTCACTTTCTACCATGTTTGCAGACGACCTGAAGAATTGCAGAATAATTGATGCTCCCGACGGCTGTGACGTACCTCAGCATGACCTCGACCGCCTTCCAGATGGCCTGCTAATATCGATCTGCCGGTCAACCCAGTCAAATTGTTATATATGGGCCTAGGGTAGGGTGTTGTTGGGCGTACATACACTGACCGGCCAACCGCTTCATCCCACAGCTTACGTGAAGGATCTCGGCGTACTCTCATGATGCGATTTGAAGTTCGTAGACGACACGAACAAGCTATATGGAAACGGATTGCGCATGCTTTAAGCGCTCAAACGCAGCTTCTACATTTGGTCTGAAGAGATTTCCACGTGTCTCTTCTCTTCCATCGTGAGACCGATGCTTGAGTACGGATCACCCACCTATTCTCCACACACACGTAGCGTGGAGCAGAAACTGCAATGTGTACCGCATGTAACTGCCAGGCTCATCCCGTTTATGAGGTATGTCGTACGAATTCCGATGCGGACGACTAAGGCTGTACACCCTTTCGTACCGTCGGTTTAGTGTTGACCTCATTATAACGCATCGATATTGCATCTCGGTCACTTCCCCATGTTGAGGCCGCTGCTTCGCGTACGCGGATTAAGCAGCACTCGCGGGCACTGGTACTAGATAGTGGTGCCGTATCTGAAGCGGGTAGCTCACCCTTTATCCTTCGAGTGGTGGAATATTGGAACAGTTTGTCCGCGAAATTTGTCGAGGCAAGATCGGTGTCGGAATTCAAACTCTTCCTATACGCCCACTTTGCCGATTCGAGAATCAGGGCGTGCATCGCAACGGAATAGCACATGGCGCAGCTGTAATATGCAGCAAACGGGCAGCAATCAGAGACGTGACTCCGCGCACATGCCCGAAATAACTACGATGGAGCAACACAAGCGTATGTCTACTAGCTCCCTATTTTCGTTTTTCTAGCTCTTATTGTCCTTCCATCCTGACTGGGTTAACGCATCACTTTGATTCCATTCGTCTTCAACTGCATCCACCGTACTTCGGTGATCAGGTCATAGTTATTCCACTGAGCTAAAATAATTGATCCAGTGGCTAATGTCGCAATCGAGCTCAACTTCAGTGCTTTGCGACGAGACCTACCTGTCCAATCCATTAACCGATACTGATTGAAATTGCCAGTCCACTAGGCTACTTGAATGGGGGTTGTACGGATCGTTGTCAAAACGAGCCGTTACCAATTTGTTGTGATCTCCCAGCCAAGTATTTGTATCGGAGACATGTTGAGGACATTAATCCTGATTGTATCATAACCTGCATACACCTGTAATATTATCCATCTATTTCAACCACATCCTGCATCGAATTTCACGCAGTCTTAGAGCAGTCGTGTTATCTAATGTACACATCGAAGTGAATATGAAGAACACATTACTGCTGATACCTTCTCTACCTGCCACTCTTGCGCTACTCCCAATCGCCATCATCAACGTTATTTGTATTCTAGTAAGTGACAACGGCCACATTACCACAAGGGCTTCTCTGCCTTCTTCCATGTCCTCATTGTGCTCTATAGGTTGCTGCCACTGTGACTCTCTTCAAGTTATGGTTCCCGAATTCATATCCTATGTGAGATGTCTTGAGTGTACACTGGACAGTTTAGATGTTAGTCTGTGTTAACACAAGGAATCTAGGATCCACGATTCTCACGCGGCCATTCTACTAACTGAATGTAGCTAGCTTCTCTCTTTATTACTCGCATGCGTCCTCAGGTACTGATCCTACAATCATGGTCCAATCTGAACCGTGTATCGTTCCTATCTGCGGTCACCAGGAGTCCGTGCTCAGACTGTGTGACTTCATCGGCTAAACCTAACGCACAAAGCAGCGCTGCTTGCGCTTCCACCCACTGCGGCCATACTTGACCAGAGAGGTTATGGGTTTGGTTCTCGGTGGAGCCGGGGGATGCGCACCACTGTTGATTCCCAATAAGTTGAAGCGGCTTCCTGGCTCTTTTCCGCATGCCTAGTAAGTTATCGGATAGCCCCTGTAGCGCGCAAGTAGTGTGTGGCGGCCAAGCAGTATGCGTCTTTGATTATCTGACAGCCGCGTCCCTCAGAGTCTCTTTCATTGCTTCACACATCGCTAATTCTCTGTTTACTTTCCACGTCTAACATTTTTTACACCGGTCTCAATTCCACCACACTCTTTTCTTTCGGAACCTGTTCATCATTGTTATCAGTTCTATCGCTAATCATGATGGTCATATTCTCTTTTGAGCTCCTGTTTACTGGTGTTTGCCGTCCACCCATGTCCACTTTGATCCTTGCATTGATCCCCAGTGCATTACACACGTCGTATTTTCGCCCAGGATGGTCAGGATCATGAGTTACAGTTTTATGCTCCAAGAGTTACATACATTCTCCATTTATTCCAGATTTGATTATCTCCATAAAAGGCAATCTGGTGGCGCGGGTCAATACGGTCGCGTGATTGGCATCTTAGAGCCACTTGCTCCACACTTGAACACACAAGTTTTGTTTTCCGACGAAACGACAGGCACACACGTCCCAAAGATTTTTGTCCCTTCCATTGAGAAAGGATTCAGAAACGCCTGTGCCCAAGGTCCTCTGGTCGGCCAGATTGTCACTGGTGTTCGGTTTCGGCTACAGGATGGTGACCATCATGTGGTTGACAGTAGCGATTACGCGTTTCAGCTTGCCGCTGAGGGCGCCATGAAACAAGGTTTGTTTTTATTTTATTGTCGTTTTCCCCCACATCATCAGTTCCATCCTGATTATGGCTTTTGAATTTGATCCTGTCATTTGCGATTTATACATCATAACCGCTTTTTTTCCGTCTGCGCCCTACTCGGCCCTGAGTTTTATACACCATATCTCCCATATAGTTTGACCGAAGAGTTTTCCCATCACATGCGAAATCCGCGTCAACTTCACCGGACATTCTCCCCATCACTGTCACATACGACATTTATCGCATATTGCTTTTACTAACTGCGAAGTCCGTTGCTGTTTGATCATCTACTCAGCGTAAATTAGGCATCTGCACTGCTCCGGTACGCAGCACCGACGCTTGGCTACCTCACAACCGCCACCAGTCTAGCGTGGGCTAAGGATATATATTAGGGTCCACCGGTCCCCTACGCAGGCTCGAAGTCGCGACTTCAGATTACAAGGCAGGCTTGTGATCCTTAAGCCCACGTCCGGTGCTCGACTTATAGCATTCCCACGTGATTTATTTTGTCCTGCAGCTTTTTGATTGTTGAATTGATTATTTCCCTCCATGCCTGTCTAGGTCTTTCACATTCCTCCATGGCCGTCAGTGCCGTCCGGTTTTCTTTGACAGTTCGCGGTGGTTTACCTGATCACCTGACCTTCCCCTTTATTGCAATGCCTTTGTTTTATCCATTTTTTACATTTTATATGCTTCTCTCAGCCATGGACGAGGGAACTTGGATCATTTTGGAACCGATTATGCTGGTGGAATCTTCAGCCCCTGCCGAATTTCAGGGACAGATCATTGCCATTCTGTCGAAACGCAAGGGTATCATTGTCAGTTCCGATAGTCATTCCGGTTATTGCACCATTGAGGCTCAGGTAAGTAATTAAAGTAGATGCAGGCTATTCACGACAGTTCCATTATTAATTCCCCATTATTTCGAAATCCGTCGAATTCGTTTGTATTTCTAACTTCAGTTTGCCGTCCAACATCACTACTCTGGCGCGTTTCTGCGTGCCGACGTCCTACGTTCAACTGTGCTTTGAATCAACCCAAGAAACTCTATCAATAACTCCTAACCCATAGAAAACAGTTTGCTTCTTAAGTTTCGTTATTTTTTCACTCGAAAGTGCATTCCATCCGTGTACACGCTGCGACATCTCTGATGACACCGAAACGTCGTGGCTCCCAGCTGCGAAATCATTAATCTGACTGGAAACTCACCAGTCATTAAAATGGTCATCTTTCATGTCTTTCGGGAGGTCCTTCGCACTTGTTGCAAATACGCATTGTATGCTGTCTTCGATGTGATTGACTCGTTTCATACGATGCGTGGCATCTTAGTGTAGGCGGACTTGTTTTCTGCGTTAGATTCGAGTATTGCTTGCATTCACGCTCCGTTCCCAATGGATTTGGGCGCGATTGATGGGAATTACATTCCCATCCTTGTGCCTAGTATTTTGGCACTGGATCCACTCTCTTCAACCTTGTTTGCTTCCAATCTCCTCTCTAATTCGATGTCTTCATGTCGACTGTGAAGAAAACCAACAAATCCAATGAATTCAACAGTTGTGTCACATTTCATTTCACTCCGTTCTTCATTAGTTAGTGGGTGCGCAAATCCGATGGGCAACGGAGACGGTGTTCGCGCACTGCGACCATTCTGCCCTTTTGTTGCTTACTTTACGCACCAGTCCAAGTCTCATGCTTGCCCCCTTTTTCCTCTTATCAGGTCCCGTTGAATGATATGTTCGGTTATGCCGGTGAACTGCGTTCTCTGACCGAAGGGAAAGGAGAATTCAGTATGGAGTATAGCAAGTACTGTCCTGCACGCCCAGAGACTTCAGACATGCTAATAAAAGAGTATACAGAATTGAAAGAGGCCAAATTCTCGCGACACGGTGCTCAAGCAAAAAAGAAGAGCCGTTAGCAAACTGTGATGTACAGTTCGTGATCTGATGATCACATTGCTTTGTTGATAACTATCCATTGTATTTTTACTTTATGTGACAACTGAAGCCATGCCCTTCTCCTTGGTGAGATGTGTTGGAGACCAGCAGCACATCAGAGGTGGGCGTAAATCAGAGTCGCGGTCGCAGTTTGTCGATTTGATACCTCAGATTCGCCTGTCATCGATCCATTTGGTACTTTGGACCTTCGCTGTATCTTTCTCATTCCACCTTGTCTATGCCAAACAGTAAAAGACCTGGGTCTGTATCAGCAACTATAGGTTGTTAAACCCCTTACAGTCACATTTTTCCAAACCCCACTGGTGTTTTATCCCAAGTGTAAACGAAAAACCACTCAGATGCCTTTAGGTAACGCGTTCCCACCGGAATAAATAACATCAAAGCCGGGGCTGCATAGCAGCACTATTTGCAAACAATTAGAAACACCTCAACAATACGTGCTTCCAGCACAAGCGTATCAATAACTTCAATTCCATCAAAATAGTCCACAATATGGATTCAAGTCACAATTAAAACAAAGTAGCAGCATCTCAACACGCCATCTTTTACATGAACGGATTGAAACCGATCAAAGGAGGCTACGTTCCGGCGTTGGTGTTGAGTCTGTGCGTTACACATGCATTGATGGTCTGATGTACATTACAGAAAAGGCGAACAAAACTAAGCTTCACGAACGAATAGGTTTCCATATATTTGACCTCTAACCACCTCGAAATAGCAATAGTGTGAGGTTACTGCTGCAATGCGAGGTAACCTGAGCTGTCACATTAACACCAATCTACATCTCAATATCCAGATGGCGACAGGGAGTGAGATTGAAACTTTGAAGAGTATGGGTAATATCGGGTGTTACTATGTGAAGCAATAATGGCGTTGCTCAAAAATTTAAACTACATAACACGTGGGCGGTTGAATGCGATATAGCTAATTCTCAAGGTACAATTGAACACGGCTTTGAGTCGACATCGGATCACATGATCTGGACTGAGAGCCAGAACAAGCAAAGTTTGATTTAGACAAGGAACAGGGTGGGTAAAGGGTAGTATGAATCACAGCCAGGGGATCATTGAGCGGGACAAACGTATCACAGGATAGAGCATTCTGGATTCTTCTATACTCCTGACCAGATCTCGTACGGAAATTTCGCCTTCTAGCTTTCGATATGCTCTGCTTCACGTCAACCTGCTTCATCCGCTATGGAGAATTGCCTGAACATCTCCACTTCGGTCTGTTATACTCACAGTGGTCCTCCTCGAGGCGGCAGGTCCGAAGACCCTTCTCCCGCATGCGGAGAGAACCGGGACAGACCCCTCTTCCGACTTGCTTGTTTCTCTAAGGCACATCACCCCATCCTCACGTTTGAACACGCCGCATTGAACCAACTTCAACAGCACAACTCGTGATTTCACTTGGGGTGAATACTTAGCCATCTCCTTTTACTTTACAAAACTTGGAATGACCACAGCATACTAACAGCAAGTGGGCGTCCGATAGCAAATGTCAACTACATAAGTAGACTTACATCTACATATGCTGTCGTCTCTTCTTTATACCATTTCACGCATATACTCTTTACGATTTCACCGTTGATCTTTGCGTTACGTACACATGAACTATATATATATATATATATATATATATATATATATATATATATATATATATATATATATATATATATATATATATATATATATATATATATATATATATATATATATTGTCACACCTCTATCTTGCTCTTCAGTCATCTTCTATTTGATCATTCAGGATTCTTAAGCTATTATTAGCTGAGGTCCCGATCTCACGTCAGCCCAATTATTGTTTCACCTTTCCACCATTGTACAGTTCCAGTCATGAACGTATGAACAATTTTCTACTGTCGCTGTTACAATTGCCCTAAATGTCTGTACAGTTGCACCTACCTGATCATGCCTCCATGGGCGTGCCTCTTATAGTCGAGAATAAATATTTATTTATTTAATCTTCTCCGTCCAGATCATTCAAGTTTGTTGCGCTCATTATTGGGATTCGTATCGCTCTCGTGCGTCGTGCATCCATGGGCCAAATGAACCATACCGACATGTAGATCTACGATATGACTGGTGCATGTTAACAACTATAAGGAACCAACTCTTTTTCTTCATCGGTGGTCAGGATACACTTTTCATG
Organism: Dicrocoelium dendriticum; assembly: GCA_944474145.2. Classification (NCBI taxonomy): domain Eukaryota; kingdom Metazoa; phylum Platyhelminthes; class Trematoda; order Plagiorchiida; family Dicrocoeliidae; genus Dicrocoelium; species Dicrocoelium dendriticum. The sequence continues at coordinate 109,083,440 of OX104066.1, forward strand.
ATTAATGTGGCCAGATAGGTAATGAAAATGATACTAGTATACTTCATGACGGGACGTGGTATCGTCATCAACAACTGCACTGTACATTAAAACTATTTCCTGACGGTACATTGCCATACATCCATAGTAACCCTTGAAAACTGAATGCCATGTAATCGTAGCTGGTATAAATTTAAATCTAAACTCCCCTTTGATGAAAAAACATTAGTACCATAATGACTATCTGTAACTTGTCAATCTCATAATTATTTTTTACATTCTCTTGTGGTCACAACAATGTGTAACCTACAATAACGGGCTCACAAATGTGAGATACCTGTGTCAGTGGGTCATTGTGCTAGGTATCTGACATTGACAAAATGTAAACTCAGTAGCGTTTTAAACTGCTCCTGCGCCGTGTTTACTTCCACTTTAGCAGAGTGCTCTAAATGTTTACCACCCTCCGTTGAAAGCTCAGGGAGTTAAGAGCACATTTCAGCTTCAGGGTGCTTGTGTTGTGAGTCTCTTTATCCTCTCCCCTTTAGCTTCCCTTCTAATAACGCTCTAATACCTAATATGATATGTAGCGTTCTGTTACGTATTTTTCTTTCGCTTTTGTTATAATCTGCAATATTTGATCTCTTATCCTTTTGTATTGCACCCGACCATAGGACAGTCCTAGTATCTCGCACCTGCCTTCGTACGATAAGCACATAAACTTGAAATGAGCTTATTAGCGACTTGTTGGACCCATTCGATCTTCTGCGCCTCACGTCGGGCGGGTGAGTCGTGCTCTGGCATTTGGCCTATGATGAATGAACAATGAATTTATACGGGTTAAGAACGTTGCTTTACAAGTCCCATTGGATAGTTGATGGGGATATTAACATAGCAATAATGATAATAAGGATAGTAACAATTAATACTTTAAATATGAAAATAAAGACTTATCGTTTGCTTCGCTGTAGTCCTGCGATCCTCTCAGATTCACAGCACTCACAGTTAACAACAAATAATTCCATGGTAAACTCCAGATGTAGGATGGAGACGTAGTGTTAAGTAACAAAGTGGAAGTGGATGAGTGCATCGTCCAACCGTCTTTTAAATACTGTCAATGTCGGTGCAGAGACGACCGATTCTGGGAGAGCATTCCACGGGTGACAGACACGAATGGAAAAGAAATTTCTGTGGCACTCCAGACGACTGTATTGTTCTGCGAGTTTTAATGTGTGGCCCCTCAGGTTTGTATTGCTACTGAGTCGTAGTAAAGAGCGGCACACATGATGTGGGTCTCGCAGAATCAAGTATGCCATAATCAGGTCGTCTCGTAGTCTGCGATAGCTTCCACTGAACAATCCCAGTCGTCGCAGCCTCTCCTGGTAGGACAGATTGCGCATTCCAATTACGTTCTTAGATGCCCGGCGTTGTGGCTGCTCCAGTGCATTAAGGTCGTGTTTCAGCCATGGATGCCAGGCTTGAATTGCATATTCGACATGAGGGCGAACATACGCACTTACTATTTGTCGAAATATGGAGCTGTTTATTTGTCCAAACGCCCCCCTCAACAGCCCCACGTGTTAGTTCCCGGTCTTCGACGCCTTTTCGGATTGCCTGGAGCAACCCAAGTCGCCTTGAACCAGGACACCCAAGTCACGTACGGGAGTTGATTGTTGCAGTACATCCGTTCTGAGTCGGTATGAGTAGCTGTTTTGATGTCGGATAGAAAGCACCTTGCATTTACTGACGTTGAAATGCAATAAGTTTTGGGTCGACCATTGATACACTGTATCTAAGTCAATCTGAAGCAGATGATGGTCGGCGTTCGCCTGGGTCCTGCGCAGATCTTGATATCGTCGGCAAACATTAGGAAGTTTGAGGCGTTTCCTTGTGCAAGGTCATTAATAAACACTAAAAACAAACCTGGACCTAGAACCGAGCCTTGCGGCACACCACACTCGACTTGTATGGGGTCCGATAAAGAGCTCCGAACTCTGATCTTTAATTGCCGTGGAAGTAGAAAGTTGGCGATCCAGCTTAAAATAGGGTCTCCGATCCCGTAATGCTGCAGCTTGGATAGTAGTATCCGATGGTCTAGACGGTCGAAAGCCTTGGAAAATCCAGGTAGATCACATCAACACCTTCTCCGCGTCAGCTGCCTCGGTCCAACTACTGCGTGCAATTGGTAAATTAGTTGTACATGACCGCTGTCGACGGAAACCGTTTTGTTCAGGAGTGTTGAGGTTGCAGTTTTCCAGATAGGAGAGCGGGCGACTGGCAAACTCCTCAGACCAGATGCAGAAGCTGCGTTTGAGCACTAAGAACATGCGCAGTCTTCGGTGTAGCCTGTTCGTGTTATCCACTTACTTCAGATCACACTGTGTGAGTACGCCTAGGTCGTTTACGGTAGGTGTGGGATGTAGCAGTTGATTGTCAAGGGTGAAGCTTCGGTCGTCACCACCCTTCCTTAGGCTCATAAATACCGACGTTGACCGGAAGACAGCCTTCTACAAACCACTTGGAAAGACGGTTGAGCACTTGCCGAAATAGCAGAGCACAGTAGATCATTATCCCTATTGTTATGCTTTCCGAACCCATGGGACGGTAAGGCAATGAACTGTCATGGAAGGGGATGAAGGCTGGATTCAACTTCGGATGAAATCCTGGCCAGTGTGCGCGACCATGATTCTAGCACTGCCCATAATTGGACATTTTTCGCCGCGCTCTCCATCGGTGGAATTCGTACCTGTTTCTGGACGTATTTGCTTGCGGGATTCGTTGCATAAACTTTGAATGAAAGTATTATATTGAATGCAATGGACGATGGGAATTAGGTGATCCAATGCACGAAAATATGGAAGCTACCACAGCAATCAAAACACATAAGGGAATTTGCCGTGTGCCCAACAGGAACCAGAAAGTGACTGCTTCGGCATTTTGGAAAAGGTTGGTTTTACAAAATGGAACTCCGGAATTACCACGCAAAATAGAGTTCAAAAAGTCAGAATCACAAATGAAACTGAATGGTGCTGCAATTTACACGAAGAAATTCAATTGCACCGATAATCGCACCAGAAAATTGTCCTGACAACACAGCCATGGGAAGCAAACGGACGCCGTGAATTGCAGAAACCCCTTGACCCTGGATACCACCGAGGTTGAGTCGTCTAATAGTGATGGCTTGTAATACCCTCTGAGTGGTTTTGAGTCGGTGCACATGCGCGCATCACTTGCTCTCTCAGTGATAATAAGCACTTATCTTACCCAGTCTGGTAGTTAACCATCCTTGGCCATGACGCCCAAGAGGAATAAATAAATAACTAAATTTTTCATTTTGCACTGCGAAACGGAGCCCAGGTTATTAATTCGAATAAATTGTACAAATGGATCACAAATATAGTTACTTATTTAAGCAAGTAGATAAATTCATGGGATTTGGTGAGACACGTCTCAGCCAATCAGTCACACGACAAATAATACATTGATCACAAGTTGGCTGGCAAAGGTATTGCCAAATGACAGTTTTGTGTGCCAGGGACATGCTGGTATTTAATTGGCCTTGGTTTAATCTGTCATTGCAGCTGAGTGACTGGTAATTGAACGAACAGCGAACTGCTGCAGACGACAGCGGTTTGAACTAGCAGGATTGGTGTATTTCCTTATGTAGAAGTATCAAGGCACCAACGTTTTTGTATGGAAGGAAGACACCAAGCGTAATCGAATATTTGTTCGCAGTAACTGCACGGGAATCCCTTGAGAAGGAACAGGCGGAGGAATAGAACAGTGGACCGATTCTCTGGTATACAACTGGAGAGAACTTCTGTGGTGCTGTCAGTTTTAGAAAATTTACACAGAACGCGCAAGTCTATTCTGATGTATTCATCAGTATACATTGAGTAAAACTAGGTACGGAAGGTATGCATGTTCACTGATCGTAGCATTGCCGAGCTGGTAATTAATTAGATTCGGTCAGGCCTGAGTTCCGTAAACCGTCAGTGGGTTTGCCAATGTTTGGGAACTCCGTAGCAGAGATGTTACTCAGAAAATGGCTTACGGAGGCGTAAAAGTAGCTTCCTCGTCCATTTCACGCATTTGTATATCTGTGACAGAAGCAGCAATAGCAACCATTAAAACCAGCGCTTTGTTGCAAGTAGTATTAGATATTTTAACGCCACTCCGCAGACACCTTTTTAACTGGTAAACCTACAGACTGATAGGATTAGCGCTTCCCTCGAATTTCCCCCACAACCCCGTTATGCGTGCCGACATAAAGTTAGACATTTAACGCGCTAGTTTAACAAAAACGAACAAATGGTCAAGGTTGAATCGACGCGCAGCTAGGCCACCGCAGAAACTCGAAATAATGTGACTTTCCATTCCTCATGTTAATATTCTTCACAGCGATACTCCTCTTCAGTATCAGACTCTAGTCGTTCCAGAGTTTGTGATATCTCCGTTTTATGACGCATTTCAATCCAACACACACTGCTTCTCTTGCACCTTGTTGGCGGTGGCTCATGAATTGAATCGGAAATACACTGGCCGTTTATGAATCGACAGAATCGCAAAAGCACCCATTCTCTCCAGCATTCTCCACCTTATTTCTTAATATATCCTGCATTTCTTGTTTACTATCACTGTCTACTGGACTAAATTCGTCCGGGTAGAATGGTTTCTTTTTGTACACTTCATGCAGAAGGTCCTGCCCCAAACTGCACAGCTCTCCTTTCGTTCTGCACGCAGACGATCGCAGAATTGTCAATTAAGCTCTTATTTTTCAGATGGCTGAAAGAATTCTCTCTGGCTCTGATTACTGAACGGAATTCCGTAATTGTTTCCGTTCGCAGGTGTTGCAGTTACAAGGCTCCGCTAAGACAAAGTGTATTAACCCAGACTAAGTTTCTCTACCTCAGAAGGCACTGACTATACCCGTCATTCTTTGAACCAATGTAGATCCGGTCGTGTACTTGTGAGTCCGGAAGATACGAAGTCGCACCCTAGTGCAGGTTCTATAGTGCAGTTAAGTAGGCTTCAAATGACCTATCAGACTACCGTTTGTGACTAAAAAGCAAGTATTATTGGCACGCTACGCTTGACTGGCCTCCACATAGTCCACAAAATTTCGACTACTTCTTAAAACTCGGTCTCACGGACACTATCGCTAAGAATCAGAGTTTTCAGTGCCCCTCTCCTTTTGCTGCCATTGATGTGCCTGAGGTTGGCATCCAAATGCGCCACTATCATCCAATTCGCCTTCCACACCCCACGATTGCCCAGCTGCGATCTTTCTGCCAATTGCATTGTAGTTAAAGATGTAGTTAGCACGTCGCCTTCTCCCCTGTCGCCATGTCGAGTAACTTTCTGAGAGCCAAAACAAAGTCTAGGCAACGGTCAAAAATCTGTGCTGAACAAATGCATCGTTCGCGAGACTGGACTTTAACGTGGTGCGACGGTTTGCGTACCTCATTGACCCATTGAGCTGTACTGTGTGATGCCTCCGGGCATCTTGAGAGCTACTCCTCATACCAGGTTGGTCAATAGTGAGAGGTCAGACAAACTCAGTCTCTTCGTCCTTCAGGTTGGTGGTTTGAAATGGGATGGCGTTCATTTCTGTAAAACTAAATCATTGCCACCTTTCCGCTGCCTTGCGGACAGGTTTTTGAGCCAAAGGCTTTGAATGAGGACCGTAATCGTCCTCTTGTCTAGGTCTGAGCGCCCTGGCAGTATCTCAACCCACATACAACCATAACATCTTTTTCAAACATAAACTTCATCCTGCATCGGCCGTCGCGCAGAGTATCAAGGGTCGCCTTATCTACTGCATACAGCAGGGCGGATAAACGAAAACTTGCTGCTTTTGGTGCCTGCCTTCTTGCTTGTCCACCTGTTTCTCCTACTCCCATGCCGAGACCCATTACTAAACTCCCATCTATAATTACCAGGTTGATTGACAGCAACCGAAGGGCCACTGGAGTAGAACCATATGCATCCACCTTCCCACAACACCCATCGGACGCCTATCGGCAACAGTCCCTTATGAGACCACGCTGTCCTGTTTCGCTGGCGGCGTTCAACGGTCGCACTTGAAGACAAATAGTTCAACAAGCTACACTCACACGCACCTTGGACACACTTGGTATTGATGTGTGTTATGTCCGAAACTAGGATCAATGGGGTTGCTGAATTAACTGCACTGGACTTATCCTCTCATTATTGGTTGCACGCATCCGGAGAAGCCGATGCAGCATCATCATCATCATTATACACATCAGCTAGAGGTGGGAAAAACACCTCCGCTATTGTGCCGCATGCAGCACTCACGGGTCAATCTGGTGTAGGTATCATTCTAAGCTCCAAGGTTGAGCGATGGTTGGCTCATTGGATTCCGGTGAACAGCTGTTTATGTACAGCCCCGTTTGACGTCATCAGTTATGGTTGATTCACGAAGTAGTACAAAACGCTGTTTGCTTGTGATTTCCGCCTATGTTCCCACTGACTGCAGTTCGAATCCTGTCAGGAACACATTTTATCACGAACTGAACACACTACTACGCAGTGCTACCGGTTCAAATATTGTAGTGCTTGCATGGGGTATGAACGCACAAGTAGGGCGTCTGAGCTCTTCAGAAGCTCAGCTGGGTGGTAATTGTGGGCTTAACTCCGAGCGGACTGACAACGGCGAGCGCATGCTGCAACTGTGTGCGGAGCATCAGTTGTTTATTAGTAGCACTGCTTTTAGATACAGTGAGCGCCGAAGTGTCATTCGGCGTCATCCTGTAGCTAGCCAGCGATGGACCCAAATTGACCACACTGACATGAGTTACAAAAGCGTGGTTCCATCCTGGATTGCTGCTCGTACTGGAGTTCCTGTGTCGACTCTGATCATGCCTTAGTACGCTGTCGTTTCTCCACGAACTTTACCGGGAGGCGCACCAAGCGTCCCTCACGATTGGCAACTGAGAAATTGTCTCAGCCCTCGGTCAGGCAAGCCTATCAAGAAGCACTGCATACGGAACTTCCGCTGTCTTGTCCTAATGACACTGAGCTTCCGTGGAATAGGATCTCGGCCGCCATGCACGACGCAGGAGCATCTGCATGTGGCACTATCCATCGTCACCGCACCAGTCACTGGATATCCGAGAGGTCGCTGAAGCTGTTGAAATCTAGAAGGCCCCTCTCGGCTAGCTCTGAACACAATGAGACCAGACGGGCTATTAGGCGTGAACTAAAGCAGAGCCTTCGTGCTGACGTGGAAGTTTGGTGGACCAGTAGGGCTCAAGAAATAGAGGAGGCAGGAGCAGTAGGCAATTACCGCAAGCTCTTACAGCTAATCCGCACCACTGGCCCCAGAAAATCAGGCGTCAGGGAGACAATCAGAAACAGCGCGGGTGCGCAGCTACACAATAAGGAGCGCCGTATGGCTCCTTGAGAAGAACACTTTGAAGATCAGTCCAGCTGGCCTCCTGCTCCCGGACCTCTTCCTACTCAGGTGATGCAGGGCGAGCCATGGACGATTAGTGTAGAGCCTCCGTCGGAGGCCGCGGTCCGAAACGCCATCACAGCCCTCAATCGTTTTCGTGCCGCCGGCCCGGATTCCCTCCCACCTGCACCATTTAACGATAGAGGTGAGGTCCTCTGCAGGGCACTGACCTCCCTATTCGAACGTATCTGGAAAGAAGAGAGTTTGCCGACTAATTGGAGCGAATCGATTATAGTGGCAATATACGAGAAGGGCAGTCGATCAGACTGTTCTGATCACAGGTGTATTACCCTGCCGCCAGTTGTGACAAAATTATTGGCCTCGATTATCGTTCGTCACCTCTCTGCGGAACGGGAATCTCGGATTAGTGAAGAGCAGACCGCTTTCCGCCCAGGACATAACTGTATAGACCATATATTCACTTTGCGGCAGGTGCAAATGCAGCGCCACGCATACCGCAGACCGACAATAGCTGTGTTCCTCGATTTCAAGTGTGCGTTCGATTCAGTCGATCGATCGATTCTGTTCGAAATACTTGCGTGAAAAGGTGTTCCCAAGAATATGTGAACATCCTTCGTGCTCTATACTCGAACACTACAGGCCGCTTCAGGGTCTACGGTGTCCTGTCGGATAGCTTTTCGACCACAAGTGGCGTTCGTCAGGGTTGTCAGATTTCCCCATTTTTGTTCAATTTCGTCGTGGATTCTATCATGGAGTGTTCCCTTGCGGAAGCTCATGATGTAAGCGTTGAAGTTCTGCCCGGTGGAAGGCTACTTGATCTAGCTTATGCAGGCGATATCGTCTTGCTTTTCGACGATGCTGGGGCGGCCCAGTCAACTCTGAATTGCCTGTCCAGGGTGGTCCATTCGGTATGCACTTCGCACTTTCAAAGTGCAAAGTGTTGTTGCAGGACCACCAGCCACTTTATGACCACTTGACCCTTGCTGATGATGAACTCGAGATGGTTGATCATTTCACTTATCTTGGCAGCTGCATCAGCAACGATGGGCGCAAAGAAGCTGACGTTAGCTCACGCATTGCAAAGACCAGAGCTGCCTTCTTGAACCTGCGGCCTCTATGGCAACAGAACGGAATTTCCTTCCGTCTGGAAGGCCATGTATACAAGGCCACAGTGAGGACCGTTCTGCTCTATGGCAGTGAGACTTGGCCCCTTCGGTCTGAAGATCTGAGGCGCCTTCAAGTCTTTGACCATCGTTGTCTGCGAAGCATTGCTGGAGTCGGATGGCACCAGCGTGTCCGCAACAATTATGTGCGTAGGCGAGTACTAGGTGGTGATAATCATGCTAGCTCCCTAGAACAACAGATAGCACTGAATAATTTGCGTTGGCTCGGGCACATGCTACGTATGCCTGGTCATCGCTTACCTAGGAGGGCCTTGTTCAGTCTGCCAGGTGTAGGGTGGCGCAAGGCTCGAGGTGGACAGAAGTTGACTTGGCAGCGGGAAATGAAGTCACTGACGACCAAACTGGGTGCCGTTGGTCCGTCGCGCCTTCCGGGCTGGAGTCCACGTGACTCACCTTGTGCTTGGCTCGAGACTTTGCAGGACATGGCTCGCAGTAGACACCAGTGGCGCGTCTGCTGCCGTCTCCTAATCGGATTGTCTGTTTAAAGTGTGTTTGGTGCTGAGTTATCTGCGGGTTAATGGCTGATTATGACGCGTGGCAGTGAAAGTCGCAAGGAAGCTGTCTCGCCGATGCCGCCTTATCTTTGCACGATGGCCAGCTGTTTGTGACGGTATGTTGTTAACACAAGAAGTAGGCGCCTTGACCCTGAATGTTTGCTTAGTGCATTAGGGTTTTCAGGTAAGTCTCCCTTCTCTCCCTCTTCTTATTCTTTATTTCATAGGTCCTCATGGTTGTATGGCAGCGAAGCATCAGTTCAAATGGCTGATGTACTGCTGTTGATGATGATGCTGGGGAGGTAGTGGCATTACGCTGGTATTCATACCGACGCTTCTTTAGCACACGTCCACATCCATTCTCCTGCAGGCTAGGGATACTGCGAGGTCACCCGTCTGTCAACATGTAGCACGGATTAATTTGATGGTGATAACGGCTCAATTCGAAATGCTTACGGCTTAATTTAACTCCGTTACTGCCTAACGTGACTCGGAAATGGTATGGAACCGGTGACATGTGGAATGCAAAGCAGATGCCCCAACCTATTCTTCTCGATAGTTAGATCTGAGCCACTATCCTGATGCAGTTCATATCTCTGGTTGTCTATCGTTCTCCCTCCTATGCCATCCTCCTTGCGTCTTTTCTGTTCTCTCAAACTGCTACCTTGATAATCTTTCTATTGAGGGATACTATGTATGGAAAGAGGTTTATATTGTCAAATGCAAACGCCCTACTCAAATACTCATAGTGAAGATGGCACAATGGCCAAACAGCTGGTTATTTTGCCCGAATTAGGCCTCATGGACAGCTATCATTGCTTCGCATCGTAACCAACACTACTGAACAGAAATCTCAGCCTCACAAGAATTTTAAACCGGTTGTGCGACTGTCAGTCGACCGAAACGTGTAACTGGTACAGGTGATAAGTAATGTCATTTACAGTCTCTAGTCAATCCCTAGAAGTATGTGGTGAACCCAAGCCCAAAAGGTTAAGCAGACTTACCGCGCCCGTGATCTAATATGCATCAGCGTCTGAATATTGAAGGTTAACAGCTTGTATTGGGAACAGGACGCTAGAAATTGCTTATCAACAAGACTTAGTGCACCCTGGGATCTAAGCTCCTGACCTGATTGATAGGATTATGCATGCAAGCTGTTAGCTTGCCGCACCCGAACAGAGCAGTTGCTTGGACGCCTGCGCATATTTCGCCTACTCGCTGCTTGGTTGGCCAGAGCGGGTTTGTTTTACTGCTTCAATGGAAACGTCTCATGAGTGCAGCGGCGTCGTTAGTTATGGAAATGACTGTTATTTATATTGAGGTTCCCACATGCTTGTCAGGCTGTCATTTTCGCCGAGCTTGCTTTGTCGAATAAAGCAGTTGTCCCTGAAGGACAGAGTTCTAAGACAAAATGCATGGCGAGAAGGCTCGCCCAGTTCGGCACGGTGTTGTGGACTCGGAAACAGACAAAGGTGATCAAGAAGGAGGCTCTGAACAAATGTGGAACAATGCGATTAAAAGGGGGTGCGATAAAACGTGCCTTGGCAGGTTCTGCCGCCAGCACCTCGGCCGAGGAGAGCAGTTCCAGCGAGTGAGAGCAGAGAGAGCGAGTAAATAATTGTTGAGGCATGGAGCCATAGGTTATGTGAACATGATGCTTCCTGGCTGCCCAGGCCAAATATGTCGTTTGACTTAGGGGACCAAACCCGGAGCCTTGGGTCATAAAAGACCTAAGCCGTAAGGCACCGGGGCGATTGACGTATACCGCAAACCGTTGGGAACAAGCTATCTAGGTGAGGATAAATCGGTTTTCGAGTAGTCACAAACTGGTTAGGGCGCCCAAAGGGCTGGAGTCAAGCAGTGAGGAGGCCAGGATTCCATGGAACACCGAACTCGTCACTAAGTAGGAAGACCGCTGACAGCCAGGTATCTCATACACCTACGCAGAATACGGTGCCCATCGAAGTTGTTCATCCGCCTTTCATGAAGTACTCACTTCTGTGACCAGAAGTGAGTGGTCAACGACCCTATAGCTGGTCACATTGGCTTTGACACAGCATCTTACGAGCTCTTGTGGTATTTAGTGAAGAACAAGCTGACTAGCCCAGTACCCCCCACGCTGTAGAATGTTGCCGCTGATTGTTCCCGACTGCTAATCCATCTCGCCTGTGAACCGCCGAGACTTATTCACAGTTACATTCAAAAGGAAGGCCTTCGTCAATCAGTAACCTAGGGAGGAGTCCGGTGACGTACATCGCAGCCGGACCAATTAGAGTTCCGTTCTCTCCCGAGGTGTATGTATAAGGAGAGCAGTTACTTAAAAATGAGCAAACCGAAGCATTCAGACGTGTTGATGGCCCTTCGCTGTGCGATTACGGATTGCTTCTGGTTACCAAAGTTGTCCTGAATCACGGCACTTGAATTTCAAACCACGGAATATTTCGCCGTGTCTGGGTTGCCCGGTTCATAGGACCGAAAACATTGGTGTTGTAAATGAAGGGCTGTACATTTTGCTAACAAGTCGAAACTTTCTGAACTGACCACTCTTGATTCTCTTCAACTTCAATTTGAGGCTACATGTGACCCGTTGGTTTCCCAGTCGTTCAATATGTATAGAGTAGTCGACATAGCTTTGGCAGCATGAAGTACCTAGGTCGGTTGGATAATCGAGAGAAATCAAAGCGGACTTGGTCCCGAAACCAAAACTTGCGGTACATAGCATTAGTCTCAAATAGAACATCACATATATTCGAGTACTTTTACTTACAGACGCCGGTGAAGGTGCAAAATATTAATATTAAATAAAGGAAATCTCTAGTGCCGTGGCTCGGAAGTTTGGAAAGGAAGATGCGATGGTCTAAATGATCAAACTGATTTTATGAAGCTAGGTTCAACTCCTGCGCAAACATGTACTGCTTCGGTCCAGCTATTTCGAGCTAGCAGTAGGCTGCTAGTGAGACACCGACATTTCTGACGGAGTTCACGCTGGTCTTAAGCATTGTAGCTATGTTCAACCGGATCGAACATCATTGCTTGAACAACGATGACCCATATAGCGTTTAAACACACTGAAAGGAAGATAACAGAGTGTGACTGGCCGAATCGGAAGTACTGTCCCTGTGCATATACCGGGATATCCACACGCACAAGGAGTTAAATCCACCGATCTTGACTAAATGGAAAGTACGATGAGGACACCACTAGGTAGTATTGGATGGATGGACTGATGTAAAATCATGTAGTTCCACAGATTCTGGCAACATAAAAGTAAGCATGGCAGCAGTTGAAAAAAATTGAAGGGAGAGAAATAATGCGATATTTCATCCACGTACGTTGCGAGTTACATACAGTGTCAGTGGCACCTCAGATTTGTGCTGTGGCGAGATTTTCTAGTAGGGAAAGTACAATGGATCAAACACAATATAATGTCACTCCGTAAGTATCCGCCCCGTCCTCTGTGTGCTCCTAGGACGTTCAATCTAAGTTGATATTGAGGATGTGAACCCACATTTTACCTTACTCGGAATGGGGACCGATCCCGTGACACCCGCTTGAAGCCTTCTTCTGTGGAGAAGGCTGGCAACCCACCCAGGGTCACGATCCCCGTGCCCAAATCTCTGTAGCCTCTAAAGTAGGATGCGGCGATCCAGGCAGTTGAAACCATTGGATAAGTTCAGGTAGATGACCTCGATCACGGTCTCATCATCGGCCGCTTCCGTCCAACTGCTACGTGCCATGAGTAGTCTGGTGGTGCACAACCAGATTGATGAAAGCCAAATTGATCCGGTGCCAAAAAGTTATATTTTCCCATATAATCCACTAAACCCTCAGGAACCATTGCTTCCATCACCTCCCAGAGCACGGGAGGAGAGTTACTTGGTGATGGTTAGCGGGGTCTGAACGACTACCGATTTAAATAATCGGAGGGATAATGCAGGCACAGCTGAGTATTCATGGTCGACATGCCATCAGCAGCCAACAGTGACAGCAGATATTGATAGCATCAATTTAGCCCAACTTTACCTATCCATACCGCAACAGGAAAACAGACACACGCGTTTAACTCACCCAGCAGAAATAGTTCATCGTCTTCTACACAGGCCATACCATGCAACATAATTATAGCATCATTATAACATATGGTGATACTATACGTTAAGTGTATGTTACCGGTTTAAGCACAAGCGCAGGTGAAGGGACGTTAAGCTTATGTCAATACCAGAAAGCTCCTCAACAAATGGTCATTAATCAGGTGCATTTTCGAAGTCGATGGCATGTTTCGGCGGCTGCATTCCCGAGATATCAGAATGCGTAACCATCACTCTCCTGGCGCACCATGACGTTGTAGTCATCAAAATCACACAAAGCTGCAATGAGTACGTCATAGTGACAAAACTTAATAATGATATAGAGAGTAGTTCACATTCTATACCGCATTGTGATCCTTTTTTAACGGCGTGCGTATGTTCCAACAAAAAGCTTACCAGTTCCAGAGAACAGTACTTAGATCCAAGAAATTGATGGGTGGTCAGGTGGATAGGGAGTTGAAATTTTGACTGCTGGAGTACATTAAGTGGCTACATTGAAGATTTTGGGTCTCAGTTGTGAATTTCAATGGTGTATGATGGGATAAAAAGCACAACTTTACAAGACCCACAGGATGGATATGCGAAAGAAAATTAAAATCAAAATGTTCCAACGTGGAACGTAAAGTATCAGTGGTTAAATCATTGCACTTTAACAAAGTGTTGTGTATCGTTTATCACTAAGATGAAAATCTAAGAGTCTTTCGAATGTCGTCATGTCTGGTGCGTTCACCATATAGTTTGGTAATGCATTCCAGTGAGAACAGATTTTAAGTGAGAAAAAATACGTTCTACAATTCAAACGAGAGTATTGCGTCATTAGTTTCAGGTGGTTGCCTCGGTTTTGTTTGTATGGGGCTAGAGTCAACAGTGATGTACACGGATGCTGGCTTTCGGTTAATATCCGGTATGTGAGAATAAGATCTCCGCGAAGCCGTCGGTATTCTAATGAGAACACACCGAGTACACGAAGACGCATTTCGTAACTTATACCGGATAGTCCACGCGTTGCTTTTGTGGCTCTTGTTTGGGGCTGTTCCAAGAGGCGGATGTCTCGTTTTAACCATGGACACCAGGCCTGAATTGCATATTCAACATGAGGACGAATGTAGGAGTTAATCAACAATGGTACTAGCTGTCGCTCAAAAGTGCCGAGAGCTCGCCGCAAAAGTCTCAAGTTCAAGTTCGCCACACTTGCTGCTTTCGAACATTGGAGCGAATTTCCAAGACTCTCTTACACGATTATACCTAGGTCGCGTTCACTAGTCACGTGTTGCATGACGTGTTGCCCCAAAAGGTATGTGTTGACGAAGCTGTTGTGCACCGTCAGCAGGTGGCACTTTGCACATTCGTTAATCCGGGTCAGTTCTTCCTGGAGGTAGACACGGTCGGATGCTGAGCGAATTGCTCTCCATATTTTAGCATCGTCTGCAAATATTTGCATTGGAGATAGAATGTCTGCTGAAAGGTCATTAATGTAGACTAAAAATAATAGCGGGCCGAGGACAGATCCTTGCGGTACACCATTGGAGACGTAAAGGCTTTCAGAATAGGCGTCGGCTACTCGTACCTTGATTGCTCTGTCGTGTAAATAGTCTTCCAACCAAGTGAGCAAGGAACCGTTGATACCGTAGGCAGCAAGCTTTTGGAGGAGAAAGAAGTGATTGACCCTGTCGAATGCTTTAGAAAAATCCAGGTATATCACATCTATGGGCACTCCTTCATCAGCCGCCCTGGTCCATAAGGCGAGCTCTCGGCACTTTTGAGCGACAGCTAGTACCATTGTTGATTAACTCCTACATTCGTCCTCATGTTGAATATGCAATTCAGGCCTGGTGTCCATGGTTAAAACGAGTCATCCGCCTATTGGAACAGCCCCAAAGAAGAGCCACCAAGACAACGCGTGGACTATCCGGTCTAAGTTACGAAATGCCTCTTCGTGTACTCGGTGTGTTCTCATCAGAATACCGATGGTTTCGCGGAGATCTTCCTCTCACATACCGGATACTAACCGAAAGCGAGCATCCATGTACATCACTGTTGACTCTAGCCCCATACAAACAAAGCCGAGGCAACCACCTGAAACTAATGACGCAGCACTCCCATCTGAATTGTAGAAAGTATTTTTACTCACTTAGAATCTGTTCTCACTGGAATGCATTACCAAAATATGTGGTGAACGCACCAGACATGACGACATTCGAAAGACACTTAGATTTTCATCTTAGTGATAAACGATACACAACACTTTGTTAAAGTGCAATGATTTAACCACTGATACTTTACGTTCCACGTTGGAACATTTTGATTTTAATTTTCTTTCGCCTATCCATCCTGTGGGTCTTGTAAAGTTATGCTTTTTATCCCATCATACACCATTGAACCATTGAAGTCCCGAGTAATCAGCAAATTGGTGAGACAAGATCGTCTGCGTCGGAAACCATGTTGGGCATTAGAAATTATCTGTTGACTTTCAAAGTATCTCGTCAGTTCATCTGCGATTACCGATTCCATAACTTTTGATAAAACAGGAAGGAGAGTAATAGGTCGGTAGTTAGCAGGATCCGAGCGCTTACCTTCTTTATATATTGGAGTGATAATTCCATTTTCCCACTCAGATGGGAGTGTATGGGAGTTAAGCAGACACTGGAAAAAGGTTGCAAGTGGTGTTGCTATGGTGGGAGCAAGGGTTTTTAGTACTTTTGGGCAGATCATGTCGATTCCAGGGGCGCTGTACTCCCAGAGAGACTGTAGTTTGCTTGTAACAGCTGCTGGAGTAAAGGTGACGCTGGATAAGCCAACGACATTTGTTGGGAGTTGATAGGGTGATGGTTCCATGACATTTGTAGCTACCGAGCCAAACTGCAAGAGTAGAGCATTCGCGGCATCCACAGCAGTAGTTGTTAGGCCACTGGCCGTCCTGAGTGGTGGTATTCCGGGCTTAAACTTTCTTTTGCCATTCACAAATCTGTATAACAGTTTGGTGTTACTCGTAAATTTCAGCACCATATTCTCCTGCAATTCGTACTTATCGACTCTAATGAGTGACGTGCAGTAGTTTCTGATGACTTTGTAATCCTGCCATGTGATATCACATGGGCTTAGCAAATGTTGCCTCCAGCTTTCATCTCTTCTGTTGATCCATTTACGTCTTCTGCTCCGGATCCACGTATTGGTCCTGCGCGATGTTCGTAATGGTACAACCTTCGATGCTGACTGTATGACCCAGTTAATTTTGTCTTTCAATTCATTCCACGCGTCATTCGCTGAGCTCTAGGTCCCAGTCAACGGTTGCTGCTAAGCTGCGCAGCTTATAGTAGTCCGTAATAGTGCGTTGAGTCTCTCTTTCTTTAGCAACAATACTGGCATAACACACATAACCAAATGTTAGGACTGAATGGTCGCTACGGCCCAGTGGAGGATCGTATGCTACTGACTCAACCATCAACTCTTCATTAGTCAGGATTAAGTCCAGGATTGATGGCTTGTTTGAACCGCGATGTCTGGTTGGTCGATGCACATGGTTATACAAAACTGCCATATCCATGAATTCGAGGACTTTCGATTTAAATGATGGCCCATCAGGGGACATTGATGCTATTGAAGGAACATTAAAGTCACCCATTATAAGATAGTGAGAGTACTTTTGTGAAACAGCATAACGGAGGGCGTTTAACAGAATGTTATCGCTGTCTGCTGATGAGTTCGGAGGTTTATAAATAACTGCTAAGAGGCAAGCATCACTCTTCTTCTGTGAACCAACATCTCGACCTGCTAGGTGCAGTCGGCAAAATAGTGCATCGGGAATAACAAGGGAATTTTCGGTAAGTGCCTCACACTTCAAATAATGTCGATGGTAGAGAGCAACACCGCCACGGCGAGATGGGCGATCATTTCGAATGACTGACATTTCGCTGAGTTCAATCTTTAGATCAAGTGTATCGTTTGAGAGCCAAGTTTCAATAACTGCTATGAGGTCCCAACTTGTTGTCTCATGTCGATAGCGCAGTTCTGAGAGCTTAGAATACACTCCTTGAGTGTTGGCGTAGCAGCATTGTATTTGTTGACGCATCAGGAGCTCGGTTCGCTGTGAGTGACCGGCACAAATAGTGCCGGTCTGCTGAAGTTTTTTGAAACGGTTGTTTGCACAGTTGGCTGGTTTGAGATGGGTACAATTGAGGCTGGCTCACCTGTATCTGAGGTCTGTACTAATTGGAATGGTCTTAACCGTACTTCTGGTGGCCCAAGTTTCCTGTTGTCATGCCATGCTTGGATTGCCACTGATACCATTTCGGACGCAGCCAAGGTAACTTTCAAAATTCGTGGCCCGCTACCTTGGTAGTTTGTGGAAGCAATTAGACGGGTGACGTCAAAAACCACGACATTCTTCATGTCGTATAGTTCTGCAATGTACCGCCATTCTTCTATGTCGTGCTTCTGTCGTTCACTGCTTTCGTCATGCTTCAATTCTGGCACACCATGAACCAGTACCACTTTCTTCATCTCATTTTGACGTGACGAACTAGGGTTGGATTTATGCTTCTCTCTTTCTGCCCATGACCTGTCAGGAAAAATGCGGGCACTGACAGAAGAGTTCACTAGCATGTGGCTTGCTAAGAGAACATCTTGCAGGTCACGCGTGTTGCCAAACGTTACTCGCAGTAACCGAGGTTCCCCTAAGTGTGGAGATGATGGATTTCGTGAAAGGCGTGTAAGACTAGTTGGGAGAACTTTCAGTCCGAGTGCGCAGGTTATTTCAGCCCACCGGTTTTGCTCCTCGGCTTGTCTACCTTTTGGCGATTCGCTAGTGGGTTCTGGGACGTTTGAACACATTACTGTCATTGCCTTTTGGTTGTGTAGTAATTGTTTGTTCTGTAGTTCCTTGTGAGCGTAGTTTTGTCTAGTGGGGGTGTCTGGCTTGTCTTCCGTGGACAATACGCCAAGGCTACAGCAAGAATTTTTACGTGCAACGCCGTTAGTTGCACTATCTATAGGGTCAATTGTTGTTGCCAAGCTACTGACGGAGGTGAGCATGCAATTTGTGCGTAACTCTGCATGCTTTGGCGCATTACGTGAGACTTGGGGTACCGTTCAAGCGGCCTGTTTTCACTGCTGTTTTTCACTAAAGGTGTTTGCCTTTCGCTGGACTGGGTAGCACTTTTGCTAGAGAGCTTTTGCCTTTTAACAGGTCGGGGATTCGGGCTACGTAATGCACTAATCTGCAACTCGAGTTCTGAGATTTTCCCTCCCAATACTGCGATCAGTTCCTTTTGGTCTGCAGACGTAACAGCCAATGCTTCACACTTTATCGTAAGTTTTTGAACAATCTTAATTATCGGACTATTTGAACATGTCACAAAACCACAAGCTATCTGTCGATACGCTGTTAGCTTGTAGCAGTCTGGAGATTCCCCGGTTTGCTTGTGTAAAATTCTAACCAAAATTCTATAATTGTACACCTAGGCAGCCGGTGTGGTTTGTTGAACTGATTGCTGAGTTCGAATGCTTTACTTGCTCATCGCCATTTTTGCTTGGCGCTCGCTTCGGTTGCAACGCGCAACTTCTCTGTGTGCTGTGTCTGCTCCGTTTCCCTAGCTAGAGCGTCCACGGTGTCGTTCGTTCATAGCTAGCTAACAGGGAATCTTTTGCTGAACCAATAAAAGTTTCCCTGCAACTCGATCCGTCTTCTGGAATCGCTCTCTGGGCTCCCGGAATAGGCAACCCTCTAAAAGCTTCGTTAAGTGTAATGTTCACATTTGTCGCGTCATATGAATTGGCACAGAACGAACACGTGATTTTCGAGCGGATTTCAGTTCCCCGCTTGTCTGAGCTACGGTTGACCTTAGGTTTGTTGCTCACTGGATTCCCGGTTGACAAGCTTCTCCGGCCCATGGATCAATGGTCGGTATGCACTTTTAGGTTGCGCTGGTCACGTCGTTTGGCTGCCTGTTGTCTGCTCCAGTCAGCGCGTTTGGGTGGTGCGTCACTAGGCGCACAGTGAAATGCACGTAAAAATATGGTGGTAAGGTGAGATGACAAAAATGCTTGTATCTATGGTATACCCTGGTGCACAGTACTAACTTATATATTGTCTGACAGCCATAAAGAAGATCTGTCGAATGGTATCCCGAAGGTACTGATGCAACTCAAATAAGCAAAGTTACTCAAGTTGGTCTTAGTAAATGGACTTCCGAAGACTTAGTTTGTGGTGTAGCAGCATGTCGTTGGACTTACTTCAAAAATATAGACGCCGTTGGATAGAGCTCAGTGATCCGAATCGATTGAGCGTACTTCCGAAGACGTGGCACAAGAATGTGAAGGGATACGTCCAATTAAACACAGAGCACAGGATTGCACGATTAGCACGCACACGCTGACAAGGTCACTGCGTGGACAGGAAGGAGGCACAACTGGGCCTTATGTGCACATTCACCTCACTTCATGCAACAGATAGAATGGCTCCTCCTATGTTTTTATCCGTCCATATTTATTTACATATTCAGCACGTTGACATGCAAAACGGAAAATCAGAGGCATATGGATTCCTCAGACTTATTCGTCTGTACCTCCTGAATAGCTCACACTTCCCATGCGTAGGCACTTTGACGCTTATCCCCATTTTAATGCTCCACTTAACACGCATGGTTTTAGTTTAGTAATAATGCGTAGCTTTCTTTACATCTCTATCAACACTCCCATTTACGTCCACTGGAGCTAACCAGAACTTCCTCAGTGATATAAAAGAAAAACGCGAGGGCGAAGCGAATGGATACGAACGATCAGGAACATGTCACCGATTTCAAGTCGCATTAATGGAAGTAGAAATGGAGGATGATAACGCCTGTTTTGCCGAATTATACAAGTTATGGATCTCTGGACTGTGTGCACAATCGACTGTAGCGAAACACAATCCAGATCTTTGTACGGAAAGTCCACACATACACACGCACACACACAGGGATGTATATTATGTAACTACTGAACTGTAGCCTTCATGGACGCAATAGCTTGTTAACTCGAGCAAGTAATTATGTAACTTTTCGCTGTCGAATAGACACTATACACTATACGCACATCCATAATTTCGCATGCACCTTTGTGTTAACAAGATTCCAGTGAATTTCAAACTAGACACCGATAGTGCAGTATCACTGCATAAAAGAAACTTAGTCGCAAAAGAATGGTCCTGAAGAGCCACACCAAACTGTGTCGAGGTCCAGGCGATTGCGTCCTTACATGAGTAGTGAAGGGAACCTTCTATGGTGTAAGTAGTTGAGATATCCCTTGGTCTGGCAACTAGGGAAGCCATTAACATCGCACACGGAGAGGGTCCAAACTTACTGAATCGCGACTGGATCAATCAGCTTTCGGTTCCACAGCTAAATTAATTTTCAAGCAACATAGACGGGCAATACTTGAACTTTAATAGCTTTTGTCCAATGAAATATAAACGAGCTTTAGTACGCACCACTTTCGCTAGAGCTCGTCAAATTTGCTCATTAGGCACAATCGAACGTGAACTAGAACGAATCACCTTGACACTACAAGAGAATGGGTATCCAGTGCGATTTATAGCTCGGCACGTGAAAATACGATCCGGAGATAAAAACACCAACCGATGTCCCAAAGAAAAACGTATTCATTACACTGCCCTTCAAAGGAGATCAAGTTGACCGAAGATGCAGGCATCGCCTCCGTCAAACAATTAAGAAGTGTTACCATGCGGCTGAGCTAGTGGTACCGCATTCAGTCAGAAGGTTGCTCTGTAAATCCAACCTGGACAGACCGGAATCTCAAGTTACCGCCTCATGCATTTACCTCTTTAATTGTACTTGCGGTAGTAAGTACATAGGCCGAACTGAGCGAAGGCTGTCAGAGAGGATTGCAGAGCATGTTCCGCGAAACATGATCGCTAAGGGTCCGAAGCTACCGATTAGCTCTATTGCCCGCCACATACTTGACTGCCCTGAATGCCAGAACCCACGTGGCAATTTCAGAGTAGTTAGCAAACAAGCTACTCCCCGTTTACTACAGTTTGTGGAGGCGGCAGCAATTCGGCCGCTGAAGCCAAATCAATGCAAGCAAACGGATTTCGTGACCACGCTAGCCCTGCCCTGATGAGGCTAGTGATTGCGTTTTCCTCGGAACAGGTCACGTGAGCCTAAAGACCTTCGACCGAGTTGAATTTTCGTTGTTAACATCGCACTGTTTTCCACTAACTGTATGTAAACAGCTGATGAGATTACACGAAATTGCTGAATTCAGTAACTTATTTTAAAATGTTGTTTCTTCTTGCTTTATTGAAATTCGTGAAGTGAAATGCCTGCATAAATTAGTTTTCCTTACGATCGGAGATAAATCGCTGCTCTAGGAATGCGCACGCGTTATTTGAGCCACCGAAAGAAACTTCACATGTAGACAAGCTAATATTCACATTCCATCTAGCACACGACCACGAATCATCAAGGTTGAGCCGCTGCCGTATACGACGCAATCGAGGGAAGAAGAGCAACTTCATCACCTGCCGAACGGTAGCGTCATAAAGGCAGTACAGTTTCCGCATAAGGCCACACTAATTGTCCATCCACTTAAGCCTGGTGGTTCGATTTGCGCCTATCTTGACCACAAAATCCCTGCCAATTGCAGTATCCCGGCAGAAGAATACCCCATTCCAAAGGTGAGGATGTTTGCACTAAGCTCTGTACCAAAAGATAATATTCAATCTTTGATCTCGAACACGCTTATCAACATATCGAGCTACACTAAAACGCCAAAACAATAATTATAACTCCATACCCATCGACGTTTGTTCAGGTATAACAGAGTAACACTGGGCACCCACTTTGCTCCGGCCATTTTCCATCGAACGATTGAGTACATCATAACATGTCTGCCCAAAAACTTTCGCGTGCCGGGGCGATATCTCTGTTAAGAAGTAAAAATGACGAAAATCGACGAAATCTGCTAATGGTTCTGGACCACCTGAATGAAGATGGTATGAGACTGAAATGTGAAAAAATCTTATTCCTTGCGCCCCACGTCAGTGCATGGAGGCTGAAGACGATTGAGGAGAAAATTTGGCCTATTCTTATAATACCACAGTCAAGGAACTAGCGCAAGTTGAAGTCGTCAAAGTTCGTACGCAGCCATCCATTGTGCTGCACCTTTCGCCTTGTTTATTATTCAAGGCCGCTTAGTGAGTGTATGCCGATATGGAGGCATTTGTTTTTCAGCTAATGCATTTACTCTTTCATTAATTCATTAATTTGTTTCTCACTACGCGAGACTTGCACTGGTCAATCCGCTGGTCCTGACCTAGTCTGGCCCAGAAAAGTACAAGACGTTGATATGTGGTTCGTCGCTATACGCTGTCGTAGCCATCCTTTCACAGCGTGACGCGAAAGCAGTAGAAAAAACAACTGCATTTGCCTCGCGCACCCTATCCCAGGCTGCTGAGCGAAATCACGCCCAAGTTGGCAAGGAGACTTTGGTTGTCATACTTGGGATAGTTCATATTCACCGCTACCTATCACGTGAACATCTCGAATCTTTTATGAATCTCTCACTACGATTAGTATGATGAATCCACCAAGACATTACAATTTATCATGAACCTTCATTTTGCGCCATAGTTTCTCTCCCAATGGACTTGTTATTCTTACTTGTTACCCGTAATACACCATTGTTCCGTTGTTCCATTGTATTCGGCTAGAAGCTTGAAATAAACGCAGACCACAGGTGATTGGCTGAAACTGTAAGCAAAGCAATAATGACAACACAAACAGCATCGCCCCGCATGCTTCACCGGGCCCTTATGTCCGCTCGCTATCAGTATCATTTAAAATAGCGTCATCGTAAGGAAAATCAATATGCCGACGCTCTCGGTGTTCTTCTTTTACTGGAAGATATGAACCATACGTCACCTTTGCGAGAACTTGTGCAAGTGATGTCTTGGATGTACCATTCACCAGTGACACGACGGATATAAAGTCAAAAACGGAATGGTCATGAACTGTCGAAGATTTGTGGTTATATGCTAACTGCTTGACCGTATAGAATAAGCGTAGGTCTAAGCGCATTTTATAATCGATGTACAAAACTGAACGTCGAGGATGGGTGCATAATTTGGGGCTATGTAGTCGTCATCCTCAAAAGGCATTGTTGAACAAGTCTTCGGGAGCTCCATGTGGGCCACCAAGAAAAGTCGGTGGTGAGGGAACTAACTCGCAAGTAGATCTGATGACATGGAGTCGACCAGAAATTGGAACAAATCGTACAATTGTGCACTAGCTTACGAAGAGAATAAATCATCCCAACCGTATGTGCCAGTGTCTCCATGGCAATGGCTCTCTTGTTCGTGGGACAGCATACATACTTTCTTCTGTGGACCCATGGAAGGCTCCATGGCGGCTGTTGTTTTTAACCAATATTCCATATATAGATCGAAGCTCAAACAATCGCAATAATGACTGAGATGATCACTGTGCATATCCGAAGGAATATCTTCACTACGCATGGTGTACCAAGTGCAGATATGTCAGACAATTGCTTAGCATTCAATGGCGACGAGTATGAATAATGCTTACATAAAAGTGGAGTCGAGCACGTGCTTCCGGCACCATACCAGCCTTCGTCCAACCGTCTGGCCGAAAGAGCAGTAGCACGATCATATAGTGTGAGCAAACGACAGTCTGGAAGTTTATAAACCCACCGACACAAATTCCTACTACAGTGTCTAATTACACCGCACACGGGTCATTCACGCTGTGTTCTACTGGTTGAATCTGAATAAATCAGACCTGCATGGAATAGTCGTTAAGCATTAGTCCTAGATGAAGTGACGGTACGACTTGTGTACCAAGGATTGCGTGGTTGAAGCAGACGACAGTGTATCTGAAATTGAGGCCTACGAATAAGACTTGGATCAAAAGGTGGTAGTGCAGCAGATGCAGTGTTGCAAGACGGGAGAATACTTCGATGCCATTTAGACCAAGTGCGACGGCACTCTGTGAGACCAGCAAACAAACAAGCAAACTGCCGTTCGCTTGCACCCCTAGGAATATCACTGGAAGCATTGTCAAAAAACATGACGGTTCAACACCTATTCATATTTACAGCCATGGTTATCATTTAGTGATAAGTGGTGCGTAGATCGCTATCAAGCAGGATACAGTTTATCTATCCGTGGAGGGCTGTTTTGATTTTGGAGCACTAGTCATGGTCTGTAGGGCGATGCACGTTACTCGTCAAGGAACAGATGTGCGTGTAACCCAGCGGACAATGAGCACTGGCCGTGTGCACACACTACAACTATGTCCGTTTACGTGTTGTGTTTGTTCTTCCGACGATTATGGTCAGCGCGCACGCGCATGGCAATGCGGTTTGATCCACTCCCAAACACGTACCTGTAACTTTATCTTGCATCACTGATCCAAATGAAGTGGGAACGTTGCAAAGTATGAATGAAGCACCTTGGCTTCTCCGGTTTTTCCGGATTGAGCTCAATTAGAGTTGGTCAGATGAGATATTTTCATCTATCTTGAAAGATGCTATGATGCTCCACTCGGCCAGTCCAAAATGTATTCAGAGTAGATGCAACCAGTGAATGGCGACAAAAGACACTCCGCTGTCTGTGTTCTATGCTAGAAACTCCTATTGCAATAAGCAAGCTTGATCTCTGCAGCTTCATTCCAGCGTAGTTAGCCACTGTTACGGGTGAAGCACAGTTTGCTTTGAAACACTCTTCTATCCTCCTGGTGAAGCCAAACATTACGCGAGCTCACCTGAAGAGGTCATACAACTGATTACATTCAGTTTAGATTTCCCTCTTTGTCAGTATATTTGTATGCATATCGCTATAATTCATTGAAGCAAACAGTTGCATCCATCAAATGTGGTAGGCAAACCCATGGACCCAACTGTTCATTAACGCAACCCTGCCCAGATCAGTGAGTGCAGCAGGCAAACTAGTGTCCTTATCAGGCTAGGTTTTGACGTTACTGGAGATCAAAATATCGATAGTTATTTAGTCAATTTTCACAGCATATGTATGCAACTGACGCGAATGTGGTGTACTTACCACTTCGATTAACACCTGTCCTCCAATGGCGTTCGCCATGCAACTTTGTGTGTCCAACACCCGCACGGCCGTTCATTCAAATACGCACTCTTATTATGCTACTGCCTGTTAATTAGTAGTACCGCGAGTTTTAAAAAGGTCTATTTGAGCACCCGAGGTGAGAGAGAATGTTGTTTTATCTTTTGCGGTCAGCAGCAATAGTCGCCAACAGACGAACAGACACAGATTAAATTAAAAGAGAGTAACGACCAGAGTATGGCCTGATGCAATGGAGTACCAAGTTAAACTGTGTTTTGTTCAAGATTGTCAGATGTTAAGAAGTCACAATCACGCAGTGTAGTCATACAAACAAGCTCGTGATTGCTGCACAAAAGCTGATCGAAATATATCTATCAGTCATTCCCAGCGGACACCCGTAAGCACATTACGATTACTCAATGCCATTTTATCGAGGTAGCTAAACAACAATGGTTATCTCCAAACGCTATGAAGTTGATGGCGGATTCCAAGCTGCGAACTACCTAACCAGTGGTGCATACGCACACACAGCTGGAATTCCCGCAATTCGACTGGAGTATTAAGCACAGCATTAGAAGCTTTGGCTTATATTGACTGCCCCGTTTATTTTCCATGTAACTATATTGCTGTGCTTCCTGTTGGTTGCAGCTCCCAGAGTACAGATGAAGTACATAATGAACAAGTTGTCGTACTAAAGCCTATTACAGGGTAGTGGAAGTATGTATCAAGATCCTCGTATTTGTGTTCTGCCAGTGGCCACAACGAACTCCCCAATTATTTTCCACTGATGATGGTAGTACGTCCAAAGACGAAATGTTTATAATCAAACTATCCAGCTCGGCAAGCAAACCTACAAATGAATAGCGAATATAGCGACCGTCACAATAGACCGTTTGTACAGTGGTGATCGAATGCTACCAGCGCGCAATAGTCCGCCAAGTGAGGTCCGAACGCCTGCGCACGACCGAAGGGAGTTATGCACAGATATCGATGCATGTGTGCGTTCTCGAATAGTTAGGTAAGGCAGGAAAGTAGCATCCAGACATCCGGGAACTATGAACGTACTGGGAGAAGATAATAATGGGGTAACGGTTTATTGCAGGTACAAAAGGCAATAGATGTTGGGGTGCAAAGTGTAGGAGAAAAACTAGCCTGTCAGCTCAATAATACTCATTTAGATGGGCTGATAAGTTTATCCCTATCAACACGTATGTGCATGTCTGGTATTATGGGATGGTTTAGGTACGAACCGTTTTCCTGCTTTATTTTGTCTACCAATCAATCACGCAATGCAGATGGCTTAAAGTGCTCTCATAAGTTTTAAGCACAAATAACATTGTTGTAAATGTTAAATACTTTAGAATAGTGGTCTATTAATTAATGTGATGGCTCAGCCGAATGCATTACGCGGTTCACCGCATCTGGACTTATCGGCTTGGTAAAGAGACCAAGTTTTAAGGGGTGACGATAAACGTGGACCAAGTTCTGGAACATCTGGTAAGACAGTATGATGCGTCACAGTGGTTACTGCCCTAGCCAGTTAGAGTCGTTGAAACCGAAATTAAGCGTGGTGATCAAATGGTCTAAATTGCGCTCAATGCGTCATTGGCAGCACACGAACCGTGTAGTTTTACGTACTTCGGTAAAACAGAACTACATTTATGCATTCTACTGCACAAGCTGACACCAAATATCTCATCATCTGAAGGCATAGCTGGCTGTTCGTTCGAGTCGAAAAGTGTCGATAAGGCGGTGTCCGGGTAGTCATGGTCCTTGTCATCTGTTCCTAGATACAACTTAAAAGATAACTTTTACTGGAGTTGATGCATTGGCTATTGCAGTCATGCATGATCATTTAAGTGTAGAGAAAAGGAATGCATGTAATCAGAAGTTGCTCCACAACGATGTGATAAGAGTATGGCAGTGAAACACAATTTCCTGGCCCTCCAGGTTGAGGGTTGGCGTGATGGTGGCCAATTATTACTTATAACGGACTCTCTGTAGCCCGATGTATGATTCCGGCTGCCTTGAGGTGAGATTTTCAAACCAAACGCTTTGGCTGAGAACTCTAATCGTTCTTCGCTCTAAGGTTGGGTAACCTTCCCATGCAACACAAGAAAACGAGATAAATAATTTCTTTATGTACTAGTCGTGGAAGGCGATAATCAACGGCGTCTTGCTTTTTGCACCGAACATTTATACTGATAAGGATGACATTGCTCACATCATACTGTTTTCATATTGCTCCTCTCAATTTTTTCATCTTTATCGTTCAGGTTTATCAACATCATCACCAACACACGCAAGCTTAAAGTGAGAAACACACCTAAGCTACTGTGCCGTCCAGTTTCAGTTTCATTTTATTCCCAATTCCTAGCCCTCTTCCACCTTGCTTTAATAGGAGCTTGCTTACTAGTTTCGACTCACA
This sequence comes from Dicrocoelium dendriticum, assembly GCA_944474145.2. Classification (NCBI taxonomy): domain Eukaryota; kingdom Metazoa; phylum Platyhelminthes; class Trematoda; order Plagiorchiida; family Dicrocoeliidae; genus Dicrocoelium; species Dicrocoelium dendriticum. The sequence continues at coordinate 109,111,145 of OX104066.1, forward strand.
CGGAATCGTAGAGAACCGTCGTGACCCAATAGCAAACCTAATGTCAAACCAAGTTAACAATTAGAGTTCATTGGCTTTAATGTCGAATCAATGATATTCCCTAAAACTCGCATGTTTAAGCATGCGCAATTAGTTACAAATCGCCAAACAAATAACACTTGCCCGATCATTAGACCCATCGACCGAAATCTACGCCTTAGCGAAAACCTGCCTGCAAGACACGAGCTCATTGCTCAATCTACGAGCCCCCTCATGTGATACTAGCGGTACTGATTACTGGTTCGAAGCAGCGAGTAGAGCTTTCTCTGTGTAGCTGCATCATTCGTCGCTTTTGGACATATACTCATTATGTTGTATTCCGCTCTGTATATTTTGCGTCTGCAGTGTTTGTCAAGGAGTATCTTAAATTCCGACACTGAGTTTGCCTCAACTATGTGTTGCGGCAGGTCGTTCCATACATTCACCACTCTGCGTTCGAAACATAATTGGTGAGCGACCCGCTTCAAATCCGGTACGACAAGTTTATACCGGTGTCCTCGCGTGCAGCTTGGTGTGCGCAGATGAAGCAGTTGTCTCAACATGGGGTAATCACTCAGATGTAATATCCGGTGCGTCATGACGAGGTCAACCCTCAGTCGACGATAAGCTAGGGTGTACAACCCTAGTTTCTTACATCGGTCTTCGTATGGCATACCTCGTAAGTTGGGAATCAGCCTGGTGGCTACATGCTGCACTCGCTCAAGCTTTTCTACCTCGCCCCGGGTGATGGGACAATACGCGGGAGAGCCATACTCTAGCATTGGTCGTATTATCGAGACGAAGAGGCGAGTAGCAATCTCTTCGGACCAAGTGCTGAAGCTGCGCCTGAGCGCCCAAAGCATCCGAAGGCTATTTTGGTACAGCCTATTCGTGTTATCAATGGACTTTAGGTCGTAGCGTGAGAGTACACCGAGGTCGCGCACGAAAGGCGCGGGATGCAACGGTTGACCAGCCACCATGTAGGTTAGGCTGCGCTCACACTTACCCAGCCTCATGAATTGCGACTTGACCGGGTTGATTGGGAGGTTGACCTCTGCAGACCACGTGGAGAGGCGGTCGAAATCCTGCTGAAGTAAATCACAATCATTGAGTGTGCGGATTACTCTCCACACCTTCAAGTCATCTGCGAACAACACACAAGGTGATTGGAATAGCTGAGGCACATCGTTTACATGGATCAGAAACAAAATCGGCCCCAGTACAGTGCCTTGGGGCACGCCGCTGCTCGATGGATACCAGTCGGTTAGATGGTTGTCCACCTGGACCCTCCACTTTCGATCAACAAGGAAATTCCTGATCCACTGGTGCAGCGAACCACCAACACCGCACATCCTCAGCCTGTCGAGGAGCACTGCATGATTTATCTTGTCAAAAGCCTTACTGAAGTCAATGTAAATGACGTCGACTGATTGGCCTTGGTTCAGCGCTTGTAACCATTCGTGCCTCGTCAACAGTAGGCTGGTGATGCACGAGCGACCTTTCATGAAACCATGTTGTCCGGAGATCAACAGGTTTTTCGACTCGAGAAGCTGCAGAAAGCTCTTCTTCACGATCTTCTCGAGCGCCTTTGCCGAAACAGCGATCAGGCAGATCGGCCGGTAGTTATCCACTTTGCTTGGGTTACCCCCTTTCGGTATGGGTTTTACGACTGAGCATTTCCAGTCATCCGGTAATAGTCTAGTGGATAGTGACCTGTTAAACAGCTCAGTTACAGAAGGCGCGATGATGGCCGATAGGGACTTGAGGATCAGTGTGTGGATACCATCTGGCCCAGCAGGCTTCATCACGTCAAGATTTGCTAGAAGCTTGCGTATATCCTCAATATTGTCAAGTTCAGCTGGAGCGGCCCGGGTATCATCCAGCCCAATGGGTTAAACTAGGTACACTTTGGAGCACCCAGAGAAACAAACAAATTGGTCAGCGTTTAGAGGTTAAAATAGTTTAGCTTCCTGTCTATGTATAATTGCGGATAAAACAGTCAATGCACTCATCGCCTCAAAAATTCCTTATCTTGTTGACCGATACCAGGCTCCACTACACCAGATTACAGTTGAGAAACCTGAATGAGTATGGGCAACATCAAGTAGCCCAGACCCCTAACAGAATTGTAGGGGACTGCTTAACCGGTGGCGTATGAACTAAAACGGGGAAAATTGGGAAACTAAAACTGAAGTTCAATTAATTGCACTCATAAGACGAACGAATTATCGTCCGAAAAGTTACATGAGGCATGACAAACATCGACTGGACAGCTAGATGGCCACAACCTTAAAGAGGAGAGGCGGGCATTGTTAATAGTAAATCAGTGAGGGCATTCAGGCACCTGACAGTCGGTCAGTGTAAAAATAAGAAATTCAAAGTTAGAAAAAAAGTTATTCAAAACCTGCAGACGAAACAAACACCATAGAAAGGTGAAACGTCCGAATTGCTGACCCAGATGATTCTTCGAGCGCTTCATGGGGTACTTCGCCAGGATTTGGCAAATAATGCACAATAGCGTCAAGCAAAGGTTGAACGCCGCGATTTCGCAAAGCAGAACCAACCAGTACTGGTACAAATTTATGGGAAATAACAGCTCGACGTACGGCAGCTGTTAGCTGGTCTCCGCTGATAGGGGCCTCTGTTAAAAAGCATTCCGCTACTGAGTCATCGCCCTCGGCTAAACGCTCTGAAACGAAACAAATGATTCGATGAATGTGGCGAAAGTGAGAACGAGGGTGATTGGGAAAAGGAAGAGCAACTTTTAAGGTTACATGCTAAGGGTAACTTTATCCTACAGTGGGGTATTAACAACACCGCTACTGATGAAATGTCACCCAAGCTTTCTAAGAGGTGCGCCTAATGCAGACGGCTTCTGAGTGAAAGACATGGAGTATCCACCCAGCCAACTGCTACATCAGTTCCCCCTTCCCTTTTTACAGTGGGATCAGCCGGTATCCTGAGATTTCGTTCAAATGAGTAAGGTATTGTCAAACAGAAAGTGAGCGACTGATGAATAAAGAATCTAACCAAATTTGCTAAGAGACCCAGTGAATAATTCGATGGGTCTTATCAAAAAGCAGCTGACGGACATCACGATGTCAGCATGTCGGTCGTCCCGCAGGCACCTCTCATAGAAGACAAGCAGCCTCTCACAGATGTATCAAGTTACAGTGGCCATCTATCTGCAGTAGTGTCGGCCATATTGTAGCCATGTCTATCCCACCATTAATCGATGAATCGCATGTCGCACCAGCTTCGAGGTTTGGAAAAGTTTCACAAGTATCACTGGTGATGTGAAAATCGGAGTTGACAAATGAACCGACTACCGATAGCTGTTCCGTGACAGGGACAGATGCGTGGAAAATGTATGTATCAGTGCAATTATGTAGTAGCGGCTTAAACTTTGACATCATGAAACACGCGGCTACGTGTGCAGTGTTCTGAATCCGCGTACTCAACCATGCTCGTATATGAACCAAGTGGGACCGTCCAGAATTGTCAATCGGTTAATTCGAAAAGCATTTATTTCAGCTGAAACGGATATTAGTCTTCCATGATCGTTTTGACTAAGTGTGAAATTTCTACGTATCAAAACAGCAAAATAACTACAGTACTCAGGCATTAGGCCACAAGCCAGCTCAAAAGGAATGCCAACAATATGCATTAGTGTTACATACGTAATTCGTTCGCCTCTCTTCTCAGCACCGTGCTTTGCCATTGTAAAACTATCATACCACATGAATACTGAATACTGTATTATAGAGCAAGTAGAAAGGAATTCTGTATAACTCCTACGAAATATGTTGAAAAAGGTTATAAAAAATGGCAGCCGTGAATATCGTTATCGTCCTCATAAAACATTTAAAATATCTGACTCACGGTATTTCAGGACTCACAAATGTAACATGTCATCGTCAGTGTGCAATCGTGCTCTGAATCGAATAGTAGTAAAATATAAATCTAACAACGTTTTGAACTGCTGCACAGATGTTGCCTCATCACATGTAAAGGCAAACTGTTCTAAATATTTATGACTCTTCGTTGAAAGCACAGTGGGTGGGGAACTCGCTTCACAACCGGCACGACGAGTTTGTATCAGTATCCGCGTGTGCTGCATGTCGCTCGTAAGTGCAGCATTGGCCTCAGCATGCGGAAGTCACCGAGATGTAGAATACGGTAGGTCATAATGAGGTCGACTCGCACCCGACGGTAGGACAATGTGTAGAGTCCTAGTTTCTCGCACCGGTCTTCATACCCCAAGCCACGTAAACTCGGGATGAGCCTGGTAGCAACGTGTTGGAACCGGTCGATTTTTTGTGCCTCGCCTCGGGTAATCGAAAATAGGCGGGAGAATCGTACTCTAGCATTGGGCTAATGATGAAAGAAAAGAGGGGTGGGAACCTCTTCAGACCATGTGCCAAAGCTATGTTTGAGCACCCAAAGCATGCGCAGTCCGTTACGATATAGCATGTTCGTGTTGTCCACGGACTTCAAATCGTAGCGCGTGAGTATACCTAGGTCATTCACGGAGGGTGTGGGATCCAGTGGTTGGCCGTCAAGGGTGTAGGATCGGCCGTCAGCACCCTTCCCCAGGCTCATAAATACAGACTTGGCTGGGTTGACCGGGAGATGAACTGATGCAGACCATGTGGATAGGCGGTTGAGGTCTAGCTGAAGTATGCCAGAGCCGTCGGGAGCATCAATTTCTCTCCATGCCGTCCGCAAACAAGGCACACGGCGACTGGAGAAGCTGACGTCGATCGTGGATCAGGAACAGAGTGTGCCCCAGCACAGTGCCTTGAAGCACGCCATTTGTAGAGGGATACCAGTCAGTTAGATGGTCGTCGACCTGTACCCTCCACTTTCGTCCAACAAAAAAGTCGCGGATCGACCGGTGCAGTGAGCCACCGATACCGCACATCCTGAGCTTGTTAAGGAGAACCGCATGGCTGACCTTGTCGAACGCTTTACTGAAAATGATGAATATCACATCGACAAACTTCCCCTTGCTTATTGTACTCAACTACTCATGCCTCGTCACAAGCAAGTTTGTAATACATGAGCAGCCTTGCATAAAACCGTGCTGTGCGGGCGTCAGGACCTCTTTTGAGTGTAACAACTGCAATAATGCCGTTTTTACACTTTTTCAGCAACCTTTGCCACAATAGGTGTCAGACAAATTGGCCTAGGGTCACCGCCTTTCCGAATAGGCTTCACCACCGAACATTTCCAGTCAACCGGCAACGAACCTTCGGACAGCGACCTGTTGAAAAGGTCAGTCAAGACAGGAGAGATGATGGCCGAAAGTGACTTAGGAATCAGTGGGTGAAGCCCATCAGGTCCGGCAGGTTTGTTGCCGTCAAGTAGTTGACATACCTCTTCAACGCCGCAATCCAGACTGTGGAGTTCGGTAAAAGCGGTACACGTAGCACTCGGAACAGACACCTGGTCATTTGTAAATACAGAAGCGAAATGCGCCTACACCTTGACCTTGAATGTTTGCTTAGGGCATTAGGGTTTTCAGGTAAGTCTCCCATCTCTCCCTCTTATTATTCTTTGTTTCATAGATGCTCATGGTTGTATGGCAGCGAAGCATCAGTTCAAATGGCTAATGTGCTGCTGTTGATGACGAGTCATTGGCAGAGCCAGAGACGAGGAATCTGGCCCACAGTCTGCGCGGCCTCCGAGCCAGATTTCCATACTGCTTGTTAAACCAATGAGGCTTAATCGGTCTAACATTCCGACATTTCAAGGACACAAAGTGGGAACACAGTGATGTCAATCTCCCTTTTATAAATATCCAACAGTCTTCTACAGATGCAGCTTGTGACAGAGGCCAATCCAGTTGGCTCGCGGTTCGAACTAGTCCGTCGAAGTCCATTTTCCAATAGTTGTAAGCTGGTTCCAGCGGACGTGAATACAGCAAACGTAATTCCATATCAGCTATGAGCCCTGCGTGGTCGCTCGTAGCCAGGGGCTCCAGGATCCTAACGTCACGCACTCGTTGTTCGTAGCTCGTTAACATCAGGTCGAGACAGGACGGGATTAACGTGTTGTTATGCGTGTTCGCTGGCATATGTGTTGCGATGCACCAGTTTCAAGTACCAAATCCACGAACTTTGCTGCAACCTCACCATGTCCAGGCATCAAACACACATCAGGCCATCGTATTCGAAAACAGTTAAAATCGCCCACAAGTAGAAAATGTGGACGACTCATGTGGGTTCAAAGGTAGGGCAGCCAATCCAAACGACTCAGGGGGCTGCGATAAACTGCGCCCACAAGTAGTTCTCCGCGCCTGAGGCGGATGGAGCACCACAGTAGTTCGCACAAACCATCGTCACTTCGGTAGGTGCTCACAAGTCTCCCACGCAGGGAAGACCGGATGTAAAGCAAGATACCACCGCGGGCATTCGTTAGTTTATCGTATTAGAAGCACGAGTAATCGTTGAGTTCAAGTTCCTGGGTGTATAAATCCTAATGCAGCCATGTCTCTGCGAGTCCCACTACGTCTGGCCACTCAGACGCAACGAAACAACAAAGCTCATCGCGCTTGATCGGAACACTGCAAACATTTGTGAAGGCTACTCGCAGGCCGCAGCAGGAGCCGCCGGGTGTGCTTGAAGTGTGAGCAGCCCGTTTATCCAGATTGGCAGATTTTTGGAAACCACCCGAAAATTTACGATACAAAGATTTTTTTCCCCCTCACCAGTACGTCTTTTCAGCTCAGTAATGGCAGACTTGAGCCGCTCCCTGTCTACTGGGTCCAGGTCTGGACGAACATGGATCTTTAAACTCTTCAGCCTACTTAGGCAGGACATGATCAGTCTTGGATTGGCTTCGTCCACAAAAGTGATTCTCATAGGCCGATTTTGTTGAGCATCTTGCTTTCCAAGACGGGTACTTTGCCTCACATTTACCGAGTCCTCACCAGTGTCGAGGAGTCTGTCAATTACACTCTGTAAAAACTCGGCATGGTGATCGTAGCGCACTTGGGATGATGGATCACTGGACTCCTTCTGGACTGCTTCTCGAGGCAATAGATGCACACGCAATGGCTGGGTTGTGGAATACTGAATAACGAACAAGTGACTGACCCAGTCGTTGACGCAAAAGGTATAGGCATAACAACTGGTCATTCTGCGGACCGCATAATGGGTAGAAGACAGGCAAAACATCTCTAAACCCCGAAAGTAGTTGGTAGCGATATCAATGCAACATAAATTATCACCAAGTCGATAGTCTTGCGTTAACGCGAGTGCTATGTATGGTGCCTACGTTAAATACGTGGTGGAGGAGCTTCAAACACAAAAACAGATGCCGCTGACTGTCGTGTTGGTATTGGCCAGAGGACAACATCGGACAGCGCGCGGCATTTCAAAGTAGTACTTACCAATGAATTCCATACGGCGGTCCTTCACCTCTTGTAGCATGTGCGATGGAACAGAATCTTCGCGAACTGTTAGCCTGGAAGGTAAACGAGGCTTCAGAGACGATCGTAACTGGCGCAGACTAGTAATGGACACCCAATATCAACCGAATTTTAAGACGTTATGACATCGAGGGAGAACTAAACACTCAAGTAAGATATTTGAATCGTCGACGAACAATAACTGGCTTTGGACTGTAAGTTAATGAGACCAAGCGACTTTTCACTTGAGGCCTCCGACAGTGCAGGTTACTGTCATCTTTCCTTACATAGGTGAAAGGTACGATAAAAGTTATCTAGGCTAATGGACAAGGTGAACAGAGTGAACCACGAGGTACTCTTTCGTAAACGGAGGACATAGGGAATCGGTGGCACGTTACTTCAGTGGTTACACGAGTTTATTGTGGGACGAAGGTTTAGAGTGAAGGTCAATGACTACCTGACAGACTGGTTCCCATCGACCAGTGGCGTGCCACAAGGAACTGTAGTTGGGCCAGTATTATTTCTTATTCATATCAATGATCTTCCGCAGCAGCTCCAGTCACCATGTGCCCTGTTTGTAGGTGATTTGAAAATCTGGAGGATCATTGAAAATCAGAACGACTGCGCTCACTTCCAGCATGAGTTAGAGCGACTGTCAACGTGGTCCGCTGAAATGCAACTCCCTCTTAGCGCAAGCAAGTCGGAGTTCATCAGTATCACCAGACGTCCAGCCACTTGATCATACAATTTGGACGGCCAGTTGCTCCACCTTAACACATCTGTCAGAGACTTAGGAGTTCTCTCGCGACATGATATGAGATCACTAGAAAATAGAGAAATTGTACCGTGCGGGACTTCGTATGCTCTGGGCACTAAGACGCAGTTTCTCCACATGGTCCGAAGAAACCGTCCCTCGTCTATTCACCTCGCTCATTAGACCAATCCTTGAATACGGTGCCCCAGCCTACCATTCGATAACCCAGTGGGGAAATGAAAAGCTAGGGAGAATACAGCATATCGCAACTAGAATGATACCGAGTCTACGAAAGCTTCCGTATGAAAAACGTTGTGAAAGGCTCGGACACACTATCCTACCGCCGAGTAAGAATTGACCTTATTATGACATCGAGTACTACACTTGAAGCACTTCCCATACTGTGGCCAGTATTTCACCTGCGGGAACCCTGTAACACCCGAGGACACCGTTACAAACTCAGGGTCCCCTGCATGAACAAAGTATCACATCAGCTTTGTATCGAACGAAGAATCGTAAACCTATGGAATACACTACCAGAAGGGTTAATAGAGGCCGATTCTGTGAAATGTTTTAAAACACGTATCGATGATTATTTCGAAAACCTGTGCTTTTGTGAAAGGATGCACATACAATGCCAAAAGAAGACATCGTATGCCCGGAAATAATGACACCAATACAAATTCCTAATCGAACAAGGATAACGATTAACTGACCAGACACAACCGCTGATGTTTCACAACTAAATGTCTTTGATTTTCTGTAGTTCGATCGTGTTGTACAGTAACCTTTCTACTTGCTCTTAAATACAGTTTCAGTCTCAGTAGCTTCAAATCACAAATAGAGAGCGTGATGCTGTTGTGCCACAGATGTGCAATGACTACGGAGACACGAACGAACGGCAGTGAAATGGAACACTATTTCACAGACACGTATGACGCGATAAACACATCAGTAATACAAGAGACTACTCTAGCTTGAGCGTACATAATTGACGGATCAAAAATGCAGTTCTGATGGTCAAATTTAGTCCGCACACCGAAAGGTAGTAGATCCGGTTGACTTTACACATGCACCAAAATATTAAAAATAATGAATAGAGATGGAAAAATAAAAAAGTGGCGCAATGAAGGATGACTTCGAAAAGAGCGAGCAAGATGCCGCAAGTATTGGATAAATGTGTGACCGGAATGTGCAATCGGAGTGTCCACACGAATCCGCGGGACAAAGCGAACAGCGAGGTAGGTGTGAACTGAGCATAGCAGGTAGCTGGGCAAGCCAGGCTTGTTTGACCGTCTATGACGCCCCGCTGATTGTTCAGTATTTGTCTGTCTAATTGAGTCAAAGGAAAATCTCATGGGCACAGCAACATCGTAATGCATTGCAGTTGTCTGGCTCTATAGATCAAGACGAGTTACGAGGCAACTATACTGCGCTTTTTCGACGAGTTTATTTAGCTGAATAAAACTATGTCCATGAAGGGCTGAGTTTTGTGACATACGGAGTTAAGAAAAATGTTCAAGAGCACCAATGACCTCACTATGACGTCACAAGCAAGAAGATTTCCAAGTACTTGGGTGGCTGATTCCCAGGCCACAACGCAAGAAGATGGTCCGCATAAGTTGCTAACTAGACTGGCTATCAAGGTGCTGCAGTGACTTGAGCATCGCTATGTTAGCTTTAGTCATCTCGAGATCAACACCTACTAAATGCGCAAGTGGCATAACACCGGACAAACTCGGGATGCCCAAGTTGGAGGAGAAAAGTGGGAGAGTACCAAAGTCTGTATGGCTGCTTCATATCATGCAACCACAGGGCGCTGGTTTTGTTTTTAAGTCATAGGTGTTAGGCGAGAGTCTGGAAAGCTTCTAGTCTAGATTTGAGCAATCTGATAGTGTCCAGGAACAACCATGACTATTCAGTTACACACTGGGATAAAAGTGCATCGTCAAATGTGCAAGTTCATAGAGGCCGCTACAACGGTTGAACCCAGCAGAGTGGATAGATGAGAACTTGTTACAGATGATGTTTTTTCGAATTTCAACCTGCATCCCTAACGACACTCAAAAACGTCATAGTCAGCCTTCCATCTGTAGTCCATAGTGTAAAATCCAGTGACTGCACAGTTGTCGCAGCAGCAACTCATGGCTTTCCGTCGTGGAAAGAGCTTTTCCAGACTGAAATGGCCGATTTCTCAATCAGCATTCAACATTTGAACTCAAACGCACACTAAAGAAATCAAGTGATGACGTATGCTGTGTATCCGAAATCAGGGTACAAAGTTTCGGCGCGGTCACCAGAATGACTGCCTCCAGCTTGATTTCTCGCCATTGGTTACACGCATCCAAAAACCCTGAGGAAGCAACCATGAGTCACACCGCAGATGATGCTCATCCCCGGGGTAATATCTTTGCTCGACGATCGGATCCCGTGCAAATGAACTGACGACACCAATCAGAGTTCAGGGAGTAGCGCCAGATGTAGCGTGTGCATGGTTATTGCGTGTGTCCTAACACTCATCAGTCTTGATGCCATTGAACTTAGCAAACAAATGAATCAAATATGCATTTAGATGTAGAGTGCAGCTGTGTGCGAGTAATACAACCAAAAATTTCGGAAGCTAAGTTAGGTGCACCACGTTAACATTTGCATGCCTGCATGATCCAATGAGCTATACTCGATGATGCTTCTTGCACATTCAAAGTTACTCATACCAGATTAGTCAATGGTTATAGGCTAGACTAACAAATCTCCTGGCCATCCAATGTGGAAGTGGAATGAGGATGACCCATTATTACTTAAATCGGACCTCATGTATCACAATGTCAAGTGCCCGCTTCTATGCGGTCAAAGTTGTGAACCAAAGGTTTTGGTTGAGAACCCGTTTTTCTCGAGTTTAACACTGTCCAACCCAGCAGCATCCTGCCCATGCAATGCAGTGAAACCTCCTTCAAACTTCTTGTGGTTACTAATGAGTAGGAGGATTTTAATTTTAATTTTTTAGTCCCAGTAGCTAACAAGCTACATGGCACAGCCTAGTCCGGAAAAGCATTAGTTTCAAATGCTATGGACGTAGCGTCTAGTGAGATGAAGTCATGAGATTCGCAGGCTAGCCACTGTCATCTGCTAAGGTAGTTACGTGCATGCCAGTGGAAGATAGGTCGTGCTATATCCCAGTTACCAGGCAAATTACGTAGCCTAGCCGACGTCCCCCATTGCTCAGTGGCTTAAGCTGCTGGCTAGGTGGCATCTGCCTCTAGCGGTCATGACTTCGGTCCCCAGTAGGGGACTGAGGGAATGCGCACCACTGACGAGCCCCCATTATGGCGAAACGCGTCTGCTGTTTTTCCGGACTAGGTTGTGTTATGTAGCTTGCGAGCCACTGGGACTTCTTGATGCTCTGGCCGCCGCAGATGCTAATCGATGGCGGCCTAGCTGTTACATAGAGCAGGGTGCATAGGGGCGAGTGTGCCACTGCTCACGCCTTCTCTCCTTCTTATTCCTCTCATCCATGCCGTCCCATTCAATCTTCCTTTTTTACTCCCTGTTTCAGCCATCCGATTATTGGTTCTCCTCCACCGTGCGTCATTATCCATTTATCATCTAGTTTCGACTCACAAACAACCGCGGAGCGTCACCTCTCCCCTACAAACAAGTCCGTCCAACCATGCGCACAACCACAGTTCATCCTCACTTTGCTGCAGATCGGTAAACAGGCAACATTTGCCCAAGCATTATACCCCGTTGAAAGAGCTGTTGTATAACGGAAAACCCGCGTACAAAACTGGTTCTATGGTCACTAAATGATGGAATAAATCGTGCGCCATTGACGGTACTTTCTTATTACATCCATCCGGGGATAACGCAGCTTCGAATGCCAGTCAAAGCGGAGAGAGGTGCTTTGAGACCCCGGGCTGAAGATGGGCTGGTAGACTGGATCCCAGTCAGTAGCCGGATGTACGCTGCTCGATCATCTGCTCGTATAGGGCCTCTAAGTTGTGTGAGTCACTTGCAGCATTCCCGTCACTGCTACCTATTCCTTCTCAAAACGTGGCGCTGACTAGGTGAGAGATGAATCCTATCACCAACTGGGCGATCTCCTTCGTAACAAAACAAGTAGAGATATTAGAATACTGGGTGATGATCTGAACGTGTGAGTAGGAAAATTATCCACTGATAAACTGCATCTGGGTGGCCAAAACGATGTAGGATTCCGTAATGATAATGGTGAGCGGCTGCTATATTTGTGTGAAAATGCTCTCTTATTTCTTGTGAGCACTAATTTCCGACACAGCACCCGCCGGAGGGTGACTTGGCGCCCATCAGCCTCGAATCAGCTATAGACGCAAATCGATCACATTGCGATAAGTTACCGATGGAGAGGCTTTGTCCAGAACTGTCGCTCGATTTGGAGCAAAAGTGTGGACACCGACCATGCATTTGTATGTGCTGACCTGTGGATGCGTTTCGGCGGACGCCCAAGACGACGTTGTGAGGGCAATGACACCACCCAACTGGCGAAACCAGCTGTTCTGAATGCCCATCAAAGTGCGCTGTCATGCAAGTTGAGTAAGCGCGCACTTGATGCAGTTGAAGCTCACTGGTCTCATATTCACCAGTCCTTACTAGCAGCAGGCGAATCCTCATGTGGTAAGTCTAATCGACAACATGGACACTGGGTCTCTTCGCAATCTCTGGAATTTATCGATGCTCGCCGGCATATTCCGGCTGGAAGCGAACACAATAAAACTCGCAAAGAGCTCCGGGCAAAACCCCGTGCTAGCCTGAAGAGACCGCAAATTCTGGTGGTCTCATCGTGCATCAGAGATGGAAATGGCCGCTGCTCTAGGGAACCAAGGTAAGTTATTCCGGCTGATACGGGCAGCAGAAAACCAGGTGTTAGGGAAACTATACGTGACGAGAGTGTGTAGCTTATCCACAACTTGCCCAAACGCTTGGCGCGTCGGGCTGAGCACTTTGAAAGGCAATTTAATCGTCCGGAATTGTTAGATTCTTCGCCGGCCAGTGATCGCCCTGCTACGTGGATCGTCTCTTTGGATCCACCCTCTCGCTCAGAAGTCGAACGTGAGATCGGACCGTTGAAGTTGAACAAAGCCGCGGGACCTGATGACCTTCCTCTAGCCCTCTTCAAATTCGGGGGACCTGCTGTTGTGGACGATTTACACGAGTTACTAGTGAAACTATGGGAGCAGGCAACTGTCCCAACCGATTGGAGCCGCTCCGTCATAGTCCCAATTTTCAAGGGAGGCTCACTATCGGAACGCGGCAACAATAGAGGAATCGAGTTGGTCTCCATCGCCTCAGAATTACTTGCCTCTGTCATCCTTCACAGACTGACTGGCACTCGTGAAAGCCAGATTCGTGAAGAGCAAGCTGGATTTCGTCGAGGTCGTGGCTGCATTGATCACATCTTCACTTTGCGTCAGTTGTTAGAGCACCGTTACACATATTGGCGGCCCACCGTTGTCGTGTTCCTCGATATCAAAGGTGCTTGCGGTTCGGTGGATAGACATGCACTTTGGGACTGTCTACTCAGGAAAAGTGTACCTGAGAAATATGTGAATATTATCCGAGCATTGTATACGCGTAGCTTGGGCAGAGTGAGGGCTTACGGCAAGCTGTCGTCGTCTTTTAAAATTTCCAGCGGTGTGAGACAAGGATGCCCACTGTCATCTTTCCTCCACAACTTCGCTATTGACGAAGTCAAAGAAATCGCGTTCACAGAACACGACTTAGAAGGTGTGGGTCTGCTCCCAGGAGAACGACTTCTTGACTTAGAGTATGTTAACGATATTGCCCTTATCTGTGACTGCTCACAAACGTGCCTAGCGGCACTGGACAGATTAGCACTGGCTGTCCACCGTTTCGGTTCTGCTTCGCATCCTCGAAATGCAAAGCGTTCCTCCAAGATTGGCCTGGACCGCCTCCTACGCTAACCGTTGGTGGGGATCAGATAGAAGTCGTTCAAAAATTCAACTACCTGGGAAGTTGTATCAGTGCCCGTGGGATTGTAGATGAGATCACGAATCGCATAGCAAAAGCTCGGAACGATTTTGCTAACCTTCGCCACTTATGGCACCGGCGCGACATCACTCTTGCCCTAAAGGATAGAGTGTACAATGCAGCGGTACGTTCGACCATACTGTACGGTTGTGAAACTTTTCCGCTTAAACAGCGGACCTGAAGAGGCTAGCTACGTTCGACCACCGGCGCCTTCGTACTTTAGCTCACATCTAGTGGGAACACCGCGTGAGCAACGAGCGTATTCGACGCCTTGTTTACTGCGCAGGAAAAGGAACCGAACCGCTCAGCACCGTTATTTCACGCACCAGGCTCCGATTGCTCGGCCACGTGTTACGCATGCCAGCCCACGGATTCCCGGGACGTGCTTTGTTTGCGCGCCGGGGTGTGGATGGAAGAAGAGGAGAGGTGGCCAGCGGATGACTTGGTCGAGAGGAATGAAGACCCTCACTTCTGAGCTGGCCTCAGTTGGAGCGTCTCGGCTCCCTGGTTGGGGTCCGAAAGACGATGAACGAGTTTGGTTGGACACAGTTGCTGATTTGGCTAGGAGCCGACCTCAGTGGCGTTCGTGCTGTGCGTTTCTTTGTCCCACCTCATCTCTGTTAGTCTCCCCTTCCAACCACGATCTCATTATTTAGGTTTATATAATTTCGCATAGTATTTTTTTGATGCACAGTAGCCGGCTGGTAGCTTACCGGAACGACGCCCATCCGTTACCTTTAGCTCAGCTGGCTTGCACCTGTTGCATTTTCCCCTTTTTTCTTTTAGGTATTGCGGCACAGTAGCTGAGGTGTTTTCCACCTCTAGCTAACGTGTATAGTGTGTGTGTGTGTGTGTCTACTCCCTACAACTTTGAATATAAACGCGTGATATCGCGCACGAGCACAAAAAATATACCTTAATTGAAACGAATTATGAAGAAACAGTTTAACGAAGCCTTTCCAATTTTGAATGGATACAAATCCCGAAGATTTAGTTCAGCTTCGTGGGATCGTTGCTCGATCGTTCCGGGACAATGCATCCTCATTTTTGTACCCATTTGTAAACGCAGCAATTTTGAAGGTACCCGTTTGGTACATTTGCAGTTGATAATGTAAAATGCTAAATATGCACCCATTTGGGTACATAAACCTTATACTGACTTGACTTGAACTAGGTTAGTGCATTTCAGGAGCGTGCCAGATACTTTCGACTCGGCTATATCCGATATAACCGCCTGAAAGAGTGCTGCTGCAAAACGTGTGCACGCGTAAAGTACTACACTAAAAAAGTTTTAAAGCGCATCAGGATCTACGGCGAATTATTGGATACCATTCCGAAACCTAGTGGAATTCGTTAGGATTGGCATATTTCCAATTTCCAGTCCATTCTAACGCAGGCACTATGGTGAAATTCTATTTCGTGAAGTTTAACGGTGAACGCAAGTACAATCTGCTGTGTGGGAAAATTAGATGAGCCAGATTACGCAGCAGACAGACATCGCCTCGCCACTTGTCCATTGTGAAGCAGTGCAACCAACTCTGGACATTTTGCGCTTCATTTTGCAATGGCACGAGTTCGTACATTGACTCCGTTAGCTTGATCGCAGCGCGTACCACTGTTTCACTTCGGTGATTTGCGCGATAGTAGGTGCTTGTTGACATGTCTCTCAATGCGTCTGTGCGTACCCCTCAACCTAGCCAGCGCAGTTGTTAACATATGGGACCACTCACCGAATTTTTCAAACGCATCTTATATCAAGCAATGCAACGCAACGCATCATGGATGTATACAAATCGAAGCATTACGTCAAGGTGCAGTTCCATCACGATATGTGCAATGGGACTTAGAATAACAGCTACTCTTCTGATATTCAGGCATTTGACTTAAATAAAATAAAAAATCGATAAAATTAGATGCCTAGTGGTTTTCACATATGCCAATATTAACACAAATAACAGCAGCAAAGTCAGCTGTATATTAGCCATTCGAACAGATGCTTCACGGCCGTACAAGCATAATGACCACAGAAGAATAAGAGGGAGAGAAGGGGGAATTACCGGAAATTCTTAATTTCCTAAGCAAACACTCAGGGTAAAGGCGCCTACACCTTGTGTACACGACATACCGTCACAAACAGCTGGATATCGTGCAAAAATAAGGCGGCATCGGCGATACAGCTTCCTTGCGGGTTTGACTGCCTCGCATCATAATCAGCCATCACCTCGCAGATAACTCAGCATTAAACACACTTTAAACAGGCAGTCCAACTAAGAGACGACAGCAGATGCGCCACTGGTGTCGACTGCGAGACATGTTCTGTCTCGAGCCAAACACAAGGCAAGTCACGTGGACTCCAGCCTGGAAGGTGAGACGGACCGATGGCACCGATTTTAGTCGTCAGTGACTTCATTTCTCGTTGCTAGGTTAATTTTTCCCCACCTCGGGCCTTGCGCCACCCTACATCTGGCAAAGAAAACAAGACCCTCCTCGGTAAGCGGTTACCGAGCATATGTAGTACGTGCCCAAGCCATTGTCACTTTTTAAATGTTATTTGTTGTTCCAAGAAACAAGTCTGGTTATCACCGCCTTATCACTTGCCTACGCACATTATCGTTACAGACAAGCTGGTTCCATCCGACCACAGCAATGCTTCGTAAGCAGAGATCAGCAAAGGATTGAAGGCGCCTCAGACGGTCAGACAACGAAAGGGAAAATTCAAAGTTACAAACCACTTGTTGACGTAAAGAAATCTGAGAAGTCGCCCTAGACTCTGATATGGTCAGTGGTTTTTGAGTGAAAAATGTTTACATGAGAAAGAAAAAAGACGCAACACAGGTATGCCAGCTGAGCCAACAGGAACGGGTGGACATCGCTCTGGAGAGCTGGAAGCCAGCTATTATGCCGCTAGTTATTTTATGCGTCAGAAATGAGATTGTAATTGGAAGGGAAGGGACAAAGAAACTCGCAACACAAACGCCACTAAGGTCGGCTCCCAGCTATTTCAACAAGTGTACTTAGCCAAAAGTGCTTATCATCTTTCGGGCCCCAACCATGGAAACGAGAAGCAGCTTTGGAGAGATCATTAAACAAGTAGCAACCTAAATAAAACGATCGTCTCTAACTCAGTAATATCAGGTGTGTGTTTGCGAGTTTATGGGTTGGATCACGCTTGCAAAAGCGGCTGCACAACCTTCCCTATGACGAATACTCAGTGACCTTACACAACTGGATGCGTAATCGTGTCTTCGCAGGCATCCCGTGGTACTCATGATATGGGCCAATCGAGTTGAGGTCGCAGTCAGTGAAATGTTGCTTCCCAAAGTTGATAAGTCAATTGCCGATCTCCCTCGAAACTATTCGTAGGGTGTCGGCACCCAGCTTATTCTAACAACTATTCATCAATGTAGTACGAAAAGCAAGGAAGACATTATGGAGGTGCCTCCAAAAGTAGCTAGATGGGCGCCAACTATCACTGTAGCATAGTATTCAACCAAGAAAATGTTAACACAAAACCAAAGGCAGTCCTTAAAATGAGCATTGTCGGACAAACGCTGTTTGCTTCCAGACAAGGTATTAACCGCTTGACTGGCAAGAATAGTAGGATAATTGGAACGAAAACTTACCCCATCGGTTCGTCGAAATACACGGCCTTCTGATGGATTAGGTCAACAATACCCGTGGTTTTCGCGTCTCCAGATATGGGTATGTTCACGAAAGCCGCATTGTACTGAAGCTTGGACCTGGTAGAAAATGTCCATTAAAACGTAAATAAACTATAGAGAAAACTATAGTCAACAAAGAAACAACGAAAAACCCAGATTGTGCAGAATGACGGTTGTGTCGGAAGTATATCATCGAGGGAGAAAATCGGTGTACATGAATGGTTGTAATGAATTATCCACCGGTTCACTGAATATGAGAATCAAATAAATATTAAACTGTAATAATTCCGGTGGAATACACGAAATATGCAGTCATGAATGTGCAGTGGGAGAGAAAATTCCGTGACTCTGATGAAAACGATGTTTATAAAGCATTCGCGCCGATTCTCCTCCCACAGTTATGATAGGCAGACGCCTTACCACAAAAGACTGCAGCTCCGAAATCCTGTTGGTACGTCTTCTGGTTAAAGCATCTTAAAATAATCCATAGAGATGATTCTGAGAGTTGGACCACCGAAGCAAACCCATAGATTGTTCATGTGGAGTGTGAGCTAAGAGCTCAAAGGATAACTGACATGGAGCGCGATTGGTGTCCAACGAAGACCGTACGAAGAAGGCAATCATTACTTTAACCAGTGGAATAAGGAAAATGTTTGAATTTCTAAGGCCGCCGAAACTGCGGGGAAAATTTTAATCAAGCACAGGTAAAACACAAGAAATCCGCGGACGAAAGCTAGTGAGTACGGTTTATCTCATTCTATGAAAGTGTCAACCATCGCAATGAGGCTAGACCTAACCGTGGTGCGATGGTTTGTTTGCCTCAGCGATCCATTGAGCTATGCTGGGTGGTGCTTTTGCACCTTCAGAGTCATTCATACCAGATTCATCAATGGTTAGAGGCCAGACAAACTCAGCCTCCTGGTCCCCCAGGTTCGGGGTTGGAATGAGGGTGGCTCCTTATTCCTTAAAACGGACTCCTTGTAGCCCAGTGCCAAACCCGTTGCCTTGCGGTTAGGTTTTTGAACCAAAGGCTTTGGTTGAGAACCCTAATGGTTCTCCTGTCTAGGCCTGGGCAACCTGACAGTATCCTGCCCACACAACCATATGAATCTTACCTCAAACAAATTGCTGATGCTCTGGCCACCGCAGAGGATGATCAACGGTGCCCTATCTGCTGCATCGAGCAGGGTAGATAGGGGTTTGGATGCTACTGCTCAAGCCTTCCCGTCTTCTTATTCCCCCTCTTACGCTTTTTCACTCTTACCGTCCCCTTCCAACTTCAATTATATCCCCCCTGTTTTCTACCCCCCGATTCTTGGCCCTCCCCCAACATGCTTTGATAGGCATTTGTTTTCCAATTTCAACTCGCATGTGAACGCGGAGCGTCACTCCTCTCCTGTCGACAAGCCCATGTCCAACCAAGCGCTCCATTCCAGTTCATCGGCTTCCATTTGGAGCCCTCGATCATCCTTCAGATTGGCATGCCACAACGTACGCACACTGCTACAAATCGGTCAACGGACAGCACTTGCCCAAACATTATAGACCCTCTCGATCGATATCTGCTGCTTATCAGAGACCCGCCTGCACGACTCGAGCTCCGTGCTCACTCTGCGATCCCCTTCAGGTGACACTAGCAGCACTTTCTCATTGCGCCTATCCGGTGACGATGCAGCTTCGAGCACCGGCGATGCTGGTGTTGGCATTGCCCTGAGTCCCCGGACTGAAGCTTATCTGGTTGATTGGATTCCAATCAGTAGCCGGATGTATGCGGTCCGATTGGCTGGCTCGTTCAAAACTTCAAAGTCGCGTGGGACTAACAGATGTCTATTCGTTATCGCTGCCTATGCACTCAGAAAGTCTAGCGATGACTCGGTAAAAGACGATTTCCATCGACAACTGAACGAGGTCTTTAGCCACAGAAGAAGCACGGACACTGTTGTGCTGGCGGGGGATATGAACGCTCAAGTTGGAAAATTATCCACTGATGAAATGCATCTGGGTGGCCAACATGGTGTAGGCTCCCGTAATGATAACGGTGAGCGGTGACTTCATTTGTGCGAGGATGCTCGCTTATTTCTTGCGAGCACTAATTTCCGACACAGCACCCGCCGGAGGGTGACTTGGTGCCCACCAGCCTCGAACCAGCCTTGGACGCAAATCGATCACATTGCAATCAGTTACCGCTGGAGAGGCTGCATCCAGAATTGTCGCTCGATTTGGAGCACATGTGTGGACACCGACCATGCACTTGTATGTGCTGACATGCGGATGCGCTTTGGCGGACGCCCACGACGACGCTGTGAGGGCATTGACACCAGCCAACTGACAAAGCCAGCTGTTCTGAATGCCTATCAAAGTACGCTGATATGCGAGTTGAGTAAGCACTCACTGGTCATATTCATCAGACCCTACTAGCAGCAGGCAAATCCTCATGTGGTATGTCTAATCGCCAACATGAACATTGGGTCTCTTCACAGTCTCTGGAACTTATCGATGCTCTCCGGCATATTCCGGCTGGAAGCGAACACAATGAAACTCGCAAAATGCTCTGGGCCAAACTCCGCGCTAGCCAAAAACAGACCACGAATCTTGGTGGTCTCATGGTGCGTCAGAGATGGAAATGGCCGCTGCCCTTGGCAACCATCGTAAGTTATTCCGGCTGATACGGGAAACGGGCAGAAGTTTTGGTGTTAGTGGAACTACAAGTGACGAGAGTGGACAGCCTATCCACAATTTGTCAAAACGTTCGGAGCGTTGGGCTGAGCATTTTGAAAAGCAATTTAATCGGCTAGAATTGTTCGATTCTTCGCCGGCCAGTGACTGCCCTGCTCCCTGGGCTGTCCCTATGGATCCACCCTCTCGCTCAGAAGTCGAACGTGAGATCGGCCCGTTGAAGTTGAACAAAGCCGCGGGACTAGATGATCTTCATTCAGCCCTCTTCAAATTCGGAGGCTCTGCTCTTGTTGATGCTTTACATGAATTACTAGTGAAACTGTGGGAGCAGGAGACTGTCCCAACCGACTGGAGCCGCTCCGTCATAGTCCCAATTTTCAAGGGAGGCTCACGATCGGAATGCGGCAACCATAGAGGAATCAGTCTGATCTCCATCGCCTCCAAATTACTAGCCTCCATAATCCTTCACAGACTGACTGGCAGTCGTAAAAGCCAGATTCGTGAGGAGCAAGCCTGGTTTCGTCGGGGTAGTGGCTGCATTGACCACATCTTCACTTTGCGTCAATTGTCGGAGCATCATCACATATCGGCGGCCCACCGTAGTCGAGCTCCTCGACATCAAAGATGCATTCGATTCGGTTGATCGATGTGTCCTTTGGAAATGTCTACTCAGGAAAGCTGCACCTGAGAAATATGTAAATATTATCCGAGCATTATACGCGCGTAGCTCAAGCAGAGTGATGACCTACGGAAAGCTGTCGTCGCACCTTAAGGTCTCCAGCGGTAAGAGACAAGGACGCCCGCTGTCACCTTTCTTCTTTAACTTCGATGTTGACGAAGTCATGGAAATCGCGTTCACAGGACACGACGTAGGTGTGAAGCTACTCTCAGGAGAACGACTTTTTAACTTGGAGTAT
This sequence comes from Dicrocoelium dendriticum, assembly GCA_944474145.2. Lineage (NCBI taxonomy): Eukaryota > Metazoa > Platyhelminthes > Trematoda > Plagiorchiida > Dicrocoeliidae > Dicrocoelium > Dicrocoelium dendriticum. The sequence continues at coordinate 109,132,610 of OX104066.1, forward strand.
GCAGACGATATTGCAATAATCTGTGACAGCTCCCAGACGTGCCAAGCCGCGCTGGACAGATTAGCACTGGCTGTCAGCCACTTCGGGCTTTGCTTTGCACCCTCGAAGTGCAAAGCGTTGCTCCAAGATTGGCAGGGATCGCCTCCTGCGCTGACAGTTGGTGGGGTGGCGATGAGCTAGAAGTCGTTCAGAAATTCAATTACTAGGGAAGTTGTATCAGCGCTCTTGGGATCGAAGACGAGATCACGAACCGTATAGCGAAAGTTCGAAGTGCCTTTGCTAGCCTCCGCCACTTATGGCGCCGGCGCGGCATCACTCTCGCTTGAAGGGTAGTGTACAATTCAGCGGTACGTTCGACCCTACTGTACGGTTGCGAAACCTGGCCCCTAAGATCGGCGGACATGAAGAGGCTAGTTATGTTCGACCACTGGTGCCTTCGCAGTTTAGCTTTCATTTGGTGGGAACACCGCGAGAGTAACGAGCGTGTTCGACGCATTGTTTACGGCACAGGAAAAGGATCTGAACCGCTCAGCACCGTTATTTCACCCACCAGGCTCCGATGGCCCGGTCACGTGTTACGCATGCCAGCCCACCGGCTCACGCGACGTGCGTTGTTTGCTCACCGGAGATGTGGATGGAAGGAGGGGTGGCCAAGCGATGAATTGGTCGAGAGGAATGAGGGTCCTCACTTCGAAGCTGGCCTCAGTTGGAGCGTCTCGGCTCCCTGGTTGGGGTCCAAATGACGATGAACACGTTTGACTGGATACACTTGCTGACATGGCAAGGAGCGGACCTCATTGGCGTTTGTGCTGTGAGCTTTTTTGTCCCTCCTCATCCCTCTTAGCCTCCCCTTCGTAGGGTAAAACATAATATTTTTTTATTTTTGCCTAGTAGGTGGTTGGTAGCTTACCGGAACCATGCCCATCCGTTGCTGGTAACTCAGTTGGCAATTGTTGTAGCTATTTTTCCTTTGTGTTTTGTATTATATGTATGTGTGTATCTATTTCCTTCATGTATTGCGGCAAAATAGCGGTGTTTTCCCACCTCTAGCTGACGTGTATAATGATGATGATGATGAAAGTGTTAAGAATAGAAGATGTGAGAAGTGTGTATATAACCACGCACTTGAAAGGATGGCAGCGAGTAGCACGTGGAGATGACAGCACACGAATGGTATGGGATGCCTGCTCAAGCATGCATCCAGATCGATAGTTTGACAGTAGCCACACTAGAGTTACCGGGGAAAAATAGACCGAGAATGGGGAAGTTGGAAAGCATTTGCCACTGTACGGAAGATGGCCGTAGCTACGAAGTTGGACTACAAATAAGCTGCGGAGGGGGGGGGGAGCACAGTACCAGATACATCACCGAAGACTTAGCCCTCGAAGTAACAGTGGGTTAGCCAGTGGTCAAGAAACCATTTGGATGACGACCACTTCGGAGTACTACCATAAACTGAGGTCAATCATACATGAATCGGTTAAATAAGTTATTCGTCGATCTCACGGCGAAGTCACTGGTCCGCCAATTAGAGTATAAACGGCATTATCAGGCAGGGGGTAAGATTGCGTAACAAACGCATAAGACACTATAAAACCGACTAAAAATCTCATGAACTGAATGCACACACTGTAGCTCTCCAATTAAGACTAGAGGACTACCGGTACATCAATAGCACCTGAGATACTCCTCACTGTCCCTTGTCTGCATGCCGAGCCTTTGATTTATGATCATCCTGTATTTGCGTCCTCAGTGTTCATTGTTGCGTACACATCAGTTGTTTGCGCTGATTACTAGACTTATCTTTTGACACTGTAGCAAACCATTTATGAATGGAGGAGTTACGAAATAAGGCACCGCTGCCCACCGATACTGTCTCCACAAGACAATCCGCTGCTCATGGATCGACCCTAGTATCTTAAAGTTACCTTAGTTCCTCCGCTAGCTCCAATGAATTATGTTATGCGCTCTGCTGTGACATAACTCCGTATGCTTGGACGTCCAGCTACTAATGTTCATCCTGTCTCTCCTGCCACTCCACACCACCTGAAACGTATCTACATTCGCTACTGGGTATTCATGCTGATCATTCAGTGGTCCTTTGCACTACTGGATTCTCTCATGTCTCAGATCGCAAATATAGACAAACACCTTGTTATTCTTCAACACACTATCCTATTGCCCAGTGCCTCTCACTGTCACCTGGCGCTCCACGATTATAGATATATACACAGAATGATAAATCCGTTGTAAAACAAGTTCCTCTGCCAACATATACATATTACAATACTAAAAAAATTTAAATAGTCTCCGCCGATTTGCTTGACAGAATCCTTCGGCCTATCACTTTTCCTTCCCACTTATCTAAAGGCTAAAAAGATTTAATGCGAAGGATGTACTTGGAGGACCTGCCTGAAACAATCACCTGGCCAGTGGATTACTAAAAACTTGGACTTGACTGAATCACCTTTTCGCCTGAGATGGGATGAATTTAGTCAAGGATTTATCTGCAATGCCCCAATGGCCCGTGGCTTACACTTCTAAACGAAATTTTTCAACTGACTTCCTATATTTCAAATTGGACCGGCTTCAACGACTAATGGCGGATGCTGAGTAAACCATTGTGTCAGCCAAGGGAAAATTTTGGGCTTAATCCGACTGCGGATAACCGAGTGTATGATCGGTCAGTAAGTATCGCCAGTTCCACACTACTGATGGCAGTGTGCCAGGACGTGGTGGGTTTCCGCCTGGCAAGCGTTGTTCCTATAAAAGCCACAGTTGTCCGTTTAACAACACTGCGACGTGGTGGATGTGACTCGCAACCGAGTAAAGTCCCAGCCCACGGCTTTACACTGGCAAGCTGATCAGCGACACATTTCACTATTTTTGTTATCTAGACTAAATGGATAATTCTCTATCCGCACGTTCTGTCATCACTCTTCACGCCTTTACTGCTGATCACTACATTACACATACATGACCCAAGATTTTCTTCACATCACTAACGATGTTGTTAGCCACCAGAAGTTGCCCGTTCTGAACCCACTACCCATTGCATGCAACGCTACGTATCTATTGTGAAACAGTATTCATGTAAACATTTTGATCATTCTTGAGATGGTGTGTGTCTCGATGCACTAGAGGATAATCTAGTTATTTACCTATTTACTTATAGCGTCAGACGGCTATAACGTGATGATAAATTCAAAGCGCCAATCAGTGGGTGCCACGAATTGACGGTTTTCCTCGTTGGCGACGTGCGCATCACTGTGGGTGGTCTAAAGACAGAACTGCAAGAATATGGTAGTGGTCAAACTCTAAGGGAAACCGTAGGCAGCGGTAAAGAGATTACCTCATTTGTTCCAGAACGTGTTGAGGATTTGCTCCTAGTCGGTCCAACTTATTGATGAATGCGATGCGGGGAATTTTATAACGGTTCATTTGTCGATTGACAGTCAACGTTTGGCTCTGCACACCGCCGACAGCACACAAGACTAAAACTGCTCCGTCTAATACTCGCAAAGCACGCTCCACCTCAACCGTAAAATCCACGTGTCCCGGCGTGTCTATCAGATTCACGACATGTCCGTTCCAAAAGGTATATGTAGAAGCAGACTGAATGGTGATGCCGCGTTGTCGTTCCAATTCCATCGAATCCATGACAGCTCCCACACCGTCCTTGCCTCGAACCTGAGAAAAATAGCAGAGAGCGAATGGAGAAAACTGCCTAGCTATTCTATTGGGGAAGCACAAAATGAGACGTTAAAGGGTTTGTAAAATGAAGCACAATCCAGTTGTTTAGTTTATTATTCATGATCCAAATACTGAAGCACATTGGGTCCAGTAGTCTTGGTTAGCATAGAAGGCGTCAACAGTACGGCGGCACACTGTACCGGAGCATTACTGCCACGCAACTACCCAGTCGCGAGTGAGCTGGGTATAAAGCGAGGTTGACCGCATCTACGCGGAGTTGGAACGGTGACTCACGGAGTACAAGGCAGATGCCACATGCTATTGTCCATAGGCCGAGAAGAGGGTAAAACAGTCGTGGGAAAGGATGAAGAAAATGTTAGATTCGTCGGATGAAGGCTTTAACAGTTGACAGAAAAGGAACAGTGAAACAAAGCCGTCGATTAGTAATCAAAAAGCCGTCCGTATAGCTTCTAAGTGTTGTATCGTACACAGTCGCTATGCGGAAAGTCATAGCTCTTGGGGTCAACCGATGTCCTCTGCACAGTTCGTAACTGGCATGACAGTGGAGGATGAGCCGGGTTATATCGTAGTCAACTATCAGTCATGCAAGTCCGCGGCCGTCACCTATGGCTTAGTGGCACAAATTGCTGCCATCCGGAAGTCATGAGGTCGGAACCCGGCAGGGATACGAGGAAGGCGCACCACTGGCGAGCCCCAGAAGGTCTAAACAGCTGTCCGATGCTTTTCCAGACGTGTCAAAGCCTGTTGACTGAGATGGAACTGCGACGAACTACCTTTGAAAGTAGGATTCATTTGAGGGCTTCAAATCTTAGTATCCGACTCAGCAGTCTGAATCCGAGGAGGGAAACAGACCCAGGTTGTAAGTGTGAATGAAAAATCGAGCAGACCTGCTCGAGGCTAACTACATACAACATTCGTGAGCATCAGAAATTAATATACTTCCTGATCGCCACAATTATTTGTATGTATTAGTGGAGCTATGTTTCACTGACCATGAATTGTCCGAATTCAGGTGAGCGGTGCAAACCAGTGAGAGGGAAATGGTTTCACACACGTGCTCATCCCCAAAGCAGACAGAGCCAAAGTTAGAACTAAGTCTGCTTGTGCAGCTAACCGACTGTTGTAAGAAATGATCTATCTGACCTAAGGGTTTTGAATATTTGGAGCTCCCTTACATGTTATGTGTATATGTGATGGCACTAGAGATTGTCAATGTATGCTCTAACTTGCAGACATCTTATGAAGTGGTGTGGAAACCAACCCTCCTGGTGGACATTTATTGCTGAATAGCTGGCAGATGGACTGCAACAGCACAACTGCGCCCTCAGCGCAAGTTGCAGTACGGAGAACGGTTGTGTATTGTTTGTTCATTGAGTGTTTCCTTTTCGGATCACTTCTGACCCTCCGCTGTCTTTGGTGGATACTGAAAAAGAAAACACCATACTGCATGGCAAATTCATAACACCAGCCCTGATAACAAAACCAAATGGGCACACTATCAAGATACATCTTACATTTGGGCGCGGGCGATGTGCAGACCATAGAAGAGTACTATCTAGGTGCGTGCCCAGTGTGGTCTTCGCTTATCTATTCGTGCTGTTTTATTGTTCTATGCATGTACCAGCCGAAATGTTTGCTGAAAACACATTTAGACGGCGTTTGGTAACGAACTCCTCAGTATCTTATTGAAATGCTTGTTGAACTCGTATCGCCTCTGGTAATTAGATCATGTCCTCCATATACCCGCATACTGGTTAACTCGGTGTGCATCGTTTGCCAATACGGTGTCGTATTGTGCCAAATCACGAGATGTCCAGCCAATGACTTGATAACAGGAAATAAAGAACTCACTAACACGCTAATTACGGTTGCTGATGGTCGTTTTATCGTATGGTGTCCTCAGCACAGACTACGTTAATGTCTAGATATCTTAACAGAAGTGGCACGACCACAGGTTTAGTGGATGCTAGAATGGGTTCCCTCACTTCAGACCCTTGATCATTTCGGCTGACGATTTTAATTCTTATACAATAAACTTATAATAAACTGAATCGAACCAAAGTGAATCTATAACCCGCAAATAAGTTAATAAGCTAATAATAATATTGATCAAATAAACCGACCGATTGTTCAGAAATCTCTCAGAGATCAAGACTTCTCGATCGGTTTCAAGTATATTCCAAGAGTACGAATAATAATAATAATAATAATATCTCTCCAAAACAAGACACAGCCGTTTTATATAGAAATACATCTCAACTCGTTATTGCCTCCTGTGTCTGGTTATCGGAAGAGAAGGGTTACAGAACTCTTTCCGATCGCTTACGAATATGATGCTGAAAACGAGTTTTTCGGACTCATGAAGAGTGATTAGGTTGAGCAATGCATCCAGAGGATGGTTGCATGACAATTACAGCACAATACCAAAGGTCAATTTCAGTATGGCAGGTAGATAAGGTAAGAAGGTATCAGTAGTGTACCAGTAAGCAGTACCGACGCTTCGCTATCGCGCAACCACCACCGGCCGCACGTGCGCTAAGGATACTGCGAGGGTCGCCCTGCCTCTAAGCAGGCTAGAACCTGCGCCGTCAGATTATAAGACAAGCTCGTTACCTTTAGGCCACAGACCGACATTCACCACGTTCAGATCCCGCAGACCAGAACAAACACCACACGGAGCACCAACCGCGTGGACCAAGTATCGTTAGTGTCGAGTGGCATCATCAGATCGGCAAAGGCGAGGTGCGCAGGTGAACACTAGGTGGTTATGACTAAATTAGTTTCTTGGAGCAACAAATAAAACTGAACGAGTTACGTTGACTGGGATGGTATTGTTTGGTTGATTTAGTATAGCAGAGGAATCGAGGAGAGCAATCGTGTAACAAAGCGGGGGAAATAATTCTCTTACGACTGGAATGGACGCTGTGAATAGGTCTTAAACTATAACCAGGGATCTACGCGACGCAAAGTTCATCTGGTTTGAGACCTTATTGAACATGGCTGGTAATCGGGTCCGCGAATAAACCATGTAGGCAAAGGATCATTATCAACAGCGGTACAACAGCCATTTGAACTGATGCTTCGCTGCCATAAAACCATCACGACTTACGGGATGAATAATAATAAGAGGGAGAGAAGGGAGACGTACCGGAAAACTTTCATGTCCAGAGCAAGCATTCAGGGTCAAGGCGACTAAGCCTTGTTGTCTGGGAGAAATTAAGAATTACCTGAAAAATCCACTATTTAAGCGATTAATCGATTGTTAACGATTGTTGCATCCATTTCGAACGTTCCGGAATGTTCTAATTTCTGCACGTGACTATCAACCATCTGACATTTCGGCCAAAGATATGGGGAACCGCTAATTTTGGTAGTTGACCTTCCAATTCCAGAAGTCGGTCAGTAAGAGACCCATAAATACAGCCAAGGTCCGCGGTAGTTGTACAGTGTTTGTTGATGGCGGTTAATACGTTAACTTGTCAAGGTCATTGGCGTTCTGCTTTTTCCTTCGGTTGGGCTAGAAGTGTTGTGGAGCAGTAAAGTGCCAATTGCGGAATCATGTCTAGTGAACAGATTATAACACTTGTGAACAACATGTCGTCACAAACAGTTGGCTATCGTGCAAAGATAGGGAGACATCAGCGACACGGCTTCCTTGGAATTTTCGCTGTCAGGAATCATAATCACCCATTACTCTGCAGATAACTTAACACCAAACACACTTTAAACAGGCAGTCCGGCAAAAAGCGACAGCAAACGCGCCACTGGTATAGACTGCAAGCTTTGTCCTGTAACGTCTCAAGCCAAGCATAAGGAGGGTCAAGTGGACTCCAGCCCAGAAAGCGAGACGGACAGACGGTACCCAATTTTGTAGTCAGTGGCCTCATTTCACGCTGCCAAGTTAACTTTCGCTCATCGCCAGCCTTGCGCCATCCCACATCTGGCAAACAAAACAAGGTCCTTCACGGCAATCCGTGACCGGGCATACGTAGTACGTGCCCAAGTCAACGCAACATATTCAGTGCTATCCATTCTTCTAAGGAACTAGCATGATTATCATTGCCTAATACTCGCCTACGCACACCAATGTTGCGGATACGTTAGTGCCACTCGACACCAGCAATGCTCCGCAGACAGTGATGATCAAAGACTTGAATGTGCCTCAGATCCCCAGATCAAATGGGTCAAGTTTTACTACCAGAGTAGAACGGCCCTCATTGTGGCCTTGTAAACACGGTACTTTAGACTGAAGAATGCGCCTTTCGGACGCCACAGATTTCGCAGATTCAAGAAGACAGTTCTGGTTAAATGCAATATGTAAAATGCCTTCAGTAGTTGGGCACCCGTCGTTGCTAATACAGATGCCAAGGTAAGTGAATTGACTATCTCGAGTTCCTCGCTATCAAGAATAAAGGGATTATCAAGTGGCTGGTGGTCCTGCAAAAACACTGCACTATGAAGGTGCGAAGCGCATACCAAATAATAACACTCTAGAGAAATTATTCAAGGTTGCTTGGGCCGCCCCAACATCGTTATACAGAAGGACAATATCGTCCGCATGGCCAAGATCAACTAGCCTTTCATCAAACAGAACCTCAACACCTGCAACTTAAGATTCCGCAAAAGAACACTCCAAGATGGAGTGCACGACGAAGTTGAACAAAGATGGAGAAATTGGACAACTTTGGCGTAAGGTATCCGTTAAGTCACCGTAGACTCTGACACGGCCTTCCATGTTCGAGTACAGAGCATGTAAAATGTTCACATATTTCATGGGTACAGCTTCCGCACAAGTATTTCGAACATAATGTGTCGATCGACGAAGTGGAACACAGCAATTGTCGGTCTGTGGTATGCGTGGCGCTGCTCTAGCATCTGCCACAAAATGTATATATGGTCCGTACAGCCTTGTTCTGGGCAAAAACCAGCTTGTTCATCGCTAATCCGTGATTCCCGCTCCGCAGCGAGGCGACGAACGAGAATTGAGCCTAGCAGTTTCGTCACAACTGGTGTTACGCTAATACCTCTATAGTCGTCATAGTCGATGCGATTGCACTTCTTGTAAATCACTGTAATCGATGTACTCCAGTTAGCCGACATGGTCTCTTCCTTCCAGACATGTACGAACAGGAAGGTCAGTACTTTGCAGGGGACCTCACTACCATCCTTAAATAGTGCAGATGCGAGGGAGTCCGGGCCAGCAGAACGAAAACGATTAAGGGCTGCGATAGTGTTTGGGACCTCACCCTCTGCTAGAGCCTCTAACATAATGAGCCACGGCTCAACCTGCATCACCTGAGTAGAAAGGGGCCTATGAGCAGGGGGCCAACTGATTTGATCTTGGGAGTACTCCGCACAACGACACACATCGGCCGGTGGCCGAGGGGTATGCGCGTCTAATTTGCAACCATAAGGTCACCGGTTCGAATCCACGTAGGGGCGGGTGTCCTCGCGGTATAGTCAGCCCCCACGCAACTGGTGGTGGTCGCGTGGACGCGAAGCGCCATTACGGCGTGCAGCTGGCGATTTATTTATGATTATTTATTTAACGACACATACGGCGTTCCTTATTAGTAATCATGTTACCCGCGCTGTCTCTGACTGTGCCACTGGCGCCTAGTTTCCTGGGATGCGTGGTGCGGATCAGCTGAAGGAACTTGCGACAACTGCTTACCGTTCCTGCTTCCTCCATTCCTTGAGCACAACCGGTCCACCAGCCTTCCTTGTCAGCACGCAAATTCCACTTTAGTTCGCACCCAATAGTCCGGCTGGCTGGCAGAACTACCTCCTCGTGGTGCCAGCTGGGTGGCTCAGGATTATCTCGTTCCAGCAAAAGGTTCGGCGGCAGTCTTCCAGGACGTGGTGGGTTTTCGCCTGGCAAGCGTTCTTCCTTTAAAAGCCACATATGTCCGTTTAACAACATTGCGACGTGACGGATGTGACTCGCCACTAAATAAAGTCACTGCCCCTTGCTTCATCTCGCTGGAGCATTGTAATCCTTCAGCTGGACGCTGAATTACTGGGAGTATTGGGTCCCTGTTTTGCAGCCAGCCAAACGAAAGGCGTATGAAGTGAGCAAACGGTCACCGGCTTCCAATGGGTGCGATTCACTGAATTCGCCCCGGTGCCTTGCGGGTCAGGTCCCTATGACCAAAGGCTCCGGGTGGGGCCCCCTAAGTCAACCCCCTTCCTCGGCCTGGGCAACCGGGAAGCTGTATGCCCACAAAACACATGAAATGATGGATTTACAACTCTCTGCTCACGTATTTCGCTCTCTGAACTCTCTTTGGCCGGAGTGCTGGCGGCCGGCATGCTATACCCCACTTTACCGCACCGCAAACCAAGTTCTTCGTTCCACGTTTATTCAACCCTCCTGCTTTTGGCAACCCCCTTCAATTTCGAGTCTCCAAAAGTGCATTGCAAATAAAAACGGTACTCTTGGCCTCATCAATGAACCGCTCAATACCGATCGCATCCACTCCAATACCAACAGCAAGGCTTTTATTGCACCAGTTGGATCTTCAAGCTAACTAATTCAATGTTCGAACGCTCATACTCATAAACTGCTCTTTCGTGCATTTTGGAAACCCTCTCAATCGACGTTTGTTGCCTGACCGAAACCCATTAACAAGACTCCAGCACAACGGTGCGATTACACTCACCTTCCCCAAGTTCCAAATGCACATTCACTGTGTTTATCTGGAGATGTGGCAGCGGCAGTCTCTGGTTGCGCCGGCGTAGGAGTTGCGTTAAGCGCGCGTGCTGAGGCAGCGCTCATTGACTGGTTCCCAGTCAAAAGCCGTCTTTGTGCAGTCTGCTTGGAAAGCTCAGTGCGATCTTCCATCCACGGGACCGGTAGGCGCTGCTTATTCATTGTGGCGGCGTACGGTCCTATGGACTACAGCCCGGACGAGGCCAAAGATGAGTTCTACCGCCAACTCACCGATCTCTGCAAGAAATGCCGCACGGACATGGTGATACTCGCCGGTGACCTAAATGCGCAGGTCGGTAGACCAGAGGTTCATGAGTGCGAACTTGGGGGTCAACACAGCCACGGTACTAGCAGGACGGACAACGAGGATCGACTCCTGCCAATGTGCGCCGACCACGTCTTGCTCCACTCCAGCATCAATTTCTGGCGTTTCTGGCGCCAATGAGCCACATGGAGACCTCCTGCGCCTGGTAAATCTTAGACGCAAATTGACCACATCGCTATTAGTTACCGTTGGCGAGGCTGCACAGCGGACTACAAGTGAATTTGGAACACTTACCTGACTTCGGATTATGCGATCGTATGCGCTAAGTTCGTTTTACACTTTGGAGGCACCCAACAACGTCACCGGAAACGGCTTGACACAGACAAGCTCGCTGCCCCAAATGTTCTCGGCGCATTTCAGAACACATTAGTCTCCAACCTGCGTTCTCTATCCTCCGATGTTGAGACACACTGGGCACAGATCCAGAGCGCCTTACGAAAGTCCGCTACCCTGGTCTGTGGCTTCACTAGATGAGCTGCTAGTCAATGGATCTTCGCACAGTCTCTCCAATTAATGAAAAGTCGTCGAACAATTCCCGCCGGGGTTGGGTACACACTACGCAGAACCACAGGTGCTGAGCTCAGAGAGCTCCTCAGGAAGGATCGCGAGGTCTGGTGGACACAGCGCGTCGTTGAGATGGAGCAGGCATCCTCGTCAGGAGACTCCCGCAAACTCTTCCAACTTATTCGCATCACGGGAGGCAGAAGACTAACAATGAGTGAGGTTTTGCGTGAAAATGACGGTGAACTAATTCACAGTCATCACCATCGTCTGGTACAATGGGCAGAGCACTTTGAAGATCAGTTCAACTGGCCACCAGCGCAACCGAGTCTAGCTTCCGGGGTTCACAGTGCTCTCTGGTGCGTGGATGTTTCTCCACCGACAGAGGATGAGGTTTCCAATGAGTTTCGTCAACTGAAGCGCCACAAGTCACCTGGCCAAGAGGAACTTACTCCTGCCCTCTCCAAATACGGATGTCCTGCTCTCACTAGCGAACTGACATCTATATCTCATCAGATTTGGACTCCTGAAACCATTCCATCTGACAGGAATTTAACGGATGTTGTACCTGTTTACGAAAAAGGAGACGGGACGATTTGCTCCAACCATCGTGGTATCAGTCTTATTTGTGTCGCACCCAAACTTCTCGCTGCCCTACTCTTGCGGTGGCTCAGTTGCGTAGGGAACAACACCTGCATGAACAACAAGCTGGATTTCGCCCGGGTCGCAGTTGCGTCGATCACATCTTTACGATCCGCCAGATACTTGAACATCGGCATACGTTCAGTCGAGCAACTATAATCATATTCTTGAACATTTGAGCCGCTTTTGACTCTGTTGACAGCGACTCTTTGGGACTGCTTAATGAAGAAGGGAGTAGCTGAGAAGTACCTCAACATTCTCCGTGTCATTTACCACCAAACTTCAAGCCGCGTGCGAGCATACGGAGACATTTCGTCTCCTTTCAGTATCACTAGTGGTGTTAGACAGGGTTGCCCAGCCTCTCCATCCATGTTCAACTGCGCCATGGACGAGATCCTGGATACTGCCCTCGATAACTCTGAGTTCTACGGTGTTGAACTGCTCCCTGGTGACCGCCTTCGGGACTTAGGGTACCCGATGACATCGTTGTGATTTGCGAGTCCTCCCAAGCCGCCCAGCATGTGCTGCTCAGACTGGAGATGTCCACTTCCCAATTTGGGTCGACTTTGCCCCTCCCAAATGCAAAGTTCTATTACAGGATTGGCCAAGTGCATGTCCTCTCACCCTTTCGGGGCAACCGCTGGAAGTGGTCGACAAATTCATTTATCTTGGGAGTTATCTTAGTATTGTCGGTTTGACAGATGAGATCTCCCTGCGTGTCTCCAAGACTAAAGTCGCTTTCGCTAAGCTTCGTCACCTGTGGTTTCGTTGTGACCTCAGCATCACCCTCAAGTGATGAGTCTATAATGCTACGGTACGAGCGATTATGTTGTACGGCTGTGAGACTTGGCCCGTTCGCAAAAACGATGTTCAGCGGCTATCTGTCTTCGATCATCACTGCCTGCGAAGCATTGTTGTTGTTCGATGGTAGCATCACATCAGTAATGAGGAAGTCCGTCGGTCAGTCTTCAAACCTAACGAACTCCGCAGACCGACTGATAGTATCGTTTCACTGCGGAGGCTTCGCTGGCTTGGGCATGTGCTCCGCATGCCTACTCAGCCAGTTACCACGAGCCCTATTTGCGAGCAAAGGCGTGGCTTGGAAGCGATGAAAAGGAGGGCAATGTAAAACTTGGATCAAACGAGTTACGGCGAAAACGTTGAAACTGGCTGTTGTCGGGCGTTCCCGACTCCCGGGTTGAAGACCAAAGGACCGCGAGCACATCTGGTTACGAACGTTGGAGGATATGGCAAAGGACCGCACGCAATGACGTACTTTCTGTGAGACGCTTCTAGCTTCACAGTTGTTTTCCCTTCCACGCTGTTTTTTCTCTTATGTGTTGTGGCACTCAACCAATTGTATTGTAATTGGCATAGTGTTATATATATATATATATATCCTATGCTAAGACTGATGTTGCATTCATGATGCTTCTTCACTGCAATTGGGCTAAACCAACTTAAACTAGGTCTTTTTAAGCTGGATAAATTTCATTCCACTCTATTTTGTTTGTTCTGCCTACCTGATTAATCTAGTAACTGGTCACGTTGCTTACACTAATTGTGGTTATCTTCGTTAACTTTATTGCGTTTGTAGCATTTTTGTGTAACTTCTGGACATTTGTAGTTACCGCGGATTCGTTGTCAACCAAGTTACTTCATATGCTAATTTAGGGAAGAGTTATGTCGGCATAGTCGTATTCTTTGACATAAATATTTTAAAAACACGGAAAGAAGACGAAGGCTGGTACTGAGGAGACAATATGAAATGCATGCATCTACCAGCCTTCGCCTACTTTCCATGCTTATCAAATTGTTGAAGGGAACTAATTGCTTTAGATATACTTTATTTGATAATGTCATTTCAAGTGACTGGGTGTTGTTTGACATCCCCGGTGCGACTACGCTTGATGTGCATGTTGACAAGGTGCCTACCTCTCTATTACCCACTACCTCGTCCATACTGCCTTCAGGGGACAGTTGGTTGTTGCTGGAGGGGACGGGGTGCACGGTCCTTGTGGCCGTGCTAGGCTCGAAGAGCGGTTCCATGCCCTCAGTGTGGAGCGGACTACGGTCCAGCCATCGCTTTGTATGCGCTTGATTCCCAAATACAGCGTGCTTGTGCTTACCTTTGAAGGAGTGTGGCCTGGCTGCGTTGATGAAACGTGGCTCTCATCCGCATGCCTTCCGGTCGTATTCTTTCGGGTTTACACTGGATATGGGATGTGTGGTTGGAGCTGTGGGTGGTGCAGCGCAAGCCCCCATGGTCCATCTGTAGGCGCAGGCGTCCTATGGCTGTCTTCTTGGAGGTCACAGTGACAAGCTAATCCGGAATCGGATGCCGCCAACCATACCTAATAATTAGTCTGGTAACGTTGTGCTCAGAGCCGGCAAGGGTTTTCTCCTAGATTCCATGAGGTTCACCGACCTCTCGGATATCCAGTGAGTGGCACGGTGACGAATGATACTGCCACTCGCAGAACCTTGTGCATCGGGCATGCCGGCCGGAAAAAAGGCAACAGCAGTACGCCGGTAGGCAGTACCGACGCTTCGCTGCCGCGCAACCTGCACCAATCGCACGTGCGCTAAGGATAATGCGAGGGTCCGCCAGTCCCTACATAGATTGGAACCCGTGCCCACAGATTACAAGGCGGACTTGTGATCCTTAAGGCTACAGGCTGGCCATGGCGGTTGAGATCTAATTCCACTAAAGCTCAGTGTCATTAGGACAAGGGAGTGGAAGTTCTGTACGCAGGACATCTTGGTGAACTTGCCTGATCGATGGCTGATATAACTTCACAGCTGCGAGTCGTGAGAGACGCTTGGTGCGTCTCCCGGTAAAGTTCACGGCAAACTACAGCGTATCAAGACATGACGAGAGTCGATGCAAGTACTCCAGAATGAGCGACAATTCAGGATCATCATCACCATCAATATACACGTTAGCTGTAGGTGGAAAACACCTCAGCTATTGTGCCGCAATACAAAAGACAAGGAAGGGAAAACAAACAGTGGCACGCCGGCTGAGTCTCCAGTAACGGATGGACATCGTTCCGGAGATCTAACAGCTGGCTATCGTGCCGTAAAAAGAGAGTCATATTATGCCTAACGAGTAGATCGTGATTGGAGGGGGATGCTAAGCAGGAGGGGGATAGACAAAGGAACTCACAACACAAACGCCATTGGGGCCGGCTCCAAGCCATATCAGCAAGTGTGCCAACCAAAGGTGTTCACCATCCTTGGGACCCCAGACAGGCAGTCGGGATGCACCAACCGACGCCAACTTCGAATTGAGGGTTTTCATTTCTCTCGACCAAGTCATCACTTGGCCTCCCCTCCTCCTCTTCCAACCGCACCCACAACTCGCAAACAATGCACGTCGCGAAAGTCGGTGTGCTGGCATGCGCAACACATGGCCCAGCCATCGGAGCCTGGTGCGTGAGATAATGGTGCTGAGCGGTTCACTCACTCTTCCTGCACCAAATACGCGACGTCGAACACGCTCATTGCTCACGCGGTGCTCCCATCAGACATGAACTAAGCTGCGAAGGCAGCGATGATCGAATATGACAAGCATCGTTATGTCTGGCGACCTGATGGACCAGGTTTCACAACCATATAGGAGTTGAACGGACGGCTGCGTTATAAACTCTGTCCTTCAGGGCGAGAGTAATGTCGCGTCTGCGTCACACGTGGCGGAGATTGGCAAAAGTACCTCGAGCTTTTGCTATACGGTGCGTAAGCTCATCTTCAATCCCACGGGTTCTAATATATCTGCCCAGGTGCTTGAATTCCTGAACGACTTCCAGTAGATTACCACCAACCGTTAGCGCAGGTTTGGGTCCCTGCCAATCTTGGAGAAGTACTTTGCATTTCGATGGAGCAAAGCATAACCCAAAACGACAGACAGCCAGTGCTACTTGGCATGTTTGGCAGCTGTCACAGATTACGGCAATATCGTCGCATACTCCAAGTCAAGAAGTCGATCACCAGGAAGTAGCTCCACACCTTCTAGGTCGTGTCCAGCGAACGTTGTTCCCATGACTTCATCAATAGCGAAGTTAAAGAAAAAAGGTGACAGTGGGCAACCTTGTCTCACACCGCTAATGATACTGAAGGGTGGTGACAGTTTGCCTTAAACCCTCACTCTGCCCGAAGTATGCGTATACAACGCTTTGATAATGTTTACATATTTATCAGGCACACCTTTCCTCAGCAGACAGTCTCAAAGGGCACTTCGATCGACTGAGTCACTTTTTATGTCAAGAAACACTACAACGGTGGGTCGCCAATAAACATGACGGTGCTCCAATAATTGGCGCAAGGTGAAGATGTGGTTGATGCAGCCCCGACCTCGACGAAATCCAGCTTGCTCTTCACGAATCTGGCTTTCACGAGTTCCAGTCGGTCTGTGGAGAAGGACAGACGCAAGAAACTTAAAGGCAAGTCAGATCAAACTGATCCCTCTATGATTGCCGCATTCCAAACGGGAGTTACCCTTGAAAATTGGGACAATAACGGAGCGGCTTCAGCCTGTCGGGACAGTTTCCTGCTCCCAAAGTTTCACTAGCAACTCGTGTAAATCATCTATTAGAGCAGGTCCCCCGAATTTGAAGAGGGCTGGGTGAAGTTTACCTGCCCCTGCGGCCTTATGCAATTTCAACGGCCTGATCTCACGTTCGACTTCTGCGCGTGAGGGCGGATCCAAGGAGACGGCCCAGGGAGAAGGGCACGCAATGTCCGAAAAAGAAACCGATAACTCAGGTTGGTTCAATTGTCTTGCGAAGTGTTCACCCCAATGCTCCAAGTGTTTTGACAGGCTGTGGATCGGCTGCCCACTGTCGTCGCGTATGGTCTCGCTAACACCAGCTCTCCTGCTGCCTGTTTCCCGTATCAGACGGAATAACTTACGATGATTACCAACCATAGTAGCTGTTTTCATCTCCGAAGCACGATGAGACCACCAGGCTTCGCGGTCTTTCTTCAGGCTAGCACGTAGTTTTGCCCTGAAATTTTTGCGAGTTTCATTGTATTCTCCTCCAGTCGGAATATGTCAGCCAGCATCCACAAGTTCCAGAGACTGTGTAGAGACCCAATATCCAGTTTTGCAATTTGATTTGCCACAAGAAGACGTGCTTGCTGGTAGTAACGTTTGATTAATATGCCACCAGTGATCTTCGATGGTGTTCATTGGGCAATTACTTAACCCGGATGTCAGCGCACTTTGATACACATTTAGGCTTCGCCAGCTGGCTGGTGTCAACCCGTTCACATCGACGTTGCGGACGACCACCGAAACGCACCAGGTCGGTACAGACAAGTGCGTAGTCAGAGTCCATGCTCGTGTTCCAAATCGAGCGACAGTTTTGCACACAGCCTCTCCAGCCATAACCGATCGCGATATGATCGATTTGCGTCCATGGCTGGCCCGAGACTGGTGGCCGCCAAGTCAAGCTTCTGTGGGTGCTGTGTCGAAAGTGTGCTCGGGAGAAGGAGACGAGCATCTTCACACAGCTGTAGCAATCGCTCACCGTTATCATTACGGGAGCCTACACCATGTTGGCCACCCAGATGAAGCTTTTCAGAGGACAATTTTCCGACTTGGGCGTTTAGATCGCCAGCCAACACCACAGTACCCGTGCTTATTCTGTAACGAAGGAGTTCGTGAAGTTGCTGACAGAAATCATCTTTTACCGAACCAGTGCTACAGTTTGTAGGGGTGTAGGCCACAATGGCAAACAGGCACCGTTTGTCCCCGCGCGACTTCGTAGCACGGAACAAATCAGCTAATCTAACGGAGCACATCTTACTGTTTAATGGGATCCAATCGATCGGGGCAGCTTCAGCCCGGGGACTCAAAACAATGCCGAACGGCATTTGAAGCTGCATCATCGCCAGACAGGCGCAATGAGAATGTGCAGCCAGTGTCGCATGTGGGGGGATCGCAGGGTAAACACGGAGCTCGAATCTTGCAAGCGGGTTTCTGATAAACACCAAATTTCGATCGATAGGGTCTCTAGTGTGCGGGCAAGTG
The DNA here is from genome assembly GCA_944474145.2 of Dicrocoelium dendriticum. Taxonomy (NCBI): domain Eukaryota; kingdom Metazoa; phylum Platyhelminthes; class Trematoda; order Plagiorchiida; family Dicrocoeliidae; genus Dicrocoelium; species Dicrocoelium dendriticum. Next base: position 109,150,538 of record OX104066.1, read on the forward strand.
CTGCCTGCTGACCAATCTGTAGCAAAGTGCGCACGTTGAGGCATGCCAGCCTTAGCGAGACACGAGGACTCTAAAGAGAAACGGATGAACTGACGTTGTCCGCTTGGTTGAACATGGACTTGTCGACTGGATTGGAGCGACGCCCTGCGACTGTGTGTGATCTGAAACTAGAAGACAAGCGACTATTGAAGCAAGCTGGGGGAGGGCCAAGAATTAAGGGATTGAAAATGGGGGGGATAAAAGTAAAGTTGGAGCGGGACGATAAGGATGAAGAAGCGCAAGAAGAGGGATAAGAAGACGGGAAGGCCTGAGCAGTAGCATCCATATCTCTATCCACCCTGCTCGATGCAGCAGATAGGGCACCGTTTATTATCCTCTGCGACGGTCAGAGCATCAAGAAATTGTTTGATGAAGGGTTCATTGTATTGCGTGGGCAGAATACTGTCAGGTTGCCCAGGTCTAGACAGGAGAACGATTAGGGTTCTCAACCAAAGCCTTTGGTTCAAAAACCTTACCGCAAGGCAGCGGGTTTTGGCACTGGACTACAGAGAGCCCGTTTTATGAAATAAGAAGCCACCCTCATTCCAACCCCAAACCTGGAGGACCAGGAGGCTGAGTTTGTCTGGCCTCTAACCATTGACCAATCTGGTATGAGTGGCTCTGAAGGTGCAAAAAAAGCACCACCCAGCATAGCTCAATGGATCTCTGAGGCACGCAAACCATCGCACCATGGTAAGGTCCAGCCTCATTGCGATGGGACAATCCAGGATGGAACCACGCCACTTGTAACTTATGGCGATGTGGTCTATTCGGGTCTTTCGCTCGTCAGCTACAGGAGGATGCCAAAGGCACTTCGGCGCTCACTGTCTAAAAGCGGTGCTACTGAGAAACAGCTGGTGCTCCGCGCACAGTTGCAACAGACGCTCGCCGATGTCTATTCGTTCGGAGCTAAGCCCATAATTACTACCCAGCTGAGCTTCTGAGGAGCTCAGGTGAATACTTGCGCATTCATATCCCCCACAACAAGAACGACGATATCTTAACGGGTAACACTGTGTAACAGCGTGTTCAGTTCGTCGTAGTTTGCATCGGCAGCATTAGAACTGCACTCGACGGGGCATAAGCGGAAACCACGAACATGCAGCGTCTAGTGCTAGTTTGTGAATCAACTATAGTTAGTGTCGTCAAGCGGGCTGCACAGGGCTGTTCACAAGAATCCAATCAACCAACGATGACTCAGGTTTGGAACTGAGGACGATGCCCACGCCAGCTTGACCAGTAACTGCCGCATCAGCGTCTCCGGATGCATGCAACCAATAGTGAGAGGACAAGCCGGACGCAGTTAATTCAACATAACAGCGAGAGTCATTAATCCTAGTTTCGGATACACAACATACGTCCATACCCATGGTGTCCAACTTGCGAACAAGTGCGGCTTGTTGACCTATTTGTCTTAGAGTTCAAACGTTGTACTTCGCCAGGGAAACGGGACAGCGCGGTCTTATAAGGGACTGTTACCGATAGGCGTCTAGTGTGTAGTGCGGGAAGTTGGATGCAGATGAACAGACTTCAGTGACATTGCGGTAGCTGTCAATTGATCTGAAAATAGTGGAAGGAAGGTTAGTAATGAGAGTCGGGATGGGAGTAAGAGAAAAAAGTGGAAAAGAAAGGAGGGAGGCGCAAGCAGTAGTGTTTTCGCTTATCCGCACTGCTGTATGCAGCAGATAAGGAGACCCTTGATAAACTGCGCGACGGCCGATGCAGGTGGTTGGCGTTTGAAGAAATAGTCATGGTTGTACTTGGGCTGAAATACTGCCAGGGCGCCCAGACATAGACAGGAGGATGAGTAGAGTCCTCAACCAAAGCCTTTGGCTCAAAACGCTGTCCGCAACGTATCGGAGAGTTGGCAAGCAGTTAGTTTTACAGAAATGGATGCCATCCCATTTCCAACCACCAACCTAGAGGACCAGGAGATTTTGTCTGACGCCTAACCATTGCCCAAGCTGGTAGGAGTAGTTCTCAAGAGGCCCAGGGGCAACGCCCAGTATAACACAATGGGTAGAGGTACGCAAACCGTTGCACCACGTTAAGGTCCAGTCTAGTAGCGAAGGAGGGAAAGGACTCCCTTCATTGATTTGGCACATCAACGAAGACTGTGCGCACCAGCCTGACCAAATCTCCTCGAAATATTTTCCATGCTCTCCTGTTCAGCCAAGTGCAAATACCGTACATCGATGAAGGCGGTTAGAGCACACAGATGATGTGGCCTAACAAACGTCACCGGTTCAAGCTTATCATACATTCAGGTGTGGCACCAGACAATTTCTTGCCAAACATCAGTTAGTGAACTTCAAAAGTGCTTACTTCGTGCCCCCAACAGATGTGAGCCGAACAATAACAGTTATCAGAGACAATCAATTACTCTGTGTCTTCAGTACGAAGATTCTTGTATCCAATAAACGTATTAACCTAGGTGTACTGTTTCGACTACAGTACTGCTGTCTACGGTCCGCTCTTGCTGGTGCCCAATACAATCGTGAAACCCAAAGCCAACACTTGGTAGACGATGTGTATTCCATGAAAAGGGATGATTCTATTTGTAGGTCAAACACACATATACGAATCATAAAATAGTAATCACCCCATTTTCCGCGTTCTGGCCTTAACAAATGTGAACGCATTTCGCTTGACTAGTTTGCCTCGGTTTACTGTAGTTGGCTGCTTGTTCGCTTCAAGGTACGGTCTTCATTCACTTAGCTGGGGCCTACTCGAGTTTGCCAGCCAAGTACAGCACCACTGAGTTCCATAGTTGGCCGGCTATCTGCGCGTCCGGCGTGAAGCCCGTTAAAGCTGTCAGCACGGCCCAGTGTAGTAAAGTCGTGCGTTAATATTCGCTCCGTTTAGTCGCCTAACGCATCTTCCTTCGAATGAGTCTGCTCAGACATTTTCTGCACCTGGTTTTGATCAAAGCTTTTTGCCTTCGGGGCAACTCGTACCCATCTTATTTCGGTCTTCAGGTTGGCCTGCATGTTGTTATGTGGGGCATGTGCGACAGGTTCTGTTCCACTTGGGTGATCATTTTCATTTCTCAAACCAAATATACCTAAGAGTACATGCCACTGCAGTATTGTTGGTTCTTGAGGTCTGAATGTTTCCGTGGTGTAATCGCAGATAAAGACCATAATCTCGCAGATAAACTTGCCTCTCTTACTGATGGCCGTTCCGCTAGATCAGCTACCCGGGGCTCGGAAGTTTTGTGTGTACATCAACTCGTCAATCTCGAATCCACTGAGACTGTTTGTATGCTCTTCCTATGCATAGCCATTGATATGCTTATATTCATTGTTGGGCATGAGGTTGTCAAATGTCGTTCAGATTATTTTTGGGAAATACCGAGGGGTTTTCCATACCGGGTGCTTAGATTCGGGGCGTTCCGATACATCCACAAAAAGGTCCGGACTGCATCACGTGGCACCTGTGTTTCAACGGAATTGTACAGAGCACGTTAGAAGGTATATATATATATATATATATATATATATATATATATATATATATATATATATATATATATATATATATATATATATATATATATATATATATATATATATATATATATAACTTGTGATGCAGATATTGTGCCATCAGAATCATGGCGGAATAAGAAAACAGCATATGAGTAGAACGAAAGAGAACATACACTTTTTGGATCTAGTTTTTCACTCACAATTTTTGAGATTTTTATGGTTTGTTTTATTAGAGAGGGAAATTACCGCAACACGCAGAGATACATGTTCCCCATTGACGTCAGTCTTGAGCCATGATTTCAAGGGTCTCCAACTAGCGACACTGCATCTTTAAAATCCCATCCAGGGAGTCGAGAACAACCGACCGAGGCCAACTGTTTCGTCAGCTTTTTCATGTGGCTTCTCCAAGTCGTAGTTTGTTGGTTGCACCGTTTCCTCCAGACCTGTCCAGCGATCGAGAATAATGCCCGACGCAGAAGATGATGAACGGGCATGGGCAGTACGTGTCCAAGCCACTACAGCTGACGTAGCGATACAAGCTCTTCGAGCGAGTGGCTGCCTGCACACATGACACGCTGTCCAATTTCCACATTGGTTACGTGGTGCAGCCACCGCACACGGGCAATGGACCGCAAACAACAGCGCTCGAAGACAGAGAGTCGGGACAAGTCAACGGTACGAACAAGCCAAGTCACGCAACCGTACAACAGCACAGACAGCCGCACAATAAACCTGCCCTTTGATGGATAGACGAATGTCATGGTTGCGGCAAAGGTGCCTAAGCTTAGAGAAAGCGAGGTGTGCTCTTGTGATATGCATCAAAATCTCGTCTCCAACAGTGCCATACAAAACTACGTGCTAGTGTCTTCACTCGACTGGTTCCAAGATATCCCGAATGAAACGGTTGTAGGATTCGCTTCTGAAATGTTGCTGGTACCAGGACTCGGTGTCCGAACATACGACAATTATCCATGACCAACAGCGATCCGCGTTGATTGAAGAAACTTCGTAACTCGGTCGCGATTCTACCGTCATGTCAACATGACTACACGAATTGCAACGTTTTCTGTAAGGTTTCCTTTTGAGAAGTATCTGCACGAAACGTGTCAGAAGTTACTGGCAGTTCGCCGTCCCGTAGCCTTAAAGATCACAAGGCTACCTTGTAATCCGAGAGCGCGTTCGAGCATGCGTAGGGGCCGGGCGACCCACGCAGTATCCTGAGCCAAAGTGCGACTGGTGATGGTTGCGTGGCAGCGAAGCGTCGGTACTGCGTACTGGCGTATTGCTGACACTTTTTTACTTGCAGTTCCTTTAAACTGTCAACCATGATTCGCTGGACTTCAGATTCGAATTCGACGGATACAGATGCATAGTCATCGTCCTCTTTCGAACGGGGAATGATGGCACAAGAGAGGGCATCAATTTGGCCGACTTGTTGCGTAGGTCGGTACTGTATACCGAAGCCACAGGCCAGTAGCACGATAGTCCATCCCTACAGCCGACTCGCAGTGAAAACAAGGATCCCCTTCTTCAATCCGAATATCGACAGTAGGGGCTTATGATTTTTGAACAGCTTGAAATGACTACCAAAGAACAACAATGATATGAAAATGATGTTGAACGCAAACGGAACAAAAATGGAATCGTAATGTTTTCGTTCCAGCTGCTTATAAGCTACATAGCACAGCCTAGTCCGGATAAGCATCAGACGCGTTTCGCCCTACTGGGGCTCGTCAGTGGTGCGCATTCCCTCGGTCGCCTAGTGGGGATCGAACCCATGACCGCTAGAGGCGGATGTCAACTAGCAAGCAGCTTAAGCCACTGAGCCACGGGAGACGTCGGCTGGGCTATGTAATTTGCAAGCTAACTGGGATATAGCCCGACCTATCTCCCACTGCCACACAGGTTGCTACTTTAGCAGATGGAATCACAAATAAAGTGCGCAAAACTAATCGGGATGGAAAACCAACAGATGGATGCAGGGACCCGAGTGCAGGAACGCCACGAAACTGCGCGATTGCGCCATGTCTGATAGGGTCTCCAACTAATGGTGTGGACTGTTATGGGCTATCCTCCCCGAAGACGGCAGGCACCAGTCTGATCAAGTCTTCGTCAGTTCCTCCATAGATTTACGCAATGTCGTCAATTGGCCACCCCGAGGTCATGTCCAACTTGGTGCAGTAACGGCGTATAACAGACATCAGTAGTACGCCGGTACGCAGTACCGACGGTTCACTGCCGCGCAACCACGACCAGTCGCAACTGCGCTAAGGATGCCGCGAGAGTCGCCTGGTTCCTAAACAGGCTCAAATCCGAGTCCTCGGATTACAAGGCAGGCTTGTGATCTTCAAGGTAACGGGCCGGCAACAGCGTATAATGCACGATAAGGAATTCGGTCAATGGGTATACGGAGGACATGACCTAGCCAACGTATGCGGTTACTATTCAGCAAGGGGTCCAAAAGACGATGAACACGTTTGGCTAGATACACTTGCTGACATGGCAAGGAGCCGACCTCAGTGGCGTTCCTGCTGTGAGTTTCTTTGTCCCTCCCAACCTTTTTAGCCTCCCCCTCCAAGCACGATCTCATTTCCTAGCGTAAATATAATCTTACATAATAATTTTTCTTGTTGCCTAGTAGCCGGCTGGTAGGTTACCGGAACGATGCCCATCCGTTGCTGGTAGCTCAGCTGGCATGCAACTGTTGTATTTATTTTCCTTTTCTTTTATGTATTGCGGCACAGTAGCTGAGGTGTTGCCCACCTCTAGCTAACGTGTATAATGAGGATGATGACTATTCAGCAAACACTCGAGTTCCTGTGACAGCGCTTTGCATTTCGCAATTGAAAAGTATATGCCCAAGTATGCAATGTTACTCGACAGTCTAGTCGGTAACGACGCAGCCACTGGTGAGACCCAAGGTAAGCTATGTCGCCTGCATACACGAGGTTTGCCAGTCGGTAAGGTGGCAAAACTTCCACTCCAGCAGAGTGAAGGAACCGAGTCATTCACGATTATTTCGATTATAAAGTTGAGGATGGAAGGAGCTGTAGGACAATCTTGGCGAACCTCACTTGTCGTTGGGAACTCAAGAGAAAATTTACGTAGACTATTAAACGGCTTCGGAAATCAAGATAGAAAGACTCCAGAACGAAAAGTAGTTTCCCCAACACGTTCTCTACGGATAGACATTGCCACAGTCTGGCATGATCCACAGAGATGAAGGCAGCTTACAAGTCAAGAAAAACTACCATAGTTGGTCGTCTGCATGTGTGTCTCTGCTCTAACAGTTGACAAAGAGCAAATGTGGTCGATAAAATCGCGAACAGGACGAAAGCCAGCTTGGGGTTAAGTGACTCGGTTCTCACAGAACCAGTAATTCGCTGAAGAAGGACACCATTGAGAAGTTTGAAGACGGATGGAAAGAAGGCCAATGCCTCGATGCTTCGTACACTAAGTCCGTTGACCATTTCTAAAGGTGGGTACAACAGTTGACGGTCGCGCGTCGGAAGGCATTTCTTTAGTGTCCCAAATCGTGTTGAATAGAGCAGTATGCACAGTCGTAAAATACACCACTTTCAGCAAAGATGGAAGAATGTCATCGATCCCAGGAGCGTTGTTTCTTTTCAACCCGGCAAGTTCATGTCAAACCCCTTAAAAAGTGGGAGATATGACATCAACTTACAAGGTGGGCTAAGCCGTCTCAATAAACGGCAGTTCCGTAACAGCCATGTGGGATGTTCCGCTTAAGGGGTTAGTCGAAGCGGGCCAACTGTCCATATATCGCAACTACTGTTTCACTAACGCAGTTTTATTGGACCCCTGTTTCGGATGAGCTAGAGCAGTACTCGGCTGTTTCCAATAGCACTGGCCTTCTCCATCTCATGGGATTTTGCTACTCACCAACATTCCCGATCGATACGAAGACCCCATGTCAGACATCGTTTCAGAGAGTTAAGGACACACCGAAACTCATGGCGCATTGGAATCTGCCCACGCGTTTCGATCAGACTGACCGATGCTTCAAAGATCCATTCACAGTTACGACGTTTCAAGCTGGGTGCACAGCAAGCATCAAAGACATTCTTTATGGCGCACTTGAGACGATCGAAGTCAGCGTACGGCACATCAACTACATTCGTCAGTATCAAGTTCTCAAGATTGTCGTTATATTGTTGAACTGCAGACTGCGAGTTCAAATTACAAGAAGCTTAGAAGTTAGACGCTTCTTTGAAGGGGAAAAAGTGAGAGCCAGGTGAGCGCGCACTATAGCATGGTCGGAACCCGGACACATGCTTCAATATGGCCGATGGTCTCGGACCGATGTGCGCCATCTATAGCTGACGGCGACATGATCAACTTGTGGAGGAGTCATCGAGGAATTCGGTGGGCACCAGGTGACACAAGGTGAACGTTTGTGCTGGAAAGCAGTGTTGCCAATATGAAGGCTGTAGTTCGCACACAGTTGCATGAAAGGATCATCGTTGTCTGTTTGAATGATATCGACTCAGAAACCATTATAATTATGGTCGAACGCAATATTCTAACGATGCGAGAATCTCCATACTGCGACACAAGGGCTGGTAACGATTCACGTGAAGTTTTCTCAACTGTTTCTTTAGGATAATGGCATGCATTATGATTGTTTCATTTATGCTTCCTTACTTAATTCTGCCGGCCGGTGGCCGAGTGGTCTGCGCACCTGGTTTGCAACCATAAGGTCACCGGTTCGAATCCGCGTAGGGGTGGGCCTCCTCGCGGTATACTCAGCCCGCGCGCGACTGGTGGTCGCATGGCAGCGGAGCGAGGTTACAACGTACAGCTGGCGATATATATATATATATATATATATATATATATATATATATATATATATATATATATATATATATATAATGTGATCGAACGAAGTATGGTTGATTCTGGCCCTTCTGTTTCGTGTGTAGTTTGACCAGGTGACCGATGAATAAATATAAGATGTGAGGAGGACACAGCTAGCTTGGGGTAGGATAAAGGTGCTTTACAAACGAAGATTAGTTGATGAACATCAACTTGCACGTTTACAATGCAAAGCAATCCGTCGACAGTGATTTGGCACTTCGGATCACAGTATCATGGAAAAAGCACTTTAAAGTGAACGACCAGCAGTATAGACTTGGTGACTCTGTGGCGATCAAGCTAATGAGGTCATTAATGCACGTAGCAGCGGGAATCATGTGACTTCCTAACGTCTTGTAGTCTTTTGGAAGCATACAGACATCCACTTATCGGCCAATAACATGAGGTAAAAGGTGGCACAACCATTGCGGCCGCATGAAGAGTGAAGGTGGATATAGCATGCTGAAGACACTAAGAGACCGTTCGTTTTAACCCATGATATTTTCAAGGTGACGGTTATCCACAATTGTACAATCGGGTTACTGATGTGTGAGTCCGTGTACTTGACTGCTCGGTATAATCGAGAATATACCCACATGGGCAAGGCCGTATTGTTCACGCCTATTGACGGCCTTCCCAAAGGCATGTTGTTTACTAACGCCAAGATTCGCCCAACGAAGCCCAAAAGTGATTGGTTGATGGCATGGCCGAAGAACATCAGTTGAAATGAAATCCCCGGTGTAGTTGCACACTGAAAAAGTCAGTGCGGCTTTCGCATATAATGCCCACAGACATGCCGATAGACTCTCCGTCCGCCAAGTACATTAGTTTGCATTAATTCCGGATTGAACCTAATACTTGGCTTTCCCCAGAAACGCTAACGCAAACAACGACAACTGGGTACGATGAGGTATTGGTTGAGAAATTGTAATGAACTAAATATCCAAGCGGATGGAAGAAACAATGACAGCATCCAGAACAAATGAAGATACAGGTAAAACCCAACAGAAGGAGCTGACACAAAACCCCCATCAGCTGGATGAAGACCAGTTGATTAAAATTAGCATCCTCAAGCTAATTTTAACCAATTAGCATTCATCCAACTGGTGGGGGTTTGGTGTCAGCACCTTCAGTTGGGTTTTACCTGCATCTTCACTTGTTTTGGATCCTCGATCTGGATATACTTGCTGATATGACTAGAAGCTGACCTCAGTGGCGTTCGTGTTGTGAATTTCTTTGTCTAAGGGTAACGAGCTTGTCTTGTAATCTGACGACTCGGGTTCCAGCCTGCATCGTTCATTATTCATTATACACGCTAACTGCAGGTGGAAAACGCCTCGGCTATGGTGCTGCAATATAAAAGAAAAAGCAAAACAGAGACGCCGGCTGAATCACCAGTAACGGATGGACATTGTTCCGAAGAGCTAACTGCCGGCCATTGTGCTGCAAAAAAGTCATATAATGCCTAGTAATTGAGATCGTGGTTGGAGAGGAGGCTAAGTAGAGGGGGATAGACAAAGGAAGTCACAACACAAACGCCGCTAATGTCTGCTCCTAACCATGTCAACAAGTGTATCCAATAAAAGGTGTTCGTCGTCCTTCGGTCCCCAACCAGGGAGCCGAGAAGCTCCAACCGAGGCCAACTTCGAAGTAAGGGCCTTCATTCCTCTTGATCAAATCATCGCTTGGCCACTTCCTCTTCTACTATCCGTACCCCCGGCGCGCAAACAACGAAAATCACGGAAGTCAGTGGGCTGGCATGCGCAACACATGACCCAGCCATCGGAGCCGGTTGCGTGAAATAACGGTGCTGAGCGATTTGCTTCTTGTTCCTACGCCACAAAGGCGGCGTCGAACACGCTCATTGCTCACACAGTGTTTCCACCAGATGAGCCAAAATGCGAAGGCATCGGTGGTCGAACATAACTAGCCTCTTTATGTCCGCTAATCTAAGGGGCCAGGTTCGAGCCTGCGTAGGGGAGGGTGACCCTCACAGTATCGTTAGCCCACATGCGACCAGTGGCGGTTGCGCGGCAGCAAAGCGTCGGTACTCCGTGTCGGCGTACAGCTGATGCCCATCTCTCTAAGCCTCCCCATCCAACCGCGACCTCATTTCTTAGAATAATATAAAGTTTGCATAATAAAATTTTTTGTTGCATAGTAGCCGGCTGGTAGCTTTCCGGAACGATGACTATCCGTTACTCGTAGCTCAGCTGGCTGGCACCTGTTGTTTTTTTCTTATGTATTGCAGCACAGTAGCCGGGGTGTTTTTCACCTCTAGATAAGGTGTATAATGAGCATCCTCGATCACTAATCCAAGTGATGGCGAGAACAACAACCTAAACCCCAAAAGTATCCATAAGATCAATTTCATGAACTAAGTCGTTGGGAAAATATGGTTTCCTTATAATGCAAAGAAAATGAGGTAAGCAGGTGCACTAATAAGTGTTAGACAAAAAAGCGACCGGTGTAAGCGAACGAAAGGTAAATAAATTCTCGGAACAGCTGACCTCGTGCATCTCTTCTATCCTTTTCGTATAGAACAAAATTCTTTCCGACAAAGTAGTCTTTCCGCTATCGATATGAGCAGAAATTCCAATGTTCCGTATTTTGGAGAGCTGTTAGGGTACCATATAAAAGCAAACACACATACATCCGCGTCAGCGGCCAGTCCTCGAAGTGAGTTAAGGAATACACCAGCAGGTTTCAGCAGACAACGCGGAAAGCGCATGGTCCCGTTTCTAAAACAGTGACCTGTGGTGGACCTAAAATCGATAGAGAACAAGATGATAAGGAGCAAAAGCAGCAGAGATAGGCAAGAATAAACGGTAAGGCATATTAACGCTTCGCAGCCACGCGACCATCAACAGCCGTGCGCAGGCTAGAAATACGGTGATGTCGCACGAACCTACGCAGATTCGAACTGGAGATTTATGGATTGCAAGACAGATGCCCCATTCCTTCGGCCCCCGGCCGACAGCTATCAAGATGAAGAATATATTTTTTCATTGTAATCATGAGAAAAGCCACCGACAGTACATACTACAAATATAGAAGAAATGTTTGACGACACCTCTCAGTAGAAGTATCACAACCTGTCTGAATGAAGGCATGATGGGTAGGTTTTGCGGCAGAACATCACCACTTTCCTGGCAAGTCTATGGACGTTAATTCAAAGAATCGAGTAAGAAAGTACGGTGGATCCAGCTACCATGAAGAGAAGGGCCATGACAATGGGAAAAGTAATGCAGTGCCTTGGCAAGGCATTTCGAATCAGTGCTCATAGATGACAGGGGTTTAGTTGATCGCGCAAGTTAAGATACCGAGGGTGTAAAACAGATAATCCCCAAAAATGAAGGCAGTTGAACAACGTTCAGCTAAAAAATGTGTAGACCATAGGTAGAAGATTAGGCTCTCTTGGTAGACAACAGATCTGATTCAACATGCTGTTTCGTGCAGCCATCGATTATTAAGCAGAGCCTGCAATTGTGTGTCTCTCAAATTCGAGTTCCATGGGAACCGGAAAGAGGATAAACTTGAGTACGCAATGTGGATCGCTAAACCAGAAGTTGGAAGGGTGATGTGAAATCTTAGTGAACTTTAAACGAAAAACAGCATCACACCCCAGCCAATCGAGTAATGTCCACGTATCCTGCGTTAGCAGTCCCTGGGGCCATCTAGAAAAGTAAAAAATGGAAAATAGCAAAGTACGAGGGCAAGAAGATGAACATCAATTGGTGATAATACCAAGGCACGATAAAAAATATAAGGAAAAACGGAAACTGAAAACTGGGTATGGTTAAGCGAAAGGAGAGGTTGAGTACTACCACCCGAGAACATCGAGCTGAGGCTCAAAACACATCCGTAGAGTGCCTAATCTTGTGCTCTGGAAGCGAGACCTTGCACCTTTTGCCAGTCATATTCCTCGAGGAAGGATAAGCTGCTTCAAAACGAAATATGGAACAATTTGCCCGAGCAGTAGCTATAAAGTAGACCAATCCAAGAGCATATTCAGATGATGCTAAACATTCTCAGGATCTACAGGAATGTCCATAATTTTCCAGATCTCACTTGCTGAGAAACCTCGTGGTGCCAACTGGGTGGGTCGGAGTTACCGCGTTCACGCGAATGATTCGGAGCAGTGCCAAAGGAGGTGGTGGATTTTCGTCCAGCGAGCGGTCTCTACAAAAATCCACGTATGTCCGGTTAAAAAGTGTGACAGGTGTGAATAGTCAGTAAAGTAAGTCATTAAGTCATTATCGCTTGCTTCACCTCGGTGGAACATTGTAGTCCAACAGCCTGCTATGTAGTAGTGGGAAGGTCTGAGACTGTATGGTAACCGAGAAGTTTGAACTGAACACTCGGTCACCACCTCCCAACAGGTGTGATACCTTGTCGTCGTTCTGCTGCCAAACGATCGGAGTAATGTCCCCTAAAGCTGCTTCCTAGTTCGGCTTGGGCAGCCGGGTTGTATCGCGCCCTCTGAATAAATCATGGATCGCTCAGCATTTGCTCTGTCCTTAAACAACCTCTGTTCGTCATGGCTTTTGATGACTCATGTCAGATTCAGATGGGACCGGAACGATAGGAAAATCGTTTGAGTGTTTCTTCTTGAGCAGATCGTTGAGATAGGAAATGATAAGGTGCTACGTCTTGATGGAATTAAATGGAAACATCCGAACCCTGGTCAACCAATTACTGCCCACGTTCCCTGCACTAGCAGTCCCCGCTGTGTAGGTCACGTGAAGTAAGAAAGACGTAGAAAGAAAATGGAAGATAAAAGGAGTCATTGAAATGAAGGGTAAAACTAGAGTGAGGAGAACGATGGAATATGAACACAAAGTTGGAAAGTGGATATGGTCAGGAAAAGGGAAAGGTTTCGTGTTGCCACCCAAGAGCGTCTAACTGACGCTCGAAACCCTTAAGCATAGGTTCACTAACTACACTTTCTGGAAGCGAGTTCCAGCGCTCGATAACTCTACGCGACAACCGAGTTTCCGCTCTGGTCCGATCGGAACGCGGCTTGTGTAGTTTCTTGAGATGGCCGTGAAGATAAGGCAACCTAGCCGGGCTAAATAGCCAGCTCAAGTCCGGTCCAACCTTCCCTGTTAAAATGCGGTAAGTAAGGGTTAGGTCTCCTTTAAGCCGTCGATAGTGCATTAAATACAGACCCAAGCTAAGTAGACGCTCGGGATACGATTGCCCCCGTAACCCCTCGACCAATTTGGTACCTACTCTCGAAACCCTCTCGAGCTCCATTTTGTCCCGAACAAGGCAGGACGGGCAAGCCTGGATGCAGTATTCCAGATGGGATAGAACGAAAACTGAGAACAGCTTCACAAATATGTCGGCAGTTAAGACCCTGACAGAACGGGGCATTAAGCACAACATTCTGAAACCCCTATTTGTGGCATTCTTTCAGTTGCCACCAGAATGCAAAGACGAGGAATGGACGACGCCTAGGTCTACCTGGTTGGAGACAAAGGGGAGTTCGACCCCACCGAGCACGTACCTTGAAGGTGGGAAAGTTGCTCCTATACGAAGGACGGAAGTCAGCCTGATTAATGGGCAGTAGCCACAAAGTAGACCAGTCCCAGAGTCTGTCCAAGGCATGTTGAATGGCCTCAGAACTCCCAGGGATATTTACAACATTCCATAGCTTAAGGTCATCATAAAACAATAGGGATGATACCCCAAGCTATCCAGGGAGATCGTTTACGTAGATGGAAAACGACATCGGTCCATGGACCGAGCCCTGTGGGACACCGCTAGGAACCACTTGTCTAAAGGATAAGCTGCGACCCACACGTACACACAGCTCTCTTCCCTGCAAGAATGCAGATACCCAGTAAAGAGCGCGGCCAGATACGCCGTAAAAGTTCACCTTTTTTGGTAGCGTCAAGTGGGGTACCTTATCAAATACTTATGAGAAATCGACAAAAAGCATATCCACTACGTGGTCATTGTCAACTGCCACGGTCCCAGCTTCACGAGCGACCAACAAATTCGTCAGACACGAAAACCCTATGCGGAATCTGTGTTATGCACTACTGAGTAGATTAAATCTATCCAGATGACCTTCCAACGAATCTCTCACCAGCTTTTCAAGCAGTTAGACCATTACGCTAGTCAGACTGACTGGCCTACAATTGGCTGACAGACTCCTGTCGCCATTCTTGAAGATAGGACAGATGACAGCCTCCTTCCATTCAGGTAACGTACAGCTGTCAAGTGACTTCTGAAACATCATGGTCAGCGGTCCACTTAGTCCCACCACCAACTGATGCAGAAGCTTCGGGTAATTTGAATCGGGTTCAGCTGCTTTAGAAGGGTTCAATTCTTGCAGCAGCCTAAGGACTTGCGTGTCTACCACAGTAAACTCAGCTAAATAAGTGCCCCCAGGTGCTCTGGGGACAAGTTCAACGCTAGTCAACACGGCCTCACGTACAAAAGCCCCTGCATAGTGCTCACCAAGTACATGAGCCTTGTCCGAGTCCGCATACGCATGAGTTCCATTGGCCCGCATCAAAGTTGGAATTAGCGAATTTGAACCACAGCGTCTCATAACGTAAGCGAAGAACTTCGGATTTTCCGAAGCTCCATCAGCCAATTCCTTTTCGTACAACAGCCGAGCTTTCCTCAAGTGGTTTACATCTATTTCTAGCCTCGCGGTACCTATCATAGGTGCTAGTTGATGGAGCCGCAGGGTAGATCCTCCAGCACCTAAAACGCTTCTGGAGCAAGTACTTTCCAGTGGTATCTATCCACGGGGGGCGTGCTCGTGTCTTTTTCCTTCGCAAGCGGGATGTAGGGAGTAGACACTTCCGTGAGATGACTTAAAGTTATCCCAGGCAGCCTGAACTGTATCGGCCACCGAGGTTTCGCAACACCACCCAGAAGCCTTGATACGCAATGTCTGATGGTTAGCACGCCATATGTTTATATATGGCTCAGCGATGCTCTGGTGACGTCTGGTCAGAGCACACCTGAAGCATAAACAGACATGATCACTGGCACCTAAGGGAGAGCTGTAAGTGATGTCACCTACGAAGTCTAGCGACTTGGCAAAAACTAGATCCAAAATAGGCGGTACTTGGGCATCCATGTATCCGGTGGGGAGGTCCACGAACTGATGCAACGGTACTTGTAGCGTAAGCTCAAAAAGATTTGCACCGGAAATACCTACCGCCGAGTTGCAAGAAAGATCTGCCCAGCAAACTTCCGGTATTGGTTCATTGGTGTGTAGAGAGCAGGAGGTGAGACCCTTGTCAGCTCCGTCGATTCCGATTCAGTGCAGGTTTGACGCAACTGGCTGCGAAGCGGCATTCCTCTGTGGATCATCGCCGTTGCAGTAGGAGGAGCGGAGCTCTGCGGTACTCATCAGATGGCAGTCAAGCAGCCCTTTGAAACTTTCCTTTGTCGGTGCATCAGAAATGATCTCCGGTAGGCTGTTTCAATCATTCACTACACGAATTGATAAAGCAGCCTCTGGACGGACGTGAAGTATTCGGCTCTTGTACAACTTCTACTTGTGGCCCCGTGTCGAGCCGTCCACGTTGAGCCAAAAGTGCTTTTGTACCTCACTCCCAAGTTCTCTTCTTAGGATCCGTCTGGTGTAGATAAGATCCCCACGGCGCCGACGATAATCCATTGAGAATATGTTTTAGCTTTCTGAGTCGAAAAGGGCAAGCAAAACCACGAAGCTCTATGACGGATTTCGAGCCACGCCTCTGAACTCTATAGCAAGTCGCATTCAGATTTTAAGAGAGGATAGGTAGCTGGAAGCCCATACTCCAATATTGGGCGGATATGTAATGTGAACAGAGTTCTGAAAATTGCCGGTGATAAGGGAGAACCACCTTCGTAGAGCATCCAGCATCCTGTTTACGGCCGTGACCTTTCTCAGGGTGTCTTGGGAAGTTTTAAGGTCATATGACACGATAACCCCCAGATCCTTCTCGTGCAGAACATTCTTGAGAAGATATTCACCAGTGTGGTATACACCGACTGAATTCGGGTTATCAGTCGAAAGAACCACATTTGTCGTAGTTAACGGGTAGTTGCCACTTGGCGGACCAATCGTGCAGCTGGTCCAGCGCCGATAGGAGTCAGTCCGCGTCCTCGAAACTAGCTACTTCTGACCATGGCTTGAGATCATCAGCGTAGACTAGGCAGTCGGCTTGAAGAGCTGCAGGGAGATCATTAATGTAGAGCTTGAAAAGTTCCGGCCCAAGGACCGAGTCTTGTGGGACTGCGCTAGTCACAGACAGAGCCAGACAACGTTTGGTTCGCCTTCAATTGAAAAGTCCGATCTTTCAAGAAGTCCGCAACCCATGCAAGGACATTTCCTTTGACGCCAATTCCCTGGAGTTTGAGCAGAAGTCGTTTGTGTGGGATTTTGTCAAAGGAATTGCTGAAGTCAATGTAGATAACATCTAGGTGTCTCCGGTCGTCTACCGCTTTGACCCATGCTTCTCTGGCAACAAGCAAATTAGAGATGTGGGAGCGAGCCCTGCGGAATCCGTGCTGAGCGGGGGAGATGGCGCACAGGCTTTCACAGTGGGTTTGGAGGGCGCGCTTGATGATCCGTTACATGAGCTTGCAGCTCACAGACGTCAGGCATATCGGTCGATAGTTTGCAGGATCGTGCCGGTTCCCACCTTTGTACTTAGGCATTACAATCCCTACTTTCCAGTCAGGTGGTAGGCGCCCGTCTGCAAGAGAACGCCGGAAAACTTGATGTATCGGATCAGCAATGTATTCTGCTGCCATCTTGAGGAATAACAGGTGAAGTCCATCAGGGCCCGGTGCGGAGTTAGGGTTCAGTTCAAGAAAGAGTCTCTTGACTATCTCGGGATTGATTTCGACTTGCTCAAGAGGAGGATAATGCGTTGCCAGATCGGCAGTGGGTAGTGACAGTTCCACGGAGTAGATCGAGGAGTACTGCGAGGCTAGTAGTTGAGCCTTCTCGTCATCTACGTAGAGCACTGTGTCCGCTTCCTGGCAGGATAGAGCAGGGATACCACTACCAACCTTGGTGTTTCGCTGCAGGTACGAGAACAGCTTCTTCGGGAAGGTTCGTGATTGTATGACTAGGCTGTGTTCGTATTGTGATCGTCTCTGACGTTTTCTTAGAGTGCACATATTTCTGATCACTTTGTACTTCGAGTAATCTGACGTTACCTGTGTTGCCTCGAATATGTCCCACAGTTTGTGTTGTCTGTTCATCGGGGATCTTGCCTCTCGGTCGATCCAGGTGGGGCCTTTGGGGAAAGATCAGCCCTTGATGATAGGAACTTTTTTGATGACCGATATCATCTTCGAGAGTAGTAAGTTCCATGCTCCATCAAGGTTCAGGGGTTGTAACATCGTCCATCATCATCATCATCATCGTCATCATCATCATCACCATCAACAGCAGTACATCAGCCATTTGAACTGATGCTTCGCTGCCATACAACCATGAGGACCTATGAAATAAAAAATAAGAAGAGGGAGAGAAGGGGGACTTACCTGAAAACCTTAATGCCCTAAGCAAACATTCAGGGTCAAGGCGCCTACACCTTGTGTAGACAACATTCCGTCACAAACAGCTGGCTATCGTGCAAAGATAAGGCGGCATCGGCGGGACAGCTTCCTTGCGGCTTTCACTACCACGCGTCATAATCAGCCATTACCCCGCAGATAACTCAGCACCAAACACACTTTAAACAGACAATCCGATTAGAAGACGGCAGCAGACGCGCCAGTGGTGTCGGTTGCGAGCCATGTCCTTTAAAGTCTCGAGCCAAGCACAAGGTGAGTCACGTGGACTCCAACCCGGAAGGCGAGACGGACCAACGGCACCCAGTTTGGTCGTCAGTGACTTCATTTCCCACTGCCAAGTCAACTTCTGTCCACCTCGAACTTTGCGCAGTCT
>OX104066.1:109169204-109327208 GCA_944474145.2 Dicrocoelium dendriticum
GCCTTTTCCACTCCGTTGAATGCAATTTTGCAATTTATTTCTCCGACCAACTTCAGCACTCCACCGGATGAATTGTGAGCGATTTTGTTGGAATCAATCATTTTCGGCTTCTTTATTTGCTTCCAAGTGTTCTTGGAAATGATCGTTATATCTGATGCCGTGTCGAACTGCAGCCGGGTTGGGATTCCGTTGATAAGCACAGTGATAAATCGGCGGCGTGTTCTAGAATGGCTGTGAAACGTAGCAATCACCGATAGTGATTCTGCGTCAGGTTTTCTGAAATTCTTCCTTCGGTAGGACTGCTTCACATTTCTTGGCCGGGACTGATGGCAAAAGTCTTCCTTGTGGCCGCGTTTATGGCACTTATCACAAATATGACGCTTGAATGGACAGTATCTTGCGAAATGCCATTCACCACATAACCAACAAGGTGTAGGCGGCTTGTTCGGCTTTCTGTTGAACGACTTATTCGAGCCAGGCTTTCTTGCTTTTTGTACAGCATGAACAGTATCGGCAATGGTGGGGCGACTCTGCTCAATCATAGCTGTCGTGTTTCAAGGTAACTAACCGTTTGCATTCGCGTACAAAAGAATTCAATGTCAAATCTGGGTGTTGATCCAACTTAGCAAGGAGCCGAGTGCGGATTTCCGCGTCGCGTGGAGACTGTAAAGCACTGACAAATATAAGACACTTAAACTGGTCATCCGTCAAACCGCGTAACTTGAAACGTTCACATTCGCGGTTAACCATGTCTGCTAGTGCCCCATAATCGTCTGTATCACGCTTTACAATTTTTAGACATTGATAGCGATTGCTAAACAATGATGTTGACTCACCAAAATTTCTTTGAATGTTGCCACTGCTTCGTTGAAAGTGATGTCCTTCGGATCTTTGGGCAATATGTGGTCAAGAAATCTTGTATGTTCATTAGTTCCCAGCTTGCGGAGCAAAAGGCGCACTTTCCATGAATCATCTTGGCGGCTGAAATCCGTCTGGAACATATCCTCCCAACGTTTGAACCACGCCTCGAAAGTGGATTCGAAATCAGCATCATAATGAAATTCAGTGATTGAATTCGTAAGATCAAGTGAAACAGCCTGCGTGTCCCGTGTAGCTGCTCCGTTTGATTGTACGTTTAAGCACTGCGTTAAACTTTCAATCAGTTTCATTTGTGCTTCCATCTGGGATTGTTGCTGAAGAAGCAGCTTTTGAAAATGTTCGGCAGAAAAATTTGTAACATTTCCGTGCTTGTCCGTCGCCATTGTTAGATCTTCCCCTTTTCGCTATTCCGAATTAACCACCCAGGAATTTCTCTACAGCAATTCTAGCCCAGCCGAAGAAAAATCAAAATTCCAACAGCCTTGACCACGAAAAACGTGTTAACAAAAACTCTGCCAACGTAGCCAGAAAATGCCGCCGAAAACACTGTCCTCTCAACTCTGAGGCAAAACTCCAATTAGCCGGGTGTTTGAAAACGCATTCGTCCGCTCGATCGATTGCCTGATCGACCGCACGGGGTAGGCGATTCTCTTTAGCCCAGCTTTCAGTCACCATTATATACCTTCCCTTTTTTCTTTTATGTTTTTATCTGATTCCCGGATACATTTGATACATAAATTCTGTTGAAAAGCATGCTAGGTGTTGGAGGTGAAAGAAAAACACAGTGCTTTTCCATGTTTCAGAACATTTGTTACTACTGCTTGTTACATGCCCCTCACACGACCCGTGGTTCTTTCAGATCGATAAATTTCAAATTAGCCCTCGGCCGTGATTGGAACTGGATTAGAGTGTTTTCATACCCACGCCGGCCCGTGTAGTGTTCTGCAAATATACCTCCTGTCCGGTGCGTGTCTTTCTGACTCGTGGGGCGCAATCTGTATATGGTTAAGTTCCTCAGGTTCCCAATTTTTCTGTCACTGTGACCTCTATGGGGTGCTACGCAGATGCTAATCGCCGAGTACGGAAGTAGAGAGCACAGTTAGAACCTTTGGACCCAACATGTATTGACCAAAGCTACAAAGAATGGAGGGCAGATAAACAAAAGCAGGCAGTAGTATTGCAGAAGAACTAACCAGAAGAGCAAGTGATCAGTACGTACGATCATGTGAACAACTTGACGATCGGGAGATATCAACAAGAATACAATCCAAGACCTCAAACTACTGAATGCGTGAATGATTCATGTTCACTAAACATACATGGGACAATCACAGAACGCCTGAACCCATGAGGACTGATGTTATTTGTCACAATAAGTCAATGTACGAGAGCGTATACTCCATAGAGCTCTTAACCCACGGTATCGAGTACAAGTCTGTTCAGGAACGCTCAATAATGCCATGCAACTTGACTGAAACTCATAAATCAAAAAACGATTAATGGCAAGCCACCTAACGGCCGGCTTAAAAACTAACACATATTGACATACATCAATGTACTCCTAACAACAAAAGCCTTAACTTGCATGTACACAAACGCCCAAGGTCTTCTAAATAAGTTGGCCGTACTTAGTGAACTCCATGCCTCACAACCGCGGGACCTCGTCATGATAACAATGACCTGGTTAAATCTTATGATAATCGATTCTGAGATCAATTTACCCGGTATGTCGCTGCTTCGGACCGATAGAACCGGGATGGGTGCCGGTGTGATTCGTTACTATAATACAAACCTCAGATGTGAAGTTATCAATCACCTAGAAATCCGAGCTCCTGATTCGTTTTGGTGCCGCCTATAGTTGTGAAACAAGGACACATGTACTAGTCGTGATTTGTCGCCCAGCAAACTTAACGTCGGAAATGGACTCCAAACTGAACCACATCTTTCAGTTTGCTTTGTACAAGTCCTACACCCACATTCTTATCGCTGGAGACTTTAACGTGCATGATATAGAAACACCAACAATCGACGGTACACAGTTTAAAGCCTGCTTGCAAGCGCAAATTGTTAGTCACCCTCTGTACAACCACGTAACCTCTCCCACCAGATTTCGAACTGCTAACAAGCCGTCGATATTGGATCTTCCGCTCACTAACGAAGAACTCATGGTTGACGGGATAGTTACAAGCACACCATTGGGTTGGATTGATCATGTTACTCCACTCTTTGACTATATATGCTATGCGGAGTATCCTGAAAATGGAGATGATAAAGTGCATACGGTCACGCACTACAATGTTTTGTCTAAGCTTGTTAAGGATACAACTTGGACTTTCTTAACCGAATGCCCCCCTCCCAGATGTTGCCTAGGAACTGTTTACAAGGACGTTTAGTACACTGGTAGCGCACGCATCGGAATAGAAGTCCTTCGAACCTAAAAACAAATATACATGATTTTTGAGGAACAGAACACGTAAATGTATGTCCCTGAGAGATTTGGCATGGCGAGCTCACAAGGACTGCTCGAATGCTGAAACCCGAACTGCATACGTGACACATCGTAACTTCTGGGTCAGTTTGCTCCGCGAGCGCAAGGTCACGCATCAGCAGGAGTTAATAGAGCGACTCTACACGAACAGCAAACTTCTGTACGGGCACGTTAACGGCCTTCGAAAGGTTGAGCAAGGGATTACAGCACTAATCAGAGCTGATGGGTGCACGCGGACAGCAATGGAAGCAGCTGATTTCCTACGGCTTCATTACTCCCAAACTTTCCAGCAGGTAACGAGCCCAAACATTCCACTCATTTCTAATACGCCATCATCTGGTTTAGAAAACATCACCTTCACTGCGGAAGCTGTGTTGAAGTTGTTATCCTTGTGTATCCACAGTTCCGATGGAGTCGACAACATCCGACCAAAGGCTCTGCAAGCGGTAGCTAGTGATTTAGGAGAACAACTGGTGATGTCCAGAAGAGAACCATGCTCCACCAGTATGGAAGCGACGGGCCATCACTCCTATAAATAAAGGAGGTAGCCGCACTGACCCTACCAACTACCGTCCAATAACACTACTTCCTGTACTATCTAAATTGATGGAATCAGTAATGGCAGGTGCGCTGATGCAGTATCTGGAAAGCAACAACCTAATAGCCTCACAGCAACATGGCTTTCGATAAAAGCGTTCATGCCCTATTAACCTATTAATTACACGTACTAGTTGGACTGAAGCTGTAGATGATGGAACAGGAGTCGATGTCATATACCTGCATTACACGAATGCGGTTTATCGCTTAGACCATAGCATTCTTCTTCAGAAGCTTCGAAACTACGGCATTGGGGACCCAATCCTGAGTTGGATTAGCAAGTTTCTACACAAACGACGGCTAGAGATGAGAGTCCGAGAATCGTTGTCCGATGCAGTTGAGGTGGTGTGTGGTGTACCACAATGCTCGGTACTTGGACCTCGTCTATTCTTAGTGTTTATTAACGATTTGGCGAGATCAATTGCTTCCAATTTCCTATTTTTCGCTGATGATATCGAGATATGGCGAAGGATCAGAGGACCGGACGACCACGAACGGCTCCAGTGCGATCTTTACACAATGTCGAACTGGTCAGTTCAAAACGTCCTACCATTCAACGTAGACAAATGTCGTGTTATAAAATTACGCCAAAGACATAACTACACATATTTGCTCTGGACAAATGGATTGTAGACCAGCTCTCAGGAACGTGACTTTGATGTGATCGTACAGAGCGGCCTCAACTATTGCAAACAGGCTGAGGTAGCTGTGAAAAGGGGCAACAAGCACGTCGGCATGCTGCGAAATGAGTTGAGGAGACTTGATCCATCAATCTTCCCAATGATGCACAATTCCTACGTGCGCCTGCGTGTTGAATACGCTATCCAAGCTTGGCAACCGTGGTTGATGCGCGACCTAGAGGTATTAGAGGCACCACATCGAAGAGCAACAAAGAATGTAAAGGGTTTGAGCTATCACTCCTACCACCGAAGGCTGAACTTGTTGGGAATTTTCCGCAGACGCTATCGAAGGCTGCGCGGCGATCTCATATTAGCGTATCAAATATTGCGTGACCCCAACAACGTATGCCGACATTTGCTGAAACTTAGCCACAACACCTAGCTCAGGGGTAACTGGTTAAAATTGAAGGAACAATACAGCCGTCTAGAGTGTCGACGGAATTACTTTTCCCTTTGAGTTTGCCAACCCTGGAACGCACTCCCAGACTCAGTTGTATCCTCCCCTACCTTGGAGGTTTCCTAAAAACGTTTAGATGTTGTTCTTAGCCCCCAGCATTTTGTTAACTCTCCTACTGTCGATTACACCAAGAATGCTTTTCTACAGGATTTATGTATCAAGTGGACCCAAGTGAGCGAACATATTTTGCTTTTCTCACGCCTAATGTTAACGATCACTGCACCCCAGTGTATTTCTGAACGTTTACGCTTGATAATTTTTTATTTTACGCCGATGTTATTCATCAAAGTATTTATCTCGGCAGACGTTCGGTAGATGACCCAGCTATATTTTGATTTCATCATATTCACCCTAACCATCCTACGGGACGTGTCAAGCGCTTGCTTTTATCCAGTGATAAATCATTGTTCATCGAATAAGCCAACCGTCTGGAAGTTGGACGTCGTTTTGGCTTCCCGAGGAACGAATTACAGTGGCAGGTTGCCAGTGTGTTTCTTATGGCAATTTAGTGTAAACCAAGTCCCTTCCCTAAAAAATCGCATACTTCTTCACCTCAGCTGAAGACACTGACCTCTTCTGTCGCTCTCCTATCCTCACCCGTGGATTACGAAACAACAGTTTCAGCCTTGTCTTGATGTTTCTGCCAAACATCAGCTCTGCAGGAGACTTACATGTATCCTCAGCGGGTGTGGAAAAATAGGCAAATAGAAACCGATCCAGTTTTGTTTGTAGGGCCCCTATACGCTGTTGCAGCAGTCCTCGTTTCACAGTCTGTAACGCCCGCTCTAACAACCCGTTTGATGCTGGATGATAAGGCGCCGATTTTATATGTTAAATCCCGTTGTTAGTGAGGAATCGGTTGAACTCCGTGCTAACAAAAGAGGACCCGATATCCGTGGATAGGGTCTCCGGAATACCAAATGTGGCGAATGAGATATGTATTTTGACATCACTTGCGTAACAGGATACCCCTCAACCCAGTTAGAGTGGGCGCCGATGAGCAATACAAACGTGGTTCCATTAATCGCGTCGAAGTAGTCGGCGTGGATGTGCTGCCAAGGCTTGTCGTGCCAGCGCTACGGTTGTACTGGACCAGGAGGGGTTTCCTACCTTGGTGCACGTGCCAGGTGTCATACTTCCTCGGCATGTTCCCGATATCTGAATCTATTCTCGGCCACCAGCAGTATCCTCTCGTTAATTCTTTCGCTCTCGATACACTTGGATGTGCGTCACGGAACTCGTGGAAGCTCTGTGCACGAGCCATGCTAGGAGGGACCAGCCGGGAACCCCAGCACACACAACCACCGAATAAGCTCAGTTCATTTCTACGAGCAATAAATGGCTGCCACTCAGTGATTTCTTTGGCAGGTCATCCGTCTGTCAAGAATCGTTTGATTATCGCAAGAACTGGGTCCCGATCAGTCCACTAACGGCTTGTGGAGCTCCGTAGAGGTGTTGTATCTTGATGTTGCTTCAGGCGAACCAATTCACAGGGAGAATAGGGCTCGTGTGACGTCCTTGTATCTAGTAGACGGCTCGGGGCATCAGCTGTGCGACTAATGGTAACAGGAAGGTAGATACTTTTATGATTATATGCACTCAAGGTCAGAGTCTACCTCTGCATTCTTGGTGAAGATATTTGTTGTATACCTTTGGTCTCTCCTGACAATGACATCAATGGCATGTGGTCTGTATTAGGCTAAAAAAGAACTCACCCATAGGTACTGATGGAACCTCCTCACACCGAAGAGTGTGGAGAGGGTTTCTTTGTCTAGCTGTAAATAGTTTCTTTCCGCTGGTTGCAGAGTGTGTGATACAAACGCTATGGTATGCAAGATTTGTTCGTTCTTGCGGTGGCACATGGCCGAACCCACACCCAAAGGAGATACGCCACATTGGGGAACTAGAAGCTTATTAGGATCATCATAAACCAACATTGGTGAGGAGGCGAGGGATTGTTTAGCTTTGGTTAAGGTACTGCTTTGCCGAGGAACCCGACACCACTGTGCGTTTTTATGGAGTAACTCATTCATAAAAGATAATATAATGGATGCATCAGGTAAGAAACGGTGGTAATGAGATAGCATTCCTGGGAACGAACGGAGCTCCTCAATGTTTCCCGGTTCAGGGCTTACTAAAATGGGTTTTATCTTGTCATCTAGAACATGTTACCCGACCTTATCAAGCCTGTATCCAAGATAGCACACAGATAGAGAGAAACACACACCTAGACCTTCGCAATTTAAGTCCGTTTCGTGCCAATCTTTCAAGCATAACAGCGAGTGCTCGTAGATGTTCTGCGTCGGAGTGTCCGGAAATGAGAATATCATCCAAATACGCACAGGTGAAAAGTATATCCTTTACTAAACCATCAATAATCCTTTGAAAGATTCCGGGGGTAAAATTGATGTCAAAGGGTAAATGGGTGTATTGGTAAAGTCCCGTGTGTGTAGTGATAGTACTAAGTTCTCGGGTTCATCAATTTCTATTTGAGAATATGTGCGAGTGAGATCAACTTGGGTGAATTTTTCACCGTCTGCCAGTGCAGCATACAAGTAATCAATGCGAGATAATGGATATCTGACTCACATGGAACACTGACTGGCAGTGATTTTGTAGTCACCGCCACTGGTACGATTGGCGTTCCCTGGTTGGAAAATTACACAGATATTAGAATTCCCTGAGTTTGTAAGCGGTTTAATTCTGCTTCAACTTTATGCCTTAAAGCATTATCTCAAACAAATTGCTGATGCTCTGGCCACCGCAGAGGATAATCAACGGTGCCCCATCTGCTACATCGAGCAGGGTGGATAGGGGTTTGGATGCTACTGTTCAAGCCTTCCCGTCTTCTTATTCCCCATCTTACGCTTTTTCGCTCTTACCGTCCCCTTCCAACTTCACTTATATCCCCCCAGTTTTCAACCACCCGATTCTTGGCCCTCCCCCAACATGCTTTGTTAGGCATTTATCTTCTAATTTCAACGCACATGTGAACGCGGAGCGTCACTCCTCTCCTGTCGACAAGCCCATGTCCAACAAAGCGGTCCATTCCCGTTCATCGGCTTCCAATTGGAGCCCTCGATCCTTCTTCACATTGGCATGCCTCAATGTACGCACACTACTACATATCGGTCAACAGGCAGCACTCGCCCGAACATTAGAGACCCACTCCATCGGCATCTGCTGCTTATCGGGGAACCGCCTGCAAGACTTGAGCTCTGTGCTCACTCTGCGGTCCCCTTCAGGTGACGCAAACAGTATTTTCTCATTGCGCCTATCCGGTGACGATGCAGCTTCGAGCACTGACCAAGCTGGTGTTGGCATTGCCCTGAGGCCCCGGGCTGAAGCTGCTCTGGTTGATTGGATTCCAATCAGTAGCCGGATGTGTGCGGTCCGATTGGCTGACTCGTTCAAAGCTTCCAAGTCGCGCGGGACTACCAGGTGTCTATCCATCGTCGCTGCCTACGCGCCCACAAATTGTAGTGATGGTTCGGTAAAAGACGACTTCTACCGCCAACTGACCCAGCTCCTTCGCCATAGAAGAAACACCGACACAGTTGTGTTTGCGGGGGATCTGAACGCTCAAGTTGGAAAATTGTCCACCGATGAAATGCATCTGGGCGGTCAGCACGGTGTAGGCTCCCGTAATGATAACGGTAAGTGGTTACTTCATTTGTGAGAAGATTCCCGCTTACTTCTTGCGAGCACTAATTTCCGACACAGCACCCGCCGGAGGATGACTTGGAGCCCACCAGCCTCGAACCAGCCTTGGACGTAGATCGATCACATTGCTATTAGTTACCGCTGGAGCGGCTGCATCCAGAATTGTCGCTCGGTTTGGAGCACATGTGGGGAAACCGACCATGCACTTGTATGTGCTAACATCCGGATGCTCATTGGCGGACGCCCACGACGACACTGTGAGCGCATTGACACCAGCCAACTGACAAAGCCAGCTGTTCTGAATGCGTATCGAAGTACGCTGACATGCGAGTTGAGTAAGCGCTCACTGGAGACAACTGATGGTCACTGGTCACATGTTCGTCAGACCTTACTAGCAGCAGGCAAATCCTCATGTGGTATGTCTGATAGCCAACATGCACATTGGGTCTCTTCTCGGTCTCTGGAACTTATCGACGCTCGCCGGCATATCCCGGCCGGAAGCGAGCACAATGAAACTCGCAAAGAGCTCAGGGCAAAAGTCCGCGCTAGCCTGAAGAGAGACCGCGAATCTTGGTGGTCTCATCATG
This sequence comes from Dicrocoelium dendriticum, assembly GCA_944474145.2. NCBI lineage: Eukaryota > Metazoa > Platyhelminthes > Trematoda > Plagiorchiida > Dicrocoeliidae > Dicrocoelium > Dicrocoelium dendriticum. The sequence continues at coordinate 109,178,556 of OX104066.1, forward strand.
CGTCAGAGATGGGAGTGGCCGCTGCCCTTGTCAACCATCGTAAGTTATTCCACTGATACAGGAAACGGGCAGCAGGAGGCCTGGTGTTAGTGAAACAATTTGTGACGAGAGTGGACAGCCTATCCACAATTTGTCAAAACGTTTGCAGCATTGGGCTGAGCATTCTGAAAAGCAATTTAATCGGCTAGAATTGTTCGATTTTTCCCCGGCCAGTGATCGCCCTGCTCCGTGGGCTGTCCCTTTGGATCCACCCTCTCGCTCAGAAGTCGAACGTGAGATCGGACTGTTGAAGTTGAACAAAGCCGCAGGACCAGATTTTCTTCCTCCGGCCCTTTTCAAATTCGGAGCTTCTGCTCTTGTTGATGCTTTACATGAATTCCTAGGGAAACTGCGGGAGCAGGAGACTGTCCCAACCGACTGGAGCCACTCCGTTATTGTTCCCATCTTCGAAGGAGACTCTTGTTCGGAATGCGGCAACCATAGAGGAATCAGTCTGATCGCCACCGCCCCCAAATTACTCACCTCCATTATCCTTCACGGACTGACTGACACTTGTGGAAGCCAGATTCGTGAGGAGCAAGCCGGGTTTCGTCGGAGTCGTGGCTGCATCGACCACATCTTCACTTTACGTCAGTTGTTGGAGCACCGTCACACATATTGGCGGCCCACCGTAGTCGTGTTCCTCGATATCAAAGGTGCTTTCGATTCGGTTGATCGATGTGCCCTTTGGAATTGTTTACTCAGGAAAGGTGTGCCCGAGAAATATATAAATATTATCCAAGCATTATATTTGCGTAGCACGGGCAGAGTGAGGGCTTACGTTAGGTGTCGTCACTCTTCAATATCTCCAGCGGTGTGAGCCAAGGATGCCCGCTGTCACCTTTCCTTTTCAACTTCGCTATTGACTAAGTCATGGAGTTTGCGTTTACAGGACATGACTTGGAAGGTGTGGAGCTACTCCCAGGAGAACGACTTCTTGAGTTGGAGTATGCAGACAATATTGCCCTCATCTGTGACAACTCCCAGACGTGCCAAGCCGCGCTGGACAGATTAGCACTGGCTGTCAACCACTTCGGGCTTTGCCTTGCACCATCGAAGTGCAAAGCGTTCCTCCAAGCTTGGCAGGGATCGCCTCCTGCGCTGACCCTTGGTGGGGATCAGCTAGAAGTCGTTCAGAAATTCAATTACCTGGGAAGTTGTATCAGTGCCTTTGGGATCGAAGACGAGATCACGAACGGTATAGCGAAAGCTCGAAGTGCTTTTGCTAACCATCGCCACCTATGGTGGCGGCGCGACATTACTGTCGCCCTGAAGGATAGAGTGTACAATGCAGCGGTACGTTCGACCTTACTGTACGGTTGCGAAACCTAGCCCCTAAGGTCGGCGGACATGAAGAGGCTAGCTACGTTCGACCATCGGTGCCTTCGCAGTTTGGCTCACATATGGTGGGAACAACGCGTGAGTAACGAGCGTGTTCGACGCATTGTTTACGGCACAGGGAAAGAATCTGAACCGCTCAGCACCATTATTTCCCGCACCAGGCTCTGATGGCTCGGCCACGTGTTACGCATGCCAGCCCACCGAATTCCGCGAAGTGCGTTGTTTGCTCACCGGGGATGTGGGTGGAAGAAGAGGAGAGGTGGCCAAGCGATGACTTGGTCCATAGGAATGAAGTCCATCACTTCTGAGCTAGCCTCGGTTGGAGTGTCACGGCTCCCTGGTTGGGGTCCGAAAGACGGTGAACACGTTTGGCTGGATACACTTGCTGACATGGCAAGGAGCCAAACTCATTGGCGTTTGTGCTGTGAGTTTCTTTGTCCATATCCATCCCTTTTAGCGTCCGCCTCCATCTACGATCTCATTTCCTAGGGTAAAACATAATTTAAAAAATTTTCTTTTTGTCTAGTAGCTGGCTGGTTGCTTACCGGAACGATGCCTATCCGTTGCTGGTAGCTCAGCTGGCATGGGACTGTTGTATCTATTTTTCCTTTGTGCATTTTATTATATGTATGTATGTATTTCTTTTATGTACTGCGGCACAATAGCGGAGATGTTTTCCCACCTCTAGCTGATGTGTATAATGATGACTTGAAGCATACGGTAGTGTTCGTGCTTTGATGAATTTGGGCTGGGAACTTGCCCTCAATCTCACTGTAGCTTGAAAGCTTTTTAGATTCTTCAACTTCTCCGGAAAAACTGCTGCGTTTTGGTTCACAATGTCCTCTAGTTCAAATACTTCATTAACTGTTTTCATAGCATCCAACGTATTAGGGGATGTATATGTCCAGTCCCTCCCGAGTAGATTCGGTAAATCTTCCGATATAACGTAGACAGGAAGTTTGTGTGTCCGAGTGCCATATTGTGCCGGAACAAGGCATTTTTCAGGAACACGAATCGGCTCACCTGTGTACATCCGAAGGTTGGTAAGCGTTTCACAGCGTTCGCGCTAATTATTGTCACCGATGCTCCCGTATGGATCTCCATCAGTACCTTCTATCCTTGGATGTGGAGCTCCACAGTGTAAAGCTCCGAACGCAGATTGGTCACAGTATTCAGTCATACCGAATGTAATTCCGGTTCGTTCTCTTCAGCACAACCAACCGTTTTGCTTGCTTTTGCTCGTAGTTTCTGCAGTTCTGGATGCAAGCTGACTGACCTAAATCCCGGCACCAAGTGACCCACCTTCCCACAACTTCGGCACACTGTTTGCTGCCGTCCACATCCAGATACACATCCATGTTGATCCCTGTATCGGTAGCATATAAACGGTTTTATGTCCACGGACTTCCTTGTTGGCTGTGACATTTTCACCAACTGTACACTTCCAGATGGAGCTGGCCGAGTACATGCAGACAGTAGTTGCCTTAAACTCTTTCTTTGACGGGCTATTGAACATGTCGTCTCCCGTTTAAGCGCACTGTCACCCTGTGAGAGGAGATTTTCCTAGGTATTCTGATCTGATATGCCAAATATCAGGCACTGAAGTAACAGTATTGCTTCGAATTTCACGGATCAGCTTCATTGTAACTACAGTCAGGGGTAGCCTGGTGTATGCGAACGGTGAACTCATTTACACTTTCTTCCAGGTTCTGGCAGAGTCTAGAACTACAGTACCTGGCTGTAAACACGCTTTGTCGAACACCCCAGAGGGCACTGAACGTATCCAAGGCACTGGTTGCGGTTACGCAGACATCGTCAATCCGGAGAGCGTCAAAGTATCGCTGGCCTTCATCACCCAAAAACTGCCTTATTGGTTTGAGTTTGTGTTTCTCTGTAAGTGAGACTAACAGATTCCAGATTAGAAGTGATTCCAGGTAGTACGAGAAGACTTTCCACCAACGATTTCAACCGGCCATGGATAGTTTTTCTGTAGCACATAACCAGAACTGCGTGGGTGCATTCACATTGGACATGGTAATGGCCGTCACCAAATCATAGTATTAGTCATAGTAAGTACATGCACGAGAGCGTATGCTTTATAGAGCTCAGGACCCACGGTATCGAGAACAAGTCTGGACAGGGCACTGTGTACTTAAAAAGTGACCGAGCATCTCGACATGGGTTACGCTGGACACGATAAGCTTGGTGTGTGAGTGCATGCGTGCGTTTATGCGCGTTGTTCGACCAAAGGAGTGGCATTCAGTGCACACGTGACAGGAACTATGGGTGGGTTGCGCTGCGCCACCCACAGCTCCATCCACACACCCCATATGCAATGTAAACCCGAAGGAATATGAACGGGAGGCATGTGGATGGGAGCCACGTTTCACCGACAGAGCAGGTCCACAATCCTTCGACAAGCAGAGCGGAACGATTCATGCATACATAGGGAATCGTCCGTACCAAAGGCACACAAGGCGTTGTCTGGGCCGTAGCCCGGTACACATTGTGTGCATGAAACCTCTCTTTGATACAAACCGAGAACCGTGCACCCAGTCTCCTTGAGCCAGTATAATAGAAGTGGCGGTTTCTGACAAGCAGACACCTTGTCAATATTCACATCAAACACAGCCACACCGGGGAAATCAATCAACGACCAAGCCATGAAATGCGAGCAAACAGACACACGTACAGACCAACTGCAACGACGGTGCGGCAAACGTACCACATAAACCGCCTGATTGGCTTGAGTTAGTAAATCGAATGGATGCGGACGCACCGCACCTACTAATCTCTGCGCTGATTATGCCTAGATAATCATTTGGCTCGCCGTCCTTTGGATGCTGGTCCCAGGTGACGACACTGGTGAATTACCAGGCCCGCTTGACTGAAACACTCACGACCGCATGTACTTTCCATCGCTGGGTTGGACTTTATCGGTGTCTGCCGCTTCCGTACACGGCGTTTCTCCTCCGCATGTAACAGTGTTTTCTGTTGCATCTGGACAGCCGCCCTCCTGATCAGCTCACGCAATTAGCGACGAGCAACCGCCTTTGATTTGAAAATCATGCAATCAGTATTGGTTTGTAATAAACTTACTTTGATCATGTCCTAGTGACGTCAGTTCTGTTTAGCATGCGCGCCGCTTCCCTTCCCTAAATTGTCCATATAAGAGCTGCTTAGGTATCCGCGTCGAATCTGGGTGACTGATATATCCAAGCCACATCAGGTGCCGCAGCACTAGTATGCAATTCACTGCATACCCGCCATTGCGGCGTAGCACCTCTTTGTCTGCAACTCCATCGAGCCAGCCGATGTGCAGAGTCCGTCGCAGATACTGATGATGAAACCGCTCTAGATATCTGACGTCGTTCTGGTATACCGTCCAGGTTCCGCTGCCGTATAGGACAGCACCATGGAGTTGAAGACTAGCAGCTTCGTTCCAACGGTAAGCTGGTGGTTGTTCCACACACGCTTTTCCAATTTTCTAAATGCAGTAGCAGTTTTCGATACGCGGACACGTAGCTCGCTCATTAGCTGCCGAGCGACTAAAGTACATTAACCAGGTATCAAAGGCTAGTGGTCGTTTCCAAGACGTCATTACCGATATGGATTCGTGACAAACATGCGGACCCCATTTCTCGTGTAGGCAAACTGTAGACAACTATGTAGACAAACTGTCGTGCTTGTGTTAATGATGAACCGGAGTTTGGCTGCTGTTGAAGCGAGAGCAGAACTTAAGTGATGCAACTGATCCGCGCTGTGCGAAAACAACGCAGAGTAGTGGGCAACTAGTAACGTAAGGATGGTTGTCTCACACTCTCGGGTTCACTTCTCGAAACAAGTCAAGTCAAAGTAAACATTATGTATCCAGATGGGTACCTTTCCAGCACTTTACAATCTAAACTACAGATGGGCTAAAATTACATTATCAGAACAAAATTTGTAAGAATGGATAAAAGGGCACAGTGTAGAAGCGTCAACTGAATAAACGATTAGTGAAAAAGAGCAACAAGTAGATAGTTCCGGACATAATAATTCAAAGCCAGGGTTGCAACCTAGAATTTCAATAGAGACCGTCCGTCTTCACGTGTGCAGTATCTTGATCTTTGCTTAAAGATTAAGCGAAGGACAGCAGCGGTGACCTTGGAAATAGCTTGACTAATACGAATGAGAAAATATTCAGAAAACTGATGTGTCCAGACAATGAACAGTGATTTATAATGGGTAAAAAAAGCAGGTGCTTGACATGTCCCGTAGGGTGTTTAGCGTGACAAAAAGATAGCGAAGGGATAGTGGAGTCGTCAGTTCGGGCGATTACAGATGTAACTGCACTGTCGTATAAAGGGAGTTCGAAATGAGAATGTACGCACACAAAACAACAGGGGAGTGGTTATTGTTCACATCATAGGCGAGAAAAATAAAAAAGAGAGCAAGGACAACGCTTACTCGTGTGCAACTATCTTGGGTCGACAGGATACAGAAATCCAGTTTCTATAGTAGTAGCGTTTATCAAATTTCGTGCAAGGCGTTTGGAGTGACTCATTCTCGAGTAGGGTTATGGCACTATCCCCTGTCTGTTGTGCATTAGTGCCAGCATCTGGTGGTCATGGGCTATAGCACGTAGCGTAAATGTGACAGAGTATCGTCAAGGCGTTTTTTGAAAAGGGATAGGGTGGGTGCATTAATTACATGTTCCGGGAGGGCGTTCCAAGGCTGTGACACTCGAAGGGAGAAATAGTTTCGCCGACATTCCAGGCGGCTGTACTGCGTGACTAACTTAAACTGGTGACCTCTTAGTGAGGTGTTTGGCTGAGTATTAGATGGGAATGGCATGGGTGGTTGGGGTTTCTCAGGATCTGGTACACCATTATGAGATCGCCCCTTAGACGCCGATAACGTCCACTGTATATTTTGAGGGTCTTCAGCCTGAGTGGGTAAGGGAGGCTGGTCAAACCTCTGACGCTCTTCGTTGCCCTACGTTGTGCAGTATCGAGCGCGGTGAGATGGTGCTTGAGCCAGGGTTGCCACGCTTGAATAGCGTATTCCGCGTGCGGCCTCACGTACGCACTAAGCATTTTTGGAAAGACTGAAGGGTCAAACTTCCCGAAAGCTCTGCGAAGAAGGCCGAGGTACTGGTTTACTTTCTTAGCTGCCTTTTCAGTCTGCCTCAAACAACCGAGGTCGTCTTGAACTATCACGCCGAGATCGCACTCGTGAGAAGCCCGCTGTAGAATTTGTGGTCCTAGGCGGTACTTGTGCATACTCTTGTGCTTTATGCTGAGAACTTTGCACTTGGTGACGTTGAAATGCAGCATGTTCTCGATGGACCATGTGTACGCTTTGTCCAGGTCCTCCTGTAACACTGTGTGATCCTCCACTGCAGCTATGGTACGCCATACCTTTAGGTCATCAGCAAATAGCAAACAGTTAGAAGATAGCACGCTCGCGAGATCATTTATGAAAACCAGGAACAGGCGGGTCCAAGTACCGAGCCTTGAGGTACGCCGCACTGAACTTCGATGGATTCCGACAGGTTGCTTCTAACCCTCACATTCAGGTGACGTTGAACGAGAAAGTCTCCTATCCAGCCCAGAACAAGATCACCGATTCCATATTTCTGGAGTTTGTGGAGGAGAATGCGATGGTCTATACGGTCGAATGCCTTTGAGAAATCTAAGTAGGCCGCGTCGACTCCTACACCAGCGTCCACAGATTCCGTCCAGCTTGCACGAGCAATCAAGAGATTAGTGGTACAGGAGCGATTTTGGCGAAATCCATGCTGTTCCGGAACGAGAATTTTGTTGTTCTCAAGATACCCCATCAAAGCCTCAGCTACAATGGACTCCATAACCTTGGAGATCACAGGAAGTAGTGTTATCGGGCGATAATTTGCTGGTTCAGCACGGCTGCCACTTTTGTATATTGGCGTGATGATTCCGTGCTTCCACATCGTGGGGACGTGCATCTCGTTCAGACATCGTTGAAAGAAAATTGCTAGTGATCCTGACAAACTCATGGCAGCAACTTTCAACGCCTTCGGGCGAATGCCGTCCGCACCCGGGGAGCTGAACTCGCGCAGAGACATCAGCCTCTTCAGTACAGCTGCGGAGGTGAACGATATGTGATTAAGCCCTGATGGCGGCATTATCTGCTTAGGCAGGATGTATGATGATTGCGCGCTTTGGAAGGTACGGCCAAATTGTTGTCCAAGGAGGTTGGCCGCCTCTTGTGCGGTTTGGGCTAACCCGCATGCTGTGTGCAGAGCAGAAATACCGCGCTTAACACGGCGCAAATTGTTTACGTGTCTGTATAGCAGTTTGGGATTGGAGCAAAACTTTTCCACTAGACCTTGTTGGTTCTTCAGTTTATCCTCCCGGACGAGTTTGACACAGTGGTTCCTTTGCATTGTGTAGACATCCCAGGTATCGTCGTTCCGGGAGGCTATGTAGGTGTGCCATGCCAAGTCCCTTAATGCCATGCATTTACGTGTCCTGCTCCTTACGAAAGACTTCATCCTTTTAGGCCGGTAGAGTTTGGTTTCAGATGTCCTTGTCACGAGCTTGGTAAATATGTTGACGAATTCTCCGCAGGCCACCTCGGGGGTTAATTCAGCTAAGAACGACCAGCTGGTTGAATCAATGAGGTCGGACAGGTCGTCATAGTTGGTTACGACATGATATTCCTCGGCATGCTCTTTAGGATAATCCGCGTAGCACATGTAATGAAACACTAGCGTTGCATGATCACTGCGGCCCAAAGGAGTGTCGGTTATCACTCTCTCGACCATCAATTCTTCATTGGTGAATATTCAGTCCAACATGGATGGCCTGTCAGTTCCCCTGAACCTGGTGGGCGTAGTGACGTGGCCATAAAGCGGGAAGTCTGAAACCAGATCTTGCAAATCTGTTTTGAATTGCTCTCCTGGTGTGGCCCGTGATTCGAGGGCATGTAAGTTGAAGTCACCGGTGACTAGAATGTGACTGTACTTCCTGTTTATCACTTGCCTCAACGCAGCCATCAAATTGCAGTCCATCTCAGGAGTAGACGATGGTGGGCGGTAAACAACAACCAATAGGCCAAGATCGTTCCCTCTCAGCCGGAAATTACACCAAATGGCGTCAGGTACGTCGGTTTCCGAATCGTCTATGGGTTCGCATTGCATGTTGTTACGAAAGTAAAGGGCTACCCCACCACCTTTGCTGGTTCGATCCTTCTGGACAACGGACATGCCCGTTAGCGCAATTTCAGCATCCGTTATCTCGCAGCGCAACCGCGTTTCAGTGACAGCGATGAGGTCCCAAGCTGCAAACGTGTGTCGAAATCTTAGTTCAGCTAATCTGCCGAGTAGACCTTGGGCATTTGTGTACATGCTTGAGAGCTTCTCGGAGACCAAAAGTGTGTTAGATTGGATGGATGAAGCAAATGAGTTTACGCCGACCAATAAAGGGTCGGCGACTAATCGTTTTTTGGATGGGTTGCATACTCTCGAGAAGTATTTGATATATAAGCAGGTATCAGATGCCCCGGATCCCAGTGTTTGCTCGTGCTCTGCTGTGTCTCTCCGGATATTATGGCTACTCTTGAAACCGTCCCCGAGTCGGGTCCTGCAGTTGGCGTTTTCATTAAGTGTTGTGCCTCTACAGAGTTGTCATTAGAAGGTACTGTTGTTCCCGCTGATTTCAGACGAATTTCTGTTAGCAATCTGCAACGGAATTTAATCCAGTTCCTTAGTAGGGTTTGTGCCATTAGTTCTGTTGTAACACAAGTTTTAACAGCCTGGGACCGCACCCCTTATAGTTTGGTGATATGGGGATCCTTGTCAACGAGGTGACCACCACATTTTCGAGAGGAAGAGCCTCCCGGATGTAGTGCCATTGCTCGCGGTCGTGCATCTGAGCATCGTCGGAAGAGGAATCAGTAAGCTCAGGAACACCGTGAGCAATCATTGTTTTCTTATCTTGACTTATTCTGTACCTCTCTTTGTTAGCGGGATCCACTGAACGTTCTTTCCACGGGATTTCGGGTAGTATGCGCACTCCATTTGAGTCGTTGCGGAGACGATTCGCAGACAGCAGAACGGCCTCAGTCTCGTCCGCCGAGTTTAGTGTTACCCGAAGTAACCGGGGTTCGCCGTAGTGCAACGCGTTTGGGTGGCGCGAGATTCTTTTTAATGTCGTGGGATTAGCATGCACTCCGATCGACTTACAGATGGAACCCCACTGATTTCGATCGTCCGTCAACTTATCCTTAATTGTATTGGATTTGGATTCGGGGACATTTGTGCATACAATGTTTATGGCACCATGGTTGCGCCTTGTGGCTACAGGTTTTGGATTTGGAGGCTTAGTAGCCGGTGCTTTTGTTGAATTTGTGAACGGCACTGGTGTGTGCCATCCGTGCTGCGACAGTTTAGTTTTCTCTAGTCCGGGCACAATGGTCACCGGTGCTCTTTCCGGTTTTTGCTTGGCGGCAACCGATGCGTACGTTGCCGGGTTGTTCACTATTGCTGATTGACTGTAGCTTACAGTCTCGAGTGTAGCGAACAGACTACTAGATGCAGCACACAATACAGAAGTTGAGGCAGGCGCGCTGCGGGCACTACTTTTACTTATAGGAGGGAGAGAGAATGGTGTTGATACTGCGGGAGGCTGAGTTGTTGGGGTTCGGTTGGGAAGCCTGGCTTGCTTTTTCGGCCTGATTAGGGAATTCGGGGTGTTATTTTCACTCACAAGTGCAGGTTCGTTTCCTCCCATGCGTGTAACTCTGGCGCTCACCAGTTGCTTGACCGCTTCGGCTAGTGTTTCACACCTCTTCAGTAGCACAGATAGACAGCTAACAAATGGAATAGAATTGCATACTTGGCAGAACCAAAACGCCTCTGAGGTGTTTGCTTTCGTCGACCCCTTCCCATAGCGGTATTGTAAAGCGATGTTCACTGACATCAGCACGGGCGACTTAAATGACCCGGATTTTCAGCAACCCACCAATAATGCGGTGTTCTACACGGACACCGTAATCACAAAAGTATCAAAAGCACACGACGTCACTGCATGAAGGTAAATATTAAATCTGGCAGGGGCTAACACGCGGCCTTGCTTCGGTGCCCTTATTCTCCACTCACAGTGAAACAGGACATGGACATAAACGGTCTAGAACTGTAGTCGTTTTAGCGCATCTTAGTCATGGAGTTATGCGCTTGTATTCATTCATTTATCTGGACTGCGTCAACAGCATCGCTGTATGCTGTATATACATATATATATATATATATATATATATATATATATATATATATATATATATATAGGGCTGGACTGCCTCCTTCGTTGACACTTGGTGGGGATCAGTTAGAAGTCATTCAAAAATTCCACATCCTGGGAAGTTGTATCAACGCCGTGGGATTGAGGATGAGATTATGAACCGTATAGCAAAAGTTTGAAGCGTTTGTGCTAACCTTCGCCACTTATGACTCCGGTGCGACATCACTCTCATCCTGAAGGGTGGAATATACAATGCAGCGGTACGTTTGACCTTACTGCACGGGTGTGGAACCTGGCCCCTTAGATCAGCGGACATAAAGATTCTACTTACGTTCGACTACCGGCGCATTCGCAACTTAGTTCACATCTTGTGTGAACACCGCGTGAGCAACGAGCGTGTTCGACGCCTTGTTTACGGCACAGGAAAAAGAAATGTACGGCTCAGCGCCGTCATTTCACGCATCAGGCTCTGATGGCTTGCCCACTTGTTACGTATGCCAGCGCACTGACTCCCGTGACTTGCGTTGTTTGCGCGCCGGGGTGTGTATGGAAGAAGTGGAGAGGTGACCAAGCGATGATTTAGTCCAGAGGATTAAAGGTTCTCACTTCGAAGCTGGTCTCGATTGGAGCGTCTCGGCTCTGGTTGGGATAAGAAAGACGATGACCATGTTTGGCTGGATACACTTGTTGATATGGCTAGGAGCGAAACTCAGTGGTGTTCGTGCTGTGAGTTTCTTTGTCCCACCCCATCTCTCCTAGCCTCCCTCTCCAAGCACGAACTAATTACTTAGCATTTTATAGTTTTGCATAGGAAATTAATTTTTTCTGCTGCATAGTAGCCGGTAGGTAGCTTACCGGAACGATGCCCATCCGTTACCGGTAGCTCAACTGGCTTGCACCTGTTGCATTTTATTCCCATTTTCTTTTAGATATTGCGGCACAGTAGCTGAGGTGTTCCCATCTCTAGCTAACGTGTATAGTGTGTGTGTGTGTGTGTGTGCCCTCGTACAGACAGCGCGCTACGGCGAAGACGAAGGTCACGATGAATTGCAGACTGTTACCGAAAAGTTATGAATTTTGCGAAGGCCAAACCAAGGAGACCTATTAGTGCTAGCATTATTTTTCGCTTAGTGGACATCCGAATGAATCCGTCGATACATACGCAACTGAGTGAAGTATTTTGGTGCGATCATGCGGTTTCCGTAAACGTACGGCCGATAGTCTCATACGTGACCGAACTGTCCTACGAACCACTGACGAAAGTACGGTCAAATAGCTTTTGTGATAACGCGGCTTATCGCTGAAACCGTTATCAACATATGCAGAATATCATTGCCAGCAAATGAGACTCACGACTGATGCAGAATTGTGTGCGATTTCGGATAGCAAAACCACAAAAACGACACAAATGAGACAGGGGATTTGCAGGTTTTGTGCTGCGCGACACACCAAAAGTCACAAAAAGTTTTCGGCGTGGGGATTAAAATGCGTTGAATGTGGAAAAAGAAAGCACTGTTCGTTGCTTTCAGTTGGCCAATGCGAACGCACTAGTCAGTGACAGGTTTCCCGCAGATTAAGAAAATTCAATTAGCAACGTGATCGGTAGGGGTCTCAGAAGTCTTTCGATCGAAGAGGGAGTCGTACGGTTCCAGTTAGAGAACGGTGCTACGATCAAGATTCTACCCAGAAAGTACTATCTCAGTGTGTGTATCTGATTCAAAAGGCTTAGCTACAATCGAAATAGTGAATCTAAAGGAAGGAGCTTCACATCAACTGAAGTTTGTGGTAATTGAAGTGGGGCTCACGCTGATTTACCGCATTAATTTAATTCAGTCTTTTGGTCTTGTTAATTTTGACATTGAAGGATTTGTGCATCCTTGTCAGGGATGAATCAGTGTTAGTGACCAGTATCCGTATGTGTTTAGTCCAGGTCTGGGGAGGTGCCGCTCATTTGTCGATAGACCCCATCAGTACCATCAGTTGCACTACCGGCTAGAAGGGTTCTATTTGCGTTGCGTGATTACTTTTCTGCCGAACTGAGTAAATCAAGGAGACGATGAATCAACAGACTGAATCAGTCAAGTTGGAATCGTCACAAAGAAGACTGGCGGGCAGCGTGCATCGACTCAAAACTGTTGAACGAAAAGACGCGTAGAGGGCATTATACGTTTCCTGCAATGGAAGATGTCCTACTACGTCTAGCTAGCACTATTCAACGATGACAAATCTGTCCGCGTTTTACTACGTGACCCTAGATGAGGAGTCCAGTTTCTGAGGATTTGCTGCACTTGACGGTTGTTCTCAATCTTTACGTTTACCATATGTCCTAGAAATTCAAAGTGGGCTGTAACTCAAACGACTGATGCGGGAGGTAGACCATTGCAACATTTTCATGTAGCCCTTTTCTGCAAACACTTAGGGTAACAAAAACTAACAGCACTTGAGCGGGATACACTGAATTCAGATTATTTCGTGCCTTCTCAATCAGCCGTGTACAAACAAACATTGGAAGGACTAAAAAGTGAAAATGAAATGTGGATGAATAAGGGAATCAATAGGACAACTAGAAGTTCAAGGTCATCGCTTGCAATGATGCAAACCACGCCTTACAGAGTAAGGCGAGGCTCGCCACGAAGTCGAGCTGTCTGCAGAGGTTTGGTTTTATTCCCGGATGGCGCAAGCCTCAGCAAATCGATGTAAACTCGAAGTGTTCTGCATGTTGAGAACCTTGAATTCATTACGAGGGTTTTCGCACAAGCTGCACTCAAGCAGCTGCTGGGCGATCGAACCGATAAGAAGCTTAGGGTCATTTGTTGCAGTTCCGTGGAACGTTTTCCATGATCCTAATCGATAGTCTTCCCTTGTCTAGGCCAATTTAGGTGCTACCGCAAGTACAGGTAAATTGGTAAACACATGAGAAGGTAACCTGAGAGTTATTCCTGTCCAAGCTGGATTCAAGGTCTGTTGTAACAGTTTGAACTCAGCTACGTAGTAGCATCACTTTATGTTGTTCTTTCTTGCTAACTTAAAGATTCCAGTGGTGTAACTTGCTTTGCAGGATGCGTTGATTTACCGTGCATCCGAAGTGTAAGATGATGTAAATCTCTACCGTTACTTGCAGCGGTGCGTTCAAAAGAACACGAAGCTCAAGTGTGAGAAGTTAAGCTTCGGTTACGGGAAGTGACTTTTCATGGGAACATCCTTATGCCCGAAGAAATCAAGGTCGATTTCGGAAAGGTTGATGCGATGCGAGAAGCAACCTCCAGAAGATTTGAAGGCAGTTAATTGTTTGAACGGTACAGTTAACTATCTGAGCCGTTTTTGCAAGAATTGCCGATGTCATGACTGCAACCCGCAGACTGACTCATAAAGGAGTGAAGTGGAGATGGAGCAGGAGACTGCTTTCGCGATCGTCAAATATTTTCTCAGTAAAGCGCCAGTGCTCGGCTATTACGATCTGTCGCGACCTCTGCTGGTACAGTAGGATAGTAGACAAAGCGGAATAGGTGCCGTGCTAACGTAAGACGAAAATTCCTGGACATCAACGGTCCTGCCCTCACATCAACTGAACAGCTATTTGCACAAATTGGAAAGGAGATGCCCGCGGTGGTTTATGCGATGGAGCATTCCAACGACTTCGTGTTTGGGAGAAAGACTACTGTGTACACGGACGACAAACTGCTCGTGTTTATCGTCAGTTATCCGTTACATGACGCCCCACGACATCTGCGATGTTTGTGTATCCGACTTCAGAATTGTAACCTAGATATCGTATACACGCCAGGTAAACAGGTGTTGATTGCGGATGCCGGAGGCCGTACAACGTCAGAATGATACGGAAGCAGTGAACCTGATGCACCACCTGGCATTGACAGATGAATGCCTGGAAAAATTGAGGCGACGAACAGAAACAGATGCAAAATGTGTGGCTTTGAGATATGTGATCCTTATTTCAAATTCCGGGATGAATGAATTAACTACGGCAGCTTGATATACAAGAGAAATCGTAGTCTAATTCCAATCTCCATACGCAGGGACATAATGGAACATGCTCATTGCGTCCACATAGGAGTTAGTTAACAGCGAAAGGTGACTGATGTTCTGGCCAAATATGTAGCAAATTCAGCCTGCTGTTCTTATGATATTCACCAGTCCAGAGAACCGGCGATGTCACATTATGTGTGAGACCAACCGTGGTAGAAAGTGGCGGTGGATCTATTTTGTGAAACTAAGGAAGATTGCTTACTTACAGTCGATGACTACAGTGGTTATTTCGAAATAGATCTACTCAATATGGAAACTGTAGTGAACAAACTAAGGCGTCAGTTTGCCCGGTACGGGATGCCGGGGGAAGTGGTCACCGAAAATGAATTGCAATTAGACCGTGCCGCATTTCAACCTTTCGCAATCAAGTGAGTTTACCTATAGAAAAACCCGCGTAATAGTGATGGTCAGATGGAAAGATCGAAGCGTCAGTACGGCTAGCCACAAAGTTGCTACCAAATCTCCGAGCCACTTGAAAACCCCATCTTCGGATATTGGTCTAATCGAAGTGCAGCGCATGGACTGCAGAAAGGGAACTCGGATGCCCTCATCAGCTATACTTCTGCGCCACGTTTCATCAGCACAAGAGCAACTGCAAAATCGTCTACAGAGACCGTTGGTTAATCAAAAACAGCACTACAACTGAGGCGCCAGGGAATTACCTGAGCTGACATCGTGTGTGTGTGTGTTGGTTCATTTGATACCCGGTGTCCATGACCGATGGCAGAATGGCGTGGTGACCGCGAGGTTCGTAAAAAGAGCATCCGAAGTCAGCTTTTAAGGAAAGGTAATCAGAAGCAACCGCGTGCAGCTGAGAAGAAACCGATGACAAGTCGAACTAGACACGAGGTATTCTGTAGTGTGCGGCGATGGGGTTACAACAGAAGGACAACCGAAGATAACAAGCAGCGATAAAACGTAAGCTGGGCGAACAAGCTTCGACAGTAGGGTACGAAAATATGGATGTGGCACGCATACCAGCGAGACCTACTAGTAATTCCAATGCCAGCCGAGCAGCCTTGGCTACTGCTACAACGAGATCCGGTGATACGAGCAAGCTTGCCGACTGCATAACTGAAGTAAAGGGGACGCTACTGGTGGAACTGAGTAGTGCGTAATGGTACTGGTTGGACAATACAGATGAAGGCCGTGTCAGGACGTGGTATGCTAGGTTCTTTCGTTTCCTGACAATAAACCGTTTAACCCTAAAGAACTAAGTTTTAATATCAGGTGGACAACATGCGGTTGCGTAGTGGGGCTTTGTTCCAAAGGTTAAGGCAAGAGATGGGGAGCGGTGTCATTCACTTGGAGCGATTGCTCTCCCACCACTCTCAAGACGTACACCGAGTTGGCCACATCATCTCATGAGCAAACAGTGTGCAAATTCTATCAGCAACCTTGCGCTTCGATTGGTGGAGACGCGGTTGTTGTCGCTAAGTGACCATCTGTAGTTATTGCTCTGCTTCGTCACCGGGATCATGGCGGCACACATGCTTAGATTGGCAGTAGCAGGTCTGTTGTTTGATTCCTGACAGCAAGCTTGATATAGTGTCAGTTCCGACAGGGGCTGTTGGAGGTGGCGCTGTGCGAATACAAATTTACATTTCACCATGCCCCAGGAGATATATTAGCTCAAGGGGAAATAGGAACTCGATACTACTTCGTAAACCAAGTCACAATGCTTCTCTGTAGCTTATCGACGGAGTGATGGGGACAGAGCGTGGATCCATATTTCCTACATGGGTCTAAACAAAGACAAACGATAAACCAGAGCACAGGAGCTGAATACTTGAGGGCCTTAACGAAAGTGGGCTTGAAAAGTGCAAACAGAGGGAAAGAGGACAAGTGGTTAGGTTGCTTGAGCAGCAATCGTTATAGGCCCATTCACAAAGCAACTGAAGTGTTTTCATTGCTCTTGGGTGTGCGCGCAGCACTGAAAGCTGCCCAACGTTTCCACTAAGTAATACACTAATCAATATTGATATTCTGACTTCTCAACTAACCCCTTATTATGGGAAAAGCTTAGGTATAGGTTGAAAAGGGTTATTTACCCAAATGAAAGTGACGTGTACAGAAAGAGTCGATTGTTGTGGGATTAACAGATCGCAAAGCAGCTGCAAGAAACTTGAATGGACCGTCAACGCAGAGCAGAAGCTCACTTTTTAGTTGCAACAGACCTGATAATTTGAAAGCTACCCTCTAAGTCGGCCTCATCGTGAGGCATTTCTTCTTCATCTGTGATCAAGTTGGAATGAGTAGGTTGCAAGCTTTCTAAATTTGTTGTCAGACGAGACAAACAAAATACCGCGGCCGCGTTATCGAATTCGCCGCAGTAATTTGGTGCAGAGAACACTGTAACAAGGGATCGATTCGCGTAAAATTCGTATCCATCTTCCACAACTTGGTGAGCACGTACGATCAGATCGAGGTTGAACCTCTCTAGGAATTGGTCGATCACGTTAGGGCCGAACATAAACGATACTCCCCTTTCACTTGGCTCCCAGCCGCTCGGCTCAGTGCCTTTCTCTGTTACATCGATATACCACGGATCGGACCACAATAGATCACAAAGTAAGCCACATTCCGGGACATCACATGGCCTTTGTATTCTCTTAATTTTCTGCTTCAATTCGAAAAGATCCGTAACTTCAGGAGTCAGCATTTCGGGTGATAATCCACCGTGGCAGCAGAAAATTTGATTCTCTATAATTGCACAAACTGGCAAACAGTTGAAAGTGTCCACAAACTGCCTCCACAACTTCACTGAAAATCTCCGTTTACATTCATCAAAGAATCCGTAGATGCGAGTCACCGACTGTGTTTCATGGTTTCCACGCAGCAAGAAAAAACGACAAGGGTATTTCAACTTATAACACAGTAGCAGAGAGATGGTTTCTAAGCTGTGACGTCCTCGGTCCACATAGTCTCCAAGAAAAAGGTAATTGATCTTATCTGGTTTGCCGCATAATTCGAAAATGTGTAGCAAGTCGCTGTACTGACCATGGACATCTCCGCATATCTTTAGCGGTCCCTGCAAATCTAGAACATTAGGCTGATTTAAAAACAAAGGCCTAGATTTTTGACACAAGCCCGTCATCTCTTCTTCAGTGAGCATGATGTTCTTTCCATTTTTATCTCGCATCTGCCAAAGGCGATCGATAAAACTGTTAATCTGACTAAGCTCCTCATTGGAAAGTTTCGCAGGTGACGCGGAATTGCTGTTGTTCAAACCAAGATCTTCAGTCTGGCTGTGCTCCAGAGCGATAGTCCCAGAAACTCGCTTCTTTGATTTGGCCAAAAGGAAACGATCTGCTCGGTGTAAACTTCCAAGATTACGTCCAGGAGCACAGCAGGGAAAGCTGAGTGTGGTCCGATGCAGGTTCAACGGTAAGCTGCTAATCCATCGCGAGGGTACCCATTCTCCGTGTATTCGCATATCTTTTCTGGCATGCCTCCAAACGATGGGGTCTAACAATGTTTAGACTAGTTTCCTGATGTTTTCTTTGTTCAGTGTTGTCTGCTAGCAAACAGAGCATTCGACACCTCACTAAGTTCAACTGATAAGTTACGGCTAGGCTACAAATAATGCAGCGAGCCAGCCCATAGGATTCAGCTGGGACAGGGTCCTTACTCTAGCAAGTAGCCGGAGAAGAGAAATTGATTTTCCAGACGTTCGAAATACTTCTTATCGATTAAAATCGCCCAAAGCTCTAAGCCCCGAGATTTATGTCTCAACACTGCATTAGAACACTAAAAAAAAGTCCAAACATACTAAGGATCTGGTGATGGGAGTGAAATATATCAAGGTATCAATTGCCTGTGTATAGGCCAGGAATAGCCACAGTGACAAAGAACGGCCACGCGGCATAAGGTACATAGGATATTCGACGGAGTAAAAAGCCCACGGACAGTCAGTCAAGGGAGAAGTGACAACTATCTTTTTTCGATTAGTTCAGCGTTCAGCTCAACCCTAGTCTTGGTTGGAATATGAGCGGCTGCTCCGTCGACTGAAACCGGCTCGACATCGGCACATAATGGCACGGACAACAAAGCATCAAACCAACATAGGCATGAAGATAGATCCATTGCGAAATTTAGTTAATCTTTCTCGTTTGCTAGGGATAAACACGCACATCGACGGAAAAAATAG
The DNA here is from genome assembly GCA_944474145.2 of Dicrocoelium dendriticum. NCBI lineage: Eukaryota > Metazoa > Platyhelminthes > Trematoda > Plagiorchiida > Dicrocoeliidae > Dicrocoelium > Dicrocoelium dendriticum. Next base: position 109,197,393 of record OX104066.1, read on the forward strand.
GAGAAAACTACATTGGGATGTTTGAAATCTAAATGAAAAAGCGAGGCTTGATGGAAGCCAGACTGTTTCTTAGTGAGCGCGCGTATTTGAAAGGAAAGTACACAAAATACTGGACTGATATACAAGGTCAGATCAGGCTCCAAGGATGGTGTAAGCCTCCGTCTAACGAACGTTCTGCTTCTTGTACAGGCAAGCAAACCAGGGCTCCTGGCATTTCGACGTCGAATTGCTCTCCTTGCTTCCGCCAAAGAAGTGAGACAAGAACAAAAGCAATTTCGGTTGTTCATTTTTGTGTTACCAAAACTTTGGTGGATACGGCGTTTTAATAATACTGAACTGAACATTTGGCTTTAGAAGACTCGCCGCCAACAGCCCTCAACTACCAGCTCCCATCTTGTGCGATCGAGTGAGTCCACATCAGTACAAATGTCACTCCTGGTCATTCCTACTAACGCTCTCGTAGACTGCATAGTTGGTTACCGTCAACCAGTTTACGATTCCTTTTCTTCTCATATTTGCTTGATTCTCCCTTCTCTTTGGTTCCCTTCTGTTACGATGGTCCGAAAGAGCTTGACTGGATCCCCGGGGTCTTCTTCCCGTTGACTCGATGGTTATATGTGACGAAGCGGGATGTCTCAAAGCAGTTGCCGACTAGTCTGGAGGCATGCAGTGTGACATCTGTAAGCGGTGGTTCCATGAGTCATGTACTGGCTTGGGTCGGAAGCCACGAGAATTTTCTCTACAGCTGTAACGATTGCTCAAAATGTAAGGCTGAGCGCTGCTCACTAGCAAATGACAGTCATGTCTCTCTGGATAGCCTGTCTCTGTTGACTTCTCCAAACAGAAAAGTTGATTGCATTGTGAAGCGCCTGGATAGTTCAGGCTTACTCAGTAAGGATATAATGAGGGATCCGGGTAGTTTGGCTGTCCCGGAAACCACGACAGGTTCTCAGCCTACAAATAATGTGCCAGATAATATTAAGCACTCGGATAGCGTCTTTGACTCAGCTGTTAAAGGTGAAGCGAAGACTGAGATCGTCAGTAAAAGGCGGACGCGGGGAAGAAGATGGCTAATTCAAAGGCAGATAGAGAGCATACTTCTCTTCCTCCATGTTCATTGCCCCCCAAATCAACTATTACCGTCCCATCTTCGCAGGTAGTCTAGTACGACCGTGGAGTCTATGATACTTGATGCGAAAGCATAAGCAGTTGTAGCCGTGTCGCATGCTGTAAATACTCCGAGCCGCGGTGACATGTACACCGATTGTAGTGTTATTTTCAGGAATGCCAGTGAGTCCTCTTCTGCTCTCCCAAGAGATCGTATGCTAGATGACTTTCAGTGGTTCAAAGTTTGCGTTACTAAGCTACTGCCGCCGGGGTTACTGTGCGAAAACTTACTAGACTCGGTAGTTTGCCAGTCGACGGATTCAACCTTCGAGCTCGCCTACTGGGTTGTTCTGTCCACACCAAAGGAACAGGCGCTGCTGCGATTCCCCTTTAAACTCAGGGGCACTGGTATCGTTGTGCAATCAGACCTTCCTCTGGCGGATAGGTTGAAATTGAGGGAAGTTGTTAGAAACTTTAAAGCCCGTTGAGAAGCGGGGGGAAATGGGTATCCATTTAATGGGTTTTCGGGTGGTAAGCCAACGATCCATTTCCGTCCTACCGACGCCCGTTCTAGTAGCACACGACCCGAGGCTCAGGACACCTGATTCTTTCAGGTGATCTTCAGCAATGTGCGTAGCCTGCGAAACAAGTTGTGCGAGGTCGGCCCCATGGTCCATGACTGTCGTCCAGATATTCTCGCGTTCACTGAGACGTGGTTGTCTGACGATGTCACAGACGGTACGCACTGCTGAGGTGTGTCCGCGCTTCTGCTCATCACTGAGGCGGCGTTGCTTTGTATGTTAGCGTTAACCATTTTCAAAACGCATACATTCCGTTTCCCAGAGTTCCATCATAACGCTCACGGTTAATTTGCGTATTTCCCATACACAACTTAAAGTTATGCTTGTTTAGAGAAGCCCGGATAGTTTTGCAAGGGGTCTAATTGATTGCATCCACTCGACAAATAGATGTTTAGTGATAGGGGACTTCAATCTTTCAAATGTTGAATGGTAAAATTTCACCTGTGATGCTGCTTCAGGAAGCTTAGCTCTTGAACTTCTAGACCTAGCCCTGCATGTTCCCTTATATCAATTTATTGACCGGCCAACCAGGTTCATGGTGGGTCAAGTACCGTCACTCTTAGATCTGGTCTTCGCCAAGTCAATGGACTGCGTCAGAGACATTGAATACGATTCACCTCTAGGTGTTAGTGACCATGCATGCATGTCCTTGAAATGTGCTCTCAACCGTGTATCCAATGGCTTCACCATCCGAAGTCCAAACATATGGCGTACCGATTTTCAAGCAATGAAAGCAAAGATCGCCATCTCAGCTTTTGTCATTTCAGACACCAATAATATTCAGGCAGCCTGGGACACGTTCAAGGCCTATTTATCTGAGTTGTCCCTACCTCACATACCGGTTTCTGTCAGGAATAAAACTGAAGCCAGGCCACCCTGGTTTGATTCTGAGGCGAGAAAGCTGCTTAAGAGGCGGACCAAATGTTGGCGTGCCTATGTGTCTGCTCCTCCGGAGAAGTTCGAAACGCATGCAGACAGTATCTGTGACGTGCTCGGTTACAACATGAAATCGAGCTTGCACGTACATCCTCATCAAACCCAAAACGCTTCTTTGCTTATATTAAAAGGCGAGGCAACATGAGCACGTCCATCCCGGTGCTGTTCGGTCCAGACGGCTCTGCTGCTGTCACTGATCTTGACAAGGTTTCCTTGCTTGGGGAACAGTATACCTGCCGAGCATTAGTTTGGAAGTTAAGGTTGCTGTAGACGCTTATCTGGAGGCGGTTTCCATATCGGATGCCAAAGTGCCCAAGCTACTACGAGAACTAAATCCTACTAAGACAGCAGGGTTGGACGCTATCCACCCCAAACTGTTGTATGAGTTGGCAGACGAACTTTGCTGTCCAATTACGCGACTGTTTGAGAAGTCACTGCGCAGCTGTTCTCTACCTGACGACTGGAAAAACGCTGTTGTATGCCCGATTTTTAAGAAGGGTGACAAACATCTTCCTGAGAAGTATAGACTTGTTAGCCTAACCAGCGTGTCGGTCAAGCTGTTGGAAAAAGTTGCGAGGGATGTCCTTGAAAGCCATTTAAGGGCGTTTGAGTTGCTCAGCCCCTCCCAACACGTTTTTCGTAAGGGATATTCTTGTCTTACCAAGTTGTTAGTTGCCCGCGAACACTGGGCCGATGCGGTTGATCAAGCAAAAGCTCTGGACGTACTGTTCATCGACTCGTCCAATGCTTTTGACAATGTTCCGCACTCTCGCCTTGTGTTCAAGTTACAGACTTATGGTATCTCGGGGCCAAGCTTGAAATGGATTTCGGTTTTTTAACCGGAAGGGAAATGTGTGTTCGTGTGAGCTCCATCATCATCATTATACGCGTTAGATGCAGGTGGAAAACACCTCAGCTATTGTGCCGCAATACAAAAGACAAGAAGAAAGAATCAACAGAGGCACGCCGACTGAGTCCCCAGTAACGGATGGACATCGTTCCGGAGAGCTAACAGCCGGCTATCATGCCGCAAAAAGAGAGTTATATTATGTCTAACGAATGAGAGCTTGACTAAAGGGGAAGGCTAAGCAGGAGGGGGATGCACAAAGTAACTCACAACACAAACGCCATTGGGGCCGGCTCCTAGCCATATCACCAAGTGTGTCCAACCAAACGTGTTTATCGTCCTTAGGAACCCAGCCAGGCAGTCGGGATTCACCAGCCGACACCAGTTTCGAAGTGACGGTTTTCATTCCTCTCGACCAAATCATCGCTTGGTCTCCCCTCCTCCTCTTCCAACCACACTCGCGGTGCGCAAACAATGCATGTCGCGGGAGTCGGTGTGCTGGCATGCGCAACAAGTGACGCAGCCATCGGAGTGTGGTGCGTTATAATGGTGCTGAGCGGTTCACTCGCTCTTCCTGCACCAAATACGCGACGCCGAACACGCTCATTGCTTACGCGATGCTCCCACCAGACATGAGCTAAGCTGTGGAGGCAGCGATGATCGAACGTGGCTAGCATCTTTATTTCTGTCGACTCGATGGGCCAAGTTTCACAACCATGTAAGAGGGTTGAACGGACGGCTGCACTATAAACTCTGCCCTTCAGGGCGAGAGTAATGTCGCGTCTGCGCAACAGGTGGCGGAGATTGGGAAAAGCACCTCAAACTTTGGCTTTACGGTTCGTAACCTCATCTTCGAGCCCACGGGTGCTAATGTAGCTGTCCAGGTACTTGAATTCGATCAGAGCAGCTTCAGCCCGGGGACTCAAAACAATGCCGACACCACCTTTACCGGCATTTGAAGCTGCTTCATCGCCAGGCAGGAACAACGTCAATTAAAGCTCATTGGATGAAAATATTCATCCTCAGGATCCTTCAAAGGGCTTGGTTTAATGGCAGTGCAGACTTCGCGCAGCAAGAACGCTCTCTTCCGTATGGCTATATGGGTGATGGTATGCATCGTGTCGGCGTCCAGTCGTTTCAACTAATGCTCCAAAATTGAAGGAACCCAGCTACAAAATCTCATCGTATCGAGTTGGTGTTTTGCGCAATGGTGAATCAACGAGGCGAAAGTTCATTAATTTCGGGAGGACGGTGGCTATATAGCTGTGTTAACGTATGATAGGCTACACTTAATCTCATCGCCATTCTGGACTCTTGTAAACAGAAACAATGAGGTGCGAAGTGTCAGCTGACTTATCCGTAGTTCCTTGCATGGCGCCTCCCATATCACTAAAATAGCATCGTATTCGGGTCGGAAACCCCAGGGAACACGAAATTCGGCTAGTGAATCTTCGTGCCAGTGGCCGTTGTTAATTCCACGGAAAACTCACATTCGCATTAACAGCACAATAGCGTGAAATGTCGATAATTTAGTCCTTGGGATAATAGGGTGATCAAAATTGACTTCAACTGTAGACGACACCTCTGTACCCGCAAAAGTGCTGGTGCAGTCATCTTTATGATGATAGTGCTGCGGTCTGGCGTCTCGGCCTAAGGGACGTAACGCAAGTCGATATTCGTGCCCTAATAATAATTTTCCCAATGATGATGGTATAAAGCGGACGAAGCTGCGCACACTTCTTGACCGGTCTTCGTCACCATATGGGCGGTCTTCCACTCAAGTTGAACTCGTGCAAGCACAAATTACTCGCACAAATGAATCTTGTACAAAACGGGAACAGGGGAGTTTAGTTTTCAGTATTCTCAGTACAAGGACGGATCCATTGAATTGAGCAAGCGATATTCAGTAGGCGATTAAGTCAAGTCAAAATAAGCACACGACTGTGCCTGAAGCAGCAAGAAACAGTTTTCTTTCAGTCGGCCCAAACAAATTCAAGGGTGCATGCCGATAACAATGTGGGAGAGAATGATAATTATATTAGCAGCTCGAAGTGATAGGGCACAAGCCCGAGCGAGGGGAAGGAGAACAGAATGGAACGTTAACGTCTAAAACTCGTGCCTTTGAGCGACAGTTGCGTATGCCATTGTAGGTAAAGGTTAGGAGGACAAGTAGAAGAAAAACCAAACATCTGAATGCCCTGGAATTGAAACCATGTCAGCCTTGGTTCACTAAGAGCGAAGACAGTCTGTACAGATTTTATTACTCAATCAGACGTGGAGCGGATATTAAAATAAATATGGGAATTAGGGTACTCTATTGCAACGTCTTTGAGACACAAACGGGACAGGAGTGAACCGAATCGTGCAGGATGGCATCACAAAAATTGCAGAACGCGGAACGGCATTTTGAGCAGCACGAGATCTGGATGGAACAAGTGATGAGATAGAGAGCGTGTTGAGGCAGAAGTCAAAACGTTGATCTAGGACACATCTAAGAAGAACAAGGTACACGGCAAACAATGGTGATGGCACTATCAATCGATCGCATGTGTAGCTTCAAACAATGGCAGCTGCTGCAGTGTACGTGAATGGACGTGTTCGTACGTGTGTGTGTGTGTGTGTGTGTAAACTGCCGTTCAGTTGAAGATTAAGGACACACGTTTAGGCCTTGAATGCAGTGGCTATCTCAGAACGGGGTGAGCGCTGACCTGACTACCACTAGGTGAGCAGCGCACCTGAAAAAAACATGGGCAGAAAATGGCTGTTTTGCGGGTGACAGGCAGAAATACCTAGGCGTTTGTCTGAAAAATCTAAGCGAGCGAAGATCAAGACTAGAGAGAGCCAAGTAGCGCAAAATACCAGTGGCTAAGGTTGGTTATATGAGAGTTAAGCTGGTCATCAGATGGACCCAAAGTCCCATCCAGCTAGGAACCATTGTCATGTACAGGTATCAGATCGGTGATGAAACGTCTGCCACTAAATTACTGAGCTCGATGAGAGATTCAACCCACGAAAATTAGTGTCCGATTTCTGCGACGTGGATTACAGATTCACTGCCTTCAATGGTGGAAACATTCACAAAATCAAAAACAGGGTATGGTGGTTGAAGTAAAATCACACAAGTTCTCGCTGAGGCTAGGGGATAAGGCCGTATGTCGTAGTGGATATCGTATAGGCGAACTTGCGGAAGTAATCCAACATGTTCGTATCAGTGGTTGGATTCGCCGTGTGTATTTCATCTGCTCACATATCATTTAATGACCCGTTAACAGACTGTGACCATAATACAGTGCTCCGCAGTACGAATATCAAGCTATCCGACTCTAGAGTAATAGGGAAATCAGCCCCCCCCCAAAAAAACACACGTTACTGATTGGAGCACATTTAACAATCTGCTTAGGAGCATATGTTTAAACCGATGCTTCTTCATAGCTGATTCGACCATAGTCGCAAGCGAGTTCGCGAAAAAGAATATCACATGTATTCTAGTGCTTACGTTAAAAGTAAAAACAGATTTGTCAACGGCCGAGACAAGCACTGCGCAAAAGCCGCTTCCAAATTAAATAAATTGAGATCACTGCATCGCAAAAAACGACCTTGTATTAATTGAAACATGTAAATTGTACTGAAGCTTAAACACCAAGTCCAATAGCTTATGATAGCCGAAGAAAACTCAGCAGCAAAAACAGACTCAGAAAGAGCTCGAACGCTGATGCAATTGCTTAAAGGAAGGAATAAAAAAAGCACCATGAAAGTCCGACCCTGCTTTTGGACGTTGGTATGGTAACGGATGATATAGCCCAAAGATATGATTCCTTGAAATCCTACTTCGCGGCCTCATTCAATACCGCATCAGTCGCATTTTGTCTTCTATCCCCAAGAACGAAATAGATAATCTGTGACATGCCTTTGAGGCTGAAAGACATACATACGAATATCACATCTATCGAAACGACAGTTCGACCGGGACCTGATGGTATTCTTGCTTCAGATATAAGGCTAAGTGGCGAAAAGGAAACCCTTCCTCCTGTTGAGCATCTTTACATAGTCATTAATCACTCAGTGCTCCCCGTCCCAATGGGGGAATTCTGTAATTATTCCGAAACACAAAAGCGGTCCACGAGATCAGATGTCAAACTGTCGGCCGATAAACCATACCTCCGCCGCCGCCAAGGCCTTAGGAAGAAACATCAAGACTAAACTTGATCAACAGTACCAATATTGGTTTGTTGCGAGACGCTCTTGTGTCCCATGCCAAGTTTGTTACATCAACAATCAACGGTGGCTTAGTGATAATCAGCCTCCTTCTAAATATGCAAATTGTTTGATTGCGTAGCGCACAAACCGCTGTCGGCCGTACTTGAATCCTATGGGAATGTCGACCCGTAGCCTTAGGAATCACAAGCCTACCTTGTAATCCGATGGCGCGGGTTCGAGCCTGTGTAGGGACCGGGCGACTTTCGCAGTATCCGTAGCCCACGTGTGACTAGTGGTGGTTGCGAGGCAGCGAAGTGTCGGCAATGCACGCCGGCGTACTGTAGGTGCTTTATTCTCTTTATCTGATCGGCACCGCCCTACTGAGCTGGTTCGACTCTTACCTAAACAATCGAACACGAAAGAAGAGAGGTCAACACTGTTCTGTTCCCAGATAACTCACTAGTGGTGTCGTTGAGGGGAGTGTATTGGGTCTAATGCTTTTCCTCGTTTCCATGTATGTGAGTACATTAGACATGGGCACCCATCATTATTTGTGAACGATATCAAAATATTGCCGAGGCTGTCGCGCTCAGTTGGATCAAGCTGGCACACAGTGTGCAAAAACAGCTGTTCGTAAGTCTAACGCTCCACTAAAGGTAGGGGTACCAAATCTGCCCTGTACTCTGTATCTTATCCGATCATAAACATGTTCTCTGTATTGTACTGGCACTGATGAAACAATACGAAATGCTAACATTTGCCCGTTTTCGTCTTTTACTCGCGTTACTTAAAGTGCGGGAGGGATTTAACTGCTTCAGATGTCAAAATAGCGTACTTCATTGCATCTAACCATCTAGAGCTATGCTCAAATACTATACGCGAAGATCCTTGAACAAATAGAGTGAACTCAGGTCTATGAGGTTTTTAGCAGACAAATCCCATATATCAGAGATGTGGTGTATCACAAGGCTCCATCCCTCTTACTAGTGTCCCCACCCCAACCTCATACCGTTCGAGACCTAAGAATTCAGAAGGCTAACAGCCTCAACTTTTCTGAACATAACCCACTTCAAGTAGCGAGATTATGTATCACATCATTAGACCATTTAGGTTATAGAAAATGCGGTTTGAATGATCCAAACTCAGAGTGCAACCTACACCATAATAGTTCACAACATAATACAAAGGAGTATCGTGTAATGCGTAAAGCGCCCATTCACCAAAATGATCCTGGGGGCATTCAACAACATTTAACTAAGAAAAACAAAGTTGCTGCCTCCAGCTTGACCCCTTCTGGCATCGACGACGGAATAGCAACCTCACTCTTCCCTACAGTTGCATAGACTTGCGAGTCTTGTCAGTCAACATGTCTGTCATTTTACAATGGGAAGCCCTACAAAAGACCAATCAAAACATTCGCTTAAACGTCCTTCTAGCGAGGTATGCATATCTAGGAAATAAGTTAGCGCTGCAAGTAAGGGCAGTCAACCTTTAGATCACGCCTAAAACTTGTCATGCCATATGTGGTCACACTTTTTCGCCTACAGCAATCTACGAGTGCATTCATGGAATCCGTCCCCAACAACATGTAAGACGACTCTTTCCAATAATCTATTGCTTAGTGCCCATTACACCAACCACTGCATTATTGATTCATATTGAATTTAAAGTTAACAAATGAAATGCTGAGGAGACTTGCTGTGCACATGATGGTTCCCCAAACGGAAGCGTGTCCGTCCTGTTAGGAAATAAGCTTATTTATTTATTCATTCAACCGATAACGGGTACCAACAGTACGTGGAGAGCTCGGCGGACATGAAGAGGCTAGTTACGTTCGACCATCGGTGCCTTCGCAGTTTGGCTCACATTTGGTGGGAACACCGCGTGAGTAACGAGCGTGTTCGACGCCTTGTTTATGGCACAGGAAAAGGAAATGAACCGCTCAGCACCGTTATTTCCCGCACCAGGCTCCGATGGCTCGGCCACGTGTTGCGCATGCCAGTTTATCGACTTCCGCGACGTGCGTTGTTTGCTCACCTGGGATGTGGATGGAAGAAGAGGAGAGGTGGCCAAGCGATGACTTGGTCCAGGGGAATGAAGTCCCTCACTTCTGAGCTAGCCTCGGTTGGAACGTCTCGGCTCCCTGGTTGGGGTCCAAAAGACGGTGAACACGTTTGGCTGGATACACTTGCTGATATGGCAAGGAGCCGACCTCAGTGGCGTTTGTGCTGTGAGTTTCTTTGCCCCTTCCCATCCCTTTTAGCCTCCCCCTCCATCGAAGATCTCATTTCGTAGGGTAAAACATAATAAATTTTTTTCTTTTTGCCTAGTAGCTGGCTGGTAGCTTACCGGAACGATGCCTTTCCGTTGCTGGTAGCTCAGCTGGCATGGAACTGTTGTATCTATTTTTCCTTTGTGTATTGTATTATATGTATGTATGTATGTATTTCCTTCATGTATTGCGGCACAATAGCGGAGGTGTTTTCCCACCTCTAGCTGATGTGTATAATGATGATGATGGAGAGCTCGCACCGACACTTCGTTGCCAAGTACGCACTAGCAGTTACACGGGAGATGGGATAACGCGCAGGCGTCCACATTCATGCGCGTCTGAAGTGCTAATCCGTGGGTTACAAGCCAAATGTAAGAACTATTTGATCGGAGAGACGTACTCTCTTTGCTGCAGGCCAATGTTGCGCAAATGACATCCGTTCACCTGGTGCATTCGGATTTTCAACAGATACTATCAAATCAACACATAGCCGTACGTCCTGAGAAGACCAGCCTATAATCACAAAGTTCGAAGTTGCACACATGTTTGGAACCTCTTTAACCTGCGCATTTAAATCCAACGGGATTCTTGACCGATAAGAAGTGTCTGCAGTTTTACCGAGTCACAAAAAGTGACTCCTCCTATAAAGTAAGAAATTATAATTAGATGGACGAAGAGTCAAAAGACAGGGTTCGTTTACAATCCTAGCATCAGGACAGCGGATCAACGATGCACAGCATGGGTTTCTAAACCGCAGCATACGTACGACCTACTAATCTCATTAGTTTGATGAGGTAGATAATGCACCGGTGGTAATTGTCCACCTCGTCATGCGCAAAGCGATCGGTAGGATCCCTCAACCAGAACTGATCCTTAAAATTAGTCTCTGGATCTGAAAATACCAAAGATAGATGGGTGTTTTCTCACCTGGGGTGACCAACACAACTGGTAAAAATAGGTGATCAAAATGGTGGGAACAGCTACCGAATGTATGAGAAGCTATCTGGAACGGCGAACGACCTTTCATCGTTTTTGACGAAAGACAGCGATGGCTACATTTTGACACAACAATCTCCTACTAAATGAACAAAATTTACGCTCACCGAATAAGCAAAGGAGTGAACCCTGAATAGGCGTTTATAGAAAAATTTTGGACCGTTGCTTAAGGGTGTGATACATCACAGAGTCCCCTAGTGTGCTTGAGAAGGCAACAATTGCATGCAAGATGAGCACTGTGGATCATAGTCTAAAAGGAACGCAATAGTTTTAAATACTCAGAGCAAGTAAGTCGCTGGAGAACTACAGCCAAACATTCAGTTGGTAATACCGGCTGTAGAACTAACGCACCGGTCTCCAGACCGGGGCTGACAGAAATGCGATTTTAACACTTGGTAGTAATGCCAAAAAAGGCATCAGAAAGTCTCTCCGAGAAACTACATGGCCCGCCCCCCGTTCGGTTGCAAGATCAGTGTAATCGCGTTGCCTGAAATAGAGGTACAATATTTTTGCTCAACACCATGTGCCTCAAAGTTCGAAGGAATCATAGCATACAAGAGCGTTAGCAGCGATTATCGTGCAAGCTTTCAAAAACAGACAGGTCCTAGACTACACAGTTGTAAGGAGGAGCACCAGATATCATTCCATCGGCACTACATAAGTTAGTATATAAGACTAAATACCACATATGGCTTCTTTAGAACAAAAATATACGAGAATTCAAATCCAATCCAATCAATCAAATCTGATGACTGTGGAAAGCCAGCAGATAAAGACGGGCAACACTGAACATCACCTATGAAAACAGACCGAAAGTGTATAGCACAGTAGCACAGAACCACAAAAACATGGTGACCGAAATGTAGCCGTATAATCCGTAAATATTCTGTGCAGATAACAGGTACCTGACATTAGGATTTCATTGCCAGGCCACGTGTATTTCGATCCCTCGAATATGATTAAGTTGAAACCACACAGAGTCCGCTAAAACGCTAGCTGACAAATCATGCATTTGTCCTTTTGATGGTAGACCCCTCATGAAGGAGCATTAGAAAGTGTGTACTAGAACACTAGCTTTAAGAAAGAAATTCGTTATCATTAGGATCGCCTTCAATGTGTTCACTAGCCTTTTGAGGACAGAAAACGCTGGCAGAACTTCTTCCGATGAATTATTCATCGATACGCGATTCCGCATGCAAGGTGAGCAATATTATCTTTATCTTTATCTTCTTTAGAGGTGCAGCCGAGTGAATCCGGAAATGATTTGGCTGTATTCCTAACAAATCAGTCTGGTGTCTCCGACAGTGTCAACGAATACCTCAGATAAACGACAGGCCGAATAGTCCGCATTTCATCACATTGCGAGGCGCATCCGTATGTTCGGGCTGGCTTGCCGAACAACCTCCTCGTGGTGCCAGCTGGGTGGTTCGGGATTTTCCCGTTCCAGCAAATGGTTCGACGGCAGTGTTCCAGGACGTGGTGGGTTTTCGCCTGGCAAGCGTTCTCCCTATAAAAAGCCACATATGTCCGTTTAACAACACTGTGACGTGGCGGATGTGACTCGCCACTAAATAAAGTCACTGCCCCTTGCTTCATTCTGGCGAAGCATTGTATTCCAGCAACCTTATGCTGTACTTCTGGGGAGCATTGGGCCCCTGTTTGACAAAGGAACAAACAAAAGGCGTATGAACTGAGCAATCAGTCACCGGCTCCCAATGGGCGCGATTCCCTGAATTCGCTCCGTTGCTTTGCGGGCAGGCTATTCAGCCAAAGGCTCGGGGTGGTGTCCCCTAAGTCAACACCCTACTTCGGCTTGGGCAACCGGGTAGTATCTCGCCCTCTGAGGGAACCATGGACATTGTTGTGTTGTGTTTTATTTTACTGTTTGTGTACCTTCGTTTGAATCCCATGGTTTCTGATGGCATTATGTCTGTTAACAGACTTTTGCAAATATATATATATATATCCGTATGTTCGGGCGTAACTGCCGGCACTTAGCTGACAGAGTGCAAGGAGCAAAACCGATTATTGAAAATCAACCAAACTAACGTCTCTCACTGAGTGTTTATTCAATCGCCGGTTCAAGAAGAGCTTATGCGCGGCCTATGCTGCCAACCGAACCAGTGCAAAAAGTCGACGGTCGCAGCGTCATCATCATCATCATCAACAGCAGTACATCAGCCATTTGAACTGATGCTTCGCTGCTATACAACCATGAGCACCTATGAAATAAAGAATACGAAGAAGAAGAAAAGGGGGACTTACCTGAAAACCTTAATGCCCTAAGCAAACATTCAGGGTCAAGGCGCCTACACCTTGTGTAGACAACATACCGTCACAAACAGCTGGCTATCGTGCAAAGATAAGGCGGCATCGGCCAGACAGCTTCCTTGCGGCTTTCACTGCCACACGTCATAATCAGCCATTACCTCGCAGATAACTCAGCACCAAACACACTTTAAACAGGCAATCCGATTAGGAGACGGCAGCAGATGCGCCACTGGTGTCTACTGCGAGCCATGTCCTGTAAAGTCTCGAGCCAAGCACAAGGCGAGTCACGTGGACTCCAGCCCGGAAGGCGAGACTGACCAATGGTACCTAGTTTGGTCGTCAATGACTACATTTCCCGATGCCAAGTCAACTTCTGTCCACTTCGAGTCTTGCGCCACCCTACACCTGACAGACTAAACAAGGCCCTCCTAGGTAAGCGGTGACTAGGCATACGTAGCACGTGGCCAAACCGACACAACTTGTTCAGTGCTATCTGTTGTTCTAGGGAGTTAGCATGATTATCATCACCTAGTATTCGCCTACGCAGCGTCAGCAGGGAAAAAAATTGACGGTGTCGCAGGCTTGAGAAGCTCAGTCAGGTCATGGGGTTAGCGGATCAATCGTGTTTGATACATGATGGATAGGGAGACGAAATTTGTCAGTGCTAACACTTGTCTACTCAATGACAGTTGGAGAATTCCAGTTGTTTGGTATAAGATATTAGCGAAAGTTGCTCTATACAGCCTACCACAAAAAAACATAACCCATGTAGAGGCGCATGTGATGATGCAACAGCAGTGGAATGCGGTGAAACAATAGGTGAGTGATGGGTTTAGAAATGAAGTCTCCTGTTCAGGGACTATTTGAAACCAGTGATACGCAAGTTTAGCAGTAATCACAAAAAGGTATCAGCAGTTCGCCGGTACGCAGTACTGACGCTTCGCTGTCGCGCCACCACCACCGGTCGCACGTAAGCTAAGGACACTGTGAGGGTCACCCGGTCCCTACGCAGGCTCGAACCCGAATCATCGCAGGCCTGTGAACTTTAAGGCTACGAGGCGGCAGCAGTAATCACAAACTCATAAGGGAAGAGAGCATTTCCGCATCTACCATGATAACTCACAATGACTTTGAGAAATCGCTGAATGCCGATGTGCGATGGTAGTGGCTGATCAAAATCTTTTTTGTCTCCAAGAGCAAATTTGAAGCACTGCGCAATCGATAGTGACCGGAAAGTAAGTTATGTGTAAGCAAAATGAAAGAAATGGTTAAATGCCCCCCGTAGCATACGGTTGCCCATTACATTAAAATACCAACAGTAATGCCAGTTACAAACGCCAAGAAGTAAGCATATTATCACTAGGCAACAACCAATGAAGAAAAAAATGCTGGAAACGTAGCTAGAAATATGGTTTGTGATGCTGTTAAGACTGATCGATAATGCCGCGTTTGCGATTCGGCATACATCTTCATGGAAAACGGTGCAACGGCATGATGTTGCAGGCTCTCTGCAGGTAGTCGTAAGCAGCTGCGGAACAGAGAGAACACTTAAATTACTCCCTAATTTCTATGCAGTGTGGGAGACTTGGGATGCAGAGGACACCAATGTGATAATAATCACTACGCATGACTAACAGTCGTGTTTGATCCGAATGGACAGAAAGGGCGTACCGGGATGGAACCATGCAGTTCAACGTCGCATCCGGAGCAATATAACCGTTCACCTTCGGGAGCCAGTTGGGACACGCTCGTAATTTCGAAAGCGTCCAGGGGAAATAGATGGTGATACGCGCGAGCCAAGTGCGGAGCGGCTACCAGTGTGAGACCGCAAACTGTGCATTCCATCGGTAGCTCACAACAAACAGCACGACAACGGGGACATGCGTATTGAGGGCGACTTGGCGTCTGTGCGTTCGAGTCTGCTTGTGTGTTCTGAGATTTTAGGTGACTGAATACGGCAAAAGACAAAACGGCACGGGGATAGTCCTACAGAGAATGAGAAAATTTTGTTACAGTGAATCTGAGTAGGTTAACGTGTTGGAATAGTCAGTCAATAAGCGACACAAGCCATAAAACGTGGACACTGACTGTGAAGCATTTCAGCACCGGAACACACAAACCACTCGATGGATGGATGGGGATAGCTAAACAGTTCACATGAAAAAGCATGTATGGGGAAGTGCACTCAAGACATGATATTTGATCGTAAATCAGCGCAAGGATCATTTCTAGTTAGTTAAGTGCATGAGATGTGAAGTGAGACAGGGCCGCAGTATACGGATATTTGGGCCATTTGCATTCCAGTTTATACAACGCATTAATTGTGAGGGTGGAAAACGCACAAAAACAACAGTATCACTCGATTGCAGCATCGCACACTATGACAAGTCTTGTCCTTCAGGTAAAGATAAACGAGCTTGAATGAACCCGGGGCGTGCTTGTGAGTAGGTACTTGAAAAACAAACAGGGACACACCGGGGATGGAGTACAGGCCCATGCTTCGATAATACGTTCACAAAGGAATGACATTGCATTATCTGACTAGTAAGTCAAGCTTCGTTTGATCAACAAGGTAGGTGCTTGGAGTGATTGGATAGGTGACAGTGTGCCGCGAAAGCTAGCCGAATCCCTCCAAGCGACGCATTCAGTCCATTTAATCAATGGCGAAATGAGATAGCGGAGCGAAGTGGATTCAGTCGCTTTCATTTGGGTTCCAATGAAAATGAAAATTGGTAGCTTATCGGGAGGAGGAGGAGGAAAAAACGATGAGTGGACAGATAAAGTGAAAAGCAGAGTAGAAAACTGTCAGAAAGGTCAGATGGGGAGAAGCAAAAAGTTGAAAGCTAGAGCCTCCATTCTCTCTAGACTGTAGGACCACTGCTGTATCCGATCCCGGGGACAATTCACAGTCCGGGTGGTGAGTTATAGTGAACGGCTACTTTTCGGTCTCCTTCAAATTTGACGGCTGTCGTTGTCATTGGAGTATTGTCCTATGATGCCCGCTGCGGATGTTTTTACCTATTCACAAATTATTTTATCATTTGTTCAGGTGAATGTTTGATTCGGATGCGTAGTGGTCAGAAAGTGAACTCCAGTCGAATACGACCACAAAGAAACAATTTTAAAATAATTGTTCATAAAAAATAAGGAAGAATAAAAGAAACTATACTAAATGGCAATTAGAGCTAAGACACTATGGTGCTAACAAGGTATAGATTCCGCTGATCTTGTCCAGCAATGTGTGGTCTATTCTCAGGAAAATTATTAATCTCGACAACCCTTTATAACGAAGAGAATGTACGATCACAGTTATAATGATGTTACGGGACAGTTCGCTACATACCGATAGTCGATAAGCTCAATGGACATCGACATATTAGGTCTGATTGCCCCGGGAAAGCTCCAGAACCGCGTAAGTGTGACCAAGTACATTAACCAAAAACGTGTAGATCGAATTCACAGCTGTTCGCTTACTCAACGGCCTCAGTAACCAGCCATGTGCTGGGAAGCAAACCAAATTTTCTTAGTGATTTTTTGACTGCTGTAGTTGTGAACATTTATGTACTACCTGACGCCGCGCGATCAAAGACAAAAAGGTGTGCGGATCACTTTGTCTTCGATTCGCAACCGACATTAGCGTGCTCCATCGGTATCTCATCTCTGGTTACTTCAATAAGACGGATACAGTTTTCATTAACTCGCTGAGTTTAATCAACACGGTGGGGTTCACCATCGGACTCGATGCACATCTGGAGGTACTAACAAACAAAAGCTGTTTCCACGCAAAGACATGTCCCAAGATTTAATGTAGGGTCAAGTACATTGTGCAAGGACAAAAATCCATTCAGCACGATTAAACGGCGAAGCAGTCCTCGACCAAAACGTGCAAAGCACAAATGGAAGTATTTTAATAAAACGAGTTAGCAATTTTCGCCAATGAGGATTTGTCAGCTCAATAAGAGCACTTAACAGACACTAGTAATTTATGTTTCACTGAGGTATACCCCATTGTGAGACCATGTGTGTACCCATGGACTGATAGATGATTTCCATCTGCACTACAGCAAGCAACTGCGTAAGAGAGAAAAGAGCAGAACGGTATAGATATATATAAACTGTGTTCGTAGCAAATATCTATTTGCGATTATAAAAGACAAGATAAGAAGGTTAAACTGTCTGTACATTAAAACTGCTATAGAAAACCACAGTTGTCGTGATAGGTAGAGGCTCTTGGAACAAGTCACAGACAAAAATGTGGGTAGCTCCTTATCTTCCAACACATTCCCCTGTCTTCCTTTCCCATCAACGACCTCGCCGCCTTATTTGACCACACTCGTGTTTACAGCGAAGTCACAAGACTGATGCCGAACAGGGCCAGTGGCCCTGATGCCCTGTCACCCATCGCTCTGAAAGATTATGCGGATGTAGTGCAGTCGTCTCTGACAGAGATTTTCAATGGATGTTTAACGACTGACACCACCCCCGACATTTGTAAGCCAGCCAGAAGAAGACCAGCGATTAAAGAGGAATCACAGAAGTAGCAGCTAATAGCATGTATCCCATGCTGTTGAAGGTGTTTGGAAAATTACTAATCCCCAGAATGTTTACAAGCGATCATACAGATGATATTTGACATTTTGCACACAAGCCAGAGCGCTTTACACTGGAGGCCGCTTCGTATTTTGTACAGGCCACTGCATCTGCTTTGGATAGAAAGGCAAGACTATGCGGCTCTTGTTACTTTAGGGGACATAACAGACTGTAATTATGGAAAGTTTTACTCGAAAATGGTATTCCCCTGTATGAATGTAATGCCATGCGTGATTATTCTAAAAATTGTGTCTTCCTCACGAACTCCGAGCCAATTGTAGCGTTCTGAAAGAGGTTATGCTATCCCCCTTTCTATTTCCCATTTACGTTGTATATTTGTCAATACCATACAGTTACATCGGACATATAGGGTGCATAACCCCAAGAAATGAGGACTCGTCGAAACTTCAACGAGGTTTAGACAGCTCTTAGCATGAGAAAATTCAATGGCTCTCTCCTTTAACATTTCTAAGAATTGTGATGCCATGTTCTCTCTTCTCCACGCTGACAGGCTGTGTTCCCTTGTATATACCTCCATTTCTATAATTGTGGGTCACCAAAGAATCCTCGTCCACCGACCGTGAAGTATACCGATGTTTGATTGTCTTAAAACTTCGCTTGATCGATACATAAGCCTGAACCTTTAAAAAGTCAGAAGACGCCCTTACGATCAAAACGTTCTCGTAGCTCAAGTACTAATTCAAAGGTTTATAAATGGATGCATTCTGCCCATTGGTTGTATCGTTGCCATTTCGTTTTCCCCGGACATCTCAAAATCCATTTCCAAATGCTCTGGATAAAGAAAAGGAATCCACGTTGATTTGATCATTGACAAGCATTTTGACGCAGCCCTCAACCTTCACCCAGGACTCCTTTCACCCTTTACACATCCATCCAGCCAGTACGGCATCAAGTTCTTCCACGTGGTCGATACCTGAAGTTCTATTTCTTCATACCTCATGGTATCGTAACTCCATATCTTGTCCCATATGTTTCGCCTACTGGTTGACCCAAAAGCAATGACCAACGGCTGCGAGACCCATCGCTCGAGTGAAAATGCAGTCTTTTTTGTTTTTCACATCACCGTTGTTTCACAGACGCCAGATTGTAGTACATCGCAGTGCAGTGTAAACTACCGAAAATGCTCCGACATGGGTGTATAAAGTTAATCTTGACTTGAGTTGAACATCAACAACAGTGCCCATGTGATGCTGTTGGCTTGACACACATCGCTGGGCGCGGTGTGAATGCCGAAACGTTGAGAGGGTTGCTCGCTGATGATTGTAATAGATAGCAGCGATGGGTATGCAGCCAAGTACCTCAATGCAGCGGATCGCTGGCAAATGAACATATCGTGGAAGTCCAATGGAAGTACTTGGTCCCAGTTCACATGAATGACTGAGTGCCGGGCAATGATTCTGAAGCAGCCAGATACTTGTTGTATGCACGTTTCTTACGTGCTTGCTAATCCCACATAAGAACCGAGAGGGGATGCTATGGCGATTCAGGTACTTAGGGGAGGCATGAAGAAGCGCCGAAATGCTCGGGTTACCCAGTCATTAAATTGTACACTGTACAGGGCATGTGTGAATGGCGGTCGGGGTGATATAGCACGAGTCAATCATACACAACCATGCAGGCACAACTTTTTGTTGAGCTTCGATACAGCAAGCGAACTCGGAGGTGGCCTGCATCAACCGGTCACTGTCAAGCCATGCGAATTCGGTTCACAAAGCTGAAAACGCTACCCCCTAGTTTCAGTTTGTTATTCATTCCAAGAAACAGGACTCACCATCAGCCCTTAGAGTTACAAAACAATTCTAATGTAATAAAGGAAATAGCCGCAGAGATCATTACGCGACGAGTGCACTAAGTGAACTCTAAACCGGGTATCCCTAGGCAGAAGTTAGATATGGTGGAACATCCTACTCACCACATGCACCGCTTGACGGAGAAGGCGTCCACATCAACAGTGTTCGAATGAGGAAATCCTGCAAGGTGAGCAGCAGGAAGTTCGGTGCATGGCGGTATTGAAAAGTAAATAAGCAAAAGATATATCGGGTGGCAGCCATGAGAGATGTTTAGTAAAAATCAAACATAAAACTTAGTTGATCAAACGAAAAGTAAGGATAGATAAAAGCGAAAGGGTAATCGCAGCAAACATTCTGGATAGCGTGACGTGACAACATGAGTGGTGTGCATCATACGTCATGTAGGTTAGGTTGGGGTCATACGTATTCGAGCGGAAATGGTAGCAACGCGCGCCTCAAGAAATCATCCAATAAACATCACGAAAAAACTACAAAAAGAAGCGTGTTCGCTTTGCAGGTTATGCAACATGCGCCGCGTTCATTGTAACTGTATTCAAACAAACGATATACTTCAAAACGCCGATACACATAATATGAGTGGCAGTAGAAAGAACGGTAGTGAAAGTTTCTGTTGCCGCATTTTCAGTCGAGTAGTAAAGGTGTAAGAACAGAGAAGAGTGCAGAAGGACATAGTCTGTTACACCGCCGCCCGGTGATTTCCTGGGTGTGCGGTGGATGTCTACTTGGATCTGGTGGAGGTTGTTTTGTAAAACTAAAAAACACAGAATCCGTATTCCCTAGTGTAGTCAAGAGTCAGAGCAAGAGACTGTTTGGAGTTGAAAACAATAGAAGAGCCAAGAACTAAACCGCAGTGATTCGTTCAGCAAACAGTACAGCCCACCATGCGAGGCGAAAATAAAACACGCTTTATTTTTCCTGAATCGTTCGGCATTTCGTTAGGTCTGGTACTGTGCGAAGTAGGGAATCGAATCGTGACGCTGATAGACACGTAAATTGCCTCCATAGAAAAAGCAAAAAATATATTGCAGTTCTTCGTATACGAGAGGGAATAAGACAGCTAATGTCAACAAATTCACGGCGATAACACTTACCCATACGTATGAGAGTGGCGTCGGATTCAACCTATGAGAGAAAAGATCCGAAGAAGCAATTAGTAACAAACATGGTATTATACAGCTAATACATCGTCACTCCCATATGGTATTGTGTCAAAGAACCATATCTGAAAGGTGTCAAGACAGTTCCATTCAACCGTTGAAATCATGTAGCAACTATGGAAAATGGTGAAAACGGCTTGGACGAAATACTGTGGTGGGGAAGACGCAAAAACTAGCAGGATGCGTGATCAGTCGGGCGGATGGCTGAAGTTAGTTAAAAGGTTGGGTGAAAATGGCTGGGATTAGTTGACCATAATGCAATGTAGGTCATCATATACCCAAGCAAGACAAGTGTGTTCAAAACAATGAACTTATATGCGTGCCAGATCATTTGTTGAAGCAATCTAATGCGAAGCGCAGCAACGCGCTGCACAAATGTTAGAGGCAGTGGATTTGTCTTAACCACAGTTCGCCGATTAAGTTAGTTAATGTACTTTTCAGCCGAATAGGATAGCAAATGAAAGACCTCCAGCTCATCCACAAGTTTGAAATCGATGAAATAGGAAAAGACGGACCACAACTGCGAATGGAAAAGGCGATTACCGATGAGCTCACCGAGAGTCAAAGCAAACTCTGTACAACAACCGAAATCCATTATGTGTAGAGCATAGGATCATTTATACTGGACATAAATCCGAAGTGCTATTTCAATGTGGTAGCTTCCTACGGAGTAGATCCAGCTTTCGCCTTCTGTATCGTTTGCTAGTTTTATGGCGCGCACGTGCCGCTCGTTCGCTGTGGTCGGTCTAATACACGCCTGTCGTGTCAGTGTCCACATTGG
This sequence comes from Dicrocoelium dendriticum, assembly GCA_944474145.2. Classification (NCBI taxonomy): domain Eukaryota; kingdom Metazoa; phylum Platyhelminthes; class Trematoda; order Plagiorchiida; family Dicrocoeliidae; genus Dicrocoelium; species Dicrocoelium dendriticum. The sequence continues at coordinate 109,218,960 of OX104066.1, forward strand.
ACTTAGTTCAGACTAATACGCGTCAATTCTGCGCTGTCTATCCGGCAGGTGCAACCATATCCACCTAGGGTGTGACACACGATTAGTTTTCTGTACACTTATCTGGCGTTGGCTCCGTTGACCCACTTCGTCAGTCGCAACTGCAAGCCGTGCGATCACGGTGCTCTTCGCTCGTGCTGAGCAGTATGAAAGCTATCGTACTTCCCTTGTCCGTGCGCTGGTTGGCAGTTCGTGCCGGCTGTTCTATTGGCATCCCGTCCAACAGTTCCGCATTGATTTGGTTCACCAGAACCACCAGCTACAATCACAAATTCTACGGGTCGTACTGCGGACTCAACTTGGTCAAGAGGAACGCATTCCGTCACTTCGAATTCGGCGTCGGTTGGTGTGTCCCGACTCCCTGGCTGGGGTCTGAGGGACGATGAACGCATTTGCTTGGATACACTAGTTGAGGTGGCGAAGAACCGACTTCAATGGCGTTTGTGTTGTGAGTTTCTTTGCCCTCCTTCCTTAGCTTCCCCCTACAACCATGATCTCATATCAGATGCATTGTATGGTTCCCTGCATTATTTTACTTCTTTAGTTTTTCTATTTCGTAATGTTTAATAGCGCCACATTAGCTGAGGAGTGTTTCGCACCCTTAGCTAACGTGTATTAATGATGATGACTGAGTCAACTAGATTCAGACGGTTAAGAGACACAGGGTGTTATATATATCCACTAGCATGGTATGAAATTTGTAACTAGTGAAGAGAAAAGGATAGTCGCAGTAACATCAAAGCTACAGGTGTGAGAATTGGAATGGAGGTTAGGCGGCAAGCGATATCCAATCTAACCAATCGATTAAACTGAAAAGACAGGAGACCCAGGCAGAACGCATAAGCGAATCGGGTAGGAACAAAACTACGCACAGCATTATTCAAGACTCGATTTGTCACAGTGGGTCCGCTAAAGCTGTGCATCTGGCTTCGAGTGAGTCGGTGACAACACCTGACCATTGAAACCGTAGACGTTGACTTTCATGAGGCCAATGAGTCGCAAGGAATTTTAAAAAGGACAGATGACACAGCCAAGACAGGATCACAGTCTCGATGGTTCCCCTCAATTTATTTGGCCAACAAAAGCAATAATCAAACCCCGGCAAAAATCCAAGTTTCGTCTCTAAGTGAACGTGCTAATAAAATACGCTGGCGATTTTCAGGACTAATGACATCAGCAATCAGCGCCGCATGCATGGTGCTGATCCGGTGGCCGCTATGAAACAACCCAAAGCAAATATCGATGGTGAGCAGTATTTTCCAGAAAAACCATCGATGTGCAATTGACAAGACGGGGTCGAAAAGATAGCGTGACGCTAAGCAGCGAGTTCGTAGTGGTTTGCTATACAGCACCCGCACTGGTGCCATAAAATATACTGACCATCACTAGTATGATGCGAACCGGCAGATGAGTAATTTGATTCCTACAATGGCAAATCTGAGCGAAGGAATTGAAGAGCCACATCATCAACAGCAGTACATCAGCCATTTGAACTGAGGCTTCGCTGTCATACAACCATGAGCACCTACGAAATAAAGAACAAGAAGAGGGAGAGAAGGGGGACTTATCTGAAAACCTTAAGGCCCCAAGCAAACATTCAAGGTCAAGGCATCTACACCTTGTGTTAACAACATACCGTTACAAACAATTGACTATCGTGCAAAGTTAAGGTGGAATCGGCGAGGCAGCTTCCTTTCGGCTTTAACTGCTCCGCGTCATAATCAGCCATTACCCGGCAGTTAACTCAGCACCAAACAGACCTTAAACAAGCAATCTGACCAGGAGACGGCAGCAGACACGGCACTGGTGTCGAATGCGAGCTAAGTCCTGCAACGTCACAAGCCAAGCACAAGGCAGTTACATGGACTCCAGCTTGGAAGGCGAGGCGGACCGACCGCATGGAGTTTGGTCGTCAGTGACTTCATTTCCCGCTGCCAAGTTAATTCCTGCCCATCTCGGGCCTTGCTCCACCCTACATCTTGCGGACAAAACAAGGCCCTCCTCGGTAACCCGTGACCAGGCATACCCAGAACGTGCAAAAGCCAACACAAGTTAGTCAGTGCTATCTGCTGTTCTAAAGAAATAGCCTGGTTACGCACATCATCGTTGCGGATACGCTGGTGCCATCCGACACCAGCAATGCTCCGCAGACAACGATGATCAAAAACTTCTAGGTCCCGCGGGTCCTCAGATGGGAAGGCCTGTCTCGCATCCACAAATTAGGAAGGCCCCCGATGTGGCATTGTATACACGGCTTTTCAAAGGGAAGGAAACCATTTCTGATGCCAAAGATGTCGCAAGCTCAAAAAGACCGTTCTAGCTTTTGCAGTGCGTGAACTGACTTTAGCCCATCATTGCTGATACAGCTGCTAAGGTAGATGAAGTGATCCACGTCTACCGAGCGGTTGCAAAAAAGCTTCCTCCTGCGTTATTCACCATTAAATCATCCGATTTACCTTCACAGGGACCTAGGTACTAGCATTCGATTTGGATTTGCGAGCTCCTTCTATTGTTGTTTATCTTTTGGATCTCTCATTCGCGGATCACAAATAAAGTGTGCTTTTGCAATTTCGAATTCATCCGTGCTTGGATCTAATTGGTGAATTTATCCCTCTTCTTGTCCTACAAGAACTCTTGTGGTCTTATTTTAAAAAGCATTTTGAGCGTCATCCTAAGATCTTACTACCGTTCCGTCTAGTCGCTGCACAAAGCGATAGTTGGCAACTGGGTCCGCCCTCGGGACAGCCACTGTCACCATTAGATAGTACATTCCAAGTCATTTTGCTCTGCCTTCATCCTACCCTGAAAAGCGACGACTGCCCGCCGCCGGCCGGGTCGATAACACGCCCGTTGCCTAATTACCCTAGGAAAGTGTGACTCATCTGAACGCGACACGTCTAACCCCTCTGGAGTGACGGACGCAAACATCTGATCACAAAGCAGTGCCGATCACAACGCAACAGTGACGTGAAGCAATACACGGTGCGTTAGTATCTCTGTCCTCTTGCTACCCTGTCGTAATGTAAACAACAATGGTTGCTTTATTCCATCATGTTGTTGTGGAATCTTTACACCATTTCACCACCGGCTGCGGTCATTCATAGTTTGCAGCCCAATTACTGACCGTGATCACATATATCAACAGAATTATCTCATTCTGAGCTAGTGGAAACGTAGATAAGTGAGACATCTAGATCCTAAACTCTCCATTTTTTAATACAATCCCCTTTTGGAATTGGTGCAAGCCACAATGACTGCAAAAGTCTCGGCAATTAAGCCGAGATCAGCTGCGAGACAAAAGGCACAAACCTTACCGGTTGCGGAGAAAACACCGCAGACAAGACAAGCTCAGAAGGTAGATCCAGTAATTGAGGTATCCAGTAAAACATCATCTATTGGATTAGAGTTAAGAGACCTCAAGACCCAAATGAATGCTAGGGAATCAAGCATATGACAGCCAACGCCACTAACGTACATTCTGGACCCGCTCCAAACCCAATGCACTGAACATTTGGATAGAGCCGGTAACTTCATAGCTACTATTGCCACTGAAGTTCACGAAAGGCGTACACGTTCTAAGAACGTTGTCATTTTTAATATTCCGGATAGGTACCGGACGGATAAATTAAAGCACGAAATTCTATCGGCTATTTTCTTATGTGACGCAGAAGAATTCATACAAAAACACTTGTCCGATATTGCTGAAGTTCAACACCTCTGAGGTTGCTTGGTAATTCATTAATAACCGGAATCTAATTGTAACTAATACTGAATTCAAATCTGCATTGATTAGAGCGGACCGGAATCCAATGAAAACAGAGGTCCTGAAAAATAGAACTATTTCAGCAAATCGTGTGAGCACAGTTGTGAACAGTTGCCTTTAAAAACCGATGTTTGTACCCAAGTTTACCCCATAATGCTGACCTCGATGACACTAACGTACTGGATTCGAGTTATGCCGCGGAGGAGATTCCTTGCGCAACCAAGTCAGAAGATATGATAGTCTTAAATGAAAGTAGGCTCAAAGCTGTCACGCACGTTAGCGAGCTAAACACTGAACTATCTAAGCCATATGAAAGTAATAAGCGGTCTAATAGCTTGATCCCAGAATCAGGATTTGTCAAACCGATGTTAAAAATGGAAACGAGTCCTTTCCGGAAGAATGCTGGCCTAATAAAAATCCTAGCTGTGTCTACTACACCTGTATCCCTGCAGTGCAGAACCATAGAGCGAAATTCGCAATCAAGGCTGTGAGAACAAAGGAAACATCCAACAGCCAATTTAAATCTAAATGCACCACCACCAATCAAAGAGATCACTATAACTCATGGAATGGCTCTCCACCAACACGACATGATAGTGTCTAAGGCCCAACTTCTCCGTCACAACATACTCCATAGCGTCGGCATGACTCGCTAAATCAGTCCCGGCGAGGTAAACGATTTTGTGAGTCAACTAGTGACACAAAACCTGGCTGTAGGATCAATGGTAGAAAATCGGCAGAGTACCCTTCCAGCCCACAGCTGTCTCAAAGCGAAATTGGCATCACACTAACACAAGTGGAACTGCAGCAAGTGACCGAAATTCAGAAATTTCTAGAGGAACACCTAGTCCGCACAATAGCATCCCTCAGCTACTCCCAAACAGATGATTGATAACTACCGACCAATCCATCACACTCCGATAATCGCTTGGCTATTTGAAGAGATGGTCAGAATGGAGAAGATGAACTTGGTTGATTCTATTGGCCTGATCAGTAATTCACAGCATGGTTTTCTTAACAAGCGATCGTGCACCACGTGTCAACTGCATTACCTTAACCACATTTCAGAATCAATCGATTCCGGCTATGCAGTAGTAATCTTGTTTCTTGACATACACCAAACGTTCGACCGAGTACCACACAAGCGACTGCTACAAAAGTTGGAGAACTTTGGGATCCGGGACCCTTTAATTGGTTGGCTATCGTCATCAGGTAGTCACTTTAGGTGATTATCGCTCTTCCGCACGCTCAATCACCAGTGGAGTCATTCAAGGGAGCGTGATCGGCCCCTTACTCCTTTTTCTCTATATCAATGACAGGCTGGCTTGACGAACAATCTCTTCGTGGTGCCAGCTGGGTGGTTCGGGTTTTTCCCGTTCCAGCAAATGGTTCGGAAGCAGTGTTCCAGGACGTGGTGGGTTTTCGCCTGGCAAGCGTTCTCCCTATAAAAAGCCACATATGTCCGTTTAACAACACTGCGACGTGGCGGATGTGACTCGCCACTAAATAAAGTCACTGCCCCTTGCCCCACCCTGAGAGGCATTGTACTTTAAGGGTGCGTTGGGCCCCTGGCCCTTCACGGACCGAGAGGCGTATGAACCATCTATTTGGTCACCGGCTCCCAACGAGTTGCGACGCCCTCACATCGCCCTGCTGCTTTGTAGGTTAGATCTTTGATCAAAGGCTCGGGGTAGGGCCCCCTAAGACAACCCTCTACTTCGGCCTGGGCAACCGGGTAGTATCAAGCCCACTGACGGATCATGGACCACACCGTTCACTACTGCTACTGCTATGCTTATCTTCTGTGCTAAATCAACCGCTCAACCTCCACTCACAGATCACCCCACCTCCCGTCTTTCACCCACATGTACTCTTATGTCTTCTACGGTCACCGTCACAAACGACCCACGTCTCGCAGCTGATGGAAGTAACAGCCAAACTCCCGGTTTTCAATGTCCTCCGATCGCAACCGCCTCTCACTCCACCGAAGCTCCAGCTCTTCCTCGACCTGGTGCTCCATTCATCCTCGCAGCATGTCTGGCCTGTACTCTTGAAACGCTTTAGGTAGATATCTGCTGCCTTTCAGAGACCAGATTACAAGACTCTAGCGTAGTCATCAGAATGGCCTCTCCGGTAAACTCTGACGCCAAATACTACTTGCGGCTTTCCGGAGACCCAGAAGCTGCCGCCACTGGTCAAGCTGGTGTTCGAGTTGTGCTGAGTGCCAGGGCTGAATCAGCTCTGCTTGACTGGATCCCAGTCAACAGCCGGCTATGTGCAGGCAGACTAAGAGGTTCATGTAACGTAAGCAGGCGTCGAGACGTTAAGCGTGCCTTGGTTGTCGTCTCCGCCTACGCCCCTACAGACTGCAGGCCGGATGCAGTCATAGTTTTTATCAACAACTACGCACGGGTTGGCCGCCTTCCACCAAGCAAGCACCACCTTGGGGGTAGTTTTGATCTCGGTGGCGGTCGATCAGACAATGGAAACAGACTGCTTGCCATTTTCTCTGATCATCTCTTATTTCTTTTGAGCACTAGTTTTCGGCCCTCGAGGAGACACACTGGTACCTGGCTCCCGCCCTCACAAACGCAAGAGTGCTCCAAGCTTGATCACATAGCAATCAGCTACAGATGGCGCGGAAGAACGCTATAGGCGATTCGTTAAATGCTGGCGTTGAGCTCCTCCTAGGTAGTCGAGTTGTTGATTTGGATTATGATGTTGATATCGTCTTGCTGGGCGACGATCCATATGTCGTCCCACTTGCATTAAACCGTTTGGCGATTGAAGCGTCAAAGTACGGTATGTACTTCTTGCCATCCAAATGCAAGGCTCTCTTCCAAGACACAGTTTATACTATTAAGAGAAATGCACGTATGATTATTAGTCTATGCCCCGCCGTCATTCCCTCTCATGGAAATCCCTCAAAATCATTTTTAGGATACCATATCCCCAACATTACCCCCACTGGCATTTCCATCACTAGGCCCCATGAATCAATAGATGATCTTTGTATTCGCACATCTGCTTCGTTGAAGTCAGTACAACCTAGAGATCTCCAAATCAGGAGTGCCTCATTGTGGCACACCACCGATAACAATGCTAAAAAACAGTCCCTGTTAACCCCCGCTGCAGCACCTCTTTCCCTATATTCTCTAGATTCCGCAGTTATAAACATTCGTTCCCTACTGCCTAAATTGCATATTCTTACAACTTTCGTCTGTCTTAAAACTCCCAATTTTGTTTGCATCACTGAAACATGGTGCAGCTTAGGCATAAGTGACTCTCAGCTTCAAGTTATGGGCTACCAGCTGTTCCGAAAAGATCGTCTGAGCAAATGAGGAGGACGCGCTATCTACATTCGAGATGATTTCACAGTGATGCCTGATGATCTTCTAGCTCGCAATGATTACTGGTTACTGGTTGGAAGCAGCAAGAACAGATATCTGTGTAGCTGCATCTAATGTCACTCAGGGACAAAGACTCGTTATATTGGAGTGCACTCGATATATTTTATATCTGCAATGTTTGTCCAGGAATTTCTTAAATTCCGACCCCGACTTTGCCTCAACTACGTGTTGTTCCATACATTCACCACTGTTCGAAACAGAGCTGGCGAGTGACCCGCTTCAAATCCGGTACAACAAGCTACCTATTACTGGGCCGCATCTATAGATCTCTTAGCGTTAACAATCACCATACTGAACAACTGCTTTATGCTATCAACGCTACCTCAAATATTTCCGACAAACACAAGTTTGTATGTGAAGATTTCAAGTTACCGCATACTGACTGGACGACGTCCACAATTAAAGTGTCAGCGAGCCTCATGGGAATAATCCATAGCATTCAGATCAATGGTTGGACTCAACAAATTAATCAACCTACAAGAAGAACCAACACATTAGATCTGATATTCATCATGGGCATTCCGTCAGTGCTCGCCTCTGTTGACAGTCCACTAATAAGATGCGACCAGAATACTGTGCTCTGCAGCATGAATGTTAAAATAGCAAACAAACCACGAGTGACTGACAAGCCTAGTCGTTGCATCCGTCTCATTGACCGGATAATATGTGACAATCTCCTCGGTACTCTGAGCTGGGACAAAGTCCTCTTAATACAGGATGCAACCTTAGCCATGAACGAATTTATACACAATATTCTCACCTGTACCGACCTAATAGCTTCCGCACAATGGAACAAACCCCATAACAATGGTAGTCAACGCAAGTCATGCATCAAAATTACCACCAAATTGAAGAAACTCGAGTTCCAATATCGCAAAAATAACAACCTTGCAACAGTACTGCAAATTCACAAGACTCTACTGAAACCAAAAACATCAAGCACCGTAAGCGGAAATCGTCGAAGGAAAAAAGCACTAAAAAATCCGCAAGAAACTGAAAACTGAAACTTCTCAACAGGAGGAATCCAAAGCAGTGCCATCAAATCCAAAGCTTGACATTAGCAGATGGCTCAATAACTGATGACGTTAACCAAATGCGTGAAGCCTTGAACTCTTATTATGCAGCCACATTCAATACATATATCAGTATGTCCCATCCTCTTCTAAAACGGCAGAAGGACGAAGCGCTCTCGAGTATTCCCGTGAGCCTGAGTGACGTTCAAAAGAGTGTAGTCTCCATAAAACAGTCATTTCAGCCAGGACCCGATGATATTCCTCCAGGTGTCATCAAGTATGGAGGCAAAACGATTCCTCTGCTGATGGTAAACGTCTTCACACTATCCCTAACCAGTGGATACTTCACTCCACAGTGGAAAAACTCGGTAACAGCACCAAAACACAAAGGTGGCTTCCGATCTGCAATGACAAATTATCGCCCTAATAATCATACTGCGGCAACCTCAAAGGCACTGGAGCGAATTGTCAAGAATGGTGTTGTTCAATTCTTAACAAGATTAAACCTGATAAACAACGCACAACAGGGCTTTCTTACGAAGTGATCCTGTGTAACCTGTTAACTACAATTCTTCGACCACGTAACATAGGTTGCTGACAGTAGCATTGCAGTGATTGTCATTCTACTGGACATGCACAAGGCCTTCGATGGTGTGCCACATAAAGCTTTGCTGTCTGTCCTGCATTCTTACGGAGTCAGCCACCCATTGCTGAGCTGGTTTAAATCCTACCTAGAAGAACGGACACAGAGCGTTAAAATAAGCCAGTAACTATTCTCTTCGAGAGACGTTACAAGCGCAGTTGTCCAAGGCAGTGTGCTTGGATTACTACTCTTCTTAATGTATATAAATACCATCAGTGATTCCATCGAACATAAACGATCATACCTCTTTGCGGACGATATTAAACTCGTGTACTCATTTCCACCAGATAACCATGAGTCGGGCCTTAAGAACATACATGAGGATTTATCTGCGCTAAACCCTTGGGAGTAAAAATTGGTCCATGAATTTCTCTGCTGAAAAATCGCAAGTGTTAGGATATGAATGATGCTGCACATCTGATGATCCACCACCCTAGCAGGTACAAACATCCCGAACTCCTCTTCACTTAGGGACCTTGGAGTAATATATGCCGCATCGCTGAAATCTTCCGAACATATCTCATATCAGATGGCAAAGGGTGGGTAATTGAAAGCCTATATCACTAAATCCTTTGTTCTACCTGAATCGAGACTGGAAAAATTTAAGCTTATCGTCAGATCTATGCTGGAGTACTGCACAATTATCCATAGCCACCTACACAGAGCGGATCGAATAGGTTTAGAAAACATTCAGCGTTCTTTCACAAAACTCCTTATTCGCCGGTCCACTACACTGAACTATGAAGACCGCTATCGCCGCCTTCAACTAGACTCTCTATGGCTGCGCCGCCTGAGAAATAACCTAGCTCTCTTTTACATTTCATTTCCGGGTGTCCACGACTGGAATAGATCATACATTGCAAAATTCCTCAAGCTATCCCAGGAGAAATAGGGGTTATTCACTACCCATAAGTAAGGGGAACTTGAAGATCCGCTCCAACTTCTTCCTGGTAAGGTATACTCATATATGGAACAAGCTACCATTGAAAGTATGGACTATTGAGGACCTAACAAAATTTAAAATATACTTGGGAGCTTTTCTCACCATGCAGAACATAATGAAAACATTTGGTCTTCAAGTGTCTACAGATGTGTTAATTTCATCAGGTCCAAGCAATTAATGACCTGTAATGCAGGTTCACCAGCCTCCAGTATACCTTAACCTTATACTCGAAAATGCTGCCTTTGAAGTCCCCCTTGCAGGTGAAGGAAAAAAGCAAGTGTATATTTTGCCTTATCGTTCCTTCGTATATTTTAAATATCCTATTGGGCTATGGCATCAGGATAATTCGCACCACGTTTTGAAAGTACAAGCCAAATTATTCAACTTCAGCAATATTTTATCACACCCAATCATATGACATCCCACAATGTCGCGAGACACGCTAACTGGCTACTTATTTCGCTGTTATTTCCACCCCCTAAGATAACTACTTCATCTTATCCCTCTGTTATTCTGTTAGTCACGAGTGGGCCGATCTCCTGAGGTGATGGTTTGAAGCTTCTAAGTAACGTGTATACCCACGCCAAAAGACCCACCAGTGAACATAGAAAGCGTGCAAACATTAAAAAGACAGTCCAATCTGAACTGCTGAACTCACACTTCATGGCATATGACGCCAACCGGTGAGCCAGGTCCTAATGCACGAAAAAATACTATGGATGACGAAAAGACTGACTGGCTTGAGTAACTAGCTCATCGAAAAAAATTGCCCAAATGATGACTAAAATCGGTAGTGACCAGCGTGCTTTTAAACCACACCGATAAATGACCAGATGGGGAGTGGAGGTGAGGGTGAAACCTCTCGAGGAACTACCCCGCATGGAAGCAGGTCGCCGGGAGACGGTTCCACGGATGACCGTATTACTTCACTTGTTCTTTCTTACCATACTTCATTCTGCATTGAATCAGTTGTGCTCCTGGTTACTATACCTTTCTACTGTCTTATCAATATTTCACATTAACTTATCCCTTAGACCACGTCCTTGATCTTAGTTGTGGTGTCATTCCACTCTACCGCTACGTCAAAAATCGGATAACTATTGCACACTTTCCTAATCGCCGTCTTTGGCATCTGTTACAAGACTACTATGCACTGATTAGATTCTGACTTTGCAGTGAATAGGCCTCTATTTCTTTGTCTACCTACCTGTTTAATTCTCTCTTTTCAACATTACCGTGCATATTCACGCACGACCTAAATATCCACCTACAAAAGAAGGCTGAAAGGAATGCAACTGAGGTCACTCAGAATCTCAAACATTTGGCAAGCCAAAACACAACTTGATTAGTTCAATTCCATAACTAGACATAGGAATACCTAGACACCAGCTATGCTTCAACTCCTTACGTTATGACTACTGTCTATAGTATTCTTCTAAAGCAACTTGAGTATGATGATCCGCTAACTTGTATTCATAAATAGCTCCAACAGTATTACTCCAGTCTAGTAAGTAAGATTGTGTATTACTCATCTGATTTCCATTGTTGAATCTAACTCTTTCATCCTTTTCATACTCCCGCCCATCAAACCGCCGCCCCCATGGCACCACCAAGCTGCATCGAAAACAACCAAATGAGAATGCCCATAACTGGTAGCACACGGCGACAAAAATGCCAAATGAAAATATTCGCAAAAACATCCCTATTGTAACCCTGTAAAAATCCAAACCATAGACAGCCTCGCATGTCTGAAAAGGTTGCAATCTAAATATGGCATGTCCCTTTGTGGACTCGGTTTCACGGTACCACGAGAAATATACCGTATTATTATTAGTAGTAGTAGTACTACTATTACATTGAGTTCCTCGCCATCAAGGGTCAAAGGGCCATAAAGTGATTGGTGACTCTGCAGCAACACGTTGCACTTTAAAGGTGCGAAGTGCATACCAACTAATGGGACCACTATAGACAGACTATTCACAAAAAAACGATATCCTCCGCATAATCAGGATGAACCAACCGTTCACTAAGCAGAACGTCAAAGCCTACACAGTGAGATTGCGTAAGAGCAGACTCCATGATAGAGTCCGCGATGAAAGTGGACAAAAATAGGAAAATTGGACAACACTGACGAACGCCGTTGTCGGAAATCTATCAGACAGGTCACCGTAGACCCTGACGTCGCCTGTAGTGTTCGAGTATAGAGCTCGAAGGATGTTCACATATTTCGTGGGAACACCTTTCCGTGCAAGTATTTCGAACAGAATGCATCGGTCGACTGAGTCGAATGCACTCTTGAAGTCGAGGAACACAGCTATTGTCAGCCTGCGATACGTGTGGCGCTGCTCTAGCACCTGCCGCAGAGTGAATATGTGGTCTATATAGCCCCGTCCTGAGCGAAAGCCTGCCTGCTCTTCCTTACTCCGCAGTGAGACGACGAATGAGAATTGAAACAAGTAGTTTTGTCACCACCAGCGTTAGTCAACTACACTTATGGTTACCACAGTCGGTGTGATTGCCATACTTATATATCGTCACTATAATTGATTCATTCAAGTTAGCTATGATAGTCTCCCTCTTCCAGACCTGTTCGAACAGGGAGGTTAGTGCTTTGCAGAGGACCGTAAATACTTTAAATACTGCAGGTGCGAGGGAATCCAGGCTAGCAGCACGAAAACGATTAAGGGTTGCGATTGCGTCTAGGATCTCAGCCTACAACACCCGAGTAAGAAGCGGTCCAGAAGCAGGGGACAACTGAACTGCTCTCGAACGTGCTTCGACCAATGAGCCATATCGCCTCCTTATTGTGCATCAGAGCACCCGCGCTATCTCTGATAGTTTCACTGACACTTGGTTTCCTGGAATCACTGGTGCGGATCGGCTGAAAGAGCTTGCCTACTGCTCTTGCCTCCTCCATTTCTTCCTTGTTAGCACGCAGGCCCCGCTTTAGTTCGTGCCTAATAGTCCGCATGGCCACATTGTGTTCAAAGCTAGTCGGAGTTATTTTTTCTGGATTTCAACAGGTTCATTGACATCTTGGATATCCAGTGACTGGTGCAGTGACGATTGATAGCACCGCAAACAGATGCTCCTGTGTCGTGCCTGGCGGCCGTGATTCTTTTCCACTGAAGCTCAGTGTCATTAGGACAAGAGAGCGAAAGCTTGGTATGCATCCTGATTGCATTGCCTGACCGAGGGCTGAGATAACTTCTCAGTTGACAATCTAGAGAGGCGCTTCGTACGCCTCCCGGTAAACATCATAAAAAAGACGACAGCGTACCAAAGCATGAACAGAGTAGACGCAGGTACTCCAGAGTGACGATCCAGGGTGAAACCATGCCACTTGTAATCTATGGCAATGTGATCTGATTGCGTCCATCACTGGTCAGCTACAGAAGGAAGCTAAGTGTCACTTTGGTGTCCACTGTGTCTGAAAGCATTGCTACTACAAATCAGTTGATGCTTTGCACACAGTTGCAGCAGACGCTCGACGTGGTCAGTCGGTTCGGGATTAAGTCCATAATTACCACCTGGTAAAGCTAGTGAAGAGCTCAGACTACCTACCTGCGCATTCACATCCCATGAAAGAACTATGATATTTGAACTGGTAACACTGCGTAGCAGCGTGTTAAATTCGTGGCAGAAAGCGTTCTTCGCAACATCAGAGCTGCAATCAGTAGGGGCATAAGCGGAAATCACAAACAAACAGCGTCTAGTGCTACTCCGTGAGTCAACTTTGGTTGAGGTCATCAAACGGACTGCACATAAACGGCTGCTCACGGGAATCCAATCAACCAACGATGATTCCACCTTGGAGCTGAGAATAATGCCCACTCCAGTTTGACTAGTGGTTACCGCATCAGAGTCTCCAGATGCGTGAGACCAATAACGAGAGGACAAACCGGGTGTAGTTACTTCAATAACCCCGAGGGCGTTATTGATCCTAGTATCGGACATACAACACACGTCAATTCCCAGCGTGTCTAACGTGCGTGCGAGTGCAGCCTGTTGACCTATTCGTCTTAGAGTGCGAACGTTGAACGCCGCCAGGGAAACGGGACAGTGTGGCCTTATAAGAAGCTGTTGGCGATTAGTGTCCAGTGGGTGGTGCGGGAACATAGCTGCAGATGGTATGACTCCAGTGACATTGCGGTTGCTGTCAATTAAACTGGGAAGTATAGGAGGAAGGCTAGTAATGTGTGTTGGGAGGGAAGTAAGAGGAACAGTTAGAAAGAAATGAAGGAAGGCACCAGCAGTAGCATGTTTTCGCTTATCCGCCCTGCTGTATGCAGCAGATAAGGCGATCATTGATAAGCTGCGGGACGGCCGATGCAGGATATGGTTTCTTTTTGAAGAAGTAGGCATAGTTGTACGATGGCTGATATAGTGCCAGGGCGCCCAGATCTATACAGAAGGACGATTAGGGTATTCAACCAAAGCCTTTGGCTCAAAAGCCTGTCCGCAAGGCAGAGGATGCGGCAACTATTTGATTTTACAGAAATGGACGTCATCTCAGTTCAAAACCCTAACTTGGAGGACCAGGAGACTGAGTTCGTCTGACCTCTAGCCACTGCCCAAGCTGATAAGAGTACTGCTTAAGAGTTGACGGTACGCAAACCGTCCCATCACCTTAAGGTCCAGTCTCATTGTGAGGGATTAGATAAGATTCGTGACAATGACCGGCTCTTGGCGCTTATGCATTATAGTATCGTGCGACTACTCCATAACTTAGACACATACGTGTCCCTGTTATCCGTCGTTGGCTGCTGCTCTCGATTAACGCCTGCACTGGGATAAAAGAGTACCATAAAAACGTCATGTTCAATTTTTTAGAATGAGATCTTAACCCCATACAGGGTCGCTGCCACTGCTTGCGCGATGTTGCTAATACCTATGGGGATGCACATACTTGCGTAGTAAATAAATCATACGGAGCGGAAATTAATCGAAAAACAGGTTTCCCGAAGCTTTCGTTTACTTTTAATTGCTCAGTACCATATTTCCGCCGTACATGCCAATACGGCCTCCTTCGTATGCCAAACTTATCGACTTAGTTGAACCCGCAGGGCAATTTCTTCTCGTGTTCCATCCTGTTCCTACCATGTTTCGGATAGATCACACCGGGGCCTCATCCAAAGTGGTGCGGTGTCTGAAAACCGCAAACCATAGGCATACGATGGATGTAATCAAGCCAACACAAGCGATTCATGGGTATCAAGTGGCTACTTTCCAGAACCCAACTGGTGGACTCCAATATTTTCCATCAAGTAGTCCCATCAAATAAGAGCTAGGATGTCTAATCACCGTCGGTTAGTTCCTAAGCGCCGTCAATGTGGAAGTGGCACTTTTAATTCAAGCGATAACATTAGCAGCATTGCGGCGTCGTACGTTCTACTCTTGGTTAAGAAGCTAATATCGCGCACTTCCCATGGGATAGTTGGCTTTGAAGAGCCCGCCAAAATGATTCAGTTTATGAAGAAACTTGTGGAAGGATTCCGAACATCTTATCCAGTGAGACATTCGTCCCTCTTAATGATCACTTGGCTGTGATTGCAACCCAACCCAAAACTTGTGTGTTGTGGAACTCAATCTTGATCCTGTGAATGCTGAATACTGATACTAGAGAGCGATAAGATAAAAATCTGTGTTGCCGCATCGTAGGTGGATCGGGCACATGCGCAGAATCACGTCGCCGATTCCTGTGCGGTGGCAGCATATTGCATTTGCACTACAGCTTATCCGGGTGTGATACGCTCCTTATGCCTGCAGTCCGCAAAGTGTGTGTCAAGGAATCTCCTAAATTCCGACACCGATTTCGCCTCGACTAGCATCTCCGGCAATTTCTTCCAATATTTCACCACTCGAGGCTTGAAGCATAGAAAGAGAGCGATGTGCTTTAAATCCGATACCACTAGTTTGTACCAGTGTTCGCGTGTGTTGCTTGGTGCGCGAACGTGCAGCAGCGGCTTCAACATAGGGAAGTGTCCCAGGTGCAGTATCCGATGCGTCCTAATAAGATCAACTCGAAGATGACGATATGACAGGGTATAAAGCCCTAGTCTCCTACATCGGTCCTCGTACGACATACCCCGTAAACTGGGGATGAGCCGGGAAGCTACATGTTGGACCTGTTCCAGTCTCTGCATCTCACCTATTGTGATAGGACGGGTGATAGGCGGGTGAGCCGTACTCAAGCACCGGTCTTATTATGGAAGAGAAAAGACCAAGTGCAGAAGCTGCGTCTAAGTGCCCAAAGCAGGCTTAGTCTGTTTACGTAGTCTGTTCGTGTTGTCGATAGACTTCAGATCACAGGGTGAGAGTACGCCTAGATCCCCTACGGAACTGATGGGATGCAGCGGGTGGCCGGCCAGGGTGTACGCACGTCCATTACTGCCCCTCCCCAAGAGCATAAACGAGGACTTGGCCGGATTGACCGGTAGGTCAATTTCTGCAGAACACCGGGATGGGCGGTCGAGGTCCTGCTGAAGAACATCACAGTCACCGGGAGAATCAATAATCCTCCAAATCTTCAGGTCATCCGCAAATAATACGCAGAGCGACCGAAAAAGCTGAGGTACTTCCTTGATGTGACGCGGCCGTCAACCCTGATCTTTGTCCAGAATCATCTGGCCAATATGCACATGGAGAAATCGTCTCCCTACATACAATGTGCAATGCAGCGGTACGTTCGACCCTACTGTACGGTTGTGAAACCTGGCCGCTTAAAGCAGCGGACCTCAAGAGGCTAGTTACGTTCGACCACCGGTGCCTTCGTAATTTAGCTCACATCTGGTGGGAACACCGCGTGAGCAACGAGCGTGTTCGACGCCTTGTTTATGACACAGGAAAAGGAACTGAACCGCTCAGCACCGTTATTTCACGCATCAGGCTCCGATGGCTCGGCCAAGTGTTACGTATGCCAGCCCACCGACTTCCGCGACGTGTGTTGTTTGCGAGCCGGGGGTGTGGATGGAAGAAAAGGAGGGGTGGCCAAGCGATGACTTGGTCCAGAGGAATGAAGGCCCTCACTTATGAGCCGGCCTCGGTTGGAGCGTCTCGGCTCCCTGGTTGGGGTCCGAAAGACGATGAACACGTTTGGCTGGACACACTTGCTGATATGGCTAGGAGCCGACCTCAGTGGCGTTTGTGCTGTGAATTTCTTTATCCCACCCCATCCCTCTTAGCCTCCCCCTCCAACCACGATCTCTTAAGCATATTATAATTTGGCATAGGAAATTAATTTTTTTCTGCTACATAGTAGCCAGCAGGTAGCTTACCGGAACGATGCCCATCCGTTACCGGTAGCTCAGCTGGCTTGCACCTGTTGCATTTTATTCTCTTTTTTGTTTAGATAACGTGTATAGTGTGTGTGTGTGTGCGTCTCCCTACATTGTTTCAATCACCCCCATGTTTACCTTATTTCAACTTGAGGTGAACAAGTTCACTCTTGATACACCTGGTACCACCAATGATATCATCGATGCTCTTTACAATTAGTACTGTTAGCATAGCTCGTGCCTGTAATATTCACACCCCCAAACGTAGCGCATGATTGTTCCTACTTAATGTCAGTGACCTCACATGCTTGGAACGTTAATGTGGGTCGAGATCATGATAGAAAGATATTTTGTTCGTGCCCCGTTGATCCGTTACAATGGCAGACAATCACTGCGTGACATACGGGCACAACGCCCAAGGCTCCATATTGCATCGTTTGGGGTTGGTCACCTAGCTTAAGTTATTGTCATAAAAACGCCGCATATCAAGGCGCCGTTAGTTGTACATGTGTCATTTGAGATCACACTTGTTGGCTATTTGGAGCGAATTGAAACTGCCGTATACTGCCGAATAAAAGCTGATGAGTTTCGGATGATTTTCCAACCCTTTAGAAGGGGATCGGTTTACAAAAAGGCTATAGGCAATATGAAAAAAGCGCGTGTAAAATCCACCCAGGAATTCACTGTAAACCTTTGCTCTTATCTCCCCTTAGTACCATCCATAAGTGACGGACGGTATTCCAGAGGAGGATTTGAAGTACTTAAAAGTAGACGCATTATGTTGGTGTCGAAAATGTTCCGTATATTGCATATTTGACGTTCGCGACGGATGGCAGTAACAGAAACATACTGATTACACAGAATCAAACGTCAGCGCACACAATAACAGAGGAAAATACATGACAGAAAAGCACCTACCGGTAGAATTTATAGGCTCCAATATACTAACGCTGCACAATGGTATTAAAAGTACGCGAATCCTTCAAAACTAGAATCCGAATCAGAATCTAAACAGTTTCCGGAAGTGGTCGTCTATCATTGGGACGTAAGGGTGAATATCGCCAACTTCAAATTCACTGTTCTCATCATTATCGTGTTCCTCAAAAATACCATCGTTCTCACCTCTATCCATAGGATTACTGATGCAGCATTTTTTGAACCATTGAACGATAATTCCTGGTGGAATGTACAACCACGCTTTGTTCACGCACTGTAATTGTGACAATGTCAACATTTTTTAAATTGCTACCCTTCCTCAATGCTAAACCAGACGATACCATCCATGCAATGGAACAATGGTTGTATACGAGTGAAAAAAACTCATGCTTAACAGGTCCCGTAGGATGGTCATGGTGAAACTTCAAAAGCTAAAAATAATTATTAGGCATCTTGGGTTCACACCAGTGAACTCACTGAAGTATACGTAGTAAAGAATGTAAATCCAAGGTAAATTCATAAGAAATGACGGCTAATAGGATGGTAAAAATCGTGTCTCCTGGTGTACACATGCAGGAGGTGAAAAACGTGGAACGGAATCTGTGATTTGACCGCCAGTGAAATCACTTACACACTTGTGTTTATCCATGGGTAACGGGTCATGTAAGATGATGCAACGAGACAAGTGTCTGCGTGGGAGCATATATGACAGATTCCGGTAGGGCATTCCACGTTCTTCAAACGCATAAGGAAAAGAACTTCTGAAGGCACTCTAAGCGACTGTATTGCTCTACCAGCGTGAGATGGCGTCCTCTCATATTAGTGCTGTGACAGCTCTAGTAAGTAGCGGCACGTGCGGTTGGGATTTAGCAAAATTTGGTAAGTCAAAATGAGGTCCCCGCGCAATCGCTGATACTGTCCACCGAAGCCCCCGAGCACTTGTAGCATTCGTCCATTCGGCAAAGTATACAGACCCGCGATATTTTTGGTTGCCCGGCGATGGGGCATCTCTAATGTGGTGAGATCTCTCCTCAGCCATAACTGCCAGACCTGCATTGCGTATTCCATATGTGGCCGTATGTATAAGCCGAGAAGTTGTGGAAAAATCGAAGGATCGAATCATCCGAACGCACGCTTCAGGAGGCCCACATATTGGATGTCCCTCCTAGGTGCCTTTTCAGCCTGCTTCAAACAGTGAAGGTCAACCTGGACCAAAACTCCCAGATCCTTCTCGCCAGAATATGTTTGAAGCTTTTGGGTGACGAGTTTGTAAGAGTGCACCAACTTGTGCCGAAGGTGCAGCACTCCACATTTGTCCACATTGAATCGAAGTAGATTCTGGATTGACCACGCGCATACCCTGTCCAGATCAGCTTGAAGTATTGTGATATCAGCTGGTGCAGTTATCGCCCTCCACACCCTGATATCATCGGCACAAATCAGGCAGTTAGAGCTTATGAGGCGTGTGATATCGTTAATATACGTCAAAAATAATCGCGGTCCTAGTACCGATCCTTGTGGTACTCCGAGTTCAACTCGGATGGGATCTAACAGCGATGCACACACACGTGCTTCCAGGCGCCGGTGTAAAATAAAGCTTGTGGTTCATGATGGCAGACGAAAATCGATACCGAAGATTTGGAGTTTTAAGAACAGAATTTTATGTTCTAACCAGTCGAACGCCTTTGAAAAGTCGAGAAAGACTACATCAACTCCTGTCCCAGAGTCAACTGCTTCAGTCCAGCTGGATCGTGCTAGTAGTAGATTTGTAGTGCACGATCGATTTCGTCGGAAGCCATGCTGTTCTGGTATGAGATACTTAAGTACTTCCGAGTAGGCCGTTAGCGCATCAGAAATAATAGCTTCCATGGACTCTGGAAGAACCGGTAGTAAAATCATGGGACGGTAGTTGGTTGGATCGGAACGACTACCTCCATTGGGAATAGGAGTGATCATCTCGTGCTTTCACATGTCTGGCACGTACATTTCTTCAAAACAGTGCTTGAAGAATCGAGCCAAAGGCTCAGCTAAACTCTCTCCTACAGCCGCTAGCGATTTCGTGTTACATTATCAACTCCAGGAGAGCTGTGTTTGCGCACACTCAACAGCTTTTTAGTACACCTTCTGCTGTGAAGGATGGGTGAGTGAGTTTTGCAGGAGAAACAACCATCGTCATAGGGTTAGGTGGCCAGTGATCGTACTGAAATGTTGCAGTAGATTGTAGGCGCATGGTATTAGCCGCATCCTTCGGTGTCCGTGTGGGTCCACTTGCTGTTTGAAGAGGAGGAATTTCCCGTTTTATCTTACGTAGACTGTTGACGTGTTGATACAGAAGCCTGTGGTTTGAGGCCATACACACTGCCATCTTCTGCTGGTACCCAATTCTATGCTCGCGAACAAGCTGAGTACAGTGATTATCTTGGGTCGCATAGGCCATCCAATTCTCGGTGCTCGGGAAGAGTTTGTAGAAATGCGAGGCAATTTCGCATCGCTATGTACTTGCATATCCTGCTTCGCAGAAACGAGACCACGTTTCTCGGGCGGAAGGTCTTAGTCGCTGACGCTACGGCAACCAGAGAGTTAGTTTGGCGGACGAAATGTTTCCATGCACTAGCTGGTGCCTCGTCTGCCATAAATATCCAGTTGGCTTTCTCATCTAGTCGAGGTAATATGTCGTAGCGTACATAGGTTCTTGTTGCGTCCGCAATTTCCACGGGATATTCTGCATTGCAAATGTATTCGAAGAGTAGTACTGCATGATCGCTGCGGCCTAATGGGAAGTCGACGATCACCTTCTCGACCATTAGTTCTTCCTTGGTGAACATCCGATCCAGTATCGAAAGCTTATCTTTTTCTCAGAATCAGGTGGGTGTTGATGTGACCATACAGCGGGTGACTTGAGACAAACTTGTAGATCAGCCTTAAACTGTTCTCCGGGAGCTGCTTGGGATTCTAGAGAGTGGATGCTGAAATCGTCAGTAATGAGAATGTGACTGCAAGTTGTGTTTATCACCCTCCTTATTGCGGATACCAGATTTAAGTCCATCTCGGGCGTGGAGGAAATAGGGCGGTAAAGGACTGCCACTAAGCAAGTGTCATCGCCTCTTAAAAGTAGACGGCAGCAAAGGGAATCTTGTACCGTGCTAACCGGGTCCTCTATGAGCTCACATTGGATGTCATCGCAGAAGTACAGAGCCACCCCTCCACCTTTGCTGAGTCGATCTTGCCGAACAATGGAGATGCCTGGCTATGCGATCTCCATGTCACTTATGTCAGAGGGCAACCACGTCTCCGTTATAGCAATGATGTCGCAGGCCTTTGATCCTTGACGCTGCCGCATCTCGGAATGTTTACTCAGTAAGCCTTGAGCGTTGGTGTACATACAGGAAAGTTTTTCGGATGGCAAAAGCTGTTGACTAGGAGCACATGAATGATGTGGATTTGTGCCGACCGATGAGAGGCCGGCATCTAATCGATTTTTGTGTGAGTTGCCAAATCTCGGTAGGAATGCAAGCTGTTTTTGGTTTCACTTGTACCTGCGGTATGTAGTCCATCGGCAGTCTTCTCGATAGTTACGGGTCTTAGCGCACAGGTTTCTGAATCGCTGTTGTGGTTATATTGAGTAGCGGGTGGTGTCGTTTCCGCTAGAACAGCGAGTGGCTGCGGCTGTCTAACTGCTGTCTTCAGTCGTAGTTCCGAAGGAAGTTTGTTGCGTAGTAACTGCCAGCTACGGATTAAGTTCATGGCCATCTGTTTTGATTGCATCGTTAGTTTCAATATACTCCGGCCACTGCTTCCTTAGTTTGGTGATACGGGCAACCGTGTAATCGACTGAAGTATGACGTCGCCCGCACAGAGAGCTTCACGGAGGTAACGCCATTCTTCCAGGTCATGAGCGTGGACTTCTTCGTTGCTGGTTGTCGGTAGCTCATGCACGCCATGAACGAAAATAATTCCTTTGCTACTCTCCACTTGGTGGCCGTTTGGTTTATGTTTGTCCCGCTGGCATTCGCTTCATGGAACATCCTGACATATGCGTATTCTACTGTTTTCAGTTCGCAGGTGATATGCAGACGAAAGCACCGTCTCTACATCTTCTATTGATCCCAATGTTACTCGCATTAACCGGTGCTCCCCATAACGATTCGAGGTTGGATGTCTAGTGATGCGCATTATATTAGTCGGGCTGACTTGAACTCCCATTTTGTCATAAATTTCAATTGCTTCAAATCATCCAGCTGTTTACTCCTTAACGAATTTGCCCTGGACTCAGGAACCTTGGTGCATATAAGTGTCAGGGCACCGTAGTTCCGACTGGTCTTCGGTGACGTGGGAAGCACGGTTATCGAGGGACTTAGTGACATCACTTCAGGTTGAACGTGGTCCTTCACTCGTTTTGTGGCTGTACTGGCTGAGGCTACTGAGGTGGCGCTATGATTATACCGAGCAGCAACGGTTGCATAGGTTGATTGGTCTTTAGAGCGCTTCGGATTCCGTCGGTCAATCGGAAGGGTGGGTGTTACCGATGTTGCATCAGTCGATACATTGAATAAGAGGATGTTGGTGGTGGGTCTAGGCATGCATCTATCGGTCGCGACGACGACGGTTCGTGGTTCCCAAGGTTTTTAGTACTGCGTGACCGTGTGAACGCCTGATCTTTTTCCTTGGTTTTGAGGCAGTACTTGGGGAGACGAATGAGGTGCAAGATGCGCTATTGTCGCTTCGAGCGAAGAAGTTTTTGCATACAAAGGAGGTTCAGTTTCGGCGACTAGACTGTCGTCCTTTTGTGTTAACCTTAGTACGGATTCCATTAGTGGAACTGTCGTGCACTTCGGATAGAACCAAAGTGAACCCGGCACATTGTATTTCATCATGTCGGTTCTACAGACGTTGACGGATTTCGAATGGTACCGGTCTTGGTAATTTGTACAAGTCAATCATCCTTTCTACACTTTAACACAAGTTTGATTAGCACAAAATGCTTCGTTTCGGGTTACTAGTGTGGTGGTCATGATGGCCGACTACTGTAGAACAAATCCAAGATGGCGGACACAGACGGCAGTTGGGCCAATCAATAAGAATTCAATCTAGAAAACCCATCAGATTTGCACAGAATAAAAAATGCCCCAAAAGAAAAATAGTGGTGCATAATTCACACAGAAAAATCACATACAACAGAGTAATTCGGAAAAAAAGAGGAATCCAGCACGGTAAACCAAAAATCCGCGGCGTCCGTGGGTACATCCATTCACGCACGCCTGGCTCGAAGCCTGTCTTTAAAGGGCTTATTGAAACAGACATGCAGTGGCTGCAGGATTGATGTAAGTTAACCGGGAATAAAAGCGAAGGACAACTTCAGCTAACAGCATTGTTTCTCCACGTTCTCGGTTCGGTGTGTTCTAAAGGAATCCCAAACCAGTATAGGTGGTTTCTTTAAGTGGACACGGCTTCGCCCACCCAGAACTGTATAAAGCCAATCTAAAGGGCCACTCTCGTCCATCCATCCTTTCGCATGAGTCCGCAAAATCACGCTACTTAGGAACTTCACTTCTTCAGGCAGCGTCTTACGCCTAAAAATAATGCAATGTGACAAGCGGGAACCATTTGGCATACACCCTTAAATAACTGTGAACCATAGCTTCTCATGTCTCGTCTTCTTTACAAAAACGGGGTTAGCAGCTTTCTGCTCCACCGTGCGATTTGAAGGCATATCAAAGCACACGGTGGTCTCGTCCATATTTCCTACTTGGGACGGTTCAAAGGTGTATTACTTTCTCAGCTGAATCACGAACCCTTGAAAAGATTCCACTTTACTGTTCAATTCCTTCGGTAGTTTATGGGCCAGTTTTTTGCTGGTCCATAGACACATGTCGAACCGATCCATAAAACGATGTACCATTCCGAGAAAGCAACAAAATTCATCCGTTTTAAGGGCTAGAATTCCGGATTTTTAAACATTGCGAACGCCCTGATCCAAAGCTTCGTTCGGGTAACAATTAACACGCTGTGCGGTGACTTCATAACCCACTGCGCTAACTTTTCCTCCAGTGTAGGAAACATCGTTTTTCTACCGCGTGTTGCTTTCTTGCCTAAAGGCATCAGTGACAATTTCAACTTTTTCTTTCGCCATTCTCTCACGTGCTTTTCATTCGCAGTGAAATGACGTGTAGCCGTACAATTATTAGATTGCTGGGCAAATGCGATACCTTTCAATTTAAAGCCAGCAGCACATGCGCATCAGTTTCTGTTGAGACGTGATTTTACCTTTCCACGGCTTTGGAAGATCGCATGGAGTGTGGGCACCTTCCCCTCTCAGCTGGATCATGTGATGTCGCATTAGCGTTATTTGGGGTAGCGAATCAAAAGCCCGGTGCCTTAAAAGTAAACGTCGTCCCACACCACTGATCGTGAACTACGCTCTCACCCACTGCTTTACTGTGGTTCATATGCATGAGGCTCCATACTATGGGAGGCGGGGTGTCTGACATAGCCTTTCACCTTACGCCATATTGTCGGCTGTCTTACCTGTTTCATGTGACTTGATATCTGGTCAATACACTGCCCGTGCGGTGAGTCTTTGCTCTGTCGGCTCTACGCCCCATTAACCGCGATCATAACACATTATGGTCACCACAGCTGACCAATAGTGGAGCAGGTTTCGCTTGAACACACACAAATGAGAGCAGGTAGTGATGAAGTCGAAATCGTGGAGAAACCATTTCATTTCCCTTGTTTGCTGATTTTTTGAGGGGTCGGCTAATATATGGACCTACGGCCTTGGATAAATTTAATGTTGCAAAGTTATACTGTCGGCTTACATATGGAAGGACTTACATTCGGTAATATACGGTAGTTGATACGGATTTGTACCGGAAGCGCAAAGTGTTGAGTTATTGTGCGTTTGGTGTTGCTAATTGTTTACGGAAGTACCGCTATCCAGTTCAGAAGTCCTGAGTCCGGTGGAAACGCGCTTCTGAAGACCCTCAAGCGATATGCCATTTACAAAGCATGTAGGGTCAGTGTGACCACATCGGTTCAACGATGAGATAGGAGAAAAGTGAATGGGCTCTCGGCGTAAACAGAGATGTATAAGTCGCGAAGAAAAGAGGAAAATGTGGAACGAACCAGAATAAATCAGTTTTAAAAGTATGAGATGCAGCGTGCAATTCAAAAGTTGCATTCAGCACCCTACTTAGTAGCACAAACATTTGGCATATAAGGATCCGGTTCAGAGTCTTCAGATAGCGAAATCCATGACAGCGACGGAGATATGGAGCAATACGCACTGCGTCGCACAGATAATAGTACTCCAAAGATCTGAGCCACATGCCGAGTTAACCATGGTGCATGATGCTGGCAGATTTTGGTTGGTTGGCTTTCTCAGACAATCAAAATGGAAGTGTCCGACCGAAACACGGACGAATTCGCAAATTGTAATACGCTCTACAACGCGGCTAATGCGAAAACAGTGAAGCAGAGGCACACTCGTATCACCACACTGTCATCATCATAATCACACACCGTGGAACACAGAGTAAGGTCACAACGCACGCACAAGCCTCACACAAGTAGGAGTTCAAGTCGGAGTAGTGTCCACAGACCGGGAAGCCAGGGATGTATTACCACAACGGTCACAGGCCACAAAAGCTCCTGTTCATTTTCCTCTAATGGGACTACACACTGGTCTAAAAGCATCCATTAAGAGTGAGCAGTGACCGGATCCATATTGTATATCAGTAAGTGTGTGATGGAGTTCGCAGCAGCCATTAGACATCTGTACCCCGAAAAGATGGACATTGGTCAAATACGGCTAAAGATGACGAGATTTAATGTGATGATCAAAGAAGGTGTTGAAATCTCAAGAGTTGGGTACTTCGGGGAGAGAAAGAAGTCGATGCTACGAGGAACAAGCTTTGGAGGAGGCAGTATCGCGTCCAGCAAAAAAGCGATTAAACAGAAAGTTTCCAAGATTTAGTGTGACAGAAGACGACAGCCTGTTTGATTATCGGTTTTTACAGTTGGACAAAGACCTCTGAGTCAAGTGGAACAGTTCGCTTGGAGGATTCCCGTCCACAGTTTTCTTGGGCCATAGACAAGTCTTCGAAACAAATCAGGACTTTGATACTGTTTGTGGCCTGTGTCCTAAAAACTCGTAGCAATTCCCCGCGAATTAGATCAATCGAAGGGTCAACGCTTTTTGACTGAGTCGTGTGGCTCGCGACGGTGAACAGTCCCGAGAGTTAAGCAGATTGGATGCTACCAAGTGACAATATCCAGACACGAAAGTACCAAACAGCATGCAACCAAGGTCAACGTAAACAGGTACACCACAGTCAGATGCTACTGCAATGAAATATGGTTGCTTACCGAGGCAACGGGAGGGGGGACGAATCCACTCAACAACGTTTTCAGATGCAGGTAATCGAGAACAACATGAAAGGTACCTGTGAACGAATATCGTGGTAATTATGCGAAAGAACGTTAACGCGCCATACACGGAGTGGGATGAATATAATGGCAAATCCACACCAATTGAGGGCAAAAATGAAAAGCGAGTGAAGCGCAGTGAAGCCACGATTCGGTAAAATGGAACACAACGTTTAAGCAGCGTCAAGTACAGTTCGGCGGACAGGATGTGAGGGGTTCAAGGACAAAAACCTAATATGGAAAAACGAACAGGCTGAGAACTACGTGTTGTGGAAGGAAAGACAACCGGATGATAGCATAAAGGACATCAAGCGTGAGTGTAACTGCTGAATTATTCTTCCCCTGGCACCATTCATACTCAAGTAAATGGCAGCAAGTGATGCGTTTGTGTCGATAAAATTATCGACACGAACTGATACCTTCTGGCACTTTGGGTGAAAGAGGTAAGCTGACATTTGTCGCATTGGTTGCACCCGTGTCAGGGCGGAGGCCCATTTACGCTGCAAGTCGTAAGATGGAAGCCGAACAATATCGGTCAGCCGTCGACACATAATGGAAACGCAGCTAGGTGCCAAGCTGTTGGAGCATAAGATTGGTGTCGCTGAGTAACGAGGTAGAGCTGATGAATTAATGGGTCAAGATGGTGCGCGGAGGTTTAAGAGTGACCAGAAAATAAGAGCCAAGAACGCATTAAACAGTGTTCGTACGAGTTTAGATCACTGAAACTATCAACAGCGACCAACTTGAGATGAAACGGCAAAAGCTGCATCCAATCGAAAGACTAGTCCACGAGCCAGATTCAAGTCAACTTAGATGGTGAAGAAGGAGCGAGCATGGCTCAAAGCTTACATAAGTGAAGAGCGTTTTGTGGAACGTTTCAAGAGTTGCTCGTTCAAAGCACTATACTTTTAGAACAGTTTCATCGCTGCTTGGTGTATTCGGTTAAAGAAAGTCGGATCGAAAAATAGAACCCGAGAAATCGATGCTCTCCAGTAGGTGCGCTACAAATTTGCAACCGAGTTCTGCGAGGAACGTTTTGCACGGCGGTAAGGAATTCATATTTGGGCGTTCGCTGGGCTTGGATCGCGACATGCAAAGACGATGAGTTACTTCAACCCATAACTAAGCCATTAAGACCACTGAAACGCATCCGAAATGACAGCATCAGAGCTGCGCTATTCCAAGTAATGAGCTATTCCGTCACGGCTTTGACAGTGGAAGTATATTTGCTGCATCCCTTCTACTTCGTAGTCTATCCCCGATTCGTGAATCACGGTACCGGGAAGAACAAGTCGGCTTCCGACCTGGCCGCGGGTGTGTGGATCAAATATTCACGCTCCGCCAAATCTTCGAAAACTGCCACCCGTACCAAAGGTCTATCATCGTTGCATTATTAGACATCAGTGCCGCCTAGGACTCGGTTGATCGAGATGCGTTATGACACTGCTTGCCAAGGAACACTACCATTATGCGTGCACTATATCTCCAATTCTCTGGCAGAGTGAGGATCGAGGGCAAGCTTACTTCGTCCTACGCTGTCAATAGCGGTGTATGATAGGGCTGCACTATGTCCCTGTTCCTCTGCAATTTCACAATTGAAGACGTCTAGTCGAGAGCACTGCAGGGTTACCAGCATTTTGGTCCACAACTATTACCGGAAAAGTGAGCAACTCACTTAGATTATGCCGATCATCATCATTCATCATTATACACTTTAGCTATATGTGGGAAACACCCCAGCTACTTTGCCGCAATATAAAAATGAAAAAGAAAAGTGAACACAAAAGTTGCATGCCAACTGAGCTAGCAGCAACGGATAGGCATCGTTTCGGTAAGCTACCAGTCGGCTACTAGGCAAAAAGAAAAAAACTATTACGTCTTACGCTAATAAATGAGATCGTAGATAGAGGGGAGGCTAAAAGGGATGGGGAGGGACAAAGAAACTCACAGCAGGAACACCATTCAGGTCAGCTCCTTGCCATGTCAGCAAGTGTATCCAGCCAAACGTCTTTTGGACCACAACCAGGGAGCCGAGACGCTCCAACCGAGGCAAGGACAGAGGGGACGGTCTACATTCCTCTCGACTAAGTCATCGCTTGACCATCCACATCCCCGGTGAACAAATAACGCACGTCGTGGAAGTCGATGGGCTGGCATGGGCAACACGTGGCCCAGCCATGCGAGCCTGGTGCGTGAAATGACGGTGCTGAGCGGTTCAGTTCTTTTTCCTGTGCCATAAACAAGGCATCGAAAACGCTCGTTGCTCACGCCGTGTTCCCACCAGATGTGAACCAAACTGCGAAGGCACCGATGGTCGAACGTAACTAGTCTCTTCATATCCACCGATCTTAGGGGCCAGGTTTCGCAACCCTACAGTAAGGTCGAACGTACCGCTGCATTGTACACTCTATCCTTCAGGGCGAGAGTAATGTCGCACCGCCGCGATAGGTGGCGAAGGTTAGCAAAAGCACTTCGAGCTTTCGCTATACGGTTGCTGATCTCGTCTTCCATCCCAAGGGCGCTGATACAACTTTCCAGGTAGTTGAATTTCCGAACGACTCCTAGCTGATCCCCAACAAGGGTCAGCACAGAGGGCGATCCCTGCCAAGCTTGGAGGAACGCCTTGCATTTTGATGGCGCAAAGCAAAGCCCGAAGCGGCTGACAGCCAGTGCTAATCTGTCCAGCGCGGATTGACACGTCTGGGAGCTGTCACAGATGAGGGCAATGTCGTCTGCATACTCCAAGTCGAGAAGTCGTTCTCCTGGGAGCAGCTCCACACCTTCTAAGTCATGTCCTGTAAATGCAATTTCCATGGCTTCATCAATAGCGAAGTTGAAAAGGAAAGGTGACAGCGGGCATCCTTGTCTCATACCGCTTGAGATAGTAAAGGGCGACAACAGCTTGCCGTAAGCCCTCACTCTGTCCATGCTACGCGCGTATAATGCTCGGATAATACTTACATATTTCTCGGGCACACTTTTCCTGAGTAGACAATTCCAAAGGGCACATCGATCAACCGAATCGAAGGCACCTTTGATGTCGAGGAACACAACAACGGTGGGTCGCCAATATGTGTGACGGTGCTCCAACAACTGACGCAAGGTGAAGATGTGGTCAATGCAGCCACGACCCCGACGAAACCCGGCTTGCTCCTCACGAATCTGGCTTTCACGAGCGCCAGTCAGTCTGTGAAGCATGACAGAGGCAAGTAATTTGGAGGCGATGGAGATCAGACTGATTCCTCTATGGTTGCCGCATTCCGAGCGCGAGCCTCCTTTGAATATGGGAACAATAATGGAGCGGCTCCAGTCGGTTGGGACTGTCTTCTGCTCCTACCGTTTCACTGGTAATTCATGTAAAGCATCAACAAGAGCAGAGCCTCCGAATTTGAAGAGGGCTGGAGGAAGATCATCTGGTCATGTGGCTTTGTTCGACTTCAACAGTCCGATCTCACGTTCGACTTCTGAGCGAGAGGGTGGATCCAAAGGGGCATCCCATGGAGCAGAGTGATCACTGGCCGGCGAAGAATCGAACAATTCTAGCCGATTAAATTGCTTTCCAAATTGCTCAGCCCAACGCTCCAAACGTTTTGACAAATTGTGGATAGGCTGTCCACTCTCGTCACAAATTGTTACACAAACACCAGGTCTCCTGTTGCCCGTTTCCCGTATCAGACGGAATAACTTACGACGGTTGCCAAGGGCAGCGGCCACTCCCATCTCTGACGCACCGTGAGACCACCAAGATTCGCGGCCTCTCTTCAGGCTAGCACGAAGTCTGACCCGGAGCTCTTTGCGAGTTCCATTGTGTTCGCTTCCTGCAGAATATGCCGGCGAGCATCGATAAGTTCCAGAGACTGCGAAGAGACCCAATGTCCATGTTGGCTATTAGACATACCACATGAGGATTTGCCTGCTGCTAGTAAGGTCTGGTGAACATGTGACCAGTGACCATCGATTGTCTCCAGTGAGTGCTTACTCAACTCGCATGTCAGCGGACTTGGATACGCATTCAGAACAGCTGACTTTGTCAGTTGGCTGGTGTCAATGCGCTCACAGCGTCGTCGTGGGCGTCCGCCAAAGCGCATCCGCATGTCAGCACATACAAGTGCATGATCGGTGTCCACACATGTGCTCCAAACCGAGCGACAATTCTGGATGCAGTCGCTCCAGCGGTAACTAATAGCAATGTGATCGATCGGCGTCCAAGGCTGGTTCGAGGCTGGTGGACGCCAAGTCACCCTCCGGCGAGTGCTGTGTCGGAAATTAGTGCTCGCAAGAAATAAGCGAGCATCTTCACAAAAATGAAGTAACCACTCACCGTTATCATTAAGGGAGCTTACACCGTGCTGACCGCCCAGATGCATTTCATTAGTGGACAACTTTCCAACTTGTGCGTTCAGATCCCTAGCCAGCACAACAGTGTCCGTGCTTCTTCTATGGTGAAGGAGCTGGGTCAGTTGGCGGTAGAAGTTGTTTTTTACCGAATCATCGCTACAGTTTGTGGGTGCGTAGGCAGCGATGATGAATAGACACCTATTAGCCCCGCGCGACTTCGAAGCTTTGAACGAGCCAGCCAATCGGACCGCACACATCCGGCTACTGATTGGAATCCAATCAACCAGAGCAGCTGCAGCCCGGGGACTCAAGGCAATGCCAACATCAGCTTGGTCGGTGCTCGAAGCTGCATCGTCACCGGATAAGTGCAATGAGAAAACACTGCTTGCGTCACCTGAAGGGGATCGCAGAGTGAGCACAGAGCCCGAGTCTTGCAGGCGGGTCTCCGATAAGCAGCAGATATCGCTCGAGAGGGTCTCCAATGTTCGAGCAAGTTCTGCCTGTTAACCGATCTGGAGTAATGTGCGTACATTGAGGCATGCCAATCTGAAGGAGGATCGAGGGCTCCAAATGCAAGCGGATGAACTGGAATGGACCGCTTGATTGGACATGGGCTTGTCGACAGGAGAGGATTGACGCTCCGCGTTAGCATGTGAGTTGAAACTAGAAGATAAATGCCTGGCAAAGCATGTTGGGGGAGGGCCAAGAATCGGGGGGTTGAAAACTGGGGGATAAAAGTGAAGTTGGAACGGGACGGTAAGAGTGAAAAAGCGTAAAAGGGGGATAAGAAGACGGGAAGGCTTAAGCAGTGGCATCCAAACGCCTATCCACACTGCTCGATGCAGCAGATAGGGCACCGCTGATTATCCTCTGCGGTGGCCAGAGCATCAAGAAATCATTTGAGGAAAGAAAGAGGAAAGATTATGCCGATGACATCACCCTACTTGGTGACGACTCGCAGAGTATGCAAACCGCAAAAACCGTTTGGGGATTGAGGCGTCTAAGTACGGAATGTGTTTCGCCCCGTCGTAGTGTGAAGTGCTGCTCCAGGGTTGGCATCTCCCCGTTCCCGTGTTCGCTCTTGAAGGCACATAGCCTGAACATGTTGACAGCTTTGTATACCTGGGCAACTGCGTATCTGCTGGTGGCGCTATCAGCAAAGAAATTTCTCTCCGTATCGCCAAACCCGATCTGCGTCCGTCAACCTGCAACACTTGTGGCGTCATCGGAATTTCCCCCACTTGGTTAAGGGTCGAGTTTACAATGCCACAGTTCGGAAGATGTTACTATATGGCAGCGAGTCATGGCCAGTTCGCGTAGATGACATGCGCCGGCTCTCGGCCTTCGATAACGCGTGCTTGAAGAGCATCGCTCGTGTGCGGTGGCAACAGGGCATCTGCAACCGTGAGGTCAGACGGTGTGTCTTGGAGAATGCGAGTATTTACTTCAACAAGCTGGTTTCATTGCGTCATTTATGATGATTCGGCCAGGTCCTGCGTATGCCAGCTGAGCGCTTGCCCTATCGCACTTCGTTTGCTCGTGCATGACTCGACTGGACGAGACGTGTTGGCGACAGCGTATGAAATCACTGACTTTAAGTCTTTCTGCGGTTGAATCCACACGCCTGCCCAGTTGGGGACCTGAGGACGAAGAGTGCCGATGGCTCGAAACAAATGCAGGATATGTCTAGCAACTGAAACCAGTGGAAGACCTGTGTACACACTTGTTTAGATTCAGATACTTAACGCTTAGCAATTGATATAAAAATGGCGTGTGAAAAAATAACAAAAAAGGTTCCGTTTTTCTTTACTGCGGCGCCATAACTGGAGTGTGTTGCTTACCTACAACTAAGGTGACATAATGATGATTCTGCAGTGACTCCACCTAGCAGCCGTTGAATTTCATGGTTTTGTTTGGTTCCATGTCTATGTATTAGAAGGTTGAAAAAAGGAGGTTTGAATCGAACTTCCGGTAAACACTTGTCGGTCCAGGTTGAACAGTCCGTGCAAGGAGACCAACAGAGTGGAACTTGATGTCCGAGGAGCAAGTAGAAGAATGTAGGTCGAAAAATAAAAAGTAAATCTCTTCAGAGTTTGCTCACTATTGTTTATGGAGCCTAAAAGTCGAACTGAAAACATGCGGGTATTCACTGGAATCGACTTGAGAAGACTGTCATCTGAAACTCCGCCTAACCCAGTGAGGAGACCGTGAATGTTTCCAGCCTTCGACCGAGTAGTACGGGAAACGCAAAGTATCGTGCCAATTTCATCAAGAACCAAATCACATGAACACCCTAACGGGAACTCATCACACAACCGTCGCAAGTGAGTGAGTTAACACCTATAACTAAGTGTTGGCACGATCAGACGGAGCGCAGGAACAGCGAGAAACTTAACATGAAATGGGAATCCAGGCCTAAAAGAAGACTCGGCATCTTGACTGGTGTGACTGGTAAGAACGCAAGTGGCCTTTTGCTGAGTAGGCTGCGAAGAGGTGAGTTGTACAATAAAGGAAACCGAAAAGCAGGGCATTGAGGAAGGAAGCATGAAACCGAACGAAAGCTCAAGGTGGATTGTGCAGTAACAGTGGGACTCATCCCAAGGAACCGTCACCAACATTCGATTCAATAGTCTCCAACACAAAACAGTTGATTAATCTGACTGCAAAAGTCTCGCGGCGATCCGCAAAACGTCCGCTGTGTACAGATTCGGAAGATTAAAAACGATCTCTGAGTTTCCTTATCGTGGTGAATACAGAATCGGTGACCAACGTCAACCGCAGGTGGGTTCTAGCATGTTGTGGTAAACTGGTGAGCAACAATTGTGTTCTCCCACACTTAGGAACAGCCGGTGAAACCTTTGAAATACATTAACTGCGTTAGACGAAGAGGTTCGATCTGTCCAGTCTCTGGAGGGTGGCGTTGAGACCAAGCACATCAAACCACTCACACTGGAGTTCCGAACTGCAGAGTGAGTGAAAGGCAACAAGGTGCTATTCCAGATATCGAATGTATTGGCGTAGTAACTGCAA
Source organism: Dicrocoelium dendriticum (assembly GCA_944474145.2). NCBI lineage: Eukaryota > Metazoa > Platyhelminthes > Trematoda > Plagiorchiida > Dicrocoeliidae > Dicrocoelium > Dicrocoelium dendriticum. Next base: position 109,252,779 of record OX104066.1, read on the forward strand.
AACAGACCAGCGTACGGCGCTGCACACTGCTGTGCGCTTGACGTCCACTCAGAACAAAATGATGGAATCAGACTAGAGTAGAATGTAAACGAACTGCTATCCGAAGAAGTCGATTAATTCACCTATCCTGGTGAACTTATCAGCTCAATTGGACAGGCTAGCGAGGACGTTACTGTGTGGATTAGTAATATCCTTGTGGTCTTTTAGACGCATTTATCTGCAGGAACAAAGATTTGAGATCACTTACGCTGGGAAGGAGGTACAGCGTTGTGCCGCACGGTGAAATTGACCGAATTAGTGATCCAACCACCACGCGCTGCTGACTTGCAGCATCCGTGAGGCAGTCTACATATCCAACAAGGACATTGAATGAGTAGTAATGACATGCCAAAGTTAGTGTATTTTAACACTCAGGTACTACACTGGCTCATCTGCTTAGAGCGAACCACCTGAGGTGGCGATATCGTGTTACTCAAAATTTGTCGGCTGCTAACTTTCGTAGCAACGGTTTGAGGAAATTGAGCCCAGTGAACGAGCTATGAAACGATGTGAGAGTATTAAATAATCAATCAGTCGACTCGTTTGAACTAATGTGTGTCGTTCTCGTGGCTAGGGGTTTCAGCAGGATCCACATAAATGGTTATGAACGCAAGCTAAAAAGTACTGCTGTGAAGTTTGTGTTAGTGTCCTTCTATTGAGGTTTCCGCACTTATACAGTAATCCTTCCGCACAGAGATTAAGACAGTTTAAACTGCAAGTAAAATATTCATTTTGTCCTACTGTTGTTAACTGTCAATGTAACAGAGACAAGGGTCATAGAACGGATTGAAAGCCACCGTATGCAATCGCACGGAACAGTCAGTTGTGATTGCTTCGGCTGTTAATCCGAACAACTGGAGCCCGTTCCACATGCAGGACAACATGCACTGTCAATGCTAAGTCAATCATTGCACCATCTGCGCCCGGGTAGGATGGTGCGGAGAAACGCAGTTAAATTCAGCTCAGCTGACCAGCATTGTGTACCAAGGTGGAGCACATCCGGATGCGCTTCACTTACGTCTCCAAATGGTCGTGTCACATAGAAGTGAAAGTGCTTCACATGGCACCGCATATACAACCTCTGTGATAAAGTTGCTGCCGTAACTATCGTTCAGCTCTGTTAAACAAGCGTCATACGAGCGGTGAAGTGCGGTTGCCATAATTCGCGTGCCATTAAAACAGCATAAATGACGGAGGAGGGAGGGAAAGAAAACAATGATGCGTAGGTGATAGGCAGCAGAATAGCAACGGCCAGAAGCAATCAGACGAATGGAAGTAGCAATGAAACAATTAAGGCTGAATCGATCAGTAAGCAATTTAAGAGAGGTTCGAGAGCAATCGGTTAGTGTAGTTGTTGGGCGCAACAAACACACCAACCGATTGCACCCAAGCCCCTTTAAAATTATAACTTATCAAACGGTTCCAAGCCTATTTCAATAGTTCAAAGCCGGTAAATGGCTTTCGAGTTGAGATGGTATAGTAGCCGGGCAACTAACAACCAACTAGATATTGACAGTGCCATGCAGAGAAGACCAAGAGATCCGCCTTGTTTCTAAAGCCATGTTATACGAGGATGCACACCACTGTCCATGGGGACGCGATCGGTGCGCCTTGGCAAGGTTTTCTCCCGATCACCACTGTAAATGTGTAGGTGAATATTACTTTAAAATTGCAAACAGAGAATTCAGGAGCTGATTCGCTCATCGCGTTGACACATGCAGTTGTGCCATAGGCAATATGACATGATATGTGGCTGCACTCAGTTCCACAGATGCCATGGGCGTGTGTAGGCGGTGAATAAAAGAGACTGCAGGTGGCGACAGTGATGCCAGCTCTTTGGGCTTAGTTGGCAACGGTACAATATAGAGAACATGGTGCGTGGTCAATTTGGATGAAAGGCTCAGCAATGTGAGGGAATATCACCTTCGTGTGAAGAACCTACCCACTGAATAGGGAGCTTCCAATGAACAAAAGCGTTGGACCACCGATATGAAAACACCAGAAAGGACACAGTCCAAATTATCAAAAAGGAGGAATAAATTAAAAGTGGCAGGTTCAGTTGATGAACAAGTTCAAATAACAACAGGTAAGGTATTCATTGTAATAGGGGTACGCATGGAGGCTCAAATGTGTCCTAGGGACATCACAGTGTGTGAGTGCACCGTCAAATCGGGAAAATAAAATGAACTCATCAACAATACATGACCATTGGAGAAAACAGGCTGGTACCGTGAGTAAGTTGGGCCAATGCTCTGTAGACGAATACTTCGACCGCTAGTGAGATGACGGAGCAACGAATCCGGTTGGCGGACAAAGTGGCAATAGTCTGGTGGATGTCGCCTGGATCACATGTTGTCATATTTGCCATAATGACAATCACCTCGTTATGATGGGGAACATACCTGAGTGATGGGAGGAGAAAGACCCACCGCACAGTGTTAGGCCGCGTAGAGTATGGAAGTGGGGAATTACCAAAGAGAATGTACCCAAATTCAAAGGGAAGACTCAAATCAGTGAGGGAAAATTCCCGATAGAATACTGATTAGTAAAAGTAGACAGCGACCTGGACGGGTCAATACTTACACCTTAAAAGCTTTTCGCCGATACACCATAAGCGCTCCTCAGTTCGAACTTTGTTCCGTCGGGCTTGTATGATTTGCACTAGATACGCTGGAAGCTGAGAAAGGACTACTGTTTCAGGTGCTACAAACTAATGGTTATCCACAACAGTTCGTAAAGCGTTACAGCGACACAGTGAAACGGGATCGAGAGATAACGGTTCAAAAAATACGGTTTTCATTGAGTCACTATTCAAAGGTGACCACCAGAGGAAAGGCAGCGAGAAACGAATAAGCGCCTCAATGAAAAAGGCGGACCTAGACATGATTATGCCCACAAGACCACTGCTTAAGCGTTCACTGAAGACACCAGCGTCGAAGCAGTGCACGTCACATTGTCTGTACAAATTCATATGTAGCTGCGAAGACAGCTATGTTGGGCGCACTGATCGAAATCTAAGTCTCCGGATCAACGAACACATTCCGAAGTGGCTCCGCAAACGGATGGAACTTGAGGCGGTTTCACCGGGTGAATCGAGTAGCAAGGCTGCCTAAGCAATTACGAGGCATTTGCTGAACACTGTTCACCAGGTAAACACGGATGAGTCATACACAGACATCATGCGAAGCCAAAGGGCTCATATTCTCAAGCTTCTCGAGGCCATTGTCATCGATCGACAGCGCCCAAGGCCCTGCGTTCAAAAACAGCTGACTGGTAGGGAGTTACGCACAATCGCAATTCAGTTGACCAACCATTGGACTTATGTGGGCTTAGTTTGGTTTGTTTGTTATTTGCATGTACTAGCCGATGAAAATGCACTAAATGACAGTGTCATCCCACAAGATTTGTCTTCCGATATTCTTATTTAGAACTATAAATGGAAATTCATGTTTCATGTTTCCATCGATATAACAGCGGGCAGGCACGGGATGCATGAAGGTATGCAAAAAATAATATGAAGATAGGGAAAGGGACAATCAGAAATTGGAGATAATAAAATGAACTTGGAGCTCAGTACCCTGTGGTATGTCGTGGTCAGATCGTAGTGTTGGATGCAGCGAAGATAACGAGGAGCGTAGCAGAGAGTACTCGAAAAGACAGAGGGCCACAAAAAAGATGATGTAATGGGGGTGCCCAGTTGTACCGAACAGATGGACCACGGGAAATAACAAAGCAATCAATGGGAGGCGAACCTAAAAGTGAGTAAATGTAGTGGGCGGAGTCGTCCGCTTACCTAGTTATGCTGACCAGTGGACGTTCAGGTGATGTAGTGGATCCACGCGCTTTTTGTTTAAGCCAAATAAAGAAAATCATTCGTCCAAAAACGATGTGGTTAATGGAAACGAACGAATAGTATATGTCAAGATGAGAAGATGGTCAAATGTGTTGTCATTTGCACTTAGTTGCCTATGCTGAATAAATGAATGGTCTCTGAAGGACAGAATTTTAAACAACCTGAGGGAAAATCGCATCGGTGATCACGATGTGAAATAGCAATCATTGTTGCCGATCTATTCATAGTAGCTCGCCCAAATACCCAGAATGGCTCCTGCTCAGTGGAAAGGATTGGTACGCTTGAATGTAGCGCATGCCGGTCAAGCTGTGGAGGAGATTGAGTAGAGAAAGTTCTTATGTCCAGTCGAGGCGAACACAAGACAGCTTTATCCAGTGCCAATGTCTGAAGCACTGGTGAAAAGGTCATCGATTTTACGACTCATTGCCGGCTTCTCAATCACATTCTTGCGTTGTTTCATCTTTATCATCCCCTGCAAACTTCATTTTTATCCCCTGTCTTCAACCTCTCAGACTCCTGGCCCTCATCCATTTTGTTTCATTAGGCGTTTCTCTTCCATAGTAAGTCCGATATGACGGGACTACACACTGTAGTCCAGCCAAGACTCGTACCTCCAATGCCGCAAATTGCGCGCCGCTACAAAACCCGAGCAGTTCTCTCAGTTTTCCGGCCATCAAATCGCTATGCGGAAGTTCGTAGCTCCTGGGACGAAGCACTGTCCTCTGCGCAGTGCGTAACTCGCATGGAAGTGGAGGATGGGTCGAGCTAAATCGTAGTCAACCGCCAGTCGAGCAGGTCCGCGGCCGTCGCCCATGCCTTAGTGGCATAAGCCACTGGCGTCCGAAAGTCATGGGGTCTGAACCCGGCAGGGGTGTGAGGAAGGCGAAACACTGACGAGACCCAGAAGGTCGAAACAGTTGTCTGGTACTTTTCCAGACGTGTCGGAGCCTGCAGATTGAGAGGGAACTGCGACGGACCACTTCAGAAATTACACCCAAATCCTCAATACTCATAGAAAGTGGGTTTGGTAGTATATGCGCACATGACTTTGCCTGCGTTTGGCGCACGCATAACTGCATGCGGAGCGATCGAGTTCGTTTTGCTCTTTGGTGTGTGGGCAAGTGGCAGACAGAAGCGATGGCTCCACATGAATTTGTACGTGCGAAAAACATAGGTGCAGTCGTGTGCGCATTTATGGCCAAACAATTTGCTGATTGGATGGCCGGAAAACTGAGGAAACCACTCTGGTTTTGTAGAGGCGCGCAATGTGCGGCATTGCAGGTGCCAGTATTTGTTGGATTGCGGGGTGTGGCCTATCATAGAGGACGTACTGTAGTTTCCAATCACACGCAACCCAGAGCGATGCTCCAATCCAATTGACAAGTCCATGTTCGACCAACGTCAGTTCATCCGTCTCTACTCACAGCCTTCAACCTCGCTAAGATTGGCATGTCTCGAGGTGTGCAATGTGTTACAGACTGGCCAATAAGCAGCACTTGCCCGAACACTGGGACCTATCAGTCGATATCTGGTGTTTATTGGATACCCGCGTGTAAGATTCCAGCTCTGTGCCTAGCCTGCGGTCTCCCACATGCGACAACAGCAGAAGTTTATGATTGCGTTTGTCCGGAGATCGCACAGTTTCAACTACCGATCAAGCCGGTGTGGGCGGTGCTTCGAGTCTTCGGGCTGAAGCTCATCTTATCGACTCGATTACAACAAACAGCCGGATGTGAGCCGTTAGATTGGTTGGCGAGTTCAACCTCCAAAGTTGCGTGGGAACAAACGGCGCCTGCTTGTCAATGATGCATAAGCGCCCACAAACTGTGACTCGGTGAAGAATGACTCCGATCACCAACTGAATGAGCTCATTCGTTAGAGAAAATATACGGATACTATTGTGCGTGCTGGTGAGCTGAACGCACAAGTCGGAAAATTGTCTGCTGCTGAGCTGCATTTGGGCAGCCAACATGGTGTAGATTCCAGTAATGATTACGATGAGAGGTCGCTACATCTGCGTAAAGATGCTCATTTGTCTATCGCGAGCACAAACTTCGACACAACACCCGCATAAGAGAGATATGGCGCCCACCATTCTTGGACCGGTCATGGACATAAATCGATCACATCGCGATCAGATGCTGCTAAAAAAGCTATCCAAAACTGTCGCTCGATTTGGAGCACGGGCGTGGACTCAGATCACGCTCTTGTATGTGCCGATCTGCGGGTGCGTTTCGAGAGAGGTCCGCAACGGCGCTGTGAGCGCAGACACCAGCCAACGGGTGAAGCCAGGAGATCTGAATGCGTACCAAATGATATTGGCGTTCGCGCTGAATAAGCACTCTCTGGACACAGTAGAGGGTCACCGATCGCACATTTTCCAGACGTTATTAGCAGTAGGCATGTTGCCATGTGGCAAATCAAGTTGCAAACCTAGACACTGGGCCCCTATGCAGTCTTAGGAAATTGTAGACGCTCGTCGACGTGTTCCAGCTGGAACCGAACAGAACAAAACTCGCAAAGACCTCAGGGTGAAAAGGTGTGCCAATCTGATAAACCGCAAAGCCTGGTGGTCTCAACGTGCATCGGAAATGGAGACAGTCACTGCCCTTGGTAAGCTTCGGAAGATATTCCGTCTGATACGAAAAACGGGGATGAAGAGACATGGCATTAGCGAGACCAGAGGTGATGGGAGTGGACAATCAATCGACAGCTTGTGAAAACGCTTGGAGCGTTGGTCCGAACACTGGAAAGCAGTTTAATCATCTTTATTAACCACTAGTCGTCTATCTCTATGACTGTCCCCTTGGAGCCGCCCTCAAGTGAGATCAGACTGTTGAGAGTGAACAGGGCCGGAGAAGGAAATGGACTTCATTCATCAAATTCAGGGGACCTGAACTTGTGGGTGAGGCTGTTGAAGCCGGAAACTGTTCCAACAGATTGGAACCAATCCGTTATAGTCCCAATTTTCAAGGAAGGCTCCGGTTCGGAGAGCGGTAGTCATGAAGGTATCAGTCTGATCCCCACTATCTCTAAGTTACTTGCCTGTCATTCTGGATAAACTGACTGGCACCCGTGAATGTCAGATTTGCGAGGAACAAGCCGGCTTTCATCGAAATCAAGCCTGAATTGAGCACATCTTTACTTTACGTCGGTTGTCGGAACATCGCCAATTTATTGGCGGCTCACTGTAGTCGTGTTCCACGACATCAAAGATGCTTTCCATTCGGTGAATCGATGTGCCCTTTGGGACTGCCTAAAGAGGAGAGTTACGCCCGAAAAATAGGTAAAGATTATCACAGCGCTTTACGCGTGCAGTGCTGACAGAGAGAGGACCTATGGTAAACTGTCCATGTCTTTCAATATCTCCAGAGGTGTGAGACAAGGTTGACCTCAGTCACCTTTCCTCTTTAAATTGACCATCAACAAAGTTATGGAAAGGTCATTAACAGGATACGACTTAGAAGGTGTGGAACTGCCTCCTAGTGAGCAACTTCTGGACTTGGAATATGCCGACGACATTGTGCCCACCTGTGACAGCTCTCAAACGTGCCACGTTGCACTGGATAAATTAGCCCTGGCTCTCATTCGTTTCAGGCTGTGTATTGTATCTTGAAAATGAAAATTTTTATTTCCAAGGTTGGCAGAAACCTACCAATGTGCTGAACCTTAGCGATGATCAGCTAGAAGCCGTCCAGAAATTTAAGTATATGGGCAGCTATATTAGTGCCCTTGGGATTGAAGATGAGGTCAGGAACGGTATATTGAAAGCTCGGGGAGCTTTTGCCAATCTACGCCACATGTGGCGTCTACTTGACATCACTCTCGCTCGGAAGGGCAGAGTTGACAATGTAGCCTTCCGTACAACTCTCCTGTAGGGTTGCAAAACCCAGTCCATCAGCTCGACAGACATTAAGGGGCATAATAAGTGTGACCATCGCTGCCTTCCAAAATTAGTTCATGTCTGGTGGGAACAACGCGTGAGCAATGGGTGTGGTCGGGGTCGCGTATTTGGTGCAGGAAAATCGAATGAATGGCTCAGCACCGTTATATCGCGTGCCAGGCTCCGACGACTGGGCCACGTGTTGTGCATGCCAGTACACCGACTCCCGCATCGTGCGCGCCCGGGATGTGGATGGAAGAAGAGGAGGGGAGGCCAACCGTGACTTAGCCAAGAGGGATGAAAATCCTTATTTCGAAGCCGGTGTCGGATGATGCCTCCCGACTACCGAGTTGGGGTCCCAAATACGATGAACACGATTGGTTGTATGTACTAGTTGACATTGCGACGAACCGACCTCAGTGGCATTTGTGTTGTGCTGTCCTTCCCAATCCCGCTTAGCTTCCCACCCCCCTCGATGCACGACCTCACGCCTGAGGCGTATGATACAGTCCAAGCTGCTATGGTGACCAGCCAAAAAGATCCCCAACCTTTTCTTCTAAGAGTAATGTCCTATGCATGAAGTTGTCTATGGCGACCACCTGTCCAAGGAGACCACTATTAGTCGGTCCGTTGAGTGGCTGCCTTAGACAGATCCGACTGTACGTAGCTGAGTAACACTGTCACTTTTTTGCGTCTTAGTACCTCGCTTTCTATATATTAGCTTGTTCTATTGCGGCATAATAGCTGAAATGTGTTTCCCACCATCAGCTAGCATGTAATGCTGATGATAATGATAAAGGCGTGTTACAATAGTTTAGCGCTGAGTACATCGCGTTCACCCTGGTGAACCCAACAGATAGAGAAATCTTGATGCTCTACAGAACAGTGGATAACAAAGTCAAATGACAAAATAGGCTTTATACCTAAGAACACAAGGAATGAAAACCTCTCTATCAAGGCGTATGCAGAGAGAACAGTGAACGTTTAGAGTGCGAAGTAAGTGAATGCACAGGGAATTTTACATCACAACAAATAAGAAAAAGATTTTCTTGAAAAAATGGCTCGACTACTTCCGGTTGGCAGCAGATGCATCAATTCATACCTCCGTTTAAACGTTGCGAATGAAGCATCCCGAGGTGGTGTATGAACCTGGGACATTCGGCAAGGTAGGAGACCCAGTGTAGCAAGGCACATGGAAGCTGATCCGAAGGACGGATTACCTGATGTGGGTTACCCTTGTGTGATGATTTTAAACACATTTGACATCAATGCAATCTGGAAAAGTGCATACTTAAAAGTACTTCAGCAAACTAAGGGCCGAATATGCCCAGCAAAAAAGGAGATGATGGGTGAACAGGAAGCAGAATCCATACGCAATCAAAACATCGGACCGAAATTTACTAACTTCAATCGAGATTCAGCGAGGAGCAGCGCATTTTGTAGAGTGGGCTCACCAACACAAGTGTAGTTGTGCAAATTTTCCAGCGCGGCTAAATGGCATCGAGGATTGCCTGAAAAGATGAGAGAAATGTAAGGTCCTGGTAAACGATAAGGAGAATAAACAGTGCTAGGACGGAGAAATTTTAAAACCACAGAGCAGCGAAAATGACAAGGAGGCGAACGTGTATAGGTACTTAAGACACCATAGACGACTCGCGAGTGTTAGTCTGCTGATGTCACTACGAATCAAAGTCGAATGGGGGATACGGATGCTACCAAAGACAGCAACCTTAAGCCGCACGCCATGGCGCGGAGGCGAGCGACAGATAATTGTGCAAGCCGAAAAAGGTGAATTGTGAGCGAGAATGACGTGGGTGATAGAAGAGAAAGATTTGGACAGCTCGTGAAAAGAAAGAAAAAAGAAAGGCATCAGGAGTACGCCGGTACGCTATACCGACGCCTCGCTGCCGCGTAACCACCAACAGTCGCGCGTAGGATAAGGATACTGCGAGGGTCGCCCGGTCCCTACGCAGGCTAGAACCCGCGCCCTCATGCTTGTGATCCTTAAAGCTGAGGATCGGCTGATAGTTCGTGCATCACTACCTGAGATTTGAATCCAGCGGGAACAAAACGGATATTGTAGTTGAATGGAGAGAAATACAGTGGTCCGTAGAGGTAGGGTAAAAGAGACGAGGGACATGTAGAGAGAACAGACAATCAACTAATTTCATGTACTCCAAGTACGGAACCAAAAACCTAGAGAATCCGTTAGGCTAATGCAAAGTACCATTCGGTTAGTGGGTGATCGCACTGCTTTGACGTCTTTCCCATCAAAGATTACCATGCATTAAATCGCAACTCACAAGTTAAACACATTAATAAGGAAAGACAGCTAAAGTACAATTGCTGGCCAGGTAGTTAAAATATGCACAAAGAACCGACTCACATAAAAAAGTGCTGCCAAAACGATGCAAATATTAACAGAAAAGATCGTCTGTGATGCAGTAAAATCAGTGGGACTTGTCCCCCCACAACGTGCAAATGTACGTCGTAATGTACCCTGAAAAATCGATACACCACACTGAATTTGTGAGTTACAAACTTACAGCAGAAGCAATACGATGACAAGAAAGCAAAAGTTATCAAGTATAGCAGCTTGGTCTTGGAGTGTCCTACTATGTGTGGTTTGGCTGCGATGTGTTGATCGCCGTGTTTATGGACCCGGTGATCAAGGCACAAAACAGCAACCCGTATGTCCCAAGTTCCGGTATCAGCTCCAGCTATCTCGGCCTGAAGAGCGCGCAGAGGGACGCCCCCAAATTGAAAGTTTATAGTAGCAAAGCGTGCTTAAGTAGCGCAAACGGCGAAGAAAAGAGTTTGCAGTCACACGGACCAAACCATGGGATTCGATGTGTGGGACCCGGCTAAAAACTTGTGCGACCTAAAATCATTGTTTCCCATATAGAAACTATCCATAAATTACCCACTAAGTCTTTCAGGATGCCAGACTAATTCGGGTGTTTTCAGTTCTCGAATATGAAAAAAGTGATTCTTCGCCATAAAGAATGGTTACAGTGTGAATGAGTAGACCAAACGAAAGATTCGGCTAGTAGACAACAATCAGGGGGCGACGCACAGTTCTCTTCTGGTTAGTTTAAACTGCGCAGCGAAAATAAGTGGAAAGCAAATCGGAAAGCCTCAAGTAAAGTACGGTTCGAGTGCGATCAATGACACCATACTGTATTCAGGGACGAACTGTGTAACTATGTGTTCGGTTGAATTGAACCACCATCGGACATCAGCGGAAAGCGACAGTGTAAAGGTACAAGTTATTACGTGACGACTATCGCTTAGAGAAATAGTCGGTGGTGCAAATAGTCTGATAGGCGAAATGATGCCCGACACCAATAAATCAGACAAGCGCTGCGGAAGTTGACAGCTGCTGCTATCTATCGAAGAAAGCTCCAAACCACTTATTTGGTGCAGCTTATTCAACGGAGACGAACGAGAAAGATCGTGCGTGGAGATAATAGAAAAGCAAAGGCTGATCGCCATGGATGGTGAGTCTTCACCCAGGGGGGGACCGAAATAATCGAAAGAGTGGATCTATCCACGACCTCATCAAAGTTGGATCCCCAAGGCCGTAGATTTAATGAGCAAACGACTAACCCTGCCGAACTGAGGTACATATAAGTAACTCACAGTGGTCCCCATCGTCTGAAGTTAGCAAAAAACTGATATTGGATCCTGGGAACACCACCCCTATTGTGATCCGGTAACGGCATCCCAGGGAACGGATGGCGGAGCTACGTAGCTCCGTGAGTCTATCTGTGGTCCCATTAGTGCGGTGAAATTTAATGAATAACAGGTGAATCGAATGAAAAGTTTTGAGCCTAACACAGAAATCTGATAGCCAGGCAAGTCAAATAAGGTTTTCTTTTATAATCTAACACTGCCTTATTCATACAATACAAATTCATACTGCTTTCTCTTTTACTTTGATTTCAGCAGATTCTTAAAGTGAACCGGATCTGCAATTTGGTGAAAATGCAGAAATTGGAGCATTGTGCGGTAATCAAACTTTGCTATCTCAAAGGAATGTCACTATCTGAAATCCAGCAAGATATGCTTGCTCGATACATTGCGTGACAATGCTCCTTCATATGTCACAACTAAACGCAGGGTGCAGGAGTTTATGCGTGACAGGCAGAGTATCGAAGATGAGCCTAGGTCAGGGAGACCATCAACCACCACCATCAAATAAATTCTTGACCTAGTAATGGATATGATCGTCGGCCCGCAGCCTAGAGGTAACAAGCTTATCTCGTAATCTTGCGGTGCGGGTTCGAATCCGCGTAGGGGTGGGCGTCCTCGCGGTATACTCAACCCGCGTGCGACTGGTCGTGATCGCACGGCAGCGAAGCGCTGTTACGGCGTACAGATGACATGTATTTCATCGTCGATTAACAAATCGTCAGGTAGCAGAGAGGTTGGGCATCTCCCAGGAGAAAGCAGATAATATTCCGACGAAGGAGTAAGGCTACTAAAAGGTTTCTGCTCGATGGGTACCCCGTCTCCTGATTCCTGAGCAGAAGCGCATTCGATATGTGAGGTCAAAGAACAATTTGGCACTGTTTGAGGCAGATGCTGATGATTTTCTTGCATGATTCATTACTATGGATGAGTGCCGGGTTCAGCACTTTCAAACAGAAAGAAAAAAAACAATCAAAGCAATGAAAGCGTGAATCATCTCCAACGCCAAAGAAGGCCAAGGTTAGACATTCAGCTGACAAGGTGATGACATCCGTTTTCTTGGATTCCCGAGGTATGGTGAGGATTGGTTTTCGTAAGAGAGGCCATGCATCGTAGGCTTCTGAAATGAATCCGAGAAAAATTTCGAGAAAAGGGGTCATGAATGCTGACGACAATGCTTCAGCCCACACCTCTTCCGTTGCTCAGAAAACAATCCACGATTGCGGCTTCCAGCTTCTTCCTCATCCAGCCTATTCACCAGATCCGACTCTCTCTGACTTCTAGCTATTTCCGAACTTTAAAAAAGCTTTAGCTGGTAAACAATTTCTCAATGATAGTGACTTACTGAAGTCAGAGAAGCGTTTTTAGACTCGCAAACTGAAGAGTACTTTTACACTGGGGTAAAGGCGCTTCAGCACCGCTGGAGCAAGTGTGTTGTGCTTGAGGGTGATTAGGTTGAAAAAGAAAAGAACCGAAGACTCTGCATCTCGTTTTATTTTTTGAGGCCCAAAACTTCTCATTCAACCCACATAGCTGGTCTAAACTTACATTAATGCGTACAAGTAATATAAACTCAGTGATTTATAGGCACCCTCTTCAGTTACCGTGGGGGTAATACAGAAAATGGAGAAGATTCTCGAGGCTGAATAGGTCAATAAGCCACAGATGACGAGGTAGATATGATAATAAACGTCCACATAAAACTAGAAATCAAATAGAAATGCAAGGTTTCCGATAGCTCTTCGTTTCTCGCACCGATCGGTTGTATAGTGCATCAAACAAAAGTGAACTGTGTGGTAGGGAGACATAAACCCGAAACGTAATCTAAACTAACTGGGATTTCCGTTTGCTAGAGAGAAATATGGCTAAGCGCATATTTCGTGTACATCAACGAAAAATTTAATAATTCAAAGCTTTGTCCCTTGAGACCACGGTCTGGATTGACAATCAGACAATATGGTGATTTGGTCGCCGTCCGAAACGCGTAAGTTGGCAGAACGCGACACATAGTTAAGGCGAAATTTCAGGGGGCTGAGGAATTCGAAGTACGATCAATAAATGGAAGAGTAGAGCGCGTAATAAAGGCTGAAAAATTAGTCCAGCCTTTGTCGGTCTGCCAATTCTCTATGTTAAATAAATTCGGTGCATAAGAAGGGAGGTAATAGCCGGTAAAAATTAGATTGGTTTAAGGGAGTGCCCCACGAAGACAGCGTATCAAGACAAGCCAAAAAAAGTATCCTGAACCCCGAATTCACATGCGGCTAGACAATTGGGTGAAGTAGCACACAAAAAAGAACAAAGCCCTGATGATGGGCAACTTCATCTGTCGTCGAAAGGTGTGATTCGTATCAAATGCAAGTTGCTCTCGAACAACGCCCAAGCGGTGCACGCTGACGCTGTTTAGCCGGATCCACTCTACACTTGTCAATAAGGCTGTAAATAGACAAGATATTGAAATGACTGAAAACATTAGGAGCTCCAGCTAGGAGCAGTAAACGCCGTGGCAAGGAGAAGGGCTCGAACAACAGACGTACACCATAATCAACGTGTCTCCGAACGGATCGTCCGTAACACAAAGCACGTATTTGCCCAATTCAATGATAACCGTGGTGCCTATGCATGGAATAATGAGCCTGTGGTTAACAATCAAATGGAAAGAAGCGGGGTGGATGAAGTGACTCGTATATGACTAGTGTGCGGGTGAACAAAGATGCGTAGAAACAGGTATAGCAAGAGTACCTGACAGTTCGGTGAGGCGTTCCGCTCGCCGGTCCGAAGTAATGATTATTCCCAACTGACTTATGGGGTTCTGATCAAAGTAGTCCCGTACAAAATCTTTAGCAGCCTGTGAAGAAATGAAGAGGAGAAACAGAGAGGGGCATAGAGTAAGTGTGAATCAAACAGTACAAATCAAGGAGTACATTTGCAAAAGGCACCGTAAAAGAAATATTTAGGAGCTAAGTGGAGTTGTTATTCAAATGCATATTAGTGCACTATTTCATTTAACCGGCTTAGGAGCGAGATGGAATAAGGAAATATTATCAGTGCGCAGTGAGCCCTGAAGCGCCATGTCGGAGAGTGATTGGCCTCTTCGGGTCAAAATGCACTAGCAGGTTAGCCTTGCCCATGGCTTCCTTGACAGCATGGAAATCCCCTTCTTCTTTAGTAGACAGCTGACACGGCGTTTTATTCGAAGTAAATCGTACATGGGAGCGAGGGTGGTGGCCAAATTGGATGGGAAACGACTGTAGTGCACCAGCACACTAAAAAAGGACTGCAGCTTATTGATGTTACCAGGTACAGGAAAGTCAAGAATGGAAGGAGTATTTTTCATAATGGGTGCAAACTCCGTTTATCCAAACGGAATCCAAGAAACTGGACACTGTCAACGAAAAAAATTTGCATTTAGATTCCCTCAGATTCAGCCCACAGTCTTGGAGACGATTCGAAACCGTCGCAAGTGATTTGCTGCGTTCGTGATCAGTGTGGCCAGAAATAAAATTGATACATAGGTAAGAAAATGCACCCGGGACTTCTTTTACCAAAATGTTTATAATCCTCTAAAATACCGCGGGTGTTGAACGTATTCCTCATGCAGAGGTCGATGTTGCAGATGGGCAACAGCAGGGGTTCCCAACCACAGGGTAATAACCCACAAAGGTGCAAAGTGACATCATACGGGGGGTAAATAATAGTACGAGGATTGGGTCACCAAAGTCGCAAAACAAGCCTAATAACTAAAGCATCAGTACCAAAACATGTCGCTATCTATACACCTTTTATTAGCCAACAGTGGCCATGTGATTAGTCACTGCAGCTAGGCACTTCCCGCAAAGTTCCATTAAAACACAAAAATATTACAGGAAAAGTACAAAATTTCGTATAAAACGTCCCAAAATGGGCAAATCCTCGTGCGATTCACCAGTCCTCCTGGGCCAATCCTCTGACCTCAAGTGTGTTCTCATTGGCCGGGTGCTAGGGTTTGATGCGTCAATCGAGCACTCTGCCCGTTGACAGGGAGAGATTTTGAATGAACCTCCAATTCTTGGACATGGGCGGTGCTACGAGCTACTTTTACCTCTCCCCCTCACGTCCGAAACGCTGGATCACAATTGTTCTGAGAGTAATGAACGGCCGGAACATAAGCGCACGACTGAATGGATGTCTTTCATTCCAACCTGGTCAACCTACCTCCTCGTGTTCGACAGAGTATCTCGTCAGACATTTGTGACCGAGTTGTGGATGCCTTCGTCAACGGTGACGGCTAACGGCTCGTGGCAACCGTGAACAATGTCAAATATCAAACTCCTGGATGCGTCGCTCTGTTGATCGGAAACCGGGTAATACACAGACGCGCGGTCGCAAGTGCATTCTGTAGGACGAAGAGATTGATGACACCCTGGAGTGGATCGCGAAGTACGCAACTGTAACACTACACGAAATGGGAGTCCGAGTACGTGCCGATATGGATAAGAAGATTTCAAAGTTCACAATCGCACGATACCTGGATGGCATCTTGCTCCCAGCGAGTTGTCTATGTTAGGTACATAAGAGGCGACGGTTTAAAAGAAGAGTACTTATTCTCAGAATCACTGAGCACAACTACACGCAGCGAAGATGCCATTCGAACAGTGAAGGATTCCCTCGAGGAAAAGGGTCAACAGTGGTGGAAGTTGGTGAGTATCTGTACCGACGGAACACCGTCCATGTTAGACGTCCGTTATGGAGTAGAAACATTAGTCAAAAAATTTGCTCCACACGTCAGCTTTAGCCATTGCATCATACATTGTTATGATTTAGCAGTGAAAACTCTTCCATCTGCATTGCTGGACGCGATAACCAAGGTAGTGAAAATAGTAAATGTCATCCGCGGTAGTGCGACCTATACAGAGAGTTGTGCAATGAATTTGGAGACAAATTCTACGTGCTGTTATTGTACACAATTGCGTTGGTTATCACGAGGCAGGGTGTTGCACTGAGTGCTCGAGCTTAGAGGAGAAATTGTAGTTTCTTGAAAGGAAGTATCTGCATAAGGGTAAGGGGAACAGATTACATGTCATGATAACAGACAGTGCATTTAGTTACAAACTAGCATATCTTGCAGATTTCCTCGGAGAAATAAATGCGCTGAACCTCAGCTTGCAAAGAAATATGAGAACGACCCTCCAAATATGGGAATATTTAGATGCTCAGCACACAGTTACCAGTCTTCTTCACAAATTGCAGCTTTATTTACGCAGTGTTACGGTTGACGGCGTGTCGATGTTTCCAGGACTAACAATAGTGCTTCGTAGGTAAAAGTGAAAAATGCACATTCACAGATGATATAACTTGCCACTTGTCATCATTGGTATATTCTATCAGCAGAAACTTTCCTGATTTGGAAAATCGCCAAATAAATGGCTGGATGCTAAGACCATTTACAGTGGATGAAGAAATGTTCCCAAGCACTGAAATCGAAGTCAATCATCATTATACACGTCAGCTAGAGCGTTTTATACTTATGAAGGAAACCAGTGGCTACGCTACCGCTGCTAACCTATCGGTGATCTTGCCAGAAATATTCCCCTTGAGATCCTGGTAAACATAATTTGTGCATTCCCTACGTGCTCTGACAGCGCATTGATCTTCATGGCGCGCGGTAAATCGGCGTCCATTCGCCCGCGCTAGTTTCACCTGCTAGGTACTCGATCAACGACCACAACCTCGACCCATGGCGGTCAAGCCTGATATGTCCTTATTAAAATCCTTAACTACTGGTTCTCTAAACACCAACAGAGATACGCGAGAAATCATAACTGCGCGTCATGCGTCCGTATTTAGGTGTGAACCCATTTTTCAAGCTCTCGCGCGGTTGTGTTACAACGCGGCAGCGAAACCGGTTATGCGACCCGAGCAAGCGCACTATTAGCCCTGGGCGCCACAGTGTTCCCCCGAATACAGAAACAGCTATTTCTAGCAGTGTATAAAGTGCACTCTGACCTGACATCAAAATAACGTGAGCATAACATTCGTCCACTTACCGGTGATTTACTGACCGCGCAAGGGGTTACATATCCATTATTTTTGGTGCATCAATCGTTTGTGGACTTGTTGGTGCCTTCCTATAACACAATATTTCGGCAATTCATTTTCCAGACTTCTTAGTTTTCGGAATTCTGAAACCCTCTCTGCATGGTCTAAGGTTATTCATGAACGAGTAAGGAACGACGCAAACCAGTACGAAGTAAACGATACGCTACAAATATCACTTGCACAGGTCATTGGAAGCCAGTCCCATGTCATTGCTTAACGCTGAACATCAGATTTCGTTGCAACAACCGTACGTACGTGCATACATATGTGGCCGAGACTTTGAATTTTCTCGTGTCCCTACTCGTTCCTAGTGGTATATGCCATACAATCAGATGTCCAAAGTGATGATCCGGAAATGTAATTAAAGTACATCATTTTTTTGAAAAAATCAGGAAAATGTACACGGATGTGTCGAATTGCATTAGGACATTCCACAACACTGATCTCACTGGTTGCTGTTCTGGCAATGCGTACCAGAAACTGCAACCTTCATTTCATTTGCGTCATGAGGTCCTGGAGATCCCCGGCCAGAAGTTAATCGTATTGCATTCGCACTGCATTCTTCATTCGGGCCTTCACCACCTGCCAAACATTTTCGATGGGATTGAAAAACGGGGAGTATCGGTTCAGTCTCAGAATGGTAACGCCTTCGTATCCCTCGACTGAGGTAAATGCTTCCAAACGTGAGTGACATGGTGCATTGTCACACACAACGACCACCTGTCGGAGTTCCACTTCCCGCTTCAGCTTGTCTGAAATGCCTAGCAGTCATTCGAGAGATAGGGGGCCAGTGAAGGAGCATCTCCGGGTAGTCATCGAAACGTTTCCATCCATTATGAGTGCACCGATGAGATGCAAATTCAGGCCTCTACTAATGGCTACTTTGTCACAGACCATCACTCCTCTGGACACCCGACCACGAGTACGCTTGCAGTAAACGTTGAAGTTTGTTACTTCGATACATATGAAGAACTTCCCCTACCTTTCAAGTTCGAGAAACTTTTGAACAAACTTATTACGTATCGCTTTGGTTTGATCATTATTCATTTCTTTTGGAGTCTGATAGGTTTTCTTCATAAGTATAAAACGGCCATCCAGGTATCGTGCGATTGTGGACTTTGAAATCTTCTTATCCATATCGGCACGTACTCGGACTCCCATTTCGTGTAGTGTTAGAGCTGCGTACTTCGCGATCCACTCCAGGGTGTCATCAATCTCTTCGTCCGACAGAATACACATACGACCGCGCGTCTGTGTATTACCCGGTTTCCGATCAAGAGAGCGACGAATCCAGGAGTTTGATATTTGACAATGTTCACGGTTGCCACGAGCCGTCAGCCGTCACCGTTGACGAAGGCATCCACAACTCGGTCACAAATGTCTGACGAGATACTCTGTCGAACACGAGAAGGTATGTTGACCAGGTTGGAATGAAAGACATCCATTCAGTCGTGCGCTTATGTTCCGGCCGTTCATTGCTCTCAGACCAATTGTGATCCAGCGTTTCGGACGTGAGGGGGGGGGGTATAGTAGCTCGTAGCACCGCCCATGTCCAAGAATTTGAGGTTCATTCACAAATCTCTCCCGGTCAACGGGCAGCGTGCTCGATTGACGCATCAAACCCTAGCAAGCGGCCAATGAGAACACACTTGAGGTCAGAGGGTTAGCCCAGAGGGACTGGTGAATGTTAGATGGATTTAAAACATTTTGGACATGTTTTGCAAATTTTGGGACGTTTTATACGAAATTTTGTACTTTTCCTGTAATATTTTTGAGTTTTTATGCAGCTTTGCGGGAAATGCTATAGATGCTGGCTCTATCGGCTTCCGCGTCTATCGTTGTTCTTTTGAGTGAGGCAGTCGTTCGCCGGGTCGAATTATGGAATCGATTATAAACCAGTATTGAAGCATTGGTCAAACGACCAGGTAGGATAGCGCGCGATGGTTTACAAGTTAGAAGGGTCAAAACGGGCGAGTAGTGTTCACGATGTATCGATACAGAGTGGTGGTGGGAAGCCATCATGCAGCAATGACTTGGAATAGAGGAATGAAACACATGAGAAGCCACTGACATCTGTCAATGTTTGATCAGGAATTACACACGAAAGGTTCATAAGATGTCTTGAATGGAGATAACACAGTGTTTGGCGTTACAATGAAGGCAGAAACAGCAGATTGGTTGCGTGTGATCATTAGGTGCTGGTTTGATCACATTCATCTACAGTTGTTTTATGAGAAGCCATAGCAGGTGCGTAACTTAATTCAATGGTTTTGATATCGATATTAATGAGTTTATCTGCAAACATTTACGACAATGTCACCTACATTAAATCGCGAAAATATGCACATATATAACACCTAGCTGCCTAATTTTTTGCAGGAACAATGTCTTCTGGAAAAAGCAGTCCTACAAAGTAGCTTTTTTGCAATGCGGCCTCATCAATTTTGTCGATAAAAATGCTGGGAAGCCGCAATGTGTTTTGTGCAGTAAAATGCTCACGGCAGAGAGCATTAAACCCAGCAAATTGAAAGACCAGTTCGAATGAAGTCATTCTTAGTTAGCAGGAAAATATAGAGTATTGTTCAAACGGAAGGAAGTTAAACTAAAAAGTTCGCGTCTGGATAAATCGGGCTCATTTTTTCAGTCAACTGAAGCTGGTCTTGAAGCTTCCTACCACATCTACCCTTCGAATCGCCAAAAACTATAGGAGAGGATCTCATCAAAACTTGCATAATGAATGCCATGAAGCTCGTTCTTGGAAAGCAACATGCGGAAAAAGATAAGTATAATATCACTTGCTAACACCATCAAAAGTCGTACCGAGGACCTGAGTAAGAATATATCGAACCCGATGCTCAATGAAATAAAGTCGTACTTTCTTCGCAATGCAGTTAGATGAGTCGACTGGCGTCGCATCTTGCTCCCAGCGAGTTGTCGATGTTAGGTACATAAGAGGCAACGGCTTCAAAGAAGAGTACTTATTCTCAGAATCACTGAGCACAACTACACGCGGCGAAGATGTCATTCGAACAGTGAAGGATTCCCTCGAGGAAAGGGATCAACAGTGGTCGAAGTTGGTGAGTATCTGTACCGACGGAACACCGTCCATGTTAAACGTCCGTTCTGGAGTAGAAACATTAGTCAAAAAATTTGCTCCACACGCTAGCTTTAGCCATTGCATCATACATTGTTATGATTTAGCAGTGAAAACTCTTCCACCTGCATTGCTGGACGCGATAACCAAGGTAGTGAAAATAGTAAATGTCATCCGCGGTAGTGCGACCTATACAAAGAGTTGTGCAATGAATTTGGAGACAAATTCTACGTGCTGTTATTGCACACAAGTGCGTTGGTTATCACGAGGCAGGGTGTTGCACTGAGTGCTCGAGCTTAGAGGAGAAATTGTAGTTTCTTGGAAGGAAGTATCTGTATAAGGGTAAGGGGAACATATTACACGGCATGATAACAGACAGTGCATTTATTTCTAAATTAGAATATCTTGCAAATTTCCTCGGAGAAATAAATGCGCTGAACCTCAGCTTGCGAAGAAATATGAGAACGACCCTCCAAATATGAGAATATTTAGATGCTCAGCACACAGTTACCAGTCTTCTTCACAAATTGCAGCTTTATTTACGCAGTGTTACGGTTGACGGCGTGTCGATGTTTCCAGGACTAACAATAGTGCTTCGTAGGTAAAAGTGAAAAATGCACATTCACAGATGATATAACTTGCCACTTGTCATCAGTGGTATATTCTATCAGCAGAAACTTTCCTGATTTGGAAAATCGCCAAATAAATGGCTGGATGCTAAGACCATTTACAGTGGATGAAGAAATGTTCCCAAGCACTGAAATCGAAGTCAATCATCATTATACACGTCAGCTAGAGATGGGAAATACCTCAGCTACTGTGCCGCTATACATAAATGAAAAAGGGAAATAAATACAAAAGTGGCATGCCAGCTGAGCTACCAGCAACGGATAGGCATCGTTCCGGTAAGCTACCAGCCAGCTACTAGGCAAAAAGAAAAATTTTAATTATGTTTAACGCTAAGAAATGAGATCGTAGGTGGAGGGGAAGGCTAAAAGGGCTGGGGACGGAAAAAGAAACTCACAGCACGAACGCCACTGAGGTCGGCTCCTACCCATGTCAGCAAGCGTATCCAGCCAAACGTGTCACGTCTTTTGGACCCCAACCAGAGAGCCGTGACGCTCCAACTGAGGCCAGCTCCGAAGTGAGGGCCTTCATTCCTCTCGACCAAGCCATCGCTTGGCCACCCCTCCTCTTCTTCCATCCACATCTCCGGCGCGCAAATAACACGCGTCGTGGAAACCGGTGGGCTGGCATGCGCAACACGTGGCCCAGCCATCGGAGCCTGGTGCGTGAAATGACGGTGCTGAGCGGTTCGTTTCCTTTTCCTGGGCCGTAAACAAGGCGTCGAACACGCTCGTTACTCACGCGGTGTTCCCACCATATGTGAGCCAAACTGCGAAGGCACCGATGGTCGAACGTAACTAGCCTCTTCAGGTCCGCCGATCTTAGGGGCCAGGTTTCGTAACCGTACAGTAAAGTCGAACGTACCGCTGCATTGTACACTCTACCCTTCAGGGCGACAGTAATGTCGCGCTGCCGTCATAGGTGGCGAAGATTAGCAAAAGCGCTTCGAGCTTTTGCTATACGGTTCGTGATCTCGTCTTCGATCCCAAGGGCGCTGATACAACTTCCCAGGTAGTTGAATTTCCGAACGACTTCTAGCTGATCCCCACCAAGGGTCAGCGCAGGAGGCGATCCCTGCCAATCTTGGAGGAATGCCTTGCATTTCGATGGTGCAAAGCAAAGCCTGAAGTGGATGACAGCCAGTGCTAATCTGTCCAGCGCGGCTTGGCACGTCTGGGAGCTGTCACAGATGAGGGCAATGTCGTCTGCATACTCCAAGTCGAGAAGTCGTTCTCCTGGGAGTAGCTCCACACCTTCTAAGTCATGTCCTGTAAATGCAAAGTCCATGACTTCGTCAATAGCGAAGTTGAAAAGGAAAGGTGACAGCGGGCATCCTTGTCTCATACCGCTGGAGATAGTAAAGGGCGACGACAGATTGACGTAAGCCCTCACTCTGCCCGTGCTACGCACGTATAATGCTCGGATAATAGTTACATATTTCTCGGGCACACCTTTTCTGCGTAGACAATTCCAAAGGGCACATCGACCAACCGAATCGAAGACACCTTTGATGTCGAGGAACACGACTACGGTGGGCCGCCAATATGTGTGACAGTGCTCCAACAACTGACGCAAGGTGAAGATGTGGTCAATGCAGCCACGACCCCGACGAAACCTGGCTTGCTCCTCACGAATCTGGCTTTCACGAGCGCCAGTCAGTCTGTGAAGGATTATGGAGGAGAGTAATTTGGAGGCGATGGAGATCAGACTGATTCCTCTATGGCTGCCGCATTCCGAACAAGAGCCTCCTTTGAAGATGGGAACAATAACGGAGCGGCTCCAGTCGGTTGGGACAGTCTTTTGCTCCTACCGTTTCACTAGTAATTCATGTAAAGCATCAACAAGAACAGAGCCTCTGAATTTGAAAAGGGCTGGAGGAAGATCATCTGGTCCCGTGGCTTTGTTCAACTTAAACAGTCCGATCTCACGTTCGACTTCTGAGCGAGAGGGTGGATCCAAAGCGACAGCCCACGGAGCAGGGCGATCACTGGGCGAAGAATCGAACAATTCTAGCCGATTAAATTGCTTTTCAAAATGCTCAGCCCAACGCTCCAAACGTTTTGACAAATTGTGGATAGGCTGTCCACTCTCGTCACGTATGGTTTCACTAGCACCAGGTCTCCTGTTGCCCTTTTCGCGTATCAAACGGAATAACTTACAATGGTTGCCAAGGGCAGCGGTCATTTCCATCTTTGACGCACGGTGAGACCACCAAGAATCGCGGTCTCTCTTCAGGCTAGCACGAAGTTTTGCCTGGAGCCCTTTGCGAGTTTCATTGTGTTCGCTTCCTGCAGAATATGCCGGCGATCATCTATAAGTTCCAGAGATTGCGAAGAGACCTAATAACCATGTTGGCTATTAGACATACCACATGAGGATTCGCTTGATGCTAGTAAGGTCTGGTGAACATGTGACCAGTGACCATCAACTGTCCCCAGTGAGCGCTTACTCAACTTGCATGTCAGCGTACTTTGGTACGCATTCAGAACAGCTGGCTTCGCCAGTTGGCTGGTGTCAATGCGCTCACAACGTCGTAGTGGGCGACCGCCAAAACGCATCCGCATGTCAGCACATACAAGTGCATGATCAGTGTCCACACATGTGCGCCAAATCGAGTGACAATTCTGAATGCAGCTTCTTCAGCGGTAACTGATAGCAATGTGATCGATCTGCGTCCAAGGCTGGTGGGCGCCAATTCAATCTCCGGCGGGTGCTGTGTCGGGAATTAGTGCTCGCAAGAAATAAGCGAGCATCTTCAGACAAATGAAGTAACCGCCCACCGTTATCATTACGGGAGCCTACACCGTGCTGACCGCCCAGATGCATTTCATCAGTGGGCAACCTTCCAACTTGCGCGTTCAAATCCCCAGCCAGCACAACAGTGTCCGTGCTTCTTCTATGGCGAAGGAGCTAGGTCAGTTGGCGGTAAAAGTCGTTCTTTACCGAATCATCGCTACAGTTCGTGGGTGCGTAGGCAGCGAAGTCAAAGCACAATTCCTAGGAATGTGCAAAGATGGCGAATTGAAAATAAAATTCCAAAGCACACAAATGGTAGTATTTTCGGTAAAGATAGGTAGTGAGTATCCAATGCTATTGGAAAGAGCATTGAGAATATTGATCCCATTCGCAACAACTTATATCTGTGAAAGTGGATTTTCGACAGTGGTGACAATGAAAACAAAAGCAAGGAATCGAATGAAGTTGGAACACAAATTACCACGTGCATTATCCAAAACTGCACCAAATATACCAAAAATTGTTAGCGTTAAGCAATACCAACCGTCTCATTGATGTATATCGCCTTTGCAGTGCCCACATCGATGCATCGAAATAACTGTTTTCGATCCCTTATTGATCAAGAGTAATTGCGAATGGCTATCACGTCTCGTAGTTAGAAGCAAAAAAGAACGATAGTTATTCGTTAGTTAACGGCTAAAACGGAAATTTGGGGGCGAGGGTTTTGGTTATAGGAAACCCGATTTGTGAATACCATCCTCAAAAAGGTTAAGAACCGCTGGTGTACAGCAACATGCAGAAAAGATAAGCGTGATATCGCTTTCTAACAACGCCATCAAAGTCGCATCCAGGATGAGCAAGAATACTTCGGACGGGGTAGTTAATGAAAGAATGTCGTGTCTTTTCTTCGCATTACACTCAGATGAGAGGACGGACGTTACATCTTGGTCCGAGCTACTTGTTTATGTGCAGTACATAAAAGGCGACCGCTTCAAAAAAGAGTGCTTGTTCTCAGAATCACTGAACACCACTACACGACTTGCGATGTGCATTAGCCGAAACCGCACTAAATATGCCAGAAACTGTTGATTCATCACCACTTGATTTAAGGAAAAATTGCTCAAGAATAGGGGTTTTTTTTATTTGCATGGACGAAAATAATCACATAAGGGATTCATTTTCCATACTTTAAAGCAAATATTGCAATAGTTATTAGGTAATTGGCTTTTGAAAGTTTGGGGGTAAATGCTTATAGTGAACCCGTCTTGTGGGTAACGGCCTCAAAAAGGTTGGGAACCACTGGGCTAGGAGGAACTATGCTTGTTCCGCCTTACAGTAAAACCCACTGAATCCAAATTAGTTTATTTTCTCAAATTTGTTGGTCGTCCTCATATACCCTGCTTACCTGGCGCGCTTATTTTCTTTCATTTTCGGTGATCATTGTGTGACATCCTCTAACTTACACTTGCCCAAGATCATTCCTAAAATAGATCAGACTTAAGATACATTTTTAGTTGCACTGTTTTGTTGCATTATCGCGCATTTACTGCCAAGTCTGTGTGTTCGCTTTCTTTAAAATTGTATTTGTGCTGTTCAATATCCCGGTGTCGCTGCGCTTGAGGTGAAAGTCGAAAAACCGCCACCTCAATTATACTACGTCCAGGAGAAGATGAATCGTTGCTAGGGGGGTGAACAGGATGCACGGTCCTCGTGACGGTGCTAGGCTCAAAGAGTGGTTCCATGCGTCCAGTGGGAACGGGCTATGGCCCAATCAACGCCTTGTGTGCGTCTGGTATGCATTATTTCCCAAGTAGGCAGGAATGCTTCTGCTCTGTGTGTTGAAGGAGTGTGGGCCGGCTCCGTTGATGAAAAGGGGCACCCACCCGCATGCCTCCGGTCTCATTCCTTCGGGTTTACACTGGATATGGGGTGTGTGGTTGGAGATGTTGGTGGTGCAGCGCAAGCCACCAACTGTCTGTTTGTAGGCGCAGGCATCTTGTGACTGGTCACAGTGACAGGCGAATCCGAAACCGGATGCCGCCAACCATGTATGTCCCTTGCTGAGGCTGATGTTACATTCATGATGTTTCTTCACTGCAGTTGGGGTAGACCAACTTACACTTAAACCAAGTCTTTTTAAGCTGGATAAATTTCATTCCAGTTTATTTGGTTAGTTTTGCCGATCTGAATAGTCTTCTATTAGCTGGCCACGTCGCTTACGCTAATTGCGCTTATCTTCGGTAATTTTGTTGCGTTTGTAGCATTTTAACTAACTCGTGGACATTTCTTACTTATCACGGATTTGTTGCTAACCAACTTAATCATATGGTAATTTAGCGAAGAGTTATGCCACCGTATCGGTATGCATTATTGGATTTATTTTATTTCAGCTTGTCGTTTAAAGTGAATGGCTGTTGTTTGATATCCCTGGTATGGTTGCGCTTGATGTGCATGTTGACAAGGTGCCTACCTGTCTATTTCCCACAACCTCCTTCATACTGGCTCCAGGAGACAGTTGGTCGTTGCTGGAGGGGACGGGGTGCACGGTCCTTGTGGCCGTGCTAGGCTCGAAGAGTGGTTCCATGCAGTCAGTGTGGAGCGGACTACGGTCCAGCCACCGCCTTGTATGCGATTGATTCCTCAAATACAGCGTGCGTGTGTTTGCCTGTGAAGGAGTGTGGGCCGGTCCCGTTGATGAAACGTGGCTCCCATGCACATGTCTCCTGGTCTCATTACTTCGGGTTTACACCGGATATTGGGTGTGTGGTTGGAGCTGTGGGTGGTGCAGCGCAAGCCACCCATAGTCCCTCTGTAGGCGCAGGTGTCCTGTGACTGTCCTAAGGAGGTCGCAATGTCAGGTAAATCCAGAACCGGATGCCGCCCACCATGTGTCTCCCTAGCGGATTAATGCAGCTCCACTTGAGAGTAAAGGTGGATTAAATCAAGTTTGGAAAACTCTTGGCCGCCAGACAGAGTTGCGCATAGGTCATGTATCCGCGGAATAGGGTAGTATTCTGACGTTGCTTGGTTAACAGTTAATTTGTAGTCGCCACAGACACGAACTGTGTCATCGAGTTTACTGTACTGGAACAATCGGTGTGGCCTAAGATGAATGGTGTACTGACGATACTATCCCATCATTTTGGAGGCACTCCAACTTTCGGACGGACAGCAAAAGGCACGCTCCTTACTATGAAAAAGTTCGGCTGTATTCCGTGTGATATTGAAAGAAAGTTTGAAAGCACGCAGTTTACCCGGCAAGCATACATTCTCAACAATGAAGGCACGTTTGGAATATGGTCCATTCTTCCGACGGTTTGAAATAATTCCGGCATATGTTCGGGTCAGTTGCTGCCAAGAAAGTTCGGGCTATTAGTGCTAAGAAAATTTAATGGAAAGGTGAAAGTGTCGGTCCCATGAGTAACCTTTACATCACACATCCGCAGCCCATCGAATGATTCACCAGTATAAGAACGCAAAATAGACTGTGTCGGGACCAGCGGTAGGTCGAGCAGTGTGGCATTGTTGACAAACGTGACTGTGGTCTACGTATCGATTCCTAGGCGCACATGTTGGCCTTCATTCTCCAATTCCACAGTGTATCTCGTGCATATGCGATGTGGTAATAGGTGGATTCAACTAAGATATGCACTCATCGGAATTCTCTACTGTCCGGACAGTATTTAGTGTAGGGTGAACAACGGGACGTGGAAGCGCTGATTAATCGCAAACATTCGCGAGATGTCCGATCTTGCCGCACTTGTTTGAGTCTACCCTGTCATGTCTTTCGCTACACCTGTAGAACAAAAAGGAGTGCTTGGAGTTCGGTGACAATCTAAGTTAGACCGTGTGCATTACGTCTGAAGGGTGGTCTTGTTGGTGATATATTAATTATCAAACCACACTTCATTGTCTAACCAATGTGCATGCAGCTTTTCAGATAAGCTTGATTTCGTCTTAAGAGAGTGGTGTTCTCGCGAATACCAATCAGTAGACATTTGAAAAGTTTAGGTTATTTTAATTTCGTGGGCAGTACAGTTCCGTTCAGTTGATCAACTATGATCCGAGCATCAAAGTGCGGTGGATCCAGCTGCCACGAGTCACATCGCAAGAATAACAAGCAATAACAAAGGTAAGAGATTATGGTTAAAAGCAAACAGAATGCAAAGAAAATGGAAGCAAGGGGAAAGTGCGATAAACTAAGCAGAATGGGACGAAAATTAACAAGTATGTGCAAGAAACCGAATGTAGGAACGCCATTGGCTTCCTGACTGCGATATGTCTGACACGGTCTCCAACCATTGGTGTGGACCGTCCCAAGGCCCCCTTCAAGAAGACGGCACGCACCAGCCTGACCAAGTCTCGCAGTCAATTTCTTCATCCCACTATACCACATCATCGACTGACCACCTCGCGGTTTCGCCCATGTTGGTGCAGCCACGGCGTATAATGCACGCCGAAGAAGCCGGAAAACGGACATACGGAGGACATGGCTAAATCAACGTAAGCGATTAATATTCAGCAAACACTCCAGTGAGGAACCAGAAAGCTTCGTGCCAAAAACCAACTTTTGGGCCTCAGCATTGTTCACCCCGTGTTCCCACCAAACGTGAGCAATACTCCGCAAGCACCGGTGATCAAACACAGCCAAGAGTTTAATGTCTTCACCTTGAACTGAGCAGGTCTCTGATCCATACAGTAAGACCGGTATTACCGCAGCGTTATACACCCTACCTTTCGCTGAAATGTCGATATCTCGCCATCTCTATAGATGGTTGTGTCTCTAGAAAGCCACATGAGCCTTGCGGCAGCTTTCAAGTGGAGGAAAACCACCAACCTCAGTCGTCTGAATGTGTGCCTCTGCTCTAACCCTTGGCAAGGAGTAAATTTGTGGTCGAAGCAACAACGACCAGGACGGAAGCCAGTCTGGCTTTCAGTGATTTAGTCCTCACGGGACCAGTAAATCGTCGGAGAATGATCCCCGTGAGGAGTTTGGATGCAATGGAAACAAGGCTGATGCCTCGATGATTTTCGCACAAAGTACGCTGACCCTTCTTGTAGATGGGCACGACAGTTGACAGTCGCCAGTCTGTAGGCACTTCTTCACTGTTCCAAATCGTGTTAAACATAGTAGCGAGTGCAGTCAACAAAGGATGATCACCAGCTTTCAGCAAAGATGGAAGACGGTCGTCCGATCCAAGATCGTTATTAAAAAATTTCATGGGGAGGAGCTTAGTATAACGTCAATCAGGCAGGGACTGCTGTATGCGCGGTATAAATTTGTTGGCACATTCTTCTTCTCCTTGCCGTAGTTAGGAATAATTCAGTCGTGCAGTAAGCACGTGTTGTTGCACGCCCAAAATCCTATTTGGAGCTTTCAGTCTGACAGAAATATTTTTGTACAATCGTAGCGCATCGAAATGCCTGACTCTCTGTGCTAAGATGTTGTCGCAAGAATTTAACAGAATGGTACTCAGGAACACTGATGCGAAGATTTGCAAGTCTGAATAACTCAAGATAGGAACAAAACGTTCGCTTCCACCGATTCCAAACTGCAACTGATAACTTGGAAGTAGTTTCTTTCCAAAAAGGATCAGATGGAATAAGATGACTCATAACGAATAAATCCAGGTAGACTCCGTCTACAATGTTAAAGTCTACGCGTGCGGAACTAACGTAAGGTTCGCGAATGCAGTATGTCTCGTAGCCGAGCCGATGCAAATGAAATAAAACACCCTGAGCCGATCGTACGCGTTGTGTATTGCGACAAGAACCATGTACAATGCATCCACACGTAGTTGGTAATAACTCGTCAATGAGTGGGTGAGCGACAGACAGAGCTTCACGCACATAAACATGGACAGTCAATGCTGAGTGTGTGAACATCTGGCTGGTGATAGTGATTCATAAGCTACCTGTAGCAGCTACCGGAGTCATATCACAAGCCCCGACAGTACAAAGTGATCGTAAGACGTCCGGTCCAACGCCGTCAAGGGGAGCTGCGGCTGCTCTGAAAACCATTGATAGATGAAATCATCATACCTGTTCCAATTAAGGTAAGCTACATCGCATGAGTCAACTTGCTAGTTGACGTCCAGATTTGGAAGAAAGCCGAAAGACCATGATCATGATACACCGGAAGCAATTTAACTCAGCAGTGGACTCCGTAGCTCCATAGGTCCACGTCAGCCGTTCCTCTGCCCTACGCCAGAGAATCGTAAAATTCTATAGTTTAGGAAACCCCAAGACCTAGCACCTCACAGAAATCATATGCACCCACAACACATGGTCGGGATGTGAAGCGAACTAAACGACAAAATTGGGCCGATGTGTGCCGTCCGTGTAGCTCGTTTCATATTCTGATGGGGTTCTGACGGAGCCTGTACTACATGCAGAAAGTCGGTCCAGTTTTGGGGTCACGTTTGACAGACGTTCTGTTTTATTTGTAACGTTGGCAACATTTGTAACACCGCATGGAGCTCTTCGCAGCCTTCAGCAACATCTGAAGATGCACAGTAAAAGTTTTTTCTCACTTACATAAAATTCCACATTTCAATCCTTAAAAATTGCAACAGGCACAGGAGACAGGTTTACATCAATGTGTGTGTAGTATGCTAAAACACAAAATCACCGCCATACACCACTACGACGGTGAATTTGCAGTGTTGGCTCGTTGGCCCTAGTTAAGAAGTTCGGTCTCTTTTCTGGTAAGACTAAATATACTCCGAGGCAACGGATCAGAATAACAGGCAAAGATTGTCACCGTCACTGAAATCCGGACTTATCTCCCAAGATCACACGTGTACTTCAAGGAAGCTCAGATGGAGAGCAAGCAGCAGCTATCGACCGAGGCGACAGGGGAAGCGAGTAGTAAAGTTGTAAGACGGGATGGAGCTTTATCGGTGAGAAGGTTACGCAAAACCAAATCTGAGAGGATAATTCCAACAGGGAAATTATGGGTGGCTATCAGCCAGATGATAAGTGACTGGACATGCCAGAAAATACGGCAAGTGTGGTGAACACATCTCACTGACCAAATCGTTAAGCACCAAAAAACCCTGATAGCTAAGTCCAATAGACCGAGCAGCGTTGGAAAACGCAAGAAGGGTCTGACGGTAGTAAATGGAAGATGGTGAAAGGAGTTTAGAAGCTTACAGAAAGCCGACAATCAAGGTAACCCAGTGAAGGAAAAGTTAAACAATGGGTAGTGAAGGGAAAAGAACTTCCGATAAACTGAGCCCAGTACCTCTGAGCTCAATAGGTCATACAGATGAATGTCAGTCAAAACGTGGATCGATAAAAAGACACGACCAAAGGGGCTAACGATGATCGGAATGAACTGAAATCAGAGACCATAAAATTACAATGCAAACATGTGTCGGTTGATCGATCCCACTGAGTACTGAAGCGGAATCTGAACTCAGACGGCGTTTTACATTGGAGAGAAACGCAGTGGGCTTCACCACAAAGACAGGATCCTATTGTATGCCTCTGGGAACTGGTCACACATTCTAGAGCATGGTGAATTCTAACGGTCTCATGGTGAGCGATGGCCATAATAACGAATGGCAGGATGTGTCTGTGGTTTGGTATAAGGGACATCATTCCAAAGAAGAGGCAAGCTACCAAATAAAACGCAGCTAGTTTGTCGCGAAAGTTGGAGACAAAATCCATGGTTAACTTTGGTGCACATCGTGGATGCATTTAAGCCAAAAACAAAGTGCACGAATCGGTGGTTACAAACTACAGAACCCGGTTGGAAAAGGGTATGTTCACAGTATGGAATAGGATATACTTCCGTGGGTACAACTGAACTTACTCGCAAGGTGCAACTCAGACGGTTTGGTCTCAGGTCTTGAACCAACATTGCCTGAGATAAGTCGATGATCAAAAAAAGGTGTCGAATCTGGAGGAAAGTGTGAGATGAAGATGGGCGATTATGGTGAAGTCGAAAAGAGCCGTGACTCGAATTACATGCAGCCGCAAATCGCAAAGTAGATGGGTAGTAGTATGTGACACGTGTTCACCATTCAAAGAGGGAGAAACAAAGACAAGAAAAAGTATGTGAGACGCGAGATATTCACGATTAGGGTGAGATTGAGAGGAAATCGCCAATGTCAATCTAACAAGTAATTGATCGGTGAAAAGCAATGGAAATATGGCTCAAACCTTCCGGAGAACGAGAGGAAATTCTGTACGCGGTCTAACAAGATTCAGTAAGTCAGTCATTCGGTGAAGACTTGATCGAACTGTAGGGTGGGATGGAATAACGGCGAATAGACCGCCAAGAATTTCCAACAGACCTTTCCTATGGTGTCCGGAGACTAAGTGAGGAGGAATCACGATGAAAACAAAAGGACAACAATCCCCTAGCAACTCAAAAGCATCGTCTTGGAATTGAACAGTGCTCGTCAAAATGGAAAAACGTTGTGGTCAGTTCGTGAAATGTTCAATTAGCGTACGCTAACCTAATTAGATGCAGCGACGATCAAAATCGGAAGCGCAAGCAACTAAAACTGTCTTGTTGGAATTATGAAGGAAGCACGTGAGTTGCGTATGAAATAGACTTTCCTGAAAAAGTTAATCATTTACTGATAAAGTGGTAAATAAATCAATGTTGACATGAACAGGTCTCGGCGGCCAACCCAAAGGTGGGTGGCTTTAGAATTCAACAAACAGAAAAGCCCCTCTTTATTTTACCGAAGGGTCCGGTAGTTTAAATTAACAGGACAATCCATGGAAAGTGTGCAAGTAGTGAAGAAAGGATATTCTCGGTCTTTTTGATGCAATCATAAACTAGACTTGTCCGTTGCAGCGTGATTCCAAATGGCACCGGTGATGCACAGCGGTTGATGTGGGTTCGGGTAATGAAAAAACAAAAGTGATTATCACATCGCAAAGAGGGATAAACAAAAAAGTAGAATTTAAAACAGTAAATGCCTTTCAGTAGTTTGAACAACGAAATGAGGAGACAAATACTTGAAGATGCTAGCATTTCGTATTATGTCGTCAGGACCAAGAGAATAAAGTGGAAATCTGTTGATGTCTCATAGGGCACAGTCAAGCCAATCAAATTCATGGTTGTGGTCATTATTGTTGGCACTAGGACCACAGCAACCGCACATTGACAACAAATTGCTTTTAGACACATAAAGC
The DNA here is from genome assembly GCA_944474145.2 of Dicrocoelium dendriticum. NCBI lineage: Eukaryota > Metazoa > Platyhelminthes > Trematoda > Plagiorchiida > Dicrocoeliidae > Dicrocoelium > Dicrocoelium dendriticum. The sequence goes on from OX104066.1 coordinate 109,285,935, forward strand.
TGATCTAATTCGGCTTATCACGACGGCCTCGGCAAATCGCAAAAGACGCGAAGCTGTGTGATGCAATAAGATCCGGAACGCCGATATAGGATTAATCCGATGACGAGTCGCCAAAATGTGCCTGCCTATGGAGGACGCCGACGGCTTACTAGAACACGTATCGTCGGAGAGGTATCGATTAACTAAGCGCTGAACCCAGTTTGGTAATTGTTCCTTTACTCTGAAATCCAAAACCCGTTCGGTTCTGTTGATGTAACTGATACCGCAGTCACACACTAACTGGTAAACACAATATGATTTGGCGCCGACGGGTTCGTCTTTCTTTAATGAAGGTAACAGCAACTTTCGGGCTCTGTTGATAATCACCGCCGCGGTAACACAGTACGTAGCCGAATGGCCGAGAAGATGCGTTTAGTTGTTCTTCTTGTTGCGGTGTTTTCCTTGAATAGTAGCTCGATGTATAGCTTTTTCTTTGGGGATGTCAACGCCATTTCGTTAAGCGGTACAACCTGTCTATTCTCCAAAGCGTTTTAGTGGTTAGCTCAATCTCCTCAGCCAGGCAGTCGTTGGAGCAGATACATATGGCCCGAGTGAATAATGTTTTTACCAGCGCGCGTTTGTGTGCCAACGGTGAAACGTTGGTGAAGTGTAGATATTGGCCGGATCATGTTGTCTTCCGGTATACCGACCCTTTAATGAGCCCATTATCTATGCGACTCATGAGAATGTCAAGTTATGGAAGACGCTCATACGATTTGAATTCAAGTCACCTTCAGGTTGGCTTGAACACTAGTAAGTTGGTCTACTAATCGTTCGATTTGCATCCACGTGAAGCTACAAAGATGGCCACGCGGAAGCTAATTGCAGCCACTGCTTCCAAATCAGCAAGTTTTGTGACTCTAACCATTCAGACCAAAGTTGTTTCTTTATCCCCCGCTCAATCCGCATCGTACTACACTTGCTGTGATGTCGTGCTGATTGGCTTCACTGCCGCATCTTGTGTACAGCATAGTTGACTACCTGAACTGGGCTAGAGGCATTGAATAAATAAACCGGAAACCATTTAGTTGCAACTGCACCTTCGATCTGGCAGTGAACGAAAGCATGAAAATTGGTGACAAGCAACAAATGTCCGCCGACAAAGAATGTTCACGGTCAGCCACATTGTTGTGCAGTCAAAAACCGGCAGCCTACAAAAAAGTAGTGTACAGTAATGTAACGGCTAAACAGAACAAAAGCAGCAGATGCCTGGAAGAAGAAATCAAGAAACGATAGCTGTTGTGGAGTGGTGTGGTGATAAAAAAAGGTGAACAAGTGTGATCTTTGGAGCAAATTCTCACGAGAAAGTGCTTCACAAATTTGAAAAAGAACCTACGGATGCAGTGAAGGGGAGGTGGACAAAAAGAATCCGTCTGGTTTGATATTGTTTACTCAACAAACTGCTGACAGTTAGCCAGGCAGTGCACAAAAGTCAAATGAGTGAGTTTATGAACTCAGTGATTTGCAAGCAGAAGGACGAACATGTGCCTCTTGTTGCATTAAAAGATTACTCTGTGTGGGCACTTTTAACAGTCGCTCGAGGATAATTAAGAACCAACACCTGGGAAAAGATACGAAACACCGTTCGTTTTCGTTCTACTAACTCCCCAAGACAGATGAAAATCGAGGTTAGAGACAGACCAAAAGCAGTTACTGAATGGTTCGTTTGTGGGAGCGCGTTGAGAGGAGTAGAGTTGGATGAAACCGCAAAGTAATATACGACTTACCATTCCAAGGCGAATGAATCCATCCACCTTCAAACCAGTGCGCTGTCGTTTCTTCCTCAACGCTGAATGCGCGTTGTAGACAAACTTTTCCAGGGTGCTCACCAGGTGGCCAGTGTCGTCCTCGAGTATGTTGTTCCTGTGAGAGTTGCGATAAAGTGGTGTGGAAAAAGGATGCGTCAAGCGTATGTAATGCGAAACAATCTAAAACCCAAGAAAGGTCAAGAAATATCGACAAACTTCCGTTTCGGTGTACAATGAAGCATGAACAACCGAATACTGATAACAGAGAGCGATAAGATAAAGATCGGTGTTGCCCCATCGTAGGTGGATCGGGCACATGCGCAGAATCACGTCGCCGATTCCTGTGCGGCGGTAGCACATTGCAGTTGCACTACACCTTATCTGGGTGTGATACGCTCCTTATACCTGCAGTCCACAAAGTGCGTCTCAAGGAAGCTCCTAAATTCCGACACCAATTTCGCCTCGACTAGCATCTCCGGCAATCTCTTCCAATATTTCACCACTCAAAGCTTGAACCATAGAAAATAAGCGAGGTGCTTTAAATCCGATACCACTAGTTTGTATCGATATCCACGTGTGCTGCTTGGTGCGCGAACATGCAGTAACGGCTTCAACATATCGAAGTGTCCTAGGTGCAGTATCCGGTGCGTCATAATGAGATCAACTCGAAGCCGACGATATGACAGGGTACAAAGCCCTAGTCTCCTACATCGGTCCTCATACGACATACCCCGTAAACTGGGGATGAACCGGGTAGCTACATGCTGGACCCGTTCCAGTCTCTCATCATCACCATCATTACACGTTAGCTGGAGGTGGAAAACACCTCAGCTATTGTGCCGCAATACAAAAGGCAAGAAAAGAAGAAAAACAAACAGTGGCACGCCCGCTGAGTCCCCAGTAACGGATGGACATCGTTCCGGAGAGCTAACAGCTGGCTGCCGTAAAAGAAAGTCATATTATGCCTAACGATTGAGATCGTGATTGGAGGGGGATGCTAAACAGGAGGGGGATGGACAAAGGAACTCACAACACAAACGCCATTGGGGCGGGCTCTTCGCCACATCAGCAAGTGTGTCCAACCAAACGTGTTCACCGTCCTTAGGACCCCAGCCAGGCAGTCGGGATGCAAATATCGACGCCAACTTCGAAGTGAGGGTTTTCATTTCTCTCGACCAATTCATCACGGCCTCTCCTCCTCCTCTTCCAACCGCACCCACAACACGCAAACAATGCACGTCGCGGGAGTCGGTGTGCTGGCATGCGCAACACGTGGCCCAGCCATCGGAGCCTGGTGCGTGATATAATGGTGCTGAGCGGTTCACTCGCTCTTCCTGCACCAAATACATGACGCCGAACACGCTCATTGCTCACGCGGTGTTCCCACAAGACATGAGCTAAGCTGCGAAGGCAGCGATGATCGAATGTGACGAGTCTCTTCATGTCTGTCGACCGGATGGGCCAGGTTTCACAGCCATATAGGAAAGTTGAACGGACGGCTGCGTTGTAAACTGTGCCCTTCAGGGCGAGAGTAATGTCGCGTCTGTGCCACAGGTGGCGGAGATTGGCAAAGCACCTCGAGCTTTTGCTATACGGTTCGTAACCTCATTTTCAATCCCACGGGTGCTAATATAGCTGCCCAGGTACTTAAATTCCTGAACGACGTCTAGCAGATCACCACCAAGCGTTAGCGCAGGGTTGGGTCTCTGCCAAGCTTGGAGAAGTACTTTGCATTTCGATGGAGCAAAGCATAGCCCAAAACGATTGACAGCAGTGCCAATCGGTCCAGTGCTGTTTGGCATGCTTGGGAGCTGTCACAGATTAGGGCAATATCGTCTGCATACTCCAAATCAAGAAGTCGCTCACCAGGGAGTAGCTCCACACCTTCTATGTCGTGTCCAGCGAACGCTGTTTCCATGACTTCATCAATAGCGAAGTTGAAGAGGAAAGGCGACAGCGGGCATCCTTGTGTTCCAGTCTCTGCATCTCACCTATTGTGATAGGACAATAGCCAGGTGAGCCGTACTCAGCAAAACTATGACAACCACATTTCGGAGACAATGCAATGTGACCGACCGAATCTAGAAGGATAGTAGTATCACTCCGGACGAAGCTACTCCGTGCCCAAATTAACAGAGTCGTGCACAGAAACGGTTGAGGTAATTCATGAGCGGTTGATAGAGCGATAGCAAGGGGCATGGACAACAGCAGTGAGCCGGAATATCGCACCGACGCTTCACCGCACGAGACTATCAACAGCCCGTGCTAGAGATAGGGAGAGGTCGCCCGCACTTATGTGGAATCAAATCAGTGGCCGGTAGACAATAGACCAGACGATGCCTGAAGCACGTGGCCATCGACCCAGGTTGTAGTACAAAAGCTGAAAGCAGTAATCTCCGCTCACACCCAAGGAAGACAATCAAAATAACGCAAAAGACTGTTAACAAATGAGTGTGGTGGAGATGAACTCTACTTTTAAGACCACTCCCTGTCAGCCCTGCTTCGTAGAAGTTGAACGCCTACATGGTAAGCCTTCAGATACCTACCAACGGTACAAAGGTATCATGATTATCGTCATTGACTCCATCATCGAGCAGTTCAGTCTACTGAGTCGGTTCAACAGAGTGCACTAGCTGATAAAATGCACTTTGAGAAGAAGGACGGCAATAAACTGCCAACTCTGGACGTGCGAATTCTAAAACATGGGTGGATTAGAAGTTGGTGTTACACACACGTTGTTCTATCATTCTACACGTTAGCTAGAGGTGAGTAAGATGCCACAGTTGCGCCGCAATACATTTTAACCAGACGGAATGGCTGAGTAAAAACGTCACACAAAAAAGAATCTTGTGCGGTGCAACGACGACATGATGGTGGTCGGCCTGGGAGAGCGAAGAATATGGCGAGGGACAAGGAAACTCACTATGAGGTCGACACTTCGCTATCACAACAAGTGTATCCAACCGAACGTGCTCATGGTTTTTCGAATCCAAACCGGGGAGTCGATAGGCTCCAACTGATGCCTATTTCCAAGTGTGAGCTTTCATTCCTCCTGACCATGTCTTCCTTTTTGTCCCTTTAAATTCTAGTAGTACAAACAACGCACCTCGCTGGAGCCGGTGTATTGGTGTGAAATCACAGTGTTGGATCACTTGCTCTTCCCGCGTCATAAACAAGACACTCGTTTTTCACACAGTGCTCCCGACAGATATGAGCAAAACTACGAAAATATCGGTGGAAGGTAACCAACCTATTTATGTCCCTCGATCTGATGGACCAAGTTCCGCAACCGTGCAGGAGAGTTGAACGGAAGATTGTACCGTAGATTCTACCTTTCCTAGCGTGCGCGATGTCACGCTGGCGCCACATATGCAGCCAAGTGAATACTGTATTATAGAGCAAGTAGAAATGAATTCTGCACAACTCGTACGAAATAAGGTGAAAACATTATAAAAATTGTCAGCTGTGAATATGGCAATTGTTCTCATGCGACACTGAACATATTTGACTCACGGTATTCCAGGACTCACAAACGTGAAATGTCATCGTGGGTGTACAATCGTTCTCTGAATCGAATAGTGGTAAAACCTAAATCTAACAACGTTTTGGAGTGTTGCACAGATGTTGCCTCCATCACAGGTTCAGGCAAACTGTTCCAAATATTTACCACTCTCCGTACGAAGCACAGTGGGTGGGGAACGTGCTTCCCATCCGGCACGACAAGTTTGTATCTGTGTCCGCAAGTGCTGCATAGTCCTCGTAAGTGCAGCGTTCGCCTCAGCATGGGGAAGTCACCGAAATGTAGAATACAGGTCATAATGAGGTCCATTCGCACCCGACGGTAGGAAGGGTGTATAGGTGTATAGTCCTAGTTTTTCGCACCGATCTTCATACACCAAGCCACGTAAACTCGGGATGAGCCTGGTAGTAACGTGTTGGACCCGTTCGATCTTTTGTGTCTCACCTCGAATAATCGGAAGGTAGGCGAGCCAACCGTACTCTAGCATTGGTCTAATAATGGAAGAGAAGAGGCGAGTGGCAACCTCTTCAGACCATGTGTCGAAGCTATGTTTGAGCGCCAAAAGCATGCGCAGTCCGTTACGATATAGCCTGTCAGTGTTGTCCACGGACTTCAAATCGTAGCGCGAGAGTACAATTAGGTCCTTCACGGAGGGCGTGGGATATAGCGATTGGCCGTCAGCACCCTACTCCAGGCTCGTAAATACAGACTTGGCTGGGTTGACCGGGAGATGCAGACCATGCGAATAGGCCATTGAAGTTTTGCTGAAGTAGGCCACAGTCGTCAAGAGCGTCAATTTCTCTCCAAATCTTCATGCCGTCCGCAAATAAGACACACGGCGACCGGAGAAGCTGAGGTAGATCGTTGATGTGGATCAAGAACAGATTGGGCCCCAGCACAGTGCCTTGAGGCGCGCCACTTGTAGAGGGATACCAGTCAGATAAATGGTCGTCCACCTGTACCCTCTACTTTCGTCCAATAAGAAAGTCGCGGATCCACCGGTGCAGTGAGCCAGCGACATGGCACATCCTGAGTTTGTGAAAGAGAAGCTTTCGGCTGACCTTGTCGAACACTTTACTGAATTCGATGAATATCATGTCGACAGACTTCCCCTTGCTTATTACCTTCAACCGCTCATGCCTCGTCACAAGCAAGTTTGTATTGCATGAGCGGCCTTGCATAAAACCGTGCTGTGCGGTCATCAGAACCCATTTTGACTGTAGCAACTATAGCAATCCCTTCTTCACGATTTTCTCAGCAACCTTTGCTAAAATAAGTGTCAGACAAATTGGCCTGTAGTTATCTACTTTGCTAGGGTCGCCGCCTTTCGGAATAGGCTTCATCACCGAACATTTCCAGTCAATCGGCAACGAACCTTCAGACAGCGACCTGTTGAAAAGATCAGTCACGACAGGAGAGATGATGGTCGAAATTGACTTGAGAATCCGTGGGTGAAGCCCATCAGCTCCGACAGGTTTGGTGCCGTCAAAGTTGGCGTGTAGTTGACATACCTCTTCAACGCCACAATCCAGACTGTCGAGTTCGGTGAAAGTGGTACACGTCGAACTCGGAACAGACACCAGGTCATTTGCGAACACAGAAGCGAAGTGCGCAGCCAACGCGAACGCACGCTCAGTGCTGGAGGTTAGGGGCTGTCCATCCGGGCCATCCAGCACTGGCACATCACCTGCCCGTTTCAGGCGTCGCTTCACGTAAGCAAAGATTCTCTGTGGGGCGGTCTTCACGGCGATTGCGAGCTGTTCTTCGAAATGTCGGCGCTTATTCCTTTTTGCACTGTCGCAGAGGTTCCGCTGACTTTTGTACCCTTCGTAGTCATTGGCAGAGCCAGAGAGGAGGAATCTGTCCCACAGTCTGCGCCGCTTCTGAGCCAGATTTCCATACTCCTTGTCAAACCAATGAGGCTTAATCGGTCCAACCTTCCGACATTTCAGTGGCACAAATTGGGAATACAATTACGTTAATCTATCTTTTATAACTATCAAACAGTCTTCCACAGATGCAGCTTGTGACGAGAACCAATCCAGTTGGCTCGTAGCTCGAGCTAGAACATCGAAGTCCGTTTTCCAGTAGTTGTAAGCTGGTTCCAGCGGACGTGAATAGGACAAAGGTAATTTCATATCAGCTATGAGCACTAGGTGGTCGCTTATAGCCACAAGCTCCAGAAACCGTACGTCACGCACTCGTTGTTCGTAACTCGTTAGCATCAGTTCGAGGCAGGACGGGGTTGAGCGTGTTATTATGTGTGTTGGCTGGCATACGTGTTGCGATGCACCAGTTTCAAGTACCTAATCCACGAACTTTGCTTCAACCTCACTATGTCCAGGCATCAAATGCACATCAGGCCATCGCATTCGAGGACAGTTAAAATCGCCCATAAGTGGAAACTGTGGACGACTAATGTGGGTTCGAAGATGGGGCAGCCAATCCCAACAACGACTCATGGGGCTGCGATAGACTGCGCCCACAAGTAGTTCTCCGCGTCTGAGGCGGATGGAGTAGCTCACACAAACCATCGTCACTTCGGTAGGTGCTCACAAGTCTCCCACGCAGTGAAGATCGGATGTAAAGCAAGACACCACCGCGGGCATTCGTTAGTTTATCGCATCGGAAGCACGAGTAATCGTTGAGTTCAAGTTCCTGGGTGTATAACTCTGAATGCAGTTATGTCTCTGCGAGTCCCACTACGTCTGGCCACTCAGGGGCAACGAAACAACAAAGCTCATCGCGCTTGTTCATAACACTGCAAACGTTTGTGAAGGCTACTTGCAGGCTGCAGCAGGAGCCGCCGGGCGTGTTTGAAGTGTGAGCAGCCTGTTTATCCAGATTGGTAGATTTTTGGAAACCACCCGAAAATTTACGATACGAAGATTTGTTTCTCCTCACCAGTACGTCTTTTCAGCTCAATGATGGCAGACTTGAGCCGCTCCCTGTCTACTGGGTCCAGGTCTGGACGAACATGGATCTTCACACCTTTCAGCCTACTTAGGTGGAACATGATCAGTCTTGGACTGGCTTCGTCCATAAAAGTGATTCTCATAGGCCGATTTTGTTGATCATTTTGCTTTCCAAGACGGGTAATTTGAATTAATTTTACTGAGTCCTCACCAGTGTCGAGGAGTCTGTAAATTAGACTCTGTAAAAACTCGATATCGTGATCGTAGCGCACTTGGGGTGATGGATCACTGGACTCCGGCGCGTGGAAGATCACGAGGTTATACCACCTCTGGTCGGAGGAGGTTGACATTGCAGGGCGAAGTATATTACCAGTCTCACGTGGTTTGGCTAACTGTTGACTTACAGAAGTTAAACGCCTAACATCTCTTCGTAATTTCGTTCTTTGTTCTTTCCACTGGTCTTCAGCACACAGGCTATCAGCTGCTGGGATATCAGTGCTCGTTAGGCACAACAAAGGTAAACAATTTATACCAGGTGAAACTGGGCTTCTCACAACGGTTGGACTTCATGCCAGTGAGTTTGTACGGGTAGGAGACGAAACCTGAGCTGAAACTTGAACGCTATTCGGGTTAGTTGTTGGGTCGAACACACGGAGCTGTTCGCAACGGAATGATGAAGCGTACACATCGGCCTCACTCTTTCTGGCTGTATCTTGTTTCGGCAAGTTTCACATAAAGTTTGAACGAAATCGTGTTGGATTTCACGATGAAAATGCTCAACTGATAATCCAACACATTGGATGTGGTAGTTAACTTGACACAAAACACACGTGAGGACATTTGCACGGTATCCGACTATCTTGGAACAAGTACCACAGGGTGATTGCTTCGGCATTGTGAATAATCCGAAAACAAGATGGCGACCAATTGCTGGAGAAAATGGCGATAGCAAGATCGCCGAAACCAAGCGGTGAAAACACAAGTATTTCTGGTCGAAAAATTCAGAATCAGAAATGAAACTGAATTGTATCTAAATTTCCACGAAATACTTCCAATGAACGAAGAAATCCAACACAAAGTGATCTTGTCAACACAGCCAAAAATAACCGACCGGAGGCCGCTATCCAACGTGACTCATAACCGTGAAACACAGGGAGACCTAGCGCGCTGTTTGTATTGCCGCAGTATATGAAGCTGCAATCCAGGAACCTTGGGATCTAGAAAGAATTTCAGCTTCGAGAAACCGAAAACCATTGGATACCCTACCGCGCTATGTGGTCCTGGATTATCCAGAAACACTCAGAGGTTTGAGCAAGAATGTAATTCTCCTTCCAAATGGTCGCAAACGAGGTTTTCATTTCGAGCTGTGGGAGAGAACACTATAGAATAAAGTGAATCAAACTTACACAAGATCCGAAATCATGATCATCATTACACGTTGGCTAAAGGTGAGAAACACCTCAGCTATTGTGTCACAATACAAAAGCACAGGATATATGAAAAAATGAGGTACTGATCACTAAAGCATACAAACCAAAAACAAGTAATATATTATTATGCACTGGGAATGAGATTGTTGTTGGAGGGGGGTGGACAAAGAAACTCATAAAACAAACGATAATGCGGTTGGTTCCTTGCCATATCAAGTAGTGTATCCAACCAAAGGTGTTCATGGTCCTTCGGACCCCAGCCACACATCTGGGAGGCACCAACCGACGCCAAATTCGGAGTAAGGGTTTTCATTCCTTTTAACCAAATCATCGATTGGCATCAACTTCTCTTCTATCCAGACCTCGAGCGCGCAAACAACGCATGTCGCGAGAGTTGGTGTGCTCGTGTGCGCAACACGTGGCGCAGTCATCGGAGCCTTGTGAGTGATCTAACTGTGCTGAACAGTTCGTTCACTCTGCCTGCACCAAACACGAGATCCGGAGTATAGCACAATGTCAGCGGTGACCGAACAGACTAGGCGCTCGTCTTGTAACCCGTAGGTCACCGGTTCGAGTCAGTGTATGTGCGGGCAGTCTCGGGATATACCCAGCCCGTGTGCGACTGGTGATGAATGCATGATAGAGAAGCTCAGGTAAATTGTGCCGGCTTATTGCTGATGTTCATCTTTAAAATATCGAGCAGGTGAATTGAAATCTACAAACTACTAGATCACCCATGATCCGAAACCGTAAAAAGTAATTAAGTAGCGGATTCGTACAATTTGGTCGACACAGGTCCCCGGGGTTTAGGTAAGGAGTGCAACGACGGACGGATTCCGAAATCTCTATATGACGTTAAGCGACACAATTTATCCAACTTGAAAACAGAACAAACTAGTTCAAAATGCACCGTCCAGTAAAGCCATAGTCACAAGGAAATTACCAGGTTTTTTCATAGCCCGATTCCCATCGGAATTCGCGTGCTGCATCGTCCATGTCGAGGGTGTGGTGATTTCGGTGACACTGTTTAATAGGGAGAACGCTGAAAAAAGAATGGAGATCAGATGATCAGCTACCGGCTTTTGTATATAGAAGTTAAAAGCAGTTTAAGTGCTACACAATTGTCCAAAGTTCTCGGAATCCACAACAATTTTTGTTGGTGAACTAAGTGTGTCCAAAATGCCCTAGTATGTTCCCAAGAACTAAAGGTTTTCAACTTTCGCATAGCAGACAGACCCGTTACTACATGTACTAATATACCTACACAGGTAGGAACGCCCAGTACTTAGAGTTAAACACAGGTAAGGTCGAAAATGGCTACGTGCCCAGTAAATTAATCTTTTTACTAAGGACGCCAAAAGTGCAGGCCATCCTGATGGAGTTAAAAGTTATGGCAACGTCCCTGACAGCCGATCAATTGCTTCTCTACCGGTTGCCGAGGAATCATTACATACTTGAATGAGAACAGGCAAGAATTGCAACCAGATTACTGTGAGCATGTTCTAAGGTAGTAAACTGTGAGGTGAAATAAGGCTTCAATGCATAACCCATGAACGCTCGGAAGCATGCGAGCGAACGTCCGGAAGCAATGCTTCGACTAAATGCAACGAGTTCATACTTACTGACAGTTAGCTCGTTTGCCAAGAGTAGTGCAAATGGGTAGTAACAAGGCTGCGGCACAATAGCGGAGGTGTTTTCCCACCTCTAGCTAACGTGTATAAAGATGATGAGTAACAAGACGCTCTGTGTCACCTAGCGAGTCAGCTAATCCAGGGACGACCAATGAGGAGGACATGACAGGCTTTCGTGTTTTACAAACGGCAACGAAAAAGCAACTGACTGAGTACCACTACAAGAAGTGAGAATGACATAAACTACAGCTCTGATTCGGTGAAAAAGGATTTCTATCACTAAGTTAACGATCTTCTTCGTTAAAGAAGAAGCTAAACGATCAAGTTGAAAATTGTCCTCTCATGAGCTTCATTTGGGCGGCGAACATGGTGTAGGCTTCCGTAAGGATAATGGTGAGTGGTTGCTACACCTGTGTGAAAATGCTCGTCTCTTTCTCGCGAGCACTAACTTTCGACACAACGTCCGCAGAAGAGTGACTTGGCGACCACCAGTCTCGGGCCAGCCATGGACGCGAATCAATCACATCGCGACTAGTTCCCGTTGGAGAGGCTTGGTGCAAAACTGTGGCTCGATTTGGAGCACCAGCGTGGATTCCGATCACGCTCTCGTGAGTGCCGACTCGCGGGTGCGTTTCGGCGGACGTCCGCAACGCCTATGTCGACGGATTGACACCACTCAGCTGGCAAAGCCACGTGTTCTGAATTTGTATCAAACTATGCTAGCATCGGGGCTGAGTAAGCGTCCACTAAATATCGTCGAAGATCACTGGTCGCATATTTATCAAACGTTACTAGCAGCAGGCATGTCTTCATGTGGTAAATCAAATTGCCAATTTAGACAATAGGTCTGTACAAATTCTCTGGAACTTAGGGACGCTCGCCGAAGTATTCCAGCTGGAAGGAAATACAATGAAACTCGCAAAAATCTCAGGACAAAGTTGTCTGCTAGCCTGAAGAGAGACCGCGAAGCCTGGTGGTCTCATCGTGCATCGGGAATGGAAACAGCCGCTACCGTTGGTAATCATCGTAAGTTATTCCGTCTGATACGGGAAATAGGCAGCACGAGACCTGGTGTTAGCGAGACAATATGCGGCGAGAGGGGACAGCCGATGCACAGTTTGTCAAAACGCTTGGGGGGTTGGGCAGAACATTTTGAAAGGCAATTTAACCAATCTGATTCATCGCTTTCTCTTGCGGGCATTGGGTGCCCTATTTCGTTGGCCGCCTACTTAGATCCGCCCTCACGCGCAAAGCCGAACATGAGACCAGAGTGTTGAAATTGCATAAGCAGCTGGTGCAGATAGAATTCTCCATCTCTCTACAAATTCAGGAAAACTGCTCCAATAGATGATTTACACGAGTTGATAATGGAAGTTTGGGAGCAGAAAACTGTCCAGACAGACTGGAGTCGCTCCGTCATTGTCCCAATTTTCAAGGGAGGCTCCCTTTCGGAATGTGGCAACCATAAAGGTATCAGTCTGATCTCAATTGCCAGTAAAGTACTTGCCTCTGTTGTTCTCTATAGACTGAATGACACACGTGAAGGCCAGATGCGAGAAGAACAAGTCGGGTTTCGTCGAAATCGAGACTGCATGGACCACAACTTCACTTCGAGTTAATTGCTGGAGCACAGCCGTGTTTATTGGCTACCCACCGTTGTCGTGTTTCTCGACATCAAAGGTCCCTTGGATTCAGTTGATCGATGTGCCGTTTGGAACTGTATGCTCAGGGAAGGTGTGCCCGAAAAATACGTAAACATCATCAAAGCGTTGTACCCGTGTAGTTCGGGCAGATTGAGGGTTTATGGCAAACTGTCGCCGCCTTTCAATATCTCCAGCGGTGTGAGACAAAGTTACTCGCTGTCACCTTTCCTCTTTAACTTCGCTATTGACAAAGTCACGGAAACAACATTCGCTGGACACGACTTACATGGTGTGAAGTAGCTATCTGCTGAGTGACCTCTTGACTTGGAGCATGCTGACGATATTTCCTCATATGTGACAGCACCCAATCGTTGCAAGCAACACTGGACAGATTAGCAATGGCTGTCAGTTGTTTTGGGCTATGCTTTGCTCCCTCGAAATGCAAAGTTCTTCCCCAAGATTCGCAGGGACTTATCCCTGCGCTGACCCTCGGTGATGATCAGCTAGAAGTCACTCATAAATTCAAGTATCTGGGCAGCCATATTAGCGTTCGTGGGAACGAAGGTGAGGTCATGAACCGTATAACAAAAGCTCGAGGTGCTTTTGCGAATCTCCGCCACCTGTGACGCAGATGCGACATCACTCTAGCTGTGCAGGGCAGAGTTTACAATGCAGCCGTCCGTTCAACCCTCCTTTATAGTTGTAAGACCTGGCCCATCAGGTCGATAGACGTTCGACTATCGCTGCCTTTGCAGTTTGGTACATGTCTGATGGGAGCACCACATGAGCAATGAGCGTGTTCGGCGTCATGTATTTGGTGCAGTAAGTGCTCTGCTCAGCACCATTATATCACACACCAGGCGCCGATGGCTGGGCCACGTGTTGCTCGTTCCAGCACACCGATTCCCGCGACGTGCGTTGTTTGCGCACGCAGGGTCCGGATGGAAGAGAAGGATGGGAAGCAAAGTGATGACTTGGTCAAAAGGAATGAAAACCCTCACTTCGAAGTTGACGTCCGTTGGTGCATCCCGACTGCCTGGCTGGGGCACGACGGCCGATGAACACCTTTGGTTGAACACACTTGCTGATATGGCTAGGAACCGGTCCCAATGGCGTTTGTGTTATTCGTTCCTTTGTCTATCCCCCTCCAATCCCGATCTCACTCGTTAGGCGTAAGATAACTCTTTTTGCGGCACGATAGCCGGCTGTTAGCTCTCCGAAACGATGTCCATCCGTTACTGTGGACTCAGCCAGAGTGTCCCTTGTGCATTTTGCTTCTTGTCTTTTGTACTGCGGCACAATAGCTGCGTTTTACACCTGCAGCTAACGTGTATAATAATGATGAAGAATTTCCTCAGTGGTGTCACAACCAGAGGTAACACAGCTACCAAGGTAAGTGAATCGATCTAACCCTTCTAGTTGTAATTCGGTAATAGCTAGAACCGGAGGTGTGTCGGTCCAGTCCCGCAGCAGTATTTAGCACTTTGAAAGTGCAAAGCACAAACCGAAGCGTGCAGCGCTACGCGTCAGTCTATTCAGCAGCGTTTGCAAAGCCAGTGCGTCGGACCCAAGAAGAGCTGTATCGTCCGCATACTCGAGGCTGATCAGTCGGTTACCTGGCAGAACTTCCACTCCGGTAGTCTGAAAGAACTGAGTCATTCATGATCATTTCGATCACAAAGTTGTAGAAGAAAGTAAATATAGGACAACCCTGGCGAAGTTTGGGAACTCAGAAGACAGCTTCCAGTAGATATTTACACGACGTCAATAGTGAGGGTACAGAGATATCAGAATGGAAAGGAATTAAGCTAACACGTCATCCATGGAAAAGCAGTGTCACTAGCTGACGCGGTAAAAAAAGTCGAAGGCGGATTTCGAATCGAGGAAGAGCCCCATAGTCCGTTAACTGTGAGCATGACTTTATTCTAACACTCAGCGAAAAGCAAACATGTGGTCGATACAATCACGACTAAGGCGGAAGCCAGCCTTGCTTTCAGTGAATTGGTTCTCACGAGGGTCAGTCAGTCGTCGGAGAATGATACCCGGTGCAATGGAAACAGGGCTGATGCCTGGATGATTTTCACACAAAGTACACTGACGCTTCTTGAAAATGGGCACGACAGTTGACAGTCACCAGTCCGAAGGTACCTCATCACTGTTCCAAATTGTGCTAAATGGAGTAGCGAGTTCAGTCAACAAAGGGTGATCACCATCTTTCAGTAAACATGGAGGAAGATGGTTGGATCCACGAGCGCTGTTTCGTTTCAACAATGGAAGCTCATTTCGAAGTTCGTCCAAAGTGGGTGGTGTCACATCTGCTTCCCAAGTCGGCTCACGCAATTCGGCAAGCGGCAGTGTCACAGCAGGCTTGCGGAACTGTTCTGAAAAATGTTCCGCCCAACACGCTAGTCGACGACGCTGAGAATCGATCAAACGTCAATTTTTCTCAGCTATTGTTCCGCTAAATGGTGTTTTTCTAGAACCGGTGTTCCAGATGAGCTGGAATAGCAATCGGCTGTTTCCAATAGCACTGACTATCTCCATCTCACGGGCCGTTGTAACTCACCAACGTTTCCAGTCGATTCGAAGACACCTGGTCAGACTTCGCTTCAGGGAGCTACGGTTGGTTGAAGCTCAATGCCCATCGGAAGACGTCTACACGCCTCCGAGATACATTTGCAGTTACGACGTCTCAAGTTGGATGCACAACAAGCGGCAAAGGCACACTTGAAACGATCCTAGTAAGCGTTCGGCTCACCAACCTCATTCATCACTGACAACTGGTAGGCCAGTTCGTAGTGATATTATTGAACTGTGGACTGCGAATGCAAGTCACAAACGAGAAAGTTAGTAGTGAGGCGCTTCTTTGAAGCGGTAAGAGTAAGCACAAGGCATGAGCGCAGCAGGGCACGGTCTAAATCTAGGCACGCACACGAAATTGACCGACAATCTTGGACAGATGTGCGCCATCTATAGATGATCGTAGTTTGTCCAATTTGGGTCCAGGTCATTGAGGGATTCAATGGGCGCCAGGTGATGTGATGTGGACGTGGGTGCTGGGAAGGAGTGCTACTAATACAAAGGTGTTTGGTACACATTTGTAGGAATCGGTCAGGGTTGTCTGTTCGGCGTGCATGGACCTGAAGCGGTCTCCTATATGTTGTTCCGAGTCTGAAAGGCGACCCACTTGAGCATTCAAGTCACCAACATCAATCGCGATGTCAATAGTTTTCGCCATACGGAAAAGAGATGAGATATGATAATAGGAATCGTCTTTGATACCATGCGAACTGCAGTCGGTAAGGATATAAACGGAGGGGATGAAAAGGGCCCTCAGCTTCAGACGCAATAGTGGTTTGAAGTCGAACCGTATGCATGCGGCTATTCACCAGTATCCAATCGAAAAGTTGCTTCGGTATGTTTGCTGAGAGCGATACCAACACCATAAAAACCAGAAGTTATTGACTCAGTATCGCCAGAGACGCGAATAGTGCGGTCATTGTCGTAGTAGTAAAAACCAAGGGGTCGAAGATTTGTCCCGACGCTGTTATTTTGCATGCGTGTTTCGGGGACACAGCACACATCAATGTCGAGAGTGAGAGTTAATGCTCTCGTTGGCCGAACTGACAGAGTGCGGAAGTTAAAACAAGCAAAGTGAAATAAAACTCTAGGTTTCATGGAAGAGCTAAATGTATCGATGGCAGCAGCTACGAGATCAGCGGCAGTCTGTTGCTTAACAGGCAAGGAAGAGTTGGGATAAAAATAAGAAGACGAGATATTGTCGACGGAGTCGAGTCAGAGTTACCCATTTCGACAGAGAGATATTATTCGAGGCACCCTGCCTCTAGCCTATGACTCAACAATCTGACTCATAATAGATTGAGGGATATGGTGGCTCGCTTGAGGGGCTCCACCCAAAGTCTTTGACTCAATATTCTGACCCACAAGACAGTAGGAAATATGGAGTTCTGCTTGAGGAACTCTAGCTGGAGGCACTGGTTTAACAGCCTGACCCACAAGGCAGTGGGGAGCAAGTCCAACACGTGAATGTGATTGCAGAGACCCACTGGCATCTCCTGAGGTCTGTCACACCACAGCTTTTGAAGATTTAGAACGATTGAGGTGTTTTGAGACGGTGGTATGTTACGCATCACTGGCCACGGCCAGCCAATTTGACCATGAGCTGTCAGGCTTGGGGTGTGCGGCAGCAAACCATTGAGCATCAGAAGGTTATCTCTCACCGTCAGAGCCAATGCGCAGCGCTCGTCGTCTACGCCAATCGAGCTGTGAGCTTATAACCCGTAAACCTGAAGTCTCCCATGGCTAGGTTTTAAGGAAAGAGCCATCGACTTCTCCCTAACCTCCGAAAAGGATTGTGAGACTGAGTTTGTCTGATCTCTAACTAATGACTTGTCTGGTAGGAGTGGCTGTGAAGGCATTTGGTTAGTACCACCCAGCGTAGCTCAATGGGTTACGGGGTTAAGCAAACCATTCACCACGTTAAGGTGCAGTCTCATCGCAATGGGTTGTATCGCAGCAGCGACAAGATATCCAGCATCTAAGAAGGCAATAACCAGTGAGTTATGTCAAGGAAATGGAAGCCTGAACAACTCAGCCATCGGTCAGCTAGAGAAAGAGTAAGCAAAATGGCAATACCTCAGTACCAGCAGTTGGCATCCATGAAAATCACATCAGTGAGCAAGCAAAATACTCTGTTATGGTGTCAAAAGGGCAGAATTGATAACAAAACTGCAGAGAATGGTTAAACAGATATGTATTATCTGAGAATAAAGGTGGAACTGGGATAACGAGGAAACTCTTTCTCACTCCGTGTGTCCCGTGCTTGGAATGCGCTCCCCCACTCACGTCGTCCTTGCCCCCACATTGGCACTATTTAAAAAAACGCCTAGATGACACACTTTTCCAACTTGCATTATTTTGGCATAGCACGTCCTATTCGGAGGACGAAATAACGAGACCCAAACCATGAGGTTACTGATCCTCCCCCGCAAAGTGGCGGTGATGTTACCTACAGAAGTGTCCCAATGAGCGACATAGATGTATACAAACTGGAGTAACGTACCACATCGCTCAACGGAAGCAACACCCGAGTGGGCGCTATCCGTTCCCTTTGATTTCTTTTTCCCACATTTGCTGTAATATAACAGCTCTACTTTGGGTGTAGACATCCAGTCCATACTTCAAACTATCATTATGAAGTGGTGCGTTGAAATCTGTAGAGGCTTAAAAAACGATTTACTTGTTCGATTATTTTTTCCATTTTATCTATTGCTCCAACACCCCTACGGGACCTGACAAGCATATGCATTTTTACCCGTTATAAATCATTGTTCATTGTACAATATAAAGTGATCGATACTGGAGGACTACGAAAACCATGAAAGATGTTATTAGCTGTCAATAAATAATATGTTATGGCTAGCCCTGCTGGGACCTAAGGTGCTCGTGTACGTGGCGATTGCGATGTTCACGGTCATTACCATTATTCCCTCTAGAGGCAATTGTATCAAGCAGAATGAAGCACCCAGTTGTGTTCAACAACTCCTAGAAACCGTAGACATCAGCTGCAGCTAACTATGGTACATGTGACTCTGTCCTGGGCTATGCAGCAGAGTCGAACCATATTTTAAAAGCCCACACACCTGTCAAAACCTGCCCTTCATTTTCCTTCTCAAAGTTTCGGCCCCCGATGTTGCAGAGGAAGAGACTAGAGGCTACCGCAGACGTAAAATAACTGCGGTAAGCAACATAATGACTACTTTGATTGAGTGCTACCTAATTGATTCACGCCACTGGGACGAGGCATTTTCGTTCTTGAGTGCGTTTTTAACAACTGGGTCTATTCTTTGCGATGAAATTCGCTCCCATCCTAAAGCAGCAAGGGAAGGTTAACGTCCGGAGTAATGGTGTATAAATCGTTTAAAGGACAAGAACACCTATTACAACTTGTACTAAAGTCTCACCTCCTTGTGAATTAGTCATCGTCCGACCTGCGACACATGAATAAGTAGTGGCCCAAACACAGAGGGTCTACCGAACTGCTGTTAAGATAGATCGGCTCAATAAACCAGAGGGAGTTCCCTATTATGTTTTTGGTACTGCCACTGTCAATCCCAGACTACCTCACTGGCGAATACTTTTGCTAGACCGTCATCCATTAGTTAATCCTTTTTTCAGTTACCGAGTTTCCTGATTCAGACATCTCGCGCTACCTGCTCTTAGGCACCGTTTTATTCGTTTCTAATGGCTCTTATGCCTCCAGTTGAAAACACGGATCCATGGACTGCTGTTCTTGGAGCGATCTCGAAACAGCAACCCAACGGAATTAGATTGTTTTATTACATTCCACGGTGGCTCTAAAACCTACTTTTGTAACTCAGTCGGCTAGAATACCGAAGATCCTTGGTTTCAGCACTATATAATGCTTTCCAAATTTGAACGCAACTTGCCATGGTCTGTTATGCATCAGCTAACGGAGTACAACTTATTTTCCTTTTGGTTCCCTACTCAAGGATTATCAGCAAAGTTACACTTCTTACACTTGTGTATGTGAAAGTTCAGTGAGGTGGAACACAGATTTGTAAATGGGTTATTACCTGTAATTTCTAAAGCGTGTACCAGTATCTGATCCACTGAAGTTTACCGACAACATACGGAACTTATTCGCCTTTCGACTTTTGTTTAGTCGCAACCCCATACTATTGTCACTAACGTGCCTGATGTGGAGCAGACCTTTTAAGAGTCCTTTGGAAAATTGCCTTATGGTACACTTTTTTGGAGTACTACTTTAAATTATCCGGATCCGATGGACAAAATTCTTCCCATCGTTTTTCCATTGATATTACTCTGAAGACAATTACGAAGAGCCAAAGATTACAGTGCATGAGCTTTCACAGGGGCGTCTGCGAATCTTACACTATCTCTTAAATGCTGGGGTCATACGTTTCTGGATTCCTCACTTGATTCTCAGGAAACCATATTAGATGACACTGAAGCCCAGTGTTAGACCTACAAAACTCCGAAGTGTTCCGTGTGAACATCTTATTGTAGCAAATAAAACAGCAACCCAAATCTAGATGAGAAACCACTGCAACGTATTCGCAATTAAGGCATCGGTAGTACGCTGGTACGCCGTATCGACGCTTCGCTCCCGCTCAACCAACCTCAGTCGCACGTGGGCTAAGGATACTGCGAGGTTCGCGTGACCCTCTATGCAGGCTCGAACCCGCGCTCGTATTACAAGGCTAATGATCCTTAAGGCGCCGCGCCGGTGCATTCGCAAATGCCTTGGCCAAAATTCGGTAAAACTGCTAAAACTGTAGCTTTATCTAGTGTTAAACCACAGACCACAAACTTGCTGAAAATCTGGTAAAATCGTCTATACAATCTGCAAGTGGGTGAAAGTGCCAAGTGAGGTATATAGAAATTTCTAGAGGTTTTTAGTGAACGTTATTGATTTAACACATCTCCTAACGAAAATAATGGTTTTTAATGGAACGTCTTATTGTTTCTTTGTATAAAAGTTTATTTGCACTTCTTAGCACCCCACAGTGGTCAACGCCACTGGCGCCGCTTTGATTATAAGTTGCACAACACTGGAAAAATTATATGCCGGAGGACGAGAAGGAATAAAGTGCAGAAGCGGCACAATTGCGATAGTACGGCTGCCATCAGTCGATATTCTTTATATGACTGCAGAATCGAATGAGTTCTAGCGACCGCAAGAAATAAGCATTAGAATATTCAGTTAAATGTGCGGCTTTCTTCTCGCCCTCTTGACAAAATATACTATGCCTCTTGGCTACTTTGATGCGAATGAGGGTCATTGATAGAAGCTACAGCAAAGAGGAAATGACTGAGCAGCGACTAGCGAATACGATGGTCGAATTTTTGGTAAACGTTGTTTCCAGATATAAAATACGAGTGAATCACTGGTTACTATGCAAATAAGGTAACACAACAGCCTTAGGAAGTGCATGCTGATTGTTCGCAACCACCCTATCACTCATTCGTAATGACGCAAATGGGAAGGTCCAAAGTTGTTCGAAAGGAATACGGCCATATCGTGGGGGTCGGCTTCCAGCACTACGCGAAATGCCCATTCAAATCTCCGGTCACACAGAGAACCTAAAATAACAGTTAACTCCTTGCTTCAATCTACAAGCTAACCAATAACTGTTTGTGGGGTATATGGTATATGGACGTCAGCCAGTGTCATTTTCACAATTGCGACCTCATTGAACTATTTTGGATAGTTCAAAGTAGAGTCAGTTACGGAGAAATATTACAATTGTGAATCGATGGGTATGAAAGACTGTAAAACAAAGTTCACGGCGTTTCCAACCATACTAAAATAATTTCATGTGACGGTGTCCTATTCATGTAGTCTGGACGTATGGAGTTTAGCTCGCATCTGGTGGAAACACTGCGTGAGTAAAGAGCGTATATATATATATATATATATATATATATATATATATATACCAAGCAACAGCCAATCACTTAAAACGACAATACGTATAGATATGCCGAAATAGCTGTTTAGCAAATGAGCATATGAAATAAATTGTTTGCTAAAAGACAGCTACCGCTCCAAGGCGCAGAGAAATATATTTTAAGAAAATGTCACAATCACGAAACGTTAGCCAATTTAACCATAATTAACTTAAACGACGTGTGTAAGTTAATTGCAGATAGTTCACGTAGGCAATAAAGACAATAAGGCAAACCCACTACCTGAAAAAGTGACCCGGCATGCAAGCACGCGGTTAGTAAATCGAATGCAGCGTACCCACAAACGCTGCGTCGGTTCTGTCTACGTTCTCTGCAGGACACGTCATCGCTTCTGTAGTGGTCCCGAGTGGCCTCGCTCATGGCTCACTAGGTCTGCCTGACTCAGGCACTCGCGACCGCATGTGCTACAGCATCATGTACTCGAGGTCGATGGAGTTTAACCTATCGGTGCTTGCCGCTTCTCCACTTGCCGTTTCTTCTGTGCATGCATGAGGTCTTACTCCCGCACTTCGGCAACTGCCTTCGTGATCAGCTTGCGCCATACATATTGGTCAACCGCCTTCGATTCCCATGTTCAACAATCAAGATTAGAACGTGATAGGCTCACTGTGGTCATGTCCTGGTAACAAAGTTTCGGTTTTTTTGTTCGTTGCAGTGAGCTGACAATTCGGATAAGTCAACTACCTATCCGGAAAAGCACCAGACGGCCGTTTCGCCCTATTGGGGCTCGTCAGTGGTGCGCATCCTTCGGTCCTCTAGTGAGGATCGCACCCATGACTGCTAGTGGCTTGTGTCAACTAGCCCGCTGCTTATGCAACTGAGCCATGGAGGACGGTAGCCGACCACCACGAATTGTTAGTTAACTGCGATATAGCCCGACCCATCCCCCACTGTCACGCAGGCGCCTGCCATGCAGATGACAGCGGTTGGCTCAGTTGCATAAGCAGCGGGCTAGTTGGCACAAGCCACTAGCAGTCATGGGTTCGATCCTCACTAGAGGACCGAAGGATGCGCACCACTGACGAGCCCCAATAGGGCGAAACGGCCGTCTGGTGCTTTTCCGGATAGGTAGTTGACTTATCCGAATTGTCAGCTGACTGCGACGAACAAAAATACTCGCTAAAATGCTTCTACTCATAAGTAAAGTTTCGGTTGCTTCACATGCCGCTTCCCAATACTCAGCTGACCATATAATGGTTGTTTCGGTATCCGTGTGGAATTCATACGCCAAACATGACCGAGCCACCTCAGATGTCTCAAGAAAAGTATGCAGTGCACTGCATACATTCCACTTCGGCGCAACACATCCGTGTTCGCAACTCTGTCTCACCAGCCGATGTGCAGAACCCGTCGCAAACACTCTTGATGGAACCGCTCGAGATCTCGCACATCCCGCCGGTGCCTCGTCACCGTTTCGCTGCAGTATAAACGTACGGACAGCACCGTTAGCTTCGTACCAACGATAAGCTGATGGTTATTCCACACTCGGTATTCTAGCTTCCCGAATGCCGCCACTGCCTTAGAGACGCGGATACGCCAGATATTTATACAGATCGGGAAACAGGCCAGCTTTAGACGTACTTTGAGTTCAGTCGCTATTGATATCTGCCTCTCTAAAATGCGATTGCCAGACCCAAACAAGGTGTTCCAATTGACATCTCCGACCAATTAGGAAGCCATATATAACCTTGGTTTGACTGATGTTGCTTTAGTACTAAGCAGCAAGGCCGACGCAGCACTCCTGGATTGGTTTCTGATAAACGGCCTTCCGTGCAATTCGGCTTCAAGGATCATGCAAGGTTAACAGGCACCGAGATAAAAGCTGCATCCTTTTTGTGATCTCTGCTTATGCGCCAGTTGCTTGCAGCAACGAATCCAACAAGGATGATTTCTATCAGGAAATCTACCAGCACTTACATAAAGCTTCCAAATCGGAAGTCGTTGCCCGCATACGAGACTTCAACATCATTCATCATATACATTATACACTTTAGTCGAAGGTGGAAAATACCTCAGTTATTGTGCCGCAATACAAAAGACAAGAAAGAAAAACAAACAGTAGCACGCCAGCTGAGTCCCCAGTAACGGATGGACATTGTTCCGGTTAGCTAACAGCCGGCTAGCGTACCGTAAAATGAGAGTTATATTATGCCTAACGAGTGAGATCGTGATTGGAGGGAATGCTAAGCAGGAGGGGATGGACAAATGAACTCACAACACAAACCCCATTGGGGCCGGCTCCAAGTCATATCAGCAAGTGTGTCCAACCAAACGTGTTCACCGTCCTTAGGACCCCAGCCAGGCAGTCGGGATGCACCAACGGAAGCCAACTTCGAAGTGAGGGTTTCATCTCTCTCGACCAAGTCATCGCTTGGCCACCCCTCCTCCTCTTCCAACCACACCTAAAACGTGCAAACAATGCACGTCAAGGGGTCGTTGTGCTGGCATGCGCAACACGTGGCCCAACCATCGGAGCCTGGTGCGTGATATAATGGTGCTGAGCGGTTCACTCGCTCTTCCTGCACCAAATACGCGATGTCGAACACACTCATTGCTCACGCGGTGCTCCCACCAGAAATGAGATAAGTTGCGAAGCCAGCGATGATCATATGTGACGAGCCTCTTTATGTCTGTCGACCTGATGGGCCAGGTTTCGCAACCATATAGGAGAGTTGAACGGACGGCTGCGTTGTAAACTCTGGCCTTCAGGGTGAGAGTAATGTAGCGTCTGCGTCACAGGTGGCGGAGTTTGGCGCAAGCACCTCGTGCTTTGAATTCCTGAACGACTTCTAGCAGATCACCACAAAGCGTTAGGGCAGGGTTGGGTCTCCGCCAATCTTGGAGAAGTACTTTGCATTTCGATGGAGCAAAGCTTAGCCCAAAACGATTGACAGCCAGTGTTAATCGGTCCAGTGCTGTTTGGCATGTTTGGGAGCTGTCACAGATTAGGGCAATATCGTCCACATACTCTAAGTCAAGAAGTCGCTCACCAGGAAGTAGCTCCACACCTTCTAGGTCGTGTCCAGCGAACGCTGTTTCCATGACTTCATCAATACCGAAGTTAAAGAGGAAAGGTGACAGCGGGCAACTTTGTCTCACATCGCTGGTGATACTGAAGAGTGACGACAGTTTGCCAAAAACCCTCAATCTGTCCGAACCATACGCGTACAGCGCTTTGATAATGTTTACATATTTATCCGGCACACCTTTCCTCAGCAGACAGTCCCAAAGGGCACATCGATCGACTGAGTCGAAGGTACCTTTGATGTCAAGAAATACGACAACGGTGGGTCGCCAATAAACATGGCGGCGCTCCAACACTTGACGCAGCGTGAAGTTGTGGTCTGATATAGCCCCAACCTCGACGAATCCCTACTTGCTCTTCACGAATCTGGCTTTCACGAGTGCCACTCAGTCAGTGGAGAATGACAGAGGCAAGCAATTTGGAGGCAATCGAAATCAGACTGATCCCTTTATGATTGCCGCATTCCAATCGGGAGTTTCCCTTTAAAATTGGGACAATGACGGAGCGGTTCCAGTCTGTTGGGACAGTCTCCTGCTCCCAAAGTTTCACTAGCAACTCGTGTAAATCATCTATTAGAGCAGGTCCCCCGAATTTGAAGAGGGCTGGGGGAACTCTATCTTCCCCTGCGGCCTTATGCAATTTCAACAGCCTGATCTCACGTTCGACTTCTGCGCGTGATGGCGGATCTAATGAGACGATCAAGGAAGAAGAGCGCTCAATACCCGAAAAAGAAACCCATAACTCAAGTTGGTTAAATTGCCTTGCAAACTGTTCAGCCCAACGCTCCAAGCGTTTTGACAGGCTGTGGATCGGTTGCCCACTCTCGTCGTGTATGGTCTCGCTAACGCAGGTCTCCCGCTGCTTGCTTCCCGTATCAGACGAAATACCTTACGATGGTTGCCAACGGTAGCGGCTGTTTCCATCTCCGAGGCACAATGAGACCACCAGGTTTCGCGGTCTTTCATCAAGCTAGCACGTAATTTTGCCCTGAGATATTTGCCAGCCTCATTGTATTCGCTTCCAGCCGGAATACGTCGGCGAGAATCCATAAATTCCAGCGACTGTGTGGAGACCCAATGTCCGGTTTGGCAATTTGCTTTGCCACTTGAAGACATGCCTGCTAACAGTAACGTTTGACGAATATGCAATCAGTGATCTTCGACGGTGTTCAGTGGGCGCTTACTCAGCCCAGATGTCAGCGCACTATGGTATACATTCAGAACATCTGGCTTAGCCAGCTGGCTGGTGTCAATCCATTCACATCGACGTTGCGGACGTCCACAGTAACGCACCCGGAGGTCGATGCAGACAAGTGCGTGGTCAGAGTCCACGCTCGTGCTCCAAATC
Organism: Dicrocoelium dendriticum; assembly: GCA_944474145.2. Lineage (NCBI taxonomy): Eukaryota > Metazoa > Platyhelminthes > Trematoda > Plagiorchiida > Dicrocoeliidae > Dicrocoelium > Dicrocoelium dendriticum. The sequence continues at coordinate 109,311,768 of OX104066.1, forward strand.
GAGCAACAGTTTTGGACACAGCTTCTCCAGCGGTAATTGATCGCGATATGATCGATTTGCCTCCATGACTGGCCCGAGGCTGGTGGCCGCCAAGTCACGCTTCTACGGGTGCTGTGTCGAAAGTTAGTGCACGCGAGAAACAAGCGAGCATCTTCACACAGCTGTAGCAATCGTTCACCGTTATCATTACGGAGCCTACACCATGTTGGCCGCCCAGATGAAGCTCATCAGAGGACAATTTTCCGACTTAGGCGTTAAGATCGCCAGCCAACACCACAGTATCCGTGTTTCTTCTGTAACGAAGGAGCACGTGAAGTTGCTGATAGAAATCATCTTTTACCGAATCAGTGCTACAGTTTGTAAGGGCGTAGGTCGCAATGACAAACAGGCACCGTTTGTTTCCGCGCGACTTCGTAGCATGGAACGAACCAGCTAATCTAATGGCGCACATCCTACTGTTTACTGGGATCCAATCGATCAGGGTAGCTTCAGCCCGGGGACTCAAAACAATGCTGACGCCAGCTTGATCGGCATTTGATGCTGCATCATCGCCAGACAGGCGCAATGAGAATTTGCTGCCAATGTCGCATGTGGGGGATCGCACGGTAAACACGGAGCTCGAATCTTGCATGCGGGTTTCTGATAAACAGCAAATATCCATCGATAGGGTCTCTAGTGTGCGGGCAAGTGCTGTCTGTTCGCCAATCAGTAGCAAAGTGCGCAACTTGAGGCGTGCCAGTCTTAGCGAGACTCGAGGACTCCAAATGGAAACGGATGAACTGACGTTGTCCGCTTGGTTGAACATGGACTTGTCGACTGGATTGGAGCGACGTCCTGCGACTGTGTGTGATTTGGGACTAAAAGACAAACGACTATTGAAGCAAGGTGGGGGAGGGCCAAGGATTGGAAGGATTGCAAATGGGGGATAAAAGTAAAGCGGGGGCGGGACGATAAGGATGAAGAAGCGCAAGAAGAGGGATAAGAAGACGGGAACGCCTGAGCAGTAGCATCCATACCCCTATCCATCCTGCTCGATGCAGCAGATAGGGTGCCGTTTATTATCCTCTGCGACGGCCAGAGCATCAAGAACTTGTTGTAGGAAAGGTTCATTGTATTGCGTGGGCAGGATACTGTCAGGTTGCCCATGCCTAGACAGGAGAACGATTAGGGTTCTCAACCAAAGCCTTTGGTTCAAAAACTTACCGTAAGGCAGCGTGTTTTGGCATTGGACTACAGGGAGCCCGTTTTATGAAATAAGGATCCACCCTCATTCTAACCCCCTTACCTAGAGGACCAGGTGGCTGAGTTTGTCTTGCCTCTAACCACTGACCAATCTGGTACGAGTAGTCGTGAAGATGCAAAAAAAGCATCACCCAGCATAGCTCAATGGATCACTGAGGCACGCAAACCATCGCACCACGGTAAGGTCCAGCCTCATTGCGATGGACGAGACTTCAAGGCAAGAAGTAGTAGCCTGTTACCAGATAAATTTCATCTGAACGGTCATCAGGTACTGGATGAGAATCTCTCGGAAAATGGAAACAGGCGTCTTACCTTGTAGGAAGACAACGGTATATTTCTCGCGAGCACAAACTTCAGGCGCTCCATCACCTACGCACTTTTGGTCTCAAATACTTATTTTGATACAGCTCACGCCCATGTTTGTGCGCATGTCTGCATGCGAGTCGGAGGGCCTCCGAAAGGGGAACGTTGTAGACTCGATACAAACAGGTTAACTGATCAGTCAGCTAATCTGAAAATCAACTCCCATTGACAAACAAATTGGACTGTTCTCCGCCCACTGACATTGAACCCCATTGGAGCTTCTTGCAATATGAATTGCTAACTTCGGACAGACCAGTCTGTGTGCCAACTTCTCATCTCGCAATGGGTTGGATCTCTGCTCTCTTCCAGGCATTATATGACCCGCGGAACTCTACCAGTGAACACAGCTCACTATGAACTCCGCTGCATTGTCAGACGACGACTCCAACGAAGCTTTCTCGGAAAGCGGATCTCTTACGATATTAACCTACTATAAAGATAGTGGCCACGGCTAAAGCTGGAAATACTCGCAGGCTGTTCCAATTCATTCAGACCACTGAACACAGGGGGTAGAGTATCAGCGTAGTCATCCGTGAGGTGCATCGGACGTAACTCATTTACTGGTAGAGAAGTAAGGGCAGATAGGCTGAGCATTTCCTAGTGTAGTTCAGTTGTTCCACGCCGTCTACCTTTGTTCTCAGCACACCCGGTCACGTGCCATTAGTGCTGTCACCAGAAACACCTACTGAATTAGAGCTTTTACTTGAGCTCCGACACCTGAAGCGCTTTAAGACTGCGAGCTCAAACGAACTTCCCCAGGAATTGTTCAAGCAAGGTGGTACAGCAGTTGTCAATCAGCTAGCGCCTTTATCCCTGAGGATATGGCAAGAAGAACGGGTACCATCTTCTTGGAGAGAGTCAGTAATTGTCCGAAGCTACAGGAAAGGTTCTCGTATTTCATGCGCCCATCAAAGTGGGAGCAGTCTAACAATGGTTACCTTCAAGATACAAGTATCAATCATGCTACGCACGCTAGCCCAGACGCTTGACACTACCATCATCACCATCATCATCATTGGCATCAGCATCAGCATCATGCACAGCACTACATCAGCTATTTGAAGTGATGCTTCGCTGCCATACAACCATAACTACCTACAGGACGAAGAATACTATGGGGGAGTGAAGAGGACTTACCGGAAAACCTAAATGCCCTGAGCAGACATTCAGAGTCAAGGCGCCTACACCTTGTCAATAACGCACTATCACAAAAAGCCGATTATCGTGCAAAGATAAAGCGGCATCCGCGAGACAACTCCCTTGCGACTTTCGCTGCTCAGTGTCATAGTCAACCATTACCCAGCAACAAACTCAGCACCTAACACAATTTGGACAGGCAGTCCAACTAGGAGAAGGCGACAGACGCTCCACTGGTGTCGAGCCAAGCACAAGGCAAAACACGTGGACTTCAGCCTGGAAGGCGAGAGGAACCAACGGCGTCCAGTTTGGTCTTCAGGAACTTCATTTCCCGCTGCCAAGTCAACTTTTGTTCACTTCCAGCCTCCCAACACCCCACAACTAGGAGATTAAGCAAGACCGTCCTCTGGAAGCGGTGACCAGGCATACGTAGCATGTGCCCGAGCCAACGCAACTTATTCGGTGCTATCTGGTGTTCTAGGGAGCTAGCATGATTATCGCTACCTAGTACTTGCGTGAGCCCATCATCGTTGCGGACACGCTGGTGCTATCCGACACCAGCAAACCTCCACAGACAGCCATGATCAAAGACGTGAAGGGGCCCCAGGTGTTCAGACTGAAGAAGCCAAATTTCACTCCTACCCGACCTTTACTGTGGTTTTGTAAAGGCGACCCTTCAAATGGAGGGAAACCCCTTTCTGCCGCCATAGATGTCTCAGATTCAAAAATGCAGTTCTGGCTTTTGCTGGCTTCAGTTGCTATGCACCCATCGTTGCTGATAGAGCTGTCAAGGTAAGTAAATCTATAAACTACCTCGAGTTCCCCGATATCTAAGGTCAAGGGATCAACAAGTAGCTGGTGGTCGTGCAGCAACACTTGGAACTTTGAAGGTGCGAAGCGCAAGCCAATTAATGGGACAACTCTAGGGAGGTTATTCAGGTTGACTGCGCCACCCCAACATCGGTAAAAAGCAAGAGGATATCGTCCGCATCATCATTAATTAGCCTTTCACCAGGCAGCACCTCAGCATCTGCATTGTGAGATTACGTAAGGAAAGATGCCATGATGCAGTCCAAGATGAAATTAACATATATGGTACATTGGACAACTGGAATACACTACCGGGAGGAGTTGGCTAGTTCTCACCCTGAATGGGACTGCATTTGACTCAGGAGACAGATCTGCTTTATGGCGATACGTAATAAGATATAGAGTTCCTGAAATTACGCCGCTATACCTCGGGCACTATACCTTCGTACTACAGGTTGGGTGAGAGCCCACGTCAAGATTTTTCGTTCTTCCCCGTCACTAATCATGTGCAACAAGCATGCCTTATATATCGGCTCACTAACTTTGCAACGGGAGACGTTCTCTTGACAACTTTAGTTATGCTGTCGATCCTCGAGCAACGCTTGGGACAGCAGAAAGGGATTCCAAGATGGATTTGGAGAACCAGCTGTGTGGTGAAATTGTGCTGTTTGCGCGTCAGGAGTGTGGATGGAAGAAGAGGAAGGGTGATCAAGAGGTGAATTGGTCAAGTGGGATGAAGACCCCTACTTTTAAGCTGGCCACGGTTAGAAGCTCTCGGCTCCCTGGTTGGGGACTGAAGGACGATGGTCATGTTTGACTGGATACATTTGTTGACATAGCTAGGATGTGAACTCAATGGACTTTGTATTGTGAGTTCCTTTGTCCATCCCCCTCCTGCTTAACATCCCTTCCAAGCACGATCTCAATTATTTGCGGCACAATAGCCGGCTTTCAACTCTCCGGAACAATCCCCTTCGTTACGGATGACTCAGCCGGCGTGCTTCTGTTGCACGTTTTCTTTTCTTGTATTTCGGCACCATAGACGAGGTGTTTTCCACCTGCAGTCAACTTGTACAATGATGCTGGTTGGATTGCGACTCGCAAACTCTATTGAAACCTCTGATCCATTTGAGGTAGACCTCTGTCATTCCGATCGCAAGGATTGTATCTGTACTGGAAGTATTCCGTTGTTGCTACTCCCAACCCTGACACACCACGGCCGACGGTTTCGTCCTGGTTTGGACTCATCCGTTGGAGACAGTCTGAGCTGGGGTGGAATTCGGATCCCAGTGTTTCACGTCTGACGTCTTGATCACTATGCCGCTGAGACCCGCGATCAAAGCAATGGCACAGCAGAAAGTAATTCAAAGATGGAGAAATTGCTGTGTGGTTGGATTGCAACACATAACCGCTATTGAGACCTCGGTTCACTCTGAGGTAGACCTCGGTCATTCCGAACGCAAGGACCATGCTACTAGTTATGAGATGCAGCGTAGTTACAAAATGAATGGAAAAGGGTAAAATCAATATTTTGCTTTCTATTGTCTCTGTCACAAGAAGTCTCGTAACCTGACGGACCAAAACTACCAGGATAAAATACTGGATTCCTAATAAGAGCACTACAGGAGTATTCACAGTTTCAGTTCTTCAGATGCGACGCGTGTGCTTAAAACTTTAACCCGGCTGTTTCCTTCCTTACTCCATCCTCATCAACCTGTTGGCATGCCTTCTTTCAACATGTTTGAATTGAAAGTGCTGAATTTGTGAAATGCTATAGGTTAATTTCCTGATCAATGGAGAACTCCCATCTCCAGAACAGTTGACCACCTTGACTGTACAGTCACTGCTAGCAATACTATACATGTCGCGACTGGGCCTTGGGTGTAAGTAACCGTCGAATCCATAAACCTGTGGTGCTAATGGAACAAGGGACAATTCGATGCTTTCACTGCCATACATTTTGGTGAGTAGTGAAGTACCATGGATTTCTAATTTTTGGTGAGACCTGTGCACTTGACAAGATGCGTAAGTTCACTTGTTGATCGTTTTTCCGAGCTTAGTAAAGAGATCGCATACGTTTCACCACCATGCGAGGTGACATCTTCAGTGCGGTAATAGGCAGTGTATATTGCTGCTTATTGGATTGTCAGTCCGTCATCCACGGGCAGGTGACTTTTGAAGGTGGCAATTTCGATTTGCGCCACATGATCTCTGTCCATTTGCTTCCAAGGCTGAACCACGTCTTGTGATTCGCCGGAGATCTTTCTTTCTGAGATGATGGTACACGGGGTCGATGCCAATGCACCGATCTGCCCGTGAATGACGGACTGACAATCCAATTAGCGGCATTATACACTGTCTATTACCGCACTGAAGATGCCACCTCGCATGGTGGTGAAACATTTGCGATCTCTTTAACAAGCTCCTAAAAACGATCAACAGGTGAGCAACCAAGCCGGGCTACCAGTGTTCCAAATTATTTCAAGATGCGTATGTATTGCGTCCTTTTGGACAAACCTTGAGTCTTGACGATAAAAGCTATAAACCGTGGTGCTCATTGTAATGGTAGTTGGCAGGTTACGCGAGCGAAACCTACGCGTGGCCAGTGGACTGAAATGATAATCAGCGCGGACCACTATTAGGCGGGTTGAGTGAACAGTGACGAATTGGGTTGCCGCATTGTGAATCAAGAACACTTTGAGTCCCGGAAAAAGGTAAGAGCATTGTTCCGCACGCGACACTGACCCGGAGCTGACGCTGCATGATGTGATGACAAATGTTCGACAAACTGAACAAAACAGGCAGGGCCGGCAGGTGAAAAGTCAACCAGCGCCTTTAGCTCAAGCTGACCATATTCGCAAGGATCGGGTGAACCGACTGGATACAGGTTGGAGTATTGTGAACAAAGTAAAACTGCTACAGTCAAGATAGGGGTGGCTCAAACAACTGCGAACGAACGATGAACGCCGGCGAATGAACTCGAGCAGAGGGCCAGAAGAATCAGTCACCGAAGGTACGTTTCAATGAAATAGTGATTCACATTTTTGTACCCTTTGTTGTACACTTGGTTCCTTAATAACCGCTCTCGGATCACTGCTGAGACTTCGTTTTTTTCTCAGAAGGCTACCTCTACACTTATCAGCAAAACTAGACACAATAAATGTCAAATGATTCACTTGCAGTATGCCACAAAAATGTGTATCACCGACGCTTTGTATATGTACGCCTCCTGGAGCACAGCAACTGGACCCCCATATCTTAGCCCGTAGTACAGTCATCAGTCAATTTAGAAATATGATAACTTAAAAAGTTTACTCAGACCTGGTGAGCAAAATGCATGCGGAAATGCAGTGAGCTACATTTCTGCCAGACTTGATAACAGTGCGTCTAGCTCAGTTGGAGGCCAGACTTCTCGGTTGGGTTGCAATCGATTTGCCATTGATTTAGGAATATCACTGCACCGTAAAACTAGATGGCCCATGATAATGCCAACTGTAGTTTTTACTGCTACTTAGCAGCTATCATCAAGATAGCTTACTCACTAGATCATCTACTGGGGCTTAAACTTTGGCTGTTGAACAGCAAGAATTTCTGTTTCATTGTGGTATACCTCTAGTGACAGAGGATGGTGACTGAAAGTCAGCTGCGAGTTCCTAAATGTAGTCTCATGCAACTGTCCTTTTTCAAGTATGCTCAGTCAAACCATAGTTAACCCACTTTAAGTGCGTCTAAGCGCTAAGTCCGATGCTAACCATACATCGTTGATGAGAAGTGGTTGCCTTTCATGCTGTGTCGCCACAAACGCCTTCACCCCACGACCGCCAGAAGAAGTCCAAAGATGAGCCGGAAAGAGACTTGTATACATGAAATCACATTTTCTTATATAGTTTTGAAGGCAAAATGAAGGGAAGCTACTAAATTACCCTTGAGCCAACCAACAGAAGGAGACCGTCAAATGCAACGGGCGAACAAGCAACCGTGTACTTAAGAGCGAATCGCGTGTCCTTAAAAATTAACAAAATGAGACCCAAGCGTAAAGCAAACATCAATTTACATTGAGGAGCACTTGCCAATCAGAATAACGAAATGCAGCGTTTAAAGAAATGTCACGGAACAAAGTAGAATAAGAAGTGAAGACCAAAAAATTAAAACAGTACCATAATTGTGAGACAAATAAATATTCCTTTAACTTAACCAAGTAGAAAAGTGATGCGGAGAAAAACCAATGGAATAGGTTTTGCAAGTGGCACTGCTGAAGGTGATACCGAGGTGAGCGTCCATTAACAATAACGTGTGGGTACCAATCGGGCTAACAAAGTGGAGCGTTTAAACAACAGTCAAGAAGTAAAAAAATAGGTAGAATAAAGATTGGCTGTTAAGCTGGTTTACAAAACCGTATGTCAAATAGCTATTCTCCTGACATTTCAGTTAGAGTGAATTGGTGCTACGTTGAGGACGTAGAGTGAGTGGTACAGTAGGAAATCTATAAGGTTTGGTCGGTACTATTTGAGGCACTCGAACGTGTCTATCCAAGGAGCACCTCGACGTGAACACTACCTGTGGCAATAACTGCAATAAATACAGTCAACAAGGAGATTGTGCGGAAAAGATCAACTCTTTATTAAGAGAAACTATGGAAGTAGTCGGAAACGGAAAAGTTTGCGACATCGTCAGTTGGAATTCGACACCTCACTTGCATAATAAGTGAGACGGTTGTAAGTATGCAATAGTTCATATGCGTCAGTTGTGTGCTTCGGGTTTAACCCGTTCCAGCGAATAGTTCGGCGGCAGTCTTCCAGGAAGTGGTGGGTCTTCGCCTCACAAGCGCTCTCTTTATAAAAAGCCCCAAATCTCTGCTTAACAGCACTGCGACGTGGCGGGTGTGACTCACCACTAAATGAAATCACTGCCCTTCCTTACTCGGACAATATTATCAAATCCACGGACGTCCAACATAACTTTAGACACTGACGACGCAGTCGAACCCAGTCAAAAAACAGCAACACATTTAAAATCACATGCAAAACACTTACCTACCTGCAGACATTTGTGGATCCACATATATGCAAATCCTATTACGCTATTGCACATTTCTTGATCAGTTGTAGTACTATTACTATGATCATACCCTTAAAGACATGCCTCACGTAGCCAAGAATACAATTTATTTATCTAACATTCGTTCTAATTTGCAGTGCTTGAATGCTAATTTACTGACTTGGATAACCGGATTTTTTACTGTAATAATACATAACAGTAGCTGCAATTCTCCCTCACGTTCAGACATAGACGGTTAGTCAGTTCCTTTGCATTTAGCGCTCAGTTGCAGAACTGAAGTCGAATATCCTGTGTTCGTATGGTGAACAGGAGGATGGACCCTAATGCCTCAAGCAAGCCTAATGTACAAATGCTTCTGGCAATATGCTTGTCGAAATGTTGATCAGTTTTCAGTAGGTCACCTATTCAGGGAGCAAATAACAATTCGGAAAAAGCCACCTTAAGCTCTTGTGCCTTGTCGGTTGATGCACTTACTACTAACGTTCAGTACACGCTTGGAGGCTGATAACATGCAGAAACTCTAATTTTGCGATCAGTTGACTAGACTCTAGTGCATCTTCTGCGGCGTTAAATTAGGGAAATATTCCAAAGACCGTAGCCTCATTGTTGATTGATATTGTTGGAACTGTCACGTTACCGGGATTCTTTCCAATAATTTTCCCTTATAGATTTGTCACGCGAACACCGAATTTAATGCAAACCAGCTATGATCTGAAGAAACTAATTATTTCGATTTGTATGAACACAAGGATAAAACGAACATACTTGGTCAGAAATCGGCGAGGCCTGCGTATAGTAAAAGTAAAGGTGGAGAACCGTCTCCGCCCTAAAAGGAACCGCTAGCAGATAGAAAGGAAATACCGCATCCCAAGTTTCTCGTTTCCTCCCAATGACGACGAGTGGTCGAAAGCACAAGGCATCTGCTTTGTGATGCGCAGGTCACAGGTTCGAGTCTTCGTAGAGAACCCGGCGGCCTTCGCAGTAAGCTTAGTCCACAGGCGACTGGTAGTGGTTGCCTGGCAGAGAGGCGTCAATACGGTGTGCTGGCGTACTACTTCCGTCTTTCATATTTTCTACCTTAGCATCGAGTCTCCACGCTACCATCTGCCTCCACCGGAGATTCACCTTGCGCGTTAGCGAAAAATCGACCGCCGTTTTCACAGTAATGAGGGAGCTTTTAGGGTGAAGTATCACGGACATGGGATTCAAGACGCAGTGCCAACCGGTATGTGCCCACTTGTGTTCATATTGGTACATATACTTGATCTACTAATTTCGTTACAATTTGAACACCCATCCTTAAAATTCTTACTCCAGAGCCTCCGTCCCAGAGGGATTTGTGGAGATGCGACATGACGCACTTGACCAAATTTCATTTTGGTAGGATATTTTGGTTTGCGCAGGCGACCCAAAATGTGTTTCGTGGGGTTTAGCCTATAATGCTTTCCTTTCGCACACGTTATTCATTGGGAAACAGGATGGCTCCTTTCGTTTGTGAATTGTACGATTATGCGACGAAAATCCCCTGGCAGACATATTGGATCAATATATTCTTGTCTTTATATTGTGGGCCAGTTGAAGCATTTCGTTGGAGAGGTTGCTTTGGTTTTCCTCGAGTGAGGGCTTTACCAGTTTTGGGTCGTTGTAAAGTCTCCCTTGTCAGCAACCATTTCCGGCAGATGCCGAGCTTCCCTGGGACAACATATTCACATTTATGCGGTAAAACCAATGAAGCTTCCTTTGTCGGCTTCCTGCCACCGTGCGATGGGCTCGGACGTCCGAATGTCTTCAGGAACTAAACATCTAACCACCATGTGGATTTCGAAAATGACCTTGAATTTGTCCATCAATGCGAAAACGTTAGCTGCTTTAACTGATAGTATCTGCACTTTGTTTCAAAACTGAATTCAGTTTGTCCCATTATTCAATTATGCCAAGATGACGGAAGTGTAGTGGATTTACCATTAAAGACAATGAAATGCAAAACTGTGAGAATGCGAAGCAGAATTTAAAAGCTTGTATAGAAATATCCATGATGGAAAATATGCTAGCAAAGGGATTGACAAAGACAGGGCACAAGAATATGAATGCTAGAGAGGAATTAGTACGAACGTCCAAAATAGAAGGATAACATTGAGGAAGTTCGTAACTCTGACGGACAACGGTCGATTATTGTTTATAGAATTCCTGAGCTTCAAACATCCTCCTCTGAGGAACAGAAAGCACGTGACCGGTAGCCACTGATTTACCCCCGCCAGGAACTCTCCCTCGACAATATCGTTGCACAGCAGTTGACAAGCATTTCAGTATTACCCAACTACAAAGAGAACGGTCTCAGACTGATGAAGGTGATGCTTCAGTCTGAGATAATAGCATCGCTTAAATTGGATAACTGGTCTAAATTCCGCAAGAGGCTGCCTACAGGAATTCGGTTGAAAGCAGAGGGCACACGGCCATGGGCCGATAAGGACTCTTTGGGGACGACCAATTTGGCGAATCTTTCCTTTCTACAATTCCGCGAAGGAATTGAATTAGCGGAATAAGACTAAGCACGATGGACCAACATGGACAGGAGAGCCGAAAGGGCAACGACTCCTCAAAAGACGGCTAGTGTCTGACGACTCAAAGATCGGCACAATTTCCAATCCTGGTTCAAAGTTTTATGATTCACCTTTGGCTAATGAGAAACTGACCTGCTTGTATACTAAGTCACAAGGCCTTATTAGCAAGTTGGTCTAACTCGGTCACCGTCGGGTTTCTGAGCCTGTAGATATATTGATGTTCACCGGAAAGTGGCTGAGTTGTGAAATTACTCACGTTGAGATCGCTCTAGCCGAAACCACAGAACGGGTAGGGGAGGGTAGGTAATCATTTCTTAGAAAACTAACGTTCGTTGTGAGCTCATAGATGATTCTTATACGTGTGTCACTGATCTTCTTTTGTGCGAACTGTTGTTGAAGGTCAACGATACATGCACCGAGTCCAGTAGTTTACCATCCACCAAAATCCACTCCGGAGACGGACAAGACTATATCTGCATTTTGGATCGGCCCGTTGCCTAAAGATAACAAGCTTGTCTTGTAATCTGACAGCGCGGGTTCGGCCCTGCTTAGGAGCAGGGCGACCGTCGCAGTATCCTTAGCCAACGGACGGCTGATGGTGATTAGGCAGCATCGCAGCGTCGGTACTGCCTACCGGTGTACTGCTGATGCCTCCCTAGGTATCTGCATTTCGCATTGTGATATATTAGATACACCCATGTCCCCATTACACGAGAATGTAACAATAATGATTTGGAAAATCCAGCAACCAAAGCAAAACCGATTAAGACCTATTTACAAGAGCTACTACATAGCACAACCACATACAACAAGTCACCATTCCCACCAGGTTGAAGACAGCAACGTTACATTCAGTGCTCAACAGCATGGAGTTAGATGTAGATGGGCTAAACGTATGCAGTCGTTTAGATAAAAGCGATCATGTGACCATACTGTACGAGATTATTTCCAAGAATGAATACCCGTTGTAGAGTCCAAAAAGTTGGATTAACAAGTTCCGTCTGAACTCGAAGGAAAAGCTACAACATTTCCGCAAACTTGAATAAAATGACCCAAATTCTTCAGAGAAGGCACAACTTTTTGCAAAGTGCAAAATTTTGAAAACCCTGTGCGATTCGCCAGCCGCTCTGAGCCAATGCCCTGGCCTCAAGTGTGTTCTCATTGGCCGGATGCTAGGGACCGATGCGTAAGTTGTCAAGTGAGCGCGCTGCCCGTTGACTAGATAAGACTTGTAAATGAACCTCGAGTCCATTGATATGGACGGTGCCACGAGCTACTAGGCCACCCCTCCCCACACGTCCAAAACACTGAATCACAATTGGTCTGAGAACAATGAATGGCCGGAAGATAAACGCACGACTGAATGAATACATTTCATTCTAGCGTCGTCAACATGCCTTCTCGTGTACGACCGAGTATCTCGTCAGACATTCGTGATCGAGTTCTGAGTAACTTCGTCAACGGTGACGACCGACAGCTCGTGGCAACAGTGAACAATAAAACATATCAAACTGCCTACTCCAGGATTCGTCGCTCTCTTGATCAGAAGCCGGATACTACGCAGCCGCACGGTCGAAAGCGCATTCTGTCGGATGAAGAGATTGATGACATCCTGGAGTGGATCGTGAAGGACGCATCTCTAACACCACACGAAATGCGAGTCCGAGTACGTGCCGATATGGATAAGACCATTAAAGTATACAATCGCACGACAGTTAGATGACAGTTTGAGGACTATGAAGAACATCTACCAGACTCCAGAAGGAATGAACAATGATCGAACCGAAGCGATAGGAAAGGAGTTTGTTCAAAAGTTTCTAGAAGTAAGAAGGGAGGGGAAGTTCTTCATATGGATCGACGTAACAATTTTCAACCTTTACTACAAACGTACTCGTGGTCAGGCGCCCAGAGGAGTGAGGCCCTGTATAAGTGTAGCCGACAGTAGAGGCCTGAATTGGCATCTCATCGATGCACTCACAATGGATGGAAACGTTTCGATGACTACCCGGAGAGGCTCATTCACTGCCCCTCCCCTATCTCTCGAATGGCTGCGAGGCAGTTTAAACAAGATGAAGCGGGAAATGGAGCTCCGGCAGGTGGTCGTCGTGTGTGACAATGCACCATGTCACACACGTTTGGAAGCACTTGCGTCAGTCGAAGGATACGAAGGGTTACCATTCTGAAATTGAGCCCATACTCCCTGTTCCTCAATCCCGTCGAAAATGTTTGGCAGGTAGTGAAGGCCCGAGTGGAGAATGAAATACGAATGCAGTACGATGAACTTCTGACCGGGGATCCGCAGAACCTCATGATGCAAATGAAATGGAGGTTGCAATTTCTGGAATCCATTGCCAGAACAGTAAGCAGTGAGATCAGTGTTGCGGGATGTGTAATACGATTCGACACATCCGTGCACATTTACGAATTTTCTGAAAATATTACGTGCTTTGATTACAATTCCGGCTCATCACTTTTGACATCTGATTGTATAGCGTATACCACTAGGAGCGGGTAGGGACACGAGGAAATTCAAAGTCTCGGCGAAATATGTATGCACGTACGTATGGTTATACATTCGTTCGGGGTTACAACGAAATCTGATGTCTAGCCTTAGACAATGACATAGGACTGGCTTCCAATGATACATGTGCGAGTGGTATTTGCAGCGTATCGTCTACTTCGTACTGGTGTGCGTCACACGTTACTCCTTCATGAATAACCTTAGACAATGCAGATAGGGTTTCAGCATTCTGAAAAGTAGGACGTCTGATAACTGAATTGCCGAAATACTGTGAGTTATCGAAAAGCATCAACAAATTCACAGTGGATTGATGCACCAAAAATAATTGATATGCAACTCCTTGCACGGTCAGTAAGCCACGGGTAAGTGGACGAGTGTTATGCTCACGTTATTGTGATGTCGGGTCAAAGTGCACTTTATAAGCTGCTGGAAATAACCAGTTCTGCATTCGGAGTAACACTGTGGCGCCCAGGGCAAACAGTGCGCGTGGTCGCATCGCATAACCGGTTTCGCTGCCGCGTTGTAGTACAACCGCGCGAGAGCTTGAGAAATGAATGCACACTTAAATACGGATGAGTGGTGTGCAATTATAATTTCTCACATATCTGTGTTATCGTTTGGTGAGCCGGTGGTTAAGTATTTTGATAAGGACGCAGCGGGGTTGACCGCCATGGGTCGAGGTTGTGGTCATTGATCAAGTGCCTAGCACGTAAGACCAGCGTGGGCGAATGGACGCAGATTTGCCGCGCGACATGATGATCAATGCGAACTGTCCGAGACACATGCGGAATGGACAACTTACGTTTTTCACGATCTCAAGGGAAATATTTCCGGCAACATCACCGGTAGATTGGCAGCAGTTGTGTAGCCACTGCTTATACTACTCGGGGCAGTCGTTCGTTGTTCGCACCCTTGTCAGTAGTTAGTTGCGTAAACCACTACCTCTGCGAACAGCGTTTCAATAGGGCGTTTCGTAGAACAACAATAATGACCGAAAATTTTAGAGTGCAGTTGTACGTGTTGGTATTTGTTAATTATTACAATGCTCGTGCACAAATTTTGCAAACACACGTGGCGCGAAAACTACCAATAACCCCCATCAAAATTCGGTACATCGAAGAGTTTCCTTCTTTATGGAGACAATGGCCAATTCCGTGAACCTTTTCGTGTTCATAGATGACAGAAGGTAGTTTTGTACAAACTTCGGTGTTGAAGAGGAGCGCTTACAGTTGGCAATGATGATTGTTCGTTTAAGAAATGGTCGCAACAAGATACCAATTTGCGGCGCGGATTAACCGCGGTGATATTTACGTATGCAGCTCAAAAGCTCTAAATATCTGTTGAATTTTTCCTTTCCTTAACTTCACCAAATACTGTAACTTTTTCTCTTCGCGAAGAATACCGCCTTCTGAATGTTTTCCTCAACGTAGCTAAGCTGACAAGCATGGTTATGACCCAGCCGAATATGCGACGGATTCGACGCTCAATGAATTTCTGCTATTCAGAGCGGCTTTTAGGATACGTACTCATGTTAGCTGCCTCCAGTGTGAGCGAGCTACCACGCTGACCTCTTTGTCCCAAACGACCAGTAATCGCATCGCACGTTACTCCGACCGATTGTCCAGCCTTCACGCACCTACCCTGCGCTCCGTAAGGACATTTACCAACATGTCACTGGCGCCGACAAAATATTATCGTGCTTGACCTCACATGTTGGCTAGGTATATGATATGTTAGCACGCAATGTTA
>OX104066.1:109327705-109355013 GCA_944474145.2 Dicrocoelium dendriticum
TATAGGGACGTTGGGTCCCCTTAACAGCTGGTGTCAATGCGCTCACAACATCGTCGCGGGCGTCCGCCAAAATGCATCTGCAGGTCCGCACATACAAGTGCATATTCATTGTCTACACATGTGCTCCATATCGAGCGACAGTTCTGGACGCAGCCTCTCCATCGGTAACTGATTGCAATCTGATCGATTTGTGTCAATAGCCGGTTCGAGGCTGGTGGGCGCCAAGTCACCCTCCGACGGGTGCTGTGTTGCAAATTCGTGCTCGCAAGCAATAAGCGAGTATCTTCAAAGAAATTTAGCAACCGCTCGCCGTTATCATTACGGGAGCCTACACCATGTTGGCCACCCAGATGCAGTTTATCAGTGGACAATTTTTCAACTTGAGCGTTCAGATCCCCAGCCAGCACTACAGAGTCCGAGCTTTCCCTGTGGCGAAGGAGCTTGTTCAGTTGGCAGTAGAAGTCGTCTTTTACCGAGTCATCGCTAGTGTTTGTGGGTGCTTAGGCAGCGATAACGACTAGACACCTGTTAGTCCTGTGCGGCTTCGAAGCTTTGAACGAGCCAGCCAATCGGACCGCACACATCCGGCTACTGATTGGAATCCAATCAACCAGAGTAGCTTCAGCCCCGGTACTCAGGGTAATGCCGACACCGGCTTGGCTGATGCTGCATCGTCACCGGATAGGCACAATGAGAAAGTGCTGCTAGTGTCGGCTGAAGGGGATCCCGAAGTGAGCACAGAGCTTGAGTCTTGCAGGCAGGTCTCCAATAAGCAGCAAATATCGATCGAGAGGGTCTCTAATGTTCGGGCAAGTGCTGCCTGTTGACCGATCTGAAGCAATGAGCATACATTGAGGCATGTCAATGTGAAGGAGAATCGAGGATTGCAAATAGAAACCGATGAATTGGGCTTGACCGCTTGCTTAGACATGGGCCTGTTGACAGGGCAGGAATGACGCTCAGCGTTCACATGTGAATTAAAACTAGAAAGTAAATGCCTATCAAAGCAAGGTGGGGGAGGGCGAAGAATTGGGTGTTGAAAACAGGGGGATAGAAGTGAAGCTGGAACGGGACGATAAGAAAGAAAAAGCGTAAGTGGGGGAATAAGAAGATGGGAAGGCTTGAGCAGCATCATCCAAACCCTTATCCACTCTGCTCGATGCAGCAGATAGGGCAGCGTTGATTATCCTCTGCTGTGGCCAAAGCATCAGGAAATTGTTTGAGGAAAGATTTCTAGGCTTGCGTGGGCAGGATACTTTTAGGTTGCCGAGGCCTAGACAGGAGAACGATTAGGGTTCTCAACCAAAGCCTTTGTTTCAAAAACCTGACCGCAAGGCAGCGGGTTTGGCGTTGGGCTACAAGAGTCTGTTTTAAGGAATAGGGAATCACCCTCGTTCCAACCCCCAAACTGGATGACCAGGAGGCTGAGTTTGTTTGGCCTCTAACCTCTGACCAATCTGGTACGTGTGGCTCTGAAGGTGCAAAACACCACCACCCAGCATAGCTCAATGGATCACTAAGGCACACAAACCATCACACCACGGTAAGGTGCAGCCTAATTGCGATGGAAGACACACTGTACGGCCGTTTCGTCCTTTCTGGAATCATCAGTAGTGCGCATTCCATCTGACTCTTGTAGGGCCCGAACCTAGATGTTAGGAAGCTCTACTTGTATCATTCAACTCCACCTCCTACGCCTCTGTAATCAGTATGCGGGTCAAACTACTTATAATGTCAAGTTAATTAGCGACCTAAGTTTGGTAACTTCGTCGCTTGGTGAAGGGGCTACCCGTCCCCTGCACGGCAGTAACGTGCAAGTCACTGGATAGCTAGTGGTACTACATCACGACGGTTGTTGGCGCCCCCTGTATTTCAGAGGTCTTAACTACTGACTGGCAACAGTCTATTTGCGGTTTCGAGCCCAACCAGAATCAGATGGAATGCGCGCTGCTGACGATTTAGGAAAGGGTGAAACGCTCGTGCAGTGCCTTTCCGGGCCTGTGATGACAGCCTGACTGACACTGGTTGTGATTATTTTCTACTTATACCATTCAACTCTCCCTACTATGATTCTGTAAAAGACTGTGTGTGTGTGTGTGTGTGTGTGTGTGTGTGTGTGTGTAGGAAGGCCAGAATGAGAACAGCAAAGTGGAAAACATGAAAATATGGCGATAGAACGAAAAGCGTTTTGGTGGACTCACCAATAGTGTCCACACTGATGCATTCGTAAAGCAGTCTTCGATTGTGTGGGTATTACTGGTCGATGCACCGTTTCTCACATTACATCGTTTCTTCAGCTTTACGGGTAAAGTGGGTCGAACGCAGCGATATTAGTTAGGGCTTTCCGTGGCTCGCTGGCGACATTTTCACCGGCTGTATCGCGTGACCACATGGAACTGGCTGCCCCACAGGTTCGTGTTCTGACTAAGTTGCAGTAGGTGGCGGAAGAGATGGTTTGCCTTGTTCAGAATTCGGTAAGCCATCACTAGGTGTCCACGTAGGCTTAGATACGGACCTCTGCGTAATCGTAGGGTGGTCATCCGAAGTTGCTACCGGAGGTAGAACAATCCTTTGACTTATCTGGGTGTTATTCACTATGAGGTCTAGAACGCTGGAAAACTTGCTTGTGTCAGAGCTGCTATGTCTGGATTGTGTACTCCACATGAGACCACACATATGTATTATGCATCTGCGTACAGACAGATGGATTGAACCGTTCGAATGCCTCCGCAGCATACTAAGGTGTTGGTTCTCTGTCTTTGATGCTTAATCAGATTGTGCTGAGCAACCCATATCAACCTGAATTAGTTCCGCAATATCGCACTTCTAGGTGATTGTCTGCAGAATGTGGTCCCCAAGCTTGTATATGGTGTTCGGATGATGACCAATGTGGACCATCTTAAACTGGAGCAGAGTTGGAGCGACCATTCATTCATCCTGTCCAGATCTCGTTGAAGTGCTTCGTGAACTGTTTGGCTGGTAATCACTAGCCACATTTTAACATAAGCGGAGAAAAGCGAGCAATCCGAGACGATCCGACGCGTGAGCTAGTCTATGAACACGAGAGACAAATGTGACCCCAGCACTGATCCTTGTCGGACTCCACATTCTACATAAATCGGATCGGACAGCACACTTCGAACTCTGGGTTGTAGTTGTCAATACTGTAGGAACGTTTTGGTCCACCCAAGGAAATTCCCAACTCTGTAGCTTCCGTTCAGTGAAATAGAATGCAGTGGTCCAGGAGGTCGAAGTCGAGGTGGTTAACATTAGTCATTGTCCCGTTGGTACCCACTTCTGTCCGACCACCAGGTGCAGTCGGTGTGTATCATCATTAGGTAGACATGAGAAGGAAATACATTGTTACTTCGCACGCAACCCCGGTGTCGTGAGCATGGTTACTTTCAGCTACGGTATCGTGGACACACGTACATCCGCTTTCGAACACTAAAATGCGCGACGAAGGATGGTGTGTACCCACTATAGTTTGTTGCGGATTCCCCTCACGAGTTCAGACACGCCGTATTACTTGCAGACACACGCACGCACCTACCTACGCGACCGGCCACCCTGTTTCATTCCTATGTGCATCGGCGTTAGGCAGACATGAGAACAAGGGGCATCGTTAACTCGCACAAGGTGGTCCCGAATTCTGCGCACAATACGAGGGGCGATCAAAAAGAAACCGAACTTTTTAAACAGCGCTTCGACCGCAGTGAGAGCGCTCTGGTGCTATAGAGCCCATGTGATGACTTGCTTAGGCAACAAACTGCCATTTGTCGCATTACGCTCTGACTATTGGTTACGGAGCTACAACCGCTGAAGCGAGCACACGCACAAGCGGTCAGTCAAACTAGTGCCAAAGAGACAACGAAAGAACTTGAAAAACAACGCCTGTGTGCGAAATTTAGCCACAAACTTGACAAAACGTTTACAGATCGTTGAATTGTTTAGACAAGCATATGGGGAGGATTGTATGAGTCGCACGCAGTGCAGTGTTGCTGAAGAAATGCGCGTCAGCGTTGGATCATGCCGTCAAATTCTAGCGTGTTTGAGGTATGCTGTGCGCAGGAAGCAGACTGAACTGTGGGAAAATCAGACTTGGATGTCACAACATAATAATGCGCCGACTCATGCAGCGCTCCTTGCCCGCAGCTATCTAACAAAACATCACACGCCCATTGTGCCCGACCCACTGTATTCTCAGGGCATAGCCCCCGCAGACGCTTTCCTGTTGCCCACACTTAACACCGCGTTGAAAGGACGGCATTTCCAAACCTTACAGGATGTTACCGTAAAATCGGCAGTGGATTCAAGCAACACGTAACACTCCCGGATCAAATCAGAATTCAAGGCCAGACGAGTGCTACGGTACTAGTTATACAAAGGGTTAAGGCAACCAATTGTATACTGGCCT
Source organism: Dicrocoelium dendriticum (assembly GCA_944474145.2). NCBI lineage: Eukaryota > Metazoa > Platyhelminthes > Trematoda > Plagiorchiida > Dicrocoeliidae > Dicrocoelium > Dicrocoelium dendriticum. The sequence continues at coordinate 109,332,123 of OX104066.1, forward strand.
TGACAAGGTCAACTCTAAATACACAACAGTTCTGTTCTCAAAGTAAAAGCTGACGTCCAAACAAGACCAAATACCGGCGACAATTAATTGAAGTCCAACCGGTTACAAAGCCGAATAAACAGTTCAGTCAGGTGCGATTTAAAGCAAAACGATCTACAATACAACTAAGCAAGCCGTAAAAATGTCAGCTGATAAGAGTGTGAAACAGGGGAATAGGTTTTGACTTAGGCCATACTTCCACGGAATCCAACAGACTGTCATTGGTCCGTTACAGAGGAGATTCAGGACAATGCGACAAGAGACCTGCGTGCCATTGCAGAAAGTGCGCATCAACAAGCTTGCTAAAATTGGGAGCACCGTTGGGAAAGGTGTATAGCCAATAGTGGGGATTACTTTGAGGAGGCAGTGCCTAAAATGCTGTGCAGTGAACAATAAAGATGTTATGGCAAAAATTCGGTAACTTTTTGAACTCCCATCGTACTGGCGTCGCGGCCTACAAACCTGTACCATGCAATTACCTTTACAGCCTCCTACACCTTACTGGTGTGATCCAACGGCACATCTTACTGAAAGTGCGTAGACACAGTGGATGATAACATTTAGAACCTATTTGCACTTACTATTGCGGATTCTAACTACACAGAATACCAGAAATCGAAACTTCTCAGGTATCTATTCTATGACGAAGGACAGTGCCAATTTTGATACTTTGGAACTCCAGTTTCAAAATGCCTTGACGAAAGCGCTGAAGTCATGGGGCCTGCGTACAAATGTTTCCACAGCTAGAATCAAATTTGGGGACTTACTCATGAACCACCGGAACGTCTTGGATGTTTCCTTGATCACTTCATTTGCGGCGCAACGCACTGTGAGTATTCCTCCGTACCAACAAACAAAATCCGGTGGATCCTGTTGGCGTAACAGTTGAGTTGTGGAATAACAAACGGTCGGATTCAGGAATTTCTACTCTCCGAAGACGCGTTGAAATTGACGTGAGACAAGGCTGTGAAAATGGCTCGCCTGAAAACAGATACTGCAGAGCAATCGCGATCTTTTGTTGCACGAACAGGCTTACAGCAGATTGTCAGGATCCATCGTTTGCCAGACAAACCACAAACATCACAGAAACGCTTTCGCTGCGGCAGCCTACAGCTAAAGGCCAATTTCGCTTATTCCGTCTTTGAACAAACTTCGCTACCAGTACCATGATACAACTACGGCCGCGTGGTTCCAGACTTCCTCGAATGTATGGGTTGCCGAAAGTGCATAAAGAAGGGATTCCATTACGCCCAATCCTTTCAATGGTTGGAGCACTGTACGAGAAATTGGCACGATGGTTAGCTAAGCTAATTGAGCCCATCCGACGTGAGCTGGCGGTGCACAGCTTGAAAGATTCATTTGCGTTCGTTGAAATGATTCAGAATCTAAACGTGAGCGGTAAGCGAATGATGTCTTTCGACTTGTGTTCTTTATTTACAAATGTCTCGTTGGACGAGACGCCGAACTTCACAGGCAGTTATGCAAGTAAAGTGGGGTTTCCAGCACATTGATTAAAGAACTTAATTCGTATCTGTACAAAGATGTTCAATTTTGTTTAAATGGAAGTCTCTATCGGCAGATTAAGGGTGTAGCGATGGGTAGTTTGCTTGGCCCCATTTTGGCTGACATCTTCGTAGCTCATCTAGAGAACACCAAATTGTGTCACCCTATACAGGAAGCTCACTTGTACGCTGGATATCTTGATGACGCCTTTCGGGCAGTTGACGAAGCCCAGCAAGCGGAAGGCTTACTCTAGAGGTTTAATGAATGTCATCCAGAGATCGAGCTCACCATGGAAAGCGAAACCACAGGAAAGTTCCACTTCTTAGATGTAGCTTTGGAAAGAAGATTAGATTGGTCGCTCCTGAGATCAATTTATTACAAACCGAGCTGGACGAGGCAATACCTAAACTTCGACAGATACTGCCCCATGAGTTACAAGAGCTCCCTAGTTCGGGCGTCTTTTGTGAGAGCCCGCCGAATCTGTTCAGAGGAAACGATTGAGAAAGAGCTACAGGGAATCGCATCAACACTACGTGAAAACGGGTACCCTGCCAAGTTCATTGCAAGGTATGGGGAGAAAACCAGAGCGAAACGGAAGCTTCAAAGAAGAAGGTATTCATGGCACTGCCATACAGAGGAGAAGAAATTGGCAGACGGTTCTGCCGTCGATTACGTCATACCACAAAATGGTATTACTATACAGCTGAGCTTGTATTGCTCCACAGAACCAAAAAGCTACTAAGTGAATCCAATTTGGACAAGCCTTACTATACTGTCACCTCCTCATACGTTTACCAGTTTAACTGTACTTGCGGTAGCATGTACAGTGGCCGGACAGAGAGGAGGTTGTCCACTCGGATTTCAGACCACGTCCCGCTGAACCTTGCTCTCCGTGGCGCAACAGTACCTGTCAGTTCCGTTGCCCGGCACTTATTCGACTACTCGATGTGCCAGAATCCCCACGAATCATTCAAGGTCATCAACAGACGGAGCAACCCAAAGTTGTTACGTTTTGCTGACGCTTCCGCCATCCGGCATTTGAAGCCTAACCTATGTAAACAACTTGAGTTTGTGGCCAATCTTGCTTTTTGTTGGTGAGGCAAGACAGGCTAGTCAAGGCAACTAACCAATCGTTTGACATTTTCACCCATTGTAGGTAAGCGGCTAAAGAGAATACACGAACTATACTCTATTCAGAATATACCGCAGAAATGTTCGTTGTGCTTGCTCTGTTAAACTTTTTGAAGGGTAATAGCAAATTATTCATGTGATCATTAAGATATGGTAGAAAAATGAACTGAGACACGATAGTAAAACCACCTACCTGAAAAAAGAATCTCAGCACGCAAGCACGCGGTTAGTAAGTCAAATGCAACGTACATACCAACGCTGCGCCTACGTTGCTTACGTTCTCAGCAAGAGCCGTCGTCGTTTGGATGCTGGTCCCGAGTGGCCTAACTAGTGGCTAACTAGGCCTACCTGACTCATGTACTCGCGACCGCATGTGCTATAACACCATGCGGTCCATGTCGACTCAGTACAACCCATCGGCGACTGTCGCTTCCGCAACTGCCTTTTCTTTTCTGTCTGCACGAGGGCTTTCTCTTGCAAGTCGGCCACTGCGTTCGTGATCAGATCGGGCCATGCACGCTGATCAACTGCTTTCGATTCCAAGCACCTGAACTCAACTTTAGAAGGTGATAGGCTTACTTTGATCAAGTCTCGGTAATCAAGCTTCGGTTTCCACACATGCCGCTTCCCAACACTCAGCTGACAACATAAAGGCTGCTTCGGTATCTAAGTCGAATCCCTACGCCACACATGACCGAGCCACCTCAAGTGCTTCAGAAAACGTATGCAGTCCACTGCATACCTTCCACTTCGGCGCAACAGTTCCATGTCTGTAACTCTGTCACGGGAAACGATGCATCGAATTCTTCTCAGACACTGTTGATGAAACCGCTCGAGATATCGCATATATATATATATATATATAATATATATATAATATATATATATATATGGCCTTGATGCTTCTTCACCGCAGTTGGGCTAAACCAACTTACACCTAAACTAGGTCTTTTGAAACTGGATAAATTACATTCTGCTTTATTTGGTTTATTCTGCCTCCCTGAATAATGTTCTATTAACTGGCCACGTTGCTTACACTAATTGCGCTTATCTTCGGTAATTTTGTTGCGTTTGTAGCATTTTAAGTAACTTGTGGACATTTCTTACTTATCACGGATTTGTTGCTAACCAACTTACTTCATATGGTAATTTAGCGAAGAGTTATGCCACCGTATCTGTATGCATTATTGGATTTATTTTATTTCAGCTTGTCGTTTAAAGTGAATGGCTGTTGTTTGATATCCCTGGTATGGTTGCGCTTGATGTGTATGTTGACAAGGTGCCTACCTGTCTATTACCCACTACATCGTTCATACTGGCTCCAGGAGACAGTTGGTCGTTGCTGGAGGGGACGGGGTGCACGGTTTTGTGGCCGTGCTAGGCTCAAAGAGCGGTTCCATGCACTCAGTGTGGAGCGGACTACGGTCCAGCCACCGCCTTGTGTGCGGTTGATTCCCCAAATACAGCGTGCTTGTGTTTGCCTGTGAAGGAGTGTGGGCCGGCTCCGTTGATGAAACGTGGTTCCCATCCGCATGCCTCCCTGGTCTTATTCCTTCGGGTTTACACTGGATATGGGGTATGTGGTTGGAGCTGTGGGTGGTGCAGCGCAAGCCATCCATGGTCCCTCTGTAGGCGCAGGCGTCCTGTGGCTTGCCACAGTGACAGGCAAATCCGAAACCGGATGCCGCCAACCATATATATGGCCTGTAAAGACTTTAATGTAGCACTCTATCGTCGAAGTAATCTATGAACTTTGCGTATGTCTCAAGTTATCTGTTGTTCTGCCAGTGATCCGGTTCACCGCCCATTCCCGTACCGAAAGAAATGTCGTGGAGTCCGTATTTACACAATTCATCTTCCGTGTCAAGACAATAACATGAAAATATATAAGACGACAGGCAGGGTGAGATCAGCACAAGTTAGAACAGCTTCGTGGGCAGGCGTAACACTCCTACGCCCAGGGCAGCTTTTGGCTTACGAACAGCTGTTTCTACAAACAGAGCGCGGGTTTAATACGGCTGCTCGCAACTGCCTCTGCCAAACGTAGGAAACGGACGTTAGCATGTCGTAACACGATTGTAAGCATTGTGGTTGGATCAAACGAATGACAGGTTGCCAGTACATGCATACCTATGGATGAAGTAGTGCCTCATGCTGAGATTGATGTTGCACGCATGACGCTTCTTCACCATAGTTGGTCTAAACCAACAGCTCTTTTTAATCTGGATAAAAGTTATTCCACTTGATTTGAGTTGTTCAGTTCTGTTGTTTTGCTGCATCTTTTGTGTCAATTTTACGTGGTGGTTATCACTCTGTAGGCGCTGACGTCCTGTAGTCGTCCTAAGGAGGCCGCAATGATAGGCACATCCGGAATCGGATGCTACTAACCATGTATGTTACGTTTATTATGCTTCACTGCAGTTGGGCCAAATGACTTACACTCAGCTTTTTTCTTATTACACTAGATCTAACCTAGTCTATTTGCGTTGATTTGCACAGCTTTTTATCCTCCGCAGATTCTGTCTATTTCGCGCGTCTTCTCTCTCTTTCTTTTTCTATTTCAGTCGGTTAGTGTCCCCTGATTTACACTTACACTTATACCACGTTATCCTAAGTGCAGATAAGTATTCATACTCATTTTTGATTTGCTCAGTTCTGTAATTCTGCCGCACATTTACAGTCCGGTCTGCATGTTTATCAGATTCTTTCGTATTCATATGGTGCCTGTTGCTGAGGTTAATGTTGAATACATGATGCGTCTTCGACGCAGTTGGGCTAAACCGACTTACACTTAACCCATATCTTTTTACTCTGGATAACAGTGATCCCACTTTATTTGATTTCTGCAGTGCTTTACTTTTGCTGTATCTTCTATGTCCATTTTGCGTGTTTGCTTTCCTTCAAATTCTATGTTGGTTGTTTGATATCCCCGGTGTGATTGCGCTTGATGTGAAGGTTGACAAGGTACCTGTCTGTTTAACACCTTTCACCTCTGTTACTGGCTCCATGAGACTAAGAATAGTTGTTGGGGGTCGGGTTGCACGGTCGTCATGGCCGTGCTAGGCTCTCAGAGCGCTTCCATCCAGCAGGGAGCGGACTGCGGCCGAGCGACCGTCTTGTGTAAGTCTGGCAAGCATAATTCCCTACATAGATAGACATGAATGCTGCTGCTGTGCATGCTGAGTGTGGGCCGGTCCCGTTGATGAAACGTGGCTCCCATCCACATGCGTCCCGGTCTTTTTTCTTCGAGTTTACACTGGATGTGGGGTGTGTGTATGTAGCTTTGGGTGGTGCAAAGCAAAAAAACCATGGTCCTACTGTAGGCGCATGCGTCTTGTAGCTGTCCTAAGGAGGCCGCAGTGACAGGCGAATCCGGAACCGGATGCCATGACCATGGATGAAGTAGATGGCCTACGTGAACTGGTGAAATGTGTAACCGACGACTGAGTGCTTTGATGTTGCAACCATTTAAGTATCTGGTCCCTTGTTCTGGTGTTCAACGCTCTGCTGGTACGGCAGATTTAGTGTGTACCGCAAACACAGCTAAATTGGTAAATACAATGTGAGTTGGCGCCAACAGATTGGCTTTCCGTCATTGGGGTAACAGGTATTCGAGTAGTTCGGTTAATACGAACAGTTTCAGTAGCATAATAATTCCACTGGACTGGGGAAATTATGCGCTTCGTTGTCCTCATATTGGCAAAAGCACTCTAAAGTGCGTGTTCCAGGTAGACCATCATTTTTGCGACCGAAAAAATCCTCAATCCTGGAACCCTCGTATGAGTATGTTTGCCGATGAATCTTATTGGACAGCCATTTTGCAATAGTGTATGCTTGAGCAAGTCTATCTCAGTATCTACACTGTTGGTGGTGCATATGTTTTTTGTACGGTTGAATAGCGTTTTGAATAAGGTCCGCTTGTATCGTATTGTTGAAAAGCTGGGAAAGTGCAGGTACTGCCCTGAGCAAGTCGGTTTTCGGTAAAAGTCTCTTTGATGAACCCGTCTGCTCTTCGGCAAGTCAACACGTCCAGATATGGGAGGCAATTACTGTTCTCTGTTTCGCTGGTTACTTTCAGGTTTGTATGCACGTTGTTCGGGGGATCGGCCAGATGTGTGATGGGCTCTTCCAATGAGATAAACTTCAAAATATCATCCACATACGGCTTATTAGGAAAGAAGCTATATTTTTACACTCAACTTCGTTTCATTCATCGACATGAAAAAGCTGCTAGTACTGGGCCCAACGGACTACCCATTGCCACCCCATCTATCTAGCAATCAGGATTGTTTCGGAAATGGAAAGCGATGCTCTTAGTGAATAGTAGTAGGCTGTTTTTCAAGAATGCAATTAGTATTGGAAGAGTTAAATCAGAGCACTCTGCCAAATCACACACATAAGCAACTATTTAATTTAGCCGGATGTTGGTGAATAGCGACTGCACATCCAATGAAGCCATGGTTTTATCAGATAAGTTAAATTCATCTAAAGTCTCGATGAGCTCGATATAGCCTTTCAGACTATGTGGAATAGTCTGCTACTTTAACGCTGCAAGAACTTCCATCAGCAAACGAACCAACTTATGTTGTGCCGAGTTTGCCACTGACAAGTTTGTTCTAAGCGGTATGCCATTTATGGGTCTTCGGCAACCCGTATAGCTGGGGCGTGTTGGACCCTCCCGGCTTTGGGCTGTTATATGCAATTTCATCCATCACACGACGTAAAAGAAGCAACTTTAGGTGAGCTGTGATCCGTCTTTCCACATCACTAACATCCTTTGTTCTTGTAAGTTTATATTTGCTGACATTAATCAGCAAATTTTGTATTTTCTGTGTGTATTCTTCCTTGCCTTCAGTCGGTTTGAACCATCATTATTTCCCCAAATGCTTAACGCCTACGTGCGAACTCACGTGGAATATGCGATTCAGGCGTGGCAGCCGTGGCAGAAACAGGATCTCGTTGCTCTCGAGACTCCTCAACGATGGGCAACCAAGAACGTCAGGGGCCTCTTTCATCTGCCCTATCAGCTTAGAATGAAATCTCTAAGAATCTACAGCAGTCGATATTGGCTTTTGCGGAAGGATCTCATAATGGTTTACCAGATTCTAAAGAACCCAAAGCACATTTGCCGTCCGCTGCTGGAATTGAACCACAACACTAAACTAAAAGGTCACCCTCTGAAACTGACAATTCATTATAGCCGGCTTGAATGTCGTAGAAATTTCTTTTCTCTCCGCGTATGCCAGCCTTGGAACGCTCTCCCTAATTATGTCGTCTCTGCTCCCAATCTGGCGATATTTAAAAAACGTGTTGACGATGCATTGTCTCACTTACATTTCATTATATGACTTGTTAGCCAGGGGCTACAAAACGCAATCAAACGGTGTCTTGCCGAATGCCTAACCAATGGATTGATGGATTTAAACGTTTAATACGCGAACATCTCCGCTATTCCACATAAGTCTATGGTGAGTCCACCACAACGCTTTTCACCTTATTATGCAACTGATTTTCGCAATAATTTCCATCCCGCGGGAATTGTTAAGCGTTGCTTTTTTTACCCGTAATAAACCATTGTTCCATTGTTCCGTTGCGTATAATAACCGCTTCTGAGTCTTTGTCTGGCTTAGGTCCAACCAAGCCCTTCGTCCTCAGCTCTCGCAGTGTACGAAGGTGACGGCTTGCAGGCGAACACTTCTCACGCACTGGCGTCATTGTGACCTCGCGGGCACTATCACTTGTTTGGTTCTAAATTAGTTCGACATATCTGGACTGGAGGCCAGTAATTCTGCTAATACGTCATAATCTTTTCAAACTGTGCCTCTATGAACGAGCGGTTTAGCTTACCAGGTGGAACTTTGTACTCACTTCCGAGCAATAATGCCTCCAATTGTAAGGCATCAAGGGGTACATTTAACAGATTAAACGCGTTCGTACCTGAGTCACGATAAGCAGGCTCCTCCCGGTTGTCGACTAGTGAACTCCGCCACGGAATTTGCATTTCTTCTTTGAGCGATCAAGAGTAACTTTGAAGAAGTTAGTAAACACAATTCTGCAACATAATGATCAGCCATCCATGATTGGCATTAGGCGGGAATACGTCTCGAGTAGCGCAGTGAGTCGAGTTTGAGCAGTCTTCAATTGACCGGAGGCGATGCTTCGGAGATTGCCATTGGACTGTGTGACTTACATACTCAGTAATTGCAGGCTTGCAATTTTATCTTTCTTTTGCTACTTGTCAATAAATGTAGGTATTTTATTTACCTTCATTATACCCTTTCTGCAAAACTACGAGGATTATAAAGCACGACCGAGACATTTGTTTATTCGCGTCACTGTGGTTGACCGAAACACCGTCCTAGTGGCTCATACACACTTCACCGTTGATGTGCTGGCAGCTGTGTCCGTCGCATCGCTACCGTCCCCCCGTTTACAGCTGATCGGAAATACAGACTGCTGTGATAGTTTCGGCACACTGTTGAGCAACATTGAGGCTACGTCTACAAATCTAGTCGTAAGTCATTTATGTACATCTAAATTTACTGTAATAGAACCACGTTTACAGCTTCCACTACATCAAGTTTTGCCCCTTTTGTCCTGGGAATTAAGCCGTGCGCAAGACTAGGCATATACAGTGCAATCTTTCATTTACTGGCATCAGCTTATTTTTGTGTAAAACCTTCCTAATTGAGCGCGAATATTGACGTAGGGTGATGCATTTTAAGAGAACAGATGTTTCCGAAAGACAGCACACAAGTTTGCACTGCAGACTAACAATACAGCGAAGCTGTCTGGCACTGAAGAGACAATACGAAATGTTGACATCTGCCAGTGTTCGTCTTCTTACGACTTTATTCAGATTACTAAAGGGATCTAATTGTTTCAAATCACCCATGAACTGCATCTGTTTAGCCACGTGCAATGCTGACTAATGCTGGGATTCTGGTTCATGTGTGATCGGATTAGCATAGGATCGTGTGTAACTGTAGAGTACGTTGCATGTTCCTAGAGACGGCTACGCATAGCACAGAACTTTCAAAAAACGCTCTGGAGTTGCTAAAGTTCTGCAAGTGTAGAAGAAGCCTGACTACAATATACACGATATTCTCTGTCCTGCAACACACAGGTAATACGCACAGAAACTTCAAGACCTTTCTCAACATGTAGTGTAAAAAACTTATATGCTTACACCTATCCTAATGCTAATGATATATGGATTTTATATGCATAATTATGCATCACGAAAAAGCATTGGAATACTAACTCCATACAAAAAATATTAAAAAGCCTACGTATAGGAAATTGTTTTGTATTCATAATTACATTTGTATTTACTATATGCATTAAACTGTAAAATAATTCCATGTAGTGATGTGAGCACCATGTGTTTTTGGTAAACTTGATGTACGTGTGTTCATATTAAGGTCAATCCAAATGAGAAGCAAACATTGACACACCAACCTAGCAACACTTCACTCTACATTACTACTTCAAGTTACCAGTCAAAGCTAACAACAGTTTAATCGAGCCGGGCGGCTGGTACTAATTGCCAGTTGACTACGAGATGCCATCAAAATATTGACGCATTAACAGCTCGTTAATTTAACTTTTGAAAAGTTTTACAACATTTCAATCTTCGTTACTCATGCTAAAAGTCCCACATGTTACTGCTGATCTCCAAAGCACCAAATATTTGCATTGCATATAGCAAGAAAGCTAACATAATCTAATCGTTACGCAAAGTGTTAGTTTTCCTTACAATACTGCACTGAGATATTAAGAGTTCAGTTCGAATCTTCCCAAATGTTTGTAAAGTCAAGGAACTTTCAATGAGAAAATATAACTGATTAAAGCAACCAGATAAGTTGTTTGATTATGACTAGCGTGTTTCAGGTTGATCAGCGAATGCAGTTGACGCTGGGAAAGTTTGATTATGGTATTGTGATACTCATAAGTTAGACGTGGCGCAGTCACACATGTGTCCAATGTTATCAGCTCACTAAAGAGAACGGCAAAGTGGAAGCCATAATTTCTGGTGCAGGTTATATTTTTCAGAGACACAAATCACTCAATTACAACAAGTTATATGACCTGAAAATGACACATCACCACTGCGCTGATTCGGTCGTTACTCGTAGCACACTCGCCTCTAGGTGCCACGATGATGTGCACTTGCGTGGGCACTTCCGTGCTTGCCCTCCGGCTGAGCTGCGTGCGGCGAAGGATGATTCTGTTCACGTTCGTGAACTGAAAATAATTGAAATTTGAGGGTGAATAAACGCGGACGGATTCCGAGCACGTGGAAAATGCTTCAAGAAGAAAGTTGTCAGAAAAGTGAATTTTAGCTACCGCTTGTTCTAAAAGTATGCGCACTTCCAGTGTATCTAGCTTACACTACGTGTATAAAAACCAGAAAACAACGGGCTGAGCAAGCGTGCGACAACAATAAGTCATGAAGTATTACGGCGCGGTGGTGTCTGTAATGCAATGTCTGTAATCTCACGGAGCTCACTAGACTCAATCCGAACGATTCTTTAATCCTCCAGACCTAGATAACTATATTTTCTCGTTACTTGTCGTAACATTAGCCATCCGATAGTTGGACCATCAGGTGACCTCATTGTTCGTAGTCACCTGCTCAAAGTCCCAGTGGATCGCTTTCAAAAATTGTGGAATTGTATTGTGTTCTACTTGACTTCTGAAAACAAGGTCTTCGCTACTCTTCTCTCTGACATTAGTTGGCAGCTGATAGATCTAAGGAAGCTGGATTTGCTGCAGATTGGCTAGGCTGGCAGTTACCAGCCTGGGCCATTTTGTTCCCTTCGAAGTTATGATTATGTGAACAAAGTCATAGCTCACTTCTTCCTTCGTTAGTAGCCATCATTTTAACATTAATATTGCCGGCCATTTTTCATATTGGAATAAGAGTCGCAGTTGGCTCCATCCAAATGATACGGATTTGAGCAACATTCATCGCCTTGGAACAACTCAACTGGTCATGCATTCTGCTCTGCCAGACCTATTGTTGTCTCAGGACGACCAGTGATTTCTGGGTGTAAATTAATCCATCCAGCTTCCACCTTTTATTCTTTCATCACTTGTATCGCGAAATGGATAAATCCATAATTCTAAGCAGTGTTAAGAACTCAAGGCGTATGATATAAGTATAAATACGCTACTACTAATACGCTACAAATGATCTACGAAAACTGAACTGGAGATTGTTTATCCTACCAGGTCTTAGTGGTTGAAAAGTGAGATCACTTCATCCTGATTTATTTACCCAAAAATATCAAGATAGCGATGTATCTATTTCCCGGAATAGGTTCAGTGATTTTTCGGTAATACCTCTTGTACTGAACAAGAATGTGATACTAAGGCTTAGACAGCCTCAATATAATAAATCTGATGGATACGTTCTTGGTAATCGACGTAGAGGAAGAAGCGGTTGGCACATTGTACAGTTCGGCGCGATGTCGACCTCTTAAGGAACCACCGATAAGTTGACCAAGGAAGATTTGCATCGCAGAGTACACACAAAACAAACACTTTCCCACTTCTTCTGGAAGGCAGCATGTTTTCATTAAAATGCGATAGTGCGTTTCTCATTATTATGGTAGGGCTATCTTTAACAGCACGTTAAGCTGTCGCACTGCTTCCAATTTTAATTACCTCTAGGGTGAGTAAGAAAATCTGGAGTGGTCTGGCAGCAGCAACGGCCAACTGCATGGGGCTGAACTGCTCTATTCGATCACCTCGCGTAGTGACTGAAAAGCCATACCGCGAAAGGCACTTGTAAAATGACGTTATATCGTAGCACTCGAGAGTGCGCTACAATTGGGATTTAAGCCTAAGCGCATTTTATTTGGATGCCATCAAATGTTCTTGAATCACCTATTCTATTTTGTATGTAATCTTCTTGAAATATTTTACGTGAGTTAGTGGAAGCTTTCAAAATCCGTATGAGTTACTTAAGCTCTCAGATCTGCAGCTTATAAAAGTACTCAAAAACCTCCAGATAAAGTGGCGGGTGGGTGTGGAAGGGTATTTAATAGAAATCAAACAAAAAACTTGCCTCGTGAATCCCGTGTGTGCTTGGCGCTGCCTCCTGCTGTCGCAAACACTTGAAACATAACCATACATAAACCGACGAGGAGTATTATCTAAATAATGGGTAAAGCAAAATCACAAAAGATTACAATCTTCGAAAACAGTACTCACATTATTTTTCATTTGGTACGAACCCTCCGCTTTGAAAATTAGGCATCTAGCGTACTACTTATAGCTCTTGCATAACCTAGAAAAGTCGAGTTTACCGGACATTTTTGAGGTCTTTGACATTCGGGTCATTCATGACAGATCGACTTGCTGTCTCATTCGACGAATGAGTTGCTGCCCACTGCTTAGCACATACTTTCTGTCCTACAAGTCGTGCGGTTGGTAGTTTCCTTTTTCAAACAGAGGTCAGATTGTATGCACTGACAGTATGTTAGCCTTCCACCGTCTTATGATGTCAAAATTGTCCATGATTTAGTGCCACCATGGTTCTGATGATCCGTACTTCTCGAATTGTGGCTCATAGATGGAAAGAAATCCACAAAGTATATAGTTGTCCCAGTTACCCGTAAGAGGCTACTGGGCCATACATGTTACCGTGATGAATATTTGCGATTGCGCCTGGTCGCTCATAGTTGGGATCATTAGATACTTTGATTTCTAAACGTCATGGAAAGTCAAACTTGTAATTTTTTACTAGGTTATGGGCACCCCGAAGTGTGTAACCCTACGACAAAACGGAGTTCCAAACTTGAGCTGATATATATATATATATATATATATATGGAAGAAATTTTCAGCTGCTTTGATAATATCGAATTACTTACAAGATAAAAATAAAAATCTGATATAAAGGCATCACTGGTCGACAGGTTCTCCGTGTATCGCACTAAGCTACAGATGGATGAGTTGCGAAAATACTTTTTTACGTATGTGCTGTTGCTGTTAAATAATGACGACACCATACCTTACTCTATCATTCAGCCTTGATGCTAGCAGTATTTTGTCATCCCTAGATTCAGCTCTTGTGGTGGAGCAAATCAGCGGATATGTATTCATGTAGCGGTTATCCAAGCGATCGCATCGCGCCAGACTAACACATGCAACTTTCTATTTCGAGACGCACAACCGGACCGTTCAGTCGCGACCAACAACTGTGGAATGGTAAAGAGTTTATGGGTGCCAAGTTTACTTTTGCCTTTTCACACGCAACCTTGTTTGCGGTTCCTCTACCTGGCTTTGCTAAGCTGCGCATTCTCCGTTGTGTGTTTCCTCTAAGGTGTCCCCTTTGGGTTTTAATGTTTCTGTGTCCCCGCTGCGTACTCCAATGTCGTAATTCCACTCTGCTTCTTATGCATATTCCCTCCCAAGCTGTTGTGGATTGCTTCTGACAGATTCACCGCAACCACTATTGTGTGCCTTTCACGGACGATCCTGAGAGCTCTCACTGGTCGAATAGGACATTATATGTCGGTTAAGGGTGTAGTTACATTCAGATGTATAGAATGTATAAGGTTTAATTGTGGTGAGCAAATAAGCGAGCGTCCGGAAAACTTGTTGGGGTTCTGGCAGTGTTAATGCATGAACTGAACTCACTAGTTTGGGGGTGCTTCGAAGTTACTTTCTTCACAAGTACAGCCTATGGCTAGTCTAAAGAGAGAGGGAATATGGCTCCCCGATAGATAGTATCTGTTTACTGTAATTACCGTCGAGAATGTAAGTATAGAAAATGTTCTATTACGGTTAAAAAGTTGATGCTTAATAAATTCCTTAGGATTGCCAAAGGGAGAACCACAACCCGGTGAAAAGAAAACAAAATGACGCAATGAGAATCGTTTTGGTGGATTCGCCACAGTGTTTGCACAGAGCCATGCAGAAAAGACTCAACGTTGTTTGTGTAGCTTAGTGCAAATTGTGCGACGTTTGCCACATCATATCCTCTGTCAATGTACACAGGCTATTTCTTGAAATGTACTGGGGCTAGGGAAACGTCAAGGGGTATATTAAACATAGACAAAGTGGTCGCGGAAACGCCGTACTCCGGGAGAGTGTTCCCTGGCTGGCACACCCGAAGAGGATAAAAGTTTCGCAGACCTTCCAACCGACTAGATTGCGTGGCCAAATGGAGTTGATGGCCTCTCAATGTCGTGTTGTGACTAAGTTGCAGTTGGTGGTGGCAACTGAGGTTGGGGTTCCTCAAAATCTGGTAGGTTATAATTAGGTCGCGATAAAGGCGCCGATACCAGCCCCTGCACAATCTTAGACACGTCAGCCTAAGTTGAGATGGGAGGTGGAACAACGCTTCCACGTGCTTTGTGGGTCTTCGCTTCGGAAGCACGGGTGCTGCAAGATATGGCTTGTGTCATGATTGCCAGGGGTGGATTGCGTATTCCACATGAGGCTGCACGCAAGTGTTAACCAATTACGGACAAACAGAGGGATCAAACTGCCCGAAGGCCTCCGCAGCATGCCGACTTGTTGGATTCTATTATTTGATGCCTTCTCGGATTGCTCTAAGCAGCCCAAATCAGGCCAGATAATTACTCCAAGGTCGCTCCCCTGGGTGACTACTTGTAGCACATAGTCTCCAAGCCTGTATATGACGTTCGGCTGGTGATGAATGGGACAACCTTACGTTTAGACGAATTATACTGGGGCAGGTTAGGAGTGAGCACTCATACGATTTGTCCAGATCTCGCCAGATTACATCATGATCTCCTTAGTCGGCGATCGCCCGCCACATCTTAACATCGTCAAGGCACACTAAGAAACCCGAGGCAATCAAACGCGTTAGTTCGTTAGTGAACACGAGAAATAGACGCAGCTCCAGAATTGATCCTTATGGAACTCTACGTTCGACATGAATTGGATCGAACAACGCACTTCGAACTCTGACCTGCAGCTGCCGATCCTACAGGAAATTCCTGATCCACACCCAAGGACAGGATCCCCGACTCCATAGCTTTCAAGTTTGTGAAGTAGAATGCGGTGATCCGGACTGAAGAAGAATTTGGAGAGGTAGTGGTAAAGAAAGTCGGTCCCTCTGCCTTTGTTGCTCGCTTACGTCCAGCTGCTGCTTGAAATCAGCAGGTTGGTTGTACATGAACGGTGTTGGTGGAAACCCTGCTGCCCAAATGCTATGATGTTTTGGCCCTCTAGATGGTTGTCTAAGGCATCCGTGATAACTGCCTCCATCATCTTTGAGAGTACGGGGTGTTGGACCACGGGCCGATAGTTTGCGCGTTCCGAGCCATTGTTACTTTTGAAAACTGGCGCGATTAGGCCATGTTTCCAAATGGTAGGCAAACTTTGCTCATCAAAGCACGTTTGGGTGAAATGCGTTAATGGCTCTGCCAGCATTGCGGCTGCTGCATTCAGTGCCCTCGAGTGGATGTCATCGATTCCGGGAGAACTGGAGGTGCGCTGTGACAGCAGTTTCTACAGCACAGATGTGGCAGTAAAAGCGATGTTTTAGATGCTGACACGGGCTACAGATGTAGGGGTGTAGCAGTGACGGAAGTCTCGTTTGAAGGTCGGGGTATACTGCATCCTTAGTGTGTTGGCCGCTTCCTCAGCGCTTTGTGATACTCCGACTGTCTTGTTCAGTGGCGGAATACCGTGCTTCACTTCCCAACTTGCGTTAGCATGCCTATATAGAAGCTTTCGATAAATTTGCAAGCCAACGGTTGTTGGTGACTCAGTTTGTCCTCACGAGCAAGCATAGTACAGCAGTTACGCCATCACTTAGTCGCTCTAGGTTTCTAGAACAGGACGGACTATGTAAGCATGTAAAGTTGCGTTCCTAAATGATATGCATTTTCAACTTCTACTTCTGATGAACCAAGATGAATTGGTGGAACTAACCCTCTTCGTTACTGAAGCAGTTGCTATCAGATTACTGAATGGCCCAACAAACGAATCCAGGCGCTCTCACTAATTCACAATCGATCAAGTGTTCTTCATTTGTAAGTACGACGTCAAGTACCGCTGGTTTATTATCAGCTTCGTACCTGGTAGGTGAGGTGATATTCTTGTACAACGGAATACTTGCGGTAAGTTTTTGCAATTCGGCCTTGAATATTTGGCTGGGGGTACCGAGGATTCCAGGTCGTGCACGTTAAAATCGTCTGAGGTAAGAAAGTGGCTGTAAGTTGAGAGTAAGCCCTTTGTCACTGCTGGTATTAGGCGGGAATCCATCTCTGGAATGGACGCTGGGGCGACAAACATCTGACACCGGAGGCTTGTCATTGTATCTGAGGTGCAAACAGCACCACAGCGAATCGATGTCCCTTGTCTCTAGATCATCCAATGGTTTGCAGTGTGAGTCGCTGCGATCGCACACAAGTACACCACCTCCTCCACCGGGACGGTTGTTTCGGAACAGTCACATGCACTGAATTGTGATCTCGTTGTACGTAACTACTGATTGCAACCAAGTCACAGTTGTAGAGATAAAATCCAAAGCCTTGGTTGCCTTACACTATCGAACCTCGGCGATTTTGTCGAGGAGGCCTTGGGCATTTGCATACATGCATGAGTGTTTCGGTTCTAAGCAATAATCCGAAAGACTTGTGGGTAGAGTGTAAGGTTGTGTCGACCGTGGTATGATGGGCTGCTAGCGGCTTTTGTGTTTTTAGCAGCAAGTTGCTTGGAGTTGAGTTCGGTGACATCGTGATTAGCACATCTGGCAACTCAGTTTTCACCATGCATACGGAGTAGATGCAGGATTGCCTAGGAAGATCATCACTTCTTGCAGACGTGCTACCAGTGTGAATTTCGGATAAGCCCCAATTCTTTTTCTTGCTGCTCTGATTCTTTAAGTCGGACGACAATTTCGGTCGCCGCTTTAAACTGCAGCTCAGTTGACAATGTTCCGAAGTGAGTTCTATCGCTCCAGTAGCATAAGTGCCATCTGCCTAGTTGGTAGGACAACCTTAAATACTCTTGCACAGCACCCTTTAGATCTTCCCTATCTTGGCAGCCTTGGGAGTAGCCCCAACGTCATTCAAGAGCAGGGTCTTACGGATATAGCTCCATTACTCCTGATCTTGAGTCGTTACGTCGCATGCATCGTACTGATGAGACAGTGGGACGCCTTAGACAAAAACGTCTCTGGCTGTGGTGTGTTTAGGCGGAACGACTGTAAGTTCTGCTTTGCTCGCTTTCGCTGGCCCCATGGAACGTCTGGAAAGATGCAGACCATACCGGATTCGTTCTGAAGAAGAAAGCAACATTGCTTCCATCCCATTGACCGAGCTCAGCACCACCCGAAGAAGTCTGGTTTCGCCACAGGGCTTGGAATACGGGTGTCGAGTGAGCCTCGTCAAGTTGGATGGCCTAGTCAGAACACCGAGCAGGTTGCTTATAGGGTTCCATTGGTTCAGGGCATGCATTTGTTTCCCATGCAGAGAATTCTTTCTTGACTCCGGAATGTTGGTACACATTATATAAAGAACCTTCAATTGTTTCAGATTATCTTTCATGCAAGTATAAGTTGGGGTTGGATCTCGGGGCGATTTACTACGCATCAGTACAGCGTTGTCTCTCCTATTAGTCTTGGATAGGTTTGTAGAAACAGCAGCTGCTGCTTTTTGAGTGCTTCCCGATACAACAACGGCCCAGCTGCAAGTGATATTGACTTTATCTTGGGATTCGGCGAAGACTGGTGGGAGAAATTTGGTTTGCGGGGAACTGCTGTAAGCGGGCTGGTGGTGAAGTGTTCTGGAAAGCTCGGGCAATTTGGATTAGCGGCGGTGTTTACAGAAGTCAGTGTGTTAGTGTAACAGACGGCGTTGTTGAATTGGCTTGCAGTGAAGTTGCGTGGAGAGGTCTGTGTCCCATATGCAGCTCTGCTTATTCGTACGGAATATATTTTGGTGCCCAGAATTTGTTCCCTCACCTCTGTGAGCGTATTTTCTTCTGGGCAGTGCAATTACGGTCTTTAATACTGGGACGGTTTCTGGTTGCGTCATCTCGTTACAACGAGAGGACACAGTAGCACGATTCCCAAGTAGCAAGGATGAGGAATTTATAGTTTCCGTGTTACGTCAATCATGCACTACCCTTGTAACATAGCACAGGATTTCGCGACACTTATCAGTGTCTCCTGTGCATAACGCAGGTTGTTGCCATCGTATACCAAAGTCCGTAACTTGCCTCGTCCAGTTGGTCGTGGAGAGTTATGTCACACCAACGCATGCGAATTCGATATGGCGACCGGGGTGCACATGCACGGCTGAATGGACGTATTTAGCAGGAGGCGATGATAGAGCAATAGGACGCGTTGACACCTAGCCTGACCACTGAAATATGCAGGCCTGATCGCAATGAGCATAGGGTGATCGTTGGCCAGGCAACGGGACGCGGCCGATTGTGCATTGTTTAACAGAGACTACTTATAATGAATGTAGAAGGTCAGATCGGATCCGTAAAGTACGGGAACTGTTTCGCATCATATGAATGAAAACACTGAGCAAAAGATACTTGTGCTTCGCTACCTGCATGAGAACAAACCACAGGAGTGCGGTGCTCATAGTCAGTGTGAACTGATCCCATATCAGTACGGGGTGCAATAAAGTGGTATAACGCCAGAATAAAATCTGAGGTAGTCAAGGGATGCAGTTGAAACGCTGCTTCAAAACACTTGGTGGTTAGCGTCGATTGTCAGCGGGAAATCGAGTTGGGGAACAATTGAGGAGTACAGAAAGCTGACAAGGTTACAAATGTAGGAGCCACTAACAGGCAATGTTGCGAACCCATGGGCGAAAGACACGTTCTCCCTTTACAAGGTGTATACTCACCAGAGGAATTGTAAGCGCTTGACCCAGATCCAACATGAGTGTTGAAATGGCATGATACTGTGTAAAGTAACGGTACATTACATTGTGCTCCCTGTTATAGGTGCCCGGGTACATGACTGCGGTCACGCAGTATTTGGTATACCATTATGAGGTCTCCCCGTGGCGTCCACTGAGCAATCAGAGTCTCTGCAGTTGTTCGGATACTGGAGGTGCCGCATTTACTTTGCAATCTTCGTTGCCCGGCATTTTTTGAGCGCAGCGAGGTCGCTCGTTAACCAGCGTTGCCAATCCTGGGTAGCTTATTCGACTTAGAATGTACGTAGGCGTTCAGCACCCGGGAGAAGATGGAGTAATCTACACTGTCGAGTACCCTTCGCAGGAGACCAACATACTGGTTGCCTCCCGTTATATCAAAATCTAACTGTCTGGAACAACAGCGAATAGTTAAAACGAGATAATAGGTTTCTTGTTCTCGGAATATCTAATCAATTAGGCATAACCTGGTTTTCTACAGGCCTGGTTCGAAGCATTTCCAAATGAACGTTTTTAAACACAGCAATGGCTGCTGATGTTGACAGTTGCTTGGTATATATATATATATATATATATATATATATGCGTAAAGAATTTCACCAAGTTCCAAACGTTAGAATGCAGAACTTGTTACAATTGCTTGTCATCCTGTAATCGATTATATCTACCGACCTCCCCGAGCAACCCACCATAAAACCTAGCAGCTACTGTATGCTGTCTACACAGTTTCAAGCACTACCTACAAGTTCAAACTTATGTGTGAATAATTTAATGCGCCACAAGTTAAACGGCTACTGTCTGGACCTACGGTCTAAACGCGACTAGACGAAATGGTGTGCTCTATCCACTTCAATGGTTGCATCACATATGTCAGAGGGCCCACCGGAACTGCCAATACCCTAGATTCGGTATTCAACATGAGGATCCATTCTACTTGTGCATTTGTTGACAGTCCACTACCGGGCTGCGACCACAACACGGGGTTTTGTATGGTGAAAATTGAACGAACTAAGCCACTCCAGTACCAAGTTGCAACCCACCCATAACACTCACCGAATTGACTGAAATGCATTCAAGAAACCTATCTGCGCTGGGAATTGGGAACCAGCATTCTGAAACAGAAACCCGACTATGGCTGTAGGTGAATTTGTCAACAACATTGCTGCATGTACCGATGTACTGGCACCTATAGGCAATTCGACGCATGCACAACTGAAAAACGCGGAAGGCAAACTGAAGAAACTTAGGGCATCATATCACAGGAGCAACATTTTCGATACGCAGCCATATATACATTAAGCCAAATTAAGGTATGGGACCTATTTCCCAGCTTATAAATGAAAACACTGCGTAAGTGATAGCTGTGATTCGCTACCTACATTAGAACAATGTGCGCAATCACGGCTGATGCCTATGCCAACGCTTCGTTATCAAACGAAGTTAATTTAACAATTCAAGAATATAGGTGGGAAATGGTATGGAGTCTTTTCGTTTGCTATTTACGCGGTATGATCCACCAGGGTTTTGGTACACGGAGCAATCGAGAATGTGGCGGTCAACTGAACTGGTAGGTAGCTTGGGACCTTTTGCATCCATGTTAGGGATGTGTCCTGCGATTCTCGCTGACAGCCTATTGTCAGTACAGTCACTGTACTTGCGGTAGCATGTATTCTATCCACAAAGCTGTCTTTAACACCGTAGTCGGCTAGTTCCCTTAGAATAGGCTGGATTACATTGGTCAGGCATTTGGCCAACTTCTGATACGGTGCGCCTACCACTGAAACAATTGGTGGTAAGGGGATGCCTTCCTGAGGGGTTTTCGGCAGTCCTTACAAATAAGGAAGCCGAGATGCTCGAGTGACCGGCTGTGTCTAAGTTCTTGCGTGATTCCATCCCACCGTCGTTTGGGTCTTTAGTTCACGAACGTCTGGTTTCATGACCTGTTCCGTTTTATCGTTGTCTGTCACATCAAGAACGAATCAACTAGAGTATGCGAGAAATTTTTGCAATTTCTGAATCTAGCCTTGTTTCTGCATTTTGACGACACCTAATCTCATATCTTGTCTCAGTATTACAACCTTTTCATTGCGTAGCTGTTAAGTTAAGCACTCGAAATGATCCTTCGTCATGGTACGTCACTTCTCGGTGTCACTGGCGCACGACTGTTTGGTAAGTTCTACCCTCGTAGTTGTAAAGCAACCGCTTGTCTCCTCATTGGTCTGTGGGCAACTGGGAAGATGTTCATTCAAATGTACAAACTGAGCCTCGACTACTGTTCTATCACATGAATTTGATGGAATAGATAAACTGAACTGTAGGGACGAGTTTCAAGTTGGGGGCGACTTAAGGGAGAACGAATACCCCGAGCTATTTATAACACGACACGCGCACACAAAAAGACAGATGAAATCAGCAACTGACGTTCCTAAGAAAAAGAGAGCATTAGCCAGCACACGAATTCAGTCGATAAATCTTTGCATGATACGTATATTTACAGGTTATCAGTGTAATGCACAGATTTGTCACCCAAGTTGATGTTCGAAGTGCCTGCCGGCGTTTTGCCTACAGCGCAGCTTTCGCCTGATGGTCTTTGCTAGCAGTTTCTCCAAACTACCAACTACGATCCCGCGACATTCGTACAAAATGCTCTGCTTCAATTCCTTAAGATAGTTTGGCTTCGTTTTGTAAACAAGCTGTTTCAAGCAGCCCCAGAGGAACAAATGCAAAGGGTTCAAATCTGTTGACCGAGCAGGCCACTCTATAGTTCCGGAATGGTACAATTTTCCAGTAGTTCCTTGTACGATGATGCTAGAAATCGTAAGGCATTAGTACTGCGAAACAACAACCTACCGTTTATGATATGGTCGCACCAGATAGACTTAATCGTGATGGTTCACACCGACTCCTGAATGAGAGGCCAAGGTATTGAGAGAACACGCGACCCTGGCGAGTAGTATGTCTGTTGAGTACACAAAACCCCAAGGGCCAAAAATGCCAATAGCACAAACTAAGCGTGTCTGAAATAGTCGAAACATGTGCAATTTTATAGGAGGTGTGTTTTTCACAAGTGTTTCATGTTGTGTGAGCCAAAAGGACAATAACAATGTTCTGTTGCATAAAACAAACACACTGTTCTGGTTTTTGGCGAAAAACATGCCAACTCTGTGTAATTCACATGTAGTCATTTGGTGCACACAAATTGAAACATGCTTGGTTCCGTGTTCTTGTTGCAAGTACAAGACTGAACACAATTCTGTGACACTATCTGGCTTCGACCACCAAATCCCTGGATCTTATTCGGGTTAGGTTTTGGTTCTAACCCTAACAGT